>CM056194.1:10412621-11624938 GCA_029692085.1 Gymnothorax javanicus
ACAGCAAAGATAATAAGGAGAGCAACATGAATGACAGTCCCTCTTTATGCACCAAAAACGATTGCAAGAATTGTGACATGATTCCCATAAAAACTGTTCAAGTTATTGCGCTAACATGAAGAATCTGCGCTGGCAGTCAAGACGAACACATAATATCCTCAAACACTTCGATTTGAGGATATAATAAGAGGGGAGCTGTAATGATCAGTTACTGTCTGAGGATATGTGATTTTATCTTCGTAAAGCACACCTCAATCAACACCCATAGATCTCCCAGAGTTACTGTTTGTTTGAGTCTGGGATGCCAAATGAGGGCTGGAGTGAAAATCTACAGGATTTCAGATTGCCAGGAAGAGGGCTGGGTGATAAATATACTCTCTACAGACTCCTGTGCTGCCCTGTGCTCATTACAGGAACTCATTTCCGACTCCCGTGAGTCTACATCAACCCTGTATCACGAATTCATAAGAGAAAATTTAAAAAAACAAAAAAACTGCATAGATAGTGGTTAATATGAAGCAGAAGCAATGTGAGTCATGTGTCATAGTGAATCACTAACGGGTTATTCACACTGCAACCCTCCTGACAAGCTGTAAAATAAAATATGAAAGTGACTGCCTCCCAGTATTAATAAATCTTCAAAAAGCATGCCTTTTTTTTGAGTCAAGAAGATAAGCAATTCATCAATTAGCTCAAACTTTCGTGTGTAAATCTCTCGCCCCCACTTAAAAAAAAAGAACAAGGCAAAAACAAAAGCATAGGACTTGGGGCCTGTTCCACAAAGCTGGATCACCAACTCAGCCAGACAACTGCACTGAGTAAAACCTGAACCAGCAGATTTCCCTTCAGTCCACGCCCCAGATTTGACCTGGGATAAACAGCTCAGTTATCCAGCTAAATCACTGATCCTGCCTTCTGATTGAGGCCCCTAAGTGTTTCGATCCCAGGACGATGATTTGCATCAAACTCATGCAAACTGTGTCGGGTGGAGTGCGGCAGATGTGACTTTAGCACGGGGATGATGAGGACATATTGATGGACCAGGTACCACATGGGAAGTTACTCCTACTAACTTTTCAACAGATGGAAGTAGAAGCTTTTATAAGTTCGAGAAAATAATTAGGGACTCAAAAAAAATAAACATGGTAGCATTAGCAATGCATTGAAAAATGAGGACCAACATTGTTTGAGTCTTCCTTGGTCATCTCCCATGGCTTTGAGTAACTCACACGAGGAGTTCACCCACTTAATGAGCCCAGTCTCATCCTGATTTGTCACACAGTGTCGCTACCTGACCAAGCCCGTCGATATACGAAGAAAAGGAGGCTTTCAGCATCCTTTTTTTGATGCCAGAGTAAAAACGAACACTACCCACTAGCCCCTAACCCGAACCCTAACCCTGAACATCTAAGGATGCCAAAAGCCTCCTTTTTATTAATATTTTTATTATTATAGGCCCGCTCGACTTAAGTCGAGAAGAGCATAATATGTTATGATGCACACTGTTTGTCCGTTTGTCCGTCCGTCCATCCGTCTGTGAACAATTTTCGTTTCCGTCAATTTCAAGGAGAACGACTTGTCCGACGGAATTGATTTTCGTACTGTGGATTAGGGTTGGCTAGAGGAAGGTGTCTTACGAAAATGGGCGCGCACCGATACTCAGTATGGCCACCACGGCAGCCATCTTGAATTTTGTTACCGTCAATTTTGAGGAGAACGACTTGTTTGACGGAATAGATTTTTGCATTGTGGATTGGGATTGACTTAAGGAAGGTTGCTTACGAAAATGGGCGCGCTCCGATATTCAATATGGCCGCCACGGCTGCCATCTTGAATTTCATTTCCTTTAATTTTGGGGAGAACGATGGGGTTGACTAGAGGAAGGTTGCTTTTGAAAGTAAGCACACTCTGATATTCAATATAGCCGCTACGGCAGCCATCTTGAATGTCATTTCCGTCAATTTCAAGGAGAACAACTTGTCCAACGAAATTGATTTTCGCACTGTGGATTGAGGTTGACTAGAGGAAGGTTGCTTTTGAAAATGGGCGCGCTTCGATATTCAGTATGGCCGCCACGGCAGCCATTTTGAATTTCATTTCCGTCAATTTCGAGAACGACTTGTCCGATGGAATTGATTTTCGTGCTGTGGATTGGAGTTGATAAGAGGAAGGTTGCTTTCACAAATGGGCGTGCTCCGATATTCAATATGGACGCCACGGCAGCCATCTTGAATTTCGTTTCCGCCAGTTTTGAGGAGAACGACTTGTCCGAAGGAATTTCGCACTGTGGATTGTAGTTGACAAGAGGAAGGTTGCTTTCGAAAATGGGCGCACTCCGATATTCAATATGGCCGCTGTTTCCGTCAATTTCGAGGAGAATGACTTGTCCGACGGAATTGATTTTCCCACTGTGCATTGGGGTTGGCTAGAGGAACGTGCAGGCGTATGTGCTCCGCCTCAGCGAGCTCTTGTTTGTCATGTATCGACGCTTGGTCAGGTAGCATCACTATATGATGAGTCAGGATGAAACTCTATTGACTTAATAGCTCATCAGCGGTAACAGCCAATTGGCATCAACAGTTCAAATCGCACAACTGTAATGCCCTGCCCAATGGAGTTCAGGAGGTACAGTTAGCTAAAAATTAAAGAACAGTTCAGAATTGTCATAGGCGAGGCCATAACTGCTCTGTGAGTGGCACAACATGCCCTTGCAGGTCTAAGAATAAGAGAGTCCAGACAGCTGGAATCAATTAAGAGTTGAAGTTGAATTTATTCATGGGTATCATTTCTATGGCTTTGACAATTTTGGTTAATAACTCAAAAGCCATCAAAGGTCTTTGAATTTGGGCTGAATGGAGAGCATTGAATAAAATATGGTAGTGTTCAGTGATGATTATTCCCCACCACTTTCGTCTAAATGGGGTCCAAACATAATAGTTCTCTATAATTTTTTGGTGAAAATTATTGTAAAATACTATTGTGGGCAACAAGAACATTAAAAAAAAAATCATTCCTACAAGTATACTGAGGTGAAAATATGGTAATAAACAAAAAAATTGAAAACATAAATTTTTTAACAATTGTAAGGTGTTGTATATTTTATATTTTGACTCTTGCACAACCTGAATGCATGTTTGAAGGCTCACCTTCACCTCCTGCTGTGTCCATCATTGGTGTTGCTGTGAGGTTTTACGCAAGATCTACTTTTTCCAAACACCTGTTTGAAATTGGTCTGAGTAGTCGTGCTGCTGCCAAGAGCTGGAAACATTTAAAAAAAAAAAACGAGTTTGCCAAGAAATACCAGGATTGGACACCAACAGACTGGAAACAAGTTCTTTGGACCAATTAATCAAAATTTGACATTTTCTCATCCAGACGTAGAACGTACAGTACGTGCGTTGATGAGCTGGAGAACATTTCAAAAATGACTGTTTAACCCCTTCAGTATAACATGGAGGTGGTAATATATTCTGGTTCAGTCTGCTCGAACCAGAGCCGGTGATCTCATAAAAGTCGATGGAATCATGGATGAAAAGAAGTATCACAGAATCCTTGTGAGGCTCACATTGCCATCTGGAAACAGACTGATTGGCCGGGGGTTTTACTTTCAGCAAGATAATGACCCTAAACACACTTCTAAGTTGTTTAAGAATTATCTCCGTTGAGAAGAATCATCTGGTGACATAAAAGTTTTGACTTGGCCTGTTCAAAGTTCAGACCTTAATCCGACTGAGCAAATCTGGGATTTGCTTGATACCGAGATAAAAAATCTGTTGTACTATCGAAAGAATCTTTTTGAAACGAACTTCAAACCATATGCAATGGTTCAGCAAGTGAGGAAATAAAAAAATTTGTGAAAACTATGCCTGAAAGAATAAATGCTGTAATCAAAGCAAAGGGCGTCAACACTAGATATTGACTTTTTCTCTCAAAAAGACATAATTTTTGTTTTTTTGCTCATATTTTGTTATCTGTTAACTTATTTTCATCCATATTATCCAATAATACATGAAATAAATACTTGAATAGTTCTTGGTGTCTGATTTATCTTCGTTTTGTTAAGTGCATAATCATCACTGCACACGACTGTAAGTGTAGACAACAGCAAAAACCTCAGAAAAACAGCAGATAAATTGAAACTGACTACACTTGAAAACCTTGTGTGATGAACTATGACGGTGAACCTTCTCTCTGGAGATGTGTAATGTTAACCTGAGCTGCGGTTAGATGCTAGATGTGTAATGAAAGTAGATGCTGACAACGCAGAACAGAGAACCGGGTGAAAGTTGAGAACACTGACCTCTAGTCTACAAATTTCCCTCAGTTCCTCACAAAAAAAACCATGGCTCATCTTAGAGGCTTAACAACTAAATAAACAACTCTATCTGACCAGGCGAGCTGTTGGATTATGTCAAGAAATGTTATTTTTTCCCCTTCTTCTGAGCATCAAATCAGTCCTCTTTATTTTTATTTGTTTCTTGTTGTCCCCGGGTGCAATGATGCAAGTCGCCTACCGCATAAACACACACATAATAACATCTAATCCGTCAACAGACGCCCACGAACCCGCGGCTCGTGTTTTCTTTAAACACCGTAAAAATGACTGTGCCTTTTGTTGTCAACTTAAAATTGCAGTTCCCACAACAAATTAGAGGGTTTGATGTTGACTTGACTTTAAGTTGACTCGATAGCTTAAAACATGCTGAACTTACAAAATAGGTTTTTACACAGATGAAAATGAAAGGCAAAGGAAGGAAATGATCCCGTGTTAATCTTCTAAAATGCCGTCAGAGATTTTTAAAAGTTTCTTTTTTTGACTCTGCACCCACGTCGCCACTTTCGGTGGGGTTCCTGCCAGATTCTGTCCCCGGCTCGGCCAGCCTCTAATGCACACAGGCACCTCACACCTCCTCCACGCTTGGCTTTTAAGCGGGATGCATTATTCATCTCTTTCAGAGGAAGAGGGCGTGAAGAAAGGTCGGCACGCAGTCGAGTTCAGAGCCGTCTTCCCGCTCCGCACTTTATTGAAAGCTGCACCTCTGATGGCCTGTAATAGACTTCCTGGATGATGGAGGGGGAGACTCAGGGGAGGGAAAGAGTACGGACGAGAGAGGACAGGAGAGAGAGAGGAGAGAGGACAGGAAAAAGGGTAGAGAAGAAGGAGGAGAAAGAAGAGGGAAGGGAGGAAGAGAGGAAGAGGAGGGAAGGAGAGAGGAGAAAGAGGAGGAGAGGGAGGGAGAGAGAGGAGAAAGGAGGGAAAGATGGAGAAGAGGGAGAGGGAGAGAGAGAGTGAGAGAGCACAGGATGAAGAGGAGTGAGAACAGATAAAAGGGGACAGAAGAGAGGAGAAAGCAGAAGAGGAGGGAGAGAGAGAGCACTGCAAAAAATGAAAAATAAGTTTATCTTCCCAACCATCATCGTCTTGTATTTAGACTTAAAACAATTATTTCTGTAACCTTTTTGACAAAAAATTTTGCCAGTTAGGTGAGATCACTTTGATTTATCTGTAGATTTACCAATGGGCTGGGAAAATTTCACTTGTCAAGCACATGGTAACTTAAGCTAATATTTTCCTTTTGAGAGAGAAAAACTGGGATCTTAAGTCTCTCAATAAGACTAAAATACTTGCTGAGACACTTTTTGCAGTGAGGAGAGAAAGGAAAGAGGGAAGAGGGATGAGGGTGAGAGTTAGTGAAAGAGAGAAAGAGAGAGAGAGAGATGGGAGAGAGAGAATTTTGAATTTAAAAGCCCCTTTATTGGACATGAAATGTATCACACAAAACAAATCAAAGAGTATTTACCAAGAATAAGATACAAAAAAGAAAATTCAAACGAAAACAAAAGGTCAGCAAGATCACAATATTACCTTAAGGAGAGAGAGAGAGAGAGATGGGAGAGAGAGAGATTTGAGAGAGCGAGAGAGAGAGATGGGAGAGAGGGAGAGAGAGAGAGAGAGATGGGAGATAGCTTGACCTGCTGTAGTGGTGATATGGAGAAACAGGCGGACCGTGTAAGCACCCCACTGGCCCAACCTTCACCAAGAGTCATAAATTTACAATTTGGGACTTCAGACCACAGTTCTCTGGCCCACAGGAGGTGGGAGGCGGTTCAGGTGTCGTGGCTGGTGGCTTCACAGGGCGACGGATGTCCATGCTGGTCCAGTTTTTTCCAAGGTCATTAGATGTGCCGACTGAAGAAAACTGCAGCGAAAATCACACCATCGCACCAGTCACACTGAGACAATCAAAATCACACCAAACATGACTATACTCATAACCGGAATTGTCATGAAACATCTCTGCACCATCACAATGACAGAGACCTTAAATAAACAGGAGATGAGGGGGTTGAGGAAGGTCAGGAAGTCAGATGTTCAGAGAGACGGTGGGAGCTGTTGTTTTGCTTCTTCTTGCAACGTGGGGGTGTCAAGAAGGAAATGTGGAGGCTGAGATGGAAAGATGCGGGCCATTGTACCAAACTGAATTAGTTTTATGACCACAGCCTCAAAGAAAGTGTCCCAGATAGCCCTGCTCACTGATACTGAGTGTAAAGGTGGCAATGCTGTTTATTGATAAATTCAGTCTGCCTTACAACCGAAAGGAGAATTGACAGCCAATGAGACGTCAGTCAGGCTTTCGGACCCCAGGGGGTCATACCGAGGAGGGGGAGGGAGCTCCACTGTTATTTTGTGCTGATGCGCGCTCATGCCAATAAAGATTATTTGGCAGCAAGAGAGAGACGGATTGAATGAGTGGAGGGAAGACAGAGTGCTGGATAGAGAGAGTGACAGAGAAAGAAAGAGAGAGGGGGCGCTCTCATCTTTTGCCATTTACCACCCATGAAAGTACAGACCTGTCGCCCCTCATCCATAGAGCGCCTGCTAATGTTTTTTTATTCTGTGTTCCTGCTCTGGGACAGATCAAAATGGCTGCCTGCCAATGAAATTAACTGGAACTAAACCCCCTCTGCTTTGCTGTACTGTCACCTGGCCATTTGTTCCAAAAACACATCAACTCAGGCTGCTAACGCTTGTGAGGCAAACGCTATCACTACGAGCGAGTGGACACTACTGGTCCATATAAGAGTCTTGTCAGGTCGCCCAGCTCCCTTGTTTTTTCCTCTCTCTCTATTCCTCAGTCCTTCTCTCTCCTCCCTTTCCATCCTGGTTTGAATTCTTTCGGAGTTTTCCTTTGTTTCCGGAGGCTGAGCTCCTCTGTTGTAATACAAATGAGTCAATTATTTTTTTTACGCAATTAGCAACTAATTACGCCGGACAGGTGTGTCTGGGTGGCAAGTTAAATGGCTCCGATTGACTGATTGCGGCAGGACTGCCGGAGTCGTCCTTGCCCCAGGCATCCGATTTATTTTCCTCTTTTCGTGCTTTTTTAATTAAACCCGAGGATGGAGCGTAACATTGGAGTCGTCTGGCGCCCGATAGAGTAGAGAATTCACTCTCCGTCAAACCGCGTGCGCTGAACAGCCGAGGGAGCCTCGGATGCGGGGACTAAGTGTGAGAGCGTTCGGAGTCAAGAGGCCGATCGTAATGTGTTCTCGTGCGTGCAGCAGACCTGTTAAGATAAGCAGTATAAGCGTCGCGTGTGCAAATTTGTGTGCAAACAGTTTTATGTGAATGTTAAAGCTGTCTGGCTCACAGCAGGACAACATGGAAGAAGAGATTAATGTGGAATGAGATTAAAGGGAAGAATTCATTGAAAAATGCCTGATTATTCTACTGAAAATACATTAATATCTGTAGTGGATGTATTCAAAGCAAAATTCATGATAAGGTAATGGTAAGTGTGTGGGAAATGCAAAAGTGAGGCAGAGGAGCAACAAAAAAAGAGTGCAAAAAAAAGGAAGGTGCCGGCCACCTGGAAATGAGGCCTTAAACTCGGGAGGGGCGATCACCTGTGCTCATTGGAGGAATCGTTGGAACGATCATATAGGAGGTAGATGAAAACAAAAGTACCGAGTGGAGCCCAAGAGGCCAGGGCCATAATGTGTGTGTGTGTGTGTGTGTGTGTGTTAGGGATGCACCAGTATCAATGCTAGTATCGGTATCGGGCACCAACACCACACTAGTGTACTCAACTCATACTCATAAGAATGCTCAGATACCCGCTATTACCCCTATATAATTGCATGCAAAATGTCTGTTCAGCTAAACCGAGCTTGCAGTTGTCTGTTTTCTCCACATTCCACGAGCCAATTTATCGAGAAAACTCACTCTGACGCACATGAAACGATCAGATCTGTATTGCGCGTCCGTCAGCTGCTCTGATTTTCCTGCCGTCTCACCCCAGCCTGTCCTCATGGCGTTTCAGCTTCCCTGATCTTCGCCGGGTTTGTTGAAGTTTTAAAATCTGCTCATCCGCTATATTTGGTATAAATGGTATCATTGCTATTTCTTAACGGTCATCCAAATACAATGGAAGATACAGTTGGCATGGTTACCGTAACCTACATAGGCCGCTCTCTTTTCTTTGCTAAGCTGAGCAAGTGGTTCCGACAAGTAAAGATGAAAGTGGGATAAAGTTACTGTGAAGCTTGTTATTTCTCCATTCAATACATCCCGTCCCAGGCAACAAATGGTTGACGGTGCTAATTGTCTATATAATTTTGCTGGAATTAGCATAACTATGTTCAATTTGCAGTCCTAGCTGACGTGTCATCAGATTAGCCAAGCAATTTGCTTCTAAGTTTGCGGTTAATGTACTTATACTACACGTCAGACTAGCAACACTGTTACTTGCAGGTGCAAGACTAATAGCAAATACGCTAATGTAGTATGATGCTATCTGCAAATTAACCAGATTTACTGAGGTCAGTAGCTAATACACAGCAAAAAGGTAACAAGCATTATGAGACGTTCGCAAAAATTCCTTGATTTACATGTCACACACATTTCTGGTTAGCTTGAAACTTTCCAAACTGGGTTCTCTTTCCTATAGAGTTCAAGTGCAGTAATTTTCACAAATTACTCTTGGTATTTTAATCAGTATTATAATTGTTGGTGCCCACTGATCGCAAACCCTTTTTTTCCTGCTCAATGACCTCTTGTTTGACAAGCTGAACATAATGCTACTTGTTTAACGTGAGTGCTTTTTTTTTTGGACACATTTTAGTGAAAGCTGGAATTTTTGTGGCCTATCAGGTTCGGTTACTTTTTGAAATTCCTGACTGAACAAAGCAGTTGTCACCATCCATAGAAAAGGTTGTAAGCAGAATAATGGCAGCGAATCTGCATATTGCACTGAAGAGTCAAAATAAGTGTATTGCAGAGAATGAACTGTCCTATGTTTTACCATTCTGTGTTGAAATGCCTTTCTCCGGCCGAATGACTAAGCGGGGTCCTTTTGTCGATAATTAGCCACATTGCCAGCTTTGGCCGTCACTATATTTTCAATCAGGCAGCGATCCTCCACACTTATAGCTCTAGCATTAGCCTGTTTCTGTATGTTGGCGGTTTCAACACTCCTGGAGCTGCTGTTTCCGGGACCTGGGTCAGCTGCTGTGGTATTCTGCTCGGGGAGTCTGGATCCCACAGATTTCTGGGCATATGAACAGAAATTCAATTTAGCAAGTTGTTGAGATCAAGCCAAGTAAGTGTTGCCTAAAATAAGAGCTTAAATTCTCAATATACCCACTTCAAGGGCACCTGTCCCAATTGGCCCTGGACTCTCCATCCCACCCCCCTTCTGGCTTCCGGCTTGTGCTGTCCCGTCTCTCCCAGTCTGCAGACCGAGGCCCCTACTGTCTTGCTTCCCTCGGACCAAAGAATCAAATTCTTCTGAGAGTGCTTCACACAAACCTGAGAAACTCGCTGCATCTTGCATCAGTACAACTACTACTGGTGCCAGCTGTACTGCCCATTTCTCTGGGAGTTTATTTTTTTTTTGAAGCATACTGTGGGACACAGCACGCCCGAACGGCAAATCCAGACCTATCTACTGATGCTGGCTGTGCCTGGGCGATACCTTTTGGGTAATATATTTTCTGTCCAAGCTGGCTGGGAATTGTTCCATTTTGTATGCAATATAAAAGGTATGAAAGAACTCTCCTCTTTCACGAATATGCCGCCTGGAATAGAGAGTGAATTCTTAGGATGGGAAAAATACTGCAGTTTGCCTGCTTCACTGCATTGGGGAATCAGTTCTTCCAGTATTTTAATTTCAGGTGAACCTCAAAGGCACTTTTTATAGAGGTTTTCAATGGATTTCTTCTGGCTTGACAACTTAATCCTTGAGGAGCTCTTTTTACATTTCATTATATAACTGACATCTGCTTCTTCCAGTCTATAAATTGCATCCCTGCACAGCGGAGTCTTCAAATCGTTTTTTCTTTATTGTATATACTAGTGCAATTTCCCTAATATGTGAATTAAAAGTGACATTCATATGTGTAGCATCTGCTGTATTATAAGCGGCCATTTTAAACTTGTGATGGATTTGGAAATATCCAGTACTAACCATGAAAAAAGCCATCCTTCGACAGTTTGAGAATCAAAAATTATTACAGGTTCTAATGAAATCTGTATAGCGGACAACCAGAGCAATTCCGTTTGTCAAATCTCTTGAAAGACCTTTCAACTTGTGATGATTGATTCATTACCTCCGCCAAGGAGGTAAATTTTTTTGGCAGCGTTGATTTGTCTGTCTGTTTGTGTACAACATAACTCAAAAAGTAATGAACGGATATCTCCGAAATTTTTGTGAATAGGTTTCTTTTACATCAGGGATGGACCCAATTGATTTTGACCACGATTGGTCAAACAATATGGCCGCCACAGCTACCATCTCAAAATCCTATGTTGCTGATACCTTAAATTTCTTATGAGTTATGTTCACTCAGCAAGATTTCGACTGTACTGCCTTGGCAGAGGTTTGCACTCTCGGAGTGCCTCCAGTACCAAATCAGATGCAGAGAAAACACAAGAGGTTAATGTTTCACGCTACACAAACCCAGGAACTTTGTGTTTCACTCAACAAAAACACAGGAACTATTTCACTCACTAAAAACACAGACACTTAGCGTTTCACTCTGCAAAGCTAAAGAGCATAGCATGGCACTGTACTGGGGATCAGGTAAACAAAGAGACAGTTGTTTCAACATGACTCACTGAGTGACAGGAGTGCGGGAAAGATAAAGGGAATAGTGAAGATGCTAGGGTCAGGTACCAGTGAAAATGAAGGGGGAAGATTGGCGATTAGCCAACCAACAACGCCAAACAACGACAGCCAGGAGCAGAAGGAGGTGCCAAAATGTGCATGACACATGTTGACCCCTCAAATTCTGCAAAGAATTAGAATGGCTTGTTCACATTTTTTTCCTCTTTCAGTAACAAACAAAATCATGGAAACTGATGAGTGCATTTTACAGTGGACATCAAAAATATATAATCAAAATATAACAATGCTGCAGTTCCTACACAGACGGCCAGACACAAATGCACATACTATCACCAAATTAAAACTGACAGCCTTCACATATTCATTGTTCAATATTCACATATTCAATTCAAATTTCAATGTTGCTAATAAAACAAAAATGTTTGAACAATGAACTCTGACTGCACTGTGTAGCTACTACTTCTACTGGGACAGCATTTTTGAACCCTTCAAGATACAACATCATGGAAAAAGGTACAAAAATATCTAAGAAGTTATCGAAGCTTGTCACTAGTACACTACTGGAGCATTTAAGCATTCCCCCAACCCTGTGAAATATTTCATTTCTGGCCTATCATTTTACCTCTGAAGATACTTATTCATGCCCAAAAAAAGAATATTCATGTTCCCTTTGGGTTCACAAATTTGTTTGGAGAAGAACTATAATGTACCTCAGCTATGTCTTTATTTCCATTGGTGTAGTGGGGTAACATCACAGAATAGTGGAACAGAGAGCCCATTGTCGTGTACACGAGCAAGATCAGAATAATTTTCCAACTCATTTACCATGCGCTAGGAGTAACCGCATCAAACCGGTCCACTGGGTACAGTACGCACAGCGCCGTATTAATTGGTTCAATAATAATAGTCTGGACTAAGTGTACGCTAATGGAAGCCCGCCCCCTCTTCTCTTCACACGCTGTGTTATTTCAGCTCGCTTTATTATTTTGGATGTTAATCGGGTCGGGATGTACGAGCTAGCGTGAGGACGGTCTCTCGTTGTCATTAGCCATTAGCATTAATGAGGTTCTCATCTCTCATGTCTTAGCCCTGAGGCTATCGTGCTATTTAAAAAAAGAAAAAATCTTATGCCCATCAGCTTCGACAGCCATGGGGCCCCGCCACTCTTGTCTAATTGAGTGGGGAATATCAGCGCTCGGGTAGTCACACGGGGGTGCCGATTCGCAACCGGGCACCTGAAGGCCCATTAGTGGGGCCTATCAGAAGAGCAGAGGGAAGAGACCTCTGCAAAAAGAGCGCTGGGGGCATTGGGGGGGGTGACACCCCAAATTCTGTCGCTTTCTGGAACCCCTGTGGGTAGGGGGAGGGGACTACCCATCATCCATCTGTCAAAACATCATCCCAGTTCTCATTTTGGTATTGTCTAGCCATTTTTTGGTATTGTCCAGCCTCACAGTCCCCCCCCCAGCTCCCCTTCTGGTGTCCCTGAGGAACATGTGTGTGTGTGTGTGTGTGTGTGTGTGTGTGTCTTTGCATATGAAGAGTTTGTTTCCAAAACACAATATATCCATTTAACTCATTTTGAGTGAATCAGCTTTTGCTATGTTTGTCGCATACTGCATTTTATAGAAAAACACACAAACTTTGACCATGAAAAAATACACCTTATAGTTTGAATTTCTAAAAATGGATTTTTTGCGCCATGTGTAAGAAGCACAAGGCTATCACTCTATGCTATTATCTCAATTTTTGTAATTTTGGCACTTATTGCATTTTGGAAACAAAGTCTTCAAATGCAGTATGAATGTGTGTGGCCTTGCGCAGTCCCATCTCTCCCAGTCAGCAAACCCAGGTCCTCACCTTCTGGTTTTCCTCTGACGAAAGAGTCACAATATTCTTTATTATTCCCCAATTATTCCTTGACCCAGATCCTCATAAAGCTCTATGAGTGTTTCACTGCAATGTAATTAAATTACTTGATTAACAGCCATTTTCTCATTAATAATGATAAACACAGTGGACAGAATAACCGGAATTATTAATAATATCAGCTCTCCTCACAGAACTCCCTCGTCAGGACCTTTCAGAGTTCTTAAACTGCTTTAGAGAGCAAGGAGTTTCCTTTGTGGCCGCTTGATTTATGATGTCTCTGACAATAATAAGAATTAAAGATCGCTCTGCATAAGTACGGCTTATATGTATAGAAAGGTATTTTCCCAAATATTCTTGCTAAACCCCAAAATATGGATTTTTAAAGAAAGTAGAAACATGTTTTGCTGGAAAGCTTTGCATCCAGCAGTTTGTTTAGAAGACGGCACATACTCTGCGGACAGAACAGTTAAGAGACTGTTTGCGCGAGGCCTAAGTCTGGATAGCAATTTTCTGCCAGATGGTTTCATGCAGACATGAGTGGAGAGAGTAGAAAGGAAACTCTTTTATGGACCGTTGAAATTCTAAAGGCTTTTCAGACCCACATTTAATAGTGTAGATGTTAAAGGTCCCCTATTATATCACCAGGTGCACAGCCAAGTAGTTATTACAAGCCATTTCAAAATCTTTCCCCTCTTGACATCACATGGGGAAGCAACCAACCAGAGGCAAGAACGGATCAACTTCAACCAAGCAGTCAATCAGATTTCATTATTCTGGGTGGTCACTCCCCCTTGTGATGTCAGGGAGGGGAGACTTTGAACTGGCTTATAATGGCTTATTAGCTGTACAGTTGGTGGCATAATAATGGACCTTTAATGTTTGTTATTTCCATTTAAAAAGTTAGCTTTCAAAAATTGTTGATCATTAAAACAGTCATATAATTTTGGATATTCAAGTAATGATTACTAATATTCATTAGGAGTGTGCACATGAAGGTTTTACTACTTGGGTGTAAGTTGATTGCGTCTTGCCAATGACAGATGATCTGAAAAAGCTGCACAGATAGAAAAGCATGGTCAGGTTAATACACTGGGAAGTGGGGAAATTAAAATGTATTATTAACTGGGTAAAGAAAGTAAGCTACACTGAAAAAGGACTGTTTAAATACATTTAAACATATTTATTTATTCAAGGTTTTAGCACTTTATTATTCAAGTTTTCAGTTAGACAGACACACAAGTCAGGTGAGTTTCAACACCTAAAATGTGTTGTGATCACTGGACTTTTTATTTGACACGTTAAAATATTTTTTTTATAACAGAAAACACAATCTTTAGAATTGCATACCTAGTATGATACAGTTTCGGAGCAGAGAAATTGACAGTGCTTTAACCATCTATGGATAGTCAGGAGTAAAACCATGTGTGTGTGTGTGTGTGTGTGTGTTGCCTATAAAATGAAAATTTTTTTATGTAACAACTTTGACATTGTATTCAGTAAGGAACAATTCCCAGTCAGCTCAGATACAAAAGATATCACATGAAAGTTATCACCCAATCATAGAAAGCATCGCCTGATAGGTTTGGATTTGCCACTCAGGTGCTCTGTGACTCTTGGAGAAAAATCCCAAAGAAATGGGCGGTACATGTAGAAGGAGTAATTTTAATACTCGAATTGACAGAAAATTCAGTGAGTTTGGTCACAGTTACTGCAAATGGAAGGTCGAAGAGATACAGGGCAAACTCATAGTATTATATGAAGCAGCTCAAAAATAAACAGCAAAATTCTTCATCCCTCAAAAACTAACTAAAACTAAAAAACTAACTAAAAAAAAAAACTAAGTGAAACAATGTACAGAAAAGGAAGCAAAACTGAGTAACTGCTCCACTTTTCAGTAAAGTTTTAACAATAACATAAACTCCTCTCTTTCAGCATGTGCTCCCACTTTCATCTCTGGACTGCGGAGAGGAGTGTCCCTTCCAGCTCTCAGGCTGAGTAGTTAACACAAACCTGGTCCGTGAGCTCTCTCCACCGTGTCCAAGATAAATCTGAACCTCCTCCAGTCCGAATGCCGAAAAGTACAAGGTGTCTCCTTGGGATGCTAACCCTAACCATGGTTTTAATAATTAATTAGTAAGCTTTTTTTCTGATGACAGCAGCTAATCTGTACCAAACTATATATATATTTTTTTACCTTTAGTGGTACTTTAAGGTGCTGACTCTACTCCAGAGAAAAGAGCAAGAGAGAGAATTTGTGATCATAAACATTACTGCCCCTCCCTCTCTGCCCCTTCTCTCCTTCCCATAGTCCCGCCCTCCAAGCTTATTCACAAGTTCAGTTCAAAAGCAATAGCCTGCAGAATCACATGAGGAGCTCCAGCATGTCTTATTGCGAAGCAAAGAAACTATGGTTGTAACATGAAATAAACATCAAGCATTTACATATTACTCACAGGCACATACCACACCATCTTAACGTTATTGTAATTGTGCTTCGCAATCGAAAGGTGAGAAGAACGAAGCTGTATATCAGCTAAGCTTGTGAGCAAACAAACATTACCTACAAGACATTAGCATTAGCTACAGCACCAAGAGAAAAGAGAAAAGAGGCTGTATATCAGCTGAGCAAGTGAGCAAACTAACGTTACCTACACAACATTAGCAATAGCTATCGAACTGAAAGAAACAAGGCTGTAATTCCACTAAGTAAATGAGAAAAGTAATATTACCTACTCTACGTTAGCATTCACTACTGTACCGAGAGAAATGAGGCTGTATATCAGCCAAGGAAGTGAGCAAATTAACGTTATCTACACGTTGTTAGTATTTGCTACCAAACTGAGAGAAAAAATGTTTATACCAGCCAAGCAAGTGAGTGAACCAATGTTACCTACACAACTTTAGCTTAAGCTCCTCAACCTTTAGCCGTGGTAACATGTTACAACAGCTAGCTACCCAACAATGAATGGCATAAAAGCTATTTTACATTACTGGATGGGAGCCTTGGCTCTGGTGATAAATAATTCACACTCCAGGTCAAAACACAGGACATGGCAAGCGGACAGACATCAGAAAGACAAGCTAGTTCTAAGCCATGTATACTAGAGTGAAAACTGCTTCCCAGTTGCCAGCTACCTAGCTACTGATCTGGCTTTATGCTGACCATTATTTTGACAGCCTCCATCACCCAGCAGGTGCTATCAAACAGGACAATTTTTCAACCATATTTGAGGTGGACTGCTTTAACATTACTAAAACTGCAGCCCATTCACCGTAAATAAATTTGCAGACCAGTGCTACAGCACTAATGTAGATACATGCTAACAAGCTACTTACCAGCACGATGCCAGCAGATTCTCCAAACACTTATGCCCAGTTTATGCAGGTTGTAATTATTACTACCAAACTCCACCTCCCTCTTGGTTGATTGCTTTTCTGCTCGTGTTTTTCCTGCTAGTAATGTTAGCTATTACAGTTATGCAGCAGTTGGCAATGGAGGAACTGTAAAGACAGAGACACTTCGATTGTCTGGAATTTCATTGTCTGGGTCTACCGCACAGATATCCATATTTACATTTAAATCCAAATCAGACCACTTCAAACACTGATAGCTGAAAGACTATCACGGAATTTTTACCGAAGTAATTAAAAAAAAGTTACCAACAGTAGCTTTTAGCTAATCCAGGAACCAGGCACAGACAATATGCCTCTAGAGTCTCGACCAAGAAAGAGAGCATGAGCGAAAAAGGCCTGAAAAGCGTGTGCACGATTAGTGATTGACACTATGTTAGAAACTCCTCTTGGCTCTGATTGGTTAATTTTGCCCGGGCATGGAGGATTCTTGCCAATGCCATTAGAAGCTCTTGGAGGAGCGAAGTCACCCTTTTTTTTAACAGACTATCTATCTCATGTCAGAATAAAGTGACAGTTTCAGCAAGTATGAAAAAAGTTATTTTTGTAAAAGTGACTGACTGTACCTTTAAGGGAGGTGATCTACTATTTCACTGCAAGTGAGGAAAAATGTGAGGAAGTGATAATAATTCTTTGCAGGGTTTGAGTGGTCAGTTGTGTCATGCCTGCAAGGGCGCCACTCTCTGCTCCAATGCCTCCAAAAGAACAAATAAAATGCCTTTTTTCTCACTGTGCCTTTATTTCAGAGAGTGCACTGCACGTATTTCGCAGTGCACTCCAACAGTTTTTTTTTCCCAAACTGGAGATAAAAATCCTGTTTTTCCCCTCACACCAACCCCCAGTGCGATGTAATATCGCTTAACAGATGACAATATGAGTTAATGAACAGAACAACCAAGCAAGAATTACCTTTAGTTATCACCACCTCCCGCTCATAACCTCCATCACCCAGCAGGTGTAACAGGCAACCATTTTGAGCTCTTTCAAAGTGCCTGTCGGAAAAAAAAGGCTACTCTTAAGCCTCTCAGAGTCAGCCTCCCCAAGCTCTCTTTGTAATTGCATTTCTAGTTATTTCTACAGGACAAGATAGCTCCAGCGCCTTATCCCTCCAGTCCTCAATTTAGGCCGCCATTTTTCACCCTTGGTGAGCTGCTACCCCTGCACACTATAATTACCCTGTATGAGTTTCGCTGTCCTGGGCACTTGTTTAAGTGGCTTTTAGGCAGTCTTTAAACCACCCCCGAACCCCGCTTGCCCTCCCCAGCCACTCTACATCCACCGACTCCACCCCACCCACAGATGACAGCGGGAACGATGCTAAGCGCTATCGCTCCACTTCACTCCGTTCACCACCTGCAGGGCAGCGGACTAATCGCCGTGGGCTCAGTGTGTAGCGTGCCGTCTGGGGGCCGCTGATAGCTGCGCCTCGCGCACGAGCAACACGTGCGCTCGACTGGCCATCGCCACTCGCCTGGACACGCGCAACACATCATCCAGAGCTCAGTTCCAAAAAGGGGGAGGGATGAGCGAGGAGGAGCGAGAGAGAGAAAGGGAGAGACAGTGAAAGAGAGAGGGGGAGCGGAGAGAGAGGGAGCGAGAGATGGAACCGCCAGCAGGCTTTAAACTGCGAGTTCCGGCCTTTAATTCGCCCCATGCCACGATCAAAGCTATTATCTGCTTTCTCAAAGACGGCCTTTTAATTGAGTGGACTGTTGCTATCTTTGTGGCTGGCGAAAGAATGCCTTTTTCTGGGAGGAGATAGCTGGTATTTTCACAGGCAAAAGGCCCTTGCTTTATATGGAAATGGGATGAATACGGCAGGGGAAAATGGGAGACAAAAGTTGAGGGAGTTCACGCTGAGCGGAAACTTCAAAGTGTGTAGAAATGTCACATTGATTTCTTGTCAAACTCCGAATTGTATTTTTTTTTCCTCTTTTCATTCTCATCACTGCCTCCTCTTTCATCCCCGGTCCCTCCGGAGCCTGTGCATCCCTTGTTTTTTTCTCTGAGAATAATAGTGTCATCCATTAATGTGTTTATTGTTCATCCTGACAGCTTTTTATGAGTCCGGGTTGGCATCTGATTCTGCTGTAACCGTTGACTTCCATTACGAGGCACTTTGTCCAGGGTCACCTTTGTGATCTGAGGAAGTTACGACATCAGCGTGGAAGCAATGACCCCTCCCGACTGGGCTGGTCCCTGAAGATGGAAAAAGTTACAACCAAAATTTTTGTTCATGTTTTGTCTGAATGAAATTGCTTTGTCCATGGGAATTCTCCAGTGAGGTCATAGTGTAACTGTAGTACAAGAGGGAATGAACCAGCTCTCTCTGTGACGGCAGTCAAAGGACAATTTGAACCTCCAACACAAGTTAAGGTGGACTTAAGACCTTTAATGATCCAATAAGATGATGGGATTCATTCCTGATTACCCTGGTTAAAATTCCAGCCCAAACCGGCTTGAACCAGTTAAGTTGGTACCAGCCGACCAAGGAGTAGTAGTCCTTATGCTGAACCATTGACAGCCTATGCCAGTATCGGGGTAGGGGATGTCTTGCGTAAGGCTGTGTCTGTTGGTGCACTTGTTCTTTTGTCCTGTGTAGAAGCCAATTGATTATAGGTTGCCTGTGCTGAACCAGAGTTCTTTCCTGATTCCTGTGCCCGGCCCTCTAAAAACTGAAGGAGGAAATGGCAGCTGTGGGATGTTTTCCCTGAGTCTCAAGCTGTGTCCGAATAGTCAAAAAATTGCGTCCTATCCACTAATTCCTAACCTCTTTTCTTTCACCCAAGTGGAAAACATCATAAGGTGAAGAGAAGGTGTAAGAGGGAATTCCTAACAAGTTAGAAAGACAACCGGGCTGCAAAGAGAATCCGAATGCACTTACACTAGGCAAGATGATCATGTGTCCCCTGCCCGTCATATACGCTTCTTGTCGCTATTGGCTGTCATAAATGGTCATCACTTTAAATATTTCTGCCGCGTGGAATTGTGGGATATGCTTATCTCCTTTCTTTTAGAAAAGGATGGTTCTGTATACCCTGTGCCAAAGGAGGTAAATTAGGAGGCACTGAGACACCTTTCCTTAAGATTTAAAGAATTCAAATGCACTTATCATGCCTGCCATGTATTTCTGGATCATTTTTTAGGAGTTAAGAACTTTCCATGGCAAGAAAGACTATTCAGATACAGCCACACTGTGTGACCCCCACCTGATGCATGCTGCTTGATACACTGCTTACTGTCCCCTTGGTCTGCCTAAACATACAGTATTTATGGTCCTATTTTTCTGTTTAATTGTTAATACAGATTTATTGGGACATTGAATGTTTCTTTTTTCTGCAGTTTAAGTATGTTTGCATGGACCAGAATGGGCAACCAAGCTTTACCGAAGGGCTCACCAACTTTTCTTCTGGAGGGGAATTCAGCAAAGAGCTTTTAAAAGAGGCCAGGTGTAGTCTGGTCAACCACCACTGCCTCACCTTTTCAAAGTCATTCCCTCTTCATTTCATGTCTTGAACTCCTCATGCTTTGGTTCATTTAGTTGTTAATCCCTTGGAGTTCATGCATTTTTGTTCCGTGGCAGCTTAAACTTTGACTGCGAATACCTTTCTTATCACTGTGGGCAGTCTTCGGATGCAATAATTGGGGAATGGAGATAAGCTTGGACCAGCATAAAAAATGTCAGAATCGCAGCTTAGACTATTTTCAACTGGCAAGGAGTTAATGAGTGCAGTGTGCGAGCCAAGGATAATGACCACGTAAAGATGTATTGTTCAAATGAAGAAGAGAATTTTTGCAGCATGAAACACAACTAGTAATGATAAGGAAGGGGAATAATAATAATGCCAACAGGCCCACATTGGATGGAACATCAAGGCAATAATTGGGCAAAGAAACGTTGGTATGAAGTTGTACTGGCTGACTTGAATACAGGGAAATCCCTGAATCCATTGCCATATCTGTTAGGACCTCAATGTGACAGCAGGAGCTCATTCAAAGAGCTTATTAACTGGTAGGCTCCTGAGGTATTCTTCAGCAAGGTATGTGTGAGGAATAAATGATTGACCTAGCTCTCCTTATCTGCCACATCCACA
This sequence comes from Gymnothorax javanicus, assembly GCA_029692085.1. Taxonomy (NCBI): domain Eukaryota; kingdom Metazoa; phylum Chordata; class Actinopteri; order Anguilliformes; family Muraenidae; genus Gymnothorax; species Gymnothorax javanicus. The sequence goes on from CM056194.1 coordinate 10,433,128, forward strand.
ATAAACATGGTTTCAAAGTGATGGTTTAAAAAGACAAGAACGTTCTTCATACTCTCCTTAAACATTTCATCAGTCCTTCCATCCTCGTGTCCTTGAGTCATTTAATTATCGAGCTTCCTGTGATGGATGGAGTGAAGAATGACAAAAGGAGAGGAGGACAGGAAGTAAGGAGGCACAGATAAGCAATATGAAAGGGCGTTAGCATTAGCGTTAATATGGAGACTATGAGAACTGTGGATGTCACATGGCAGGTGCTGAAGCCACGCCAGGAGGTGCCTGATCCATTAATCCGTCAGGCGGATCCATAAAGAATCCCGCCGTGCCTGAAGATCCCTCTCGAGTGATTCATCTCCGGGCTGTATTTCCATCCCCTCGCGATGACACCCTCAGTATTTTTTAATCTTGATAATAGCACTGACTGCCGATAAAAACATCTCGCTCCCATCCCTCACCTTTCTTTACTGCGTCTCCCTGACACTGCGGCCCAGCAGATCCTCAACCCAATTAAAAAACACAATGTGGTTTTAATTTATAGTAAATACAGTCAGAGGCCACAGCTTCAGGATTCTCTTGTGTTGCCCGGCACAGGGAGTCCTTATGAATTCCTATTGCCGCGATGAGATCAACATTTGTCCTGCGTTTTGTCATCCAAGCATTCCATATCCTCTCCACAAGGTGCAGCAAGTTCAACCATTCACAAAATTAACTTGGCAAGATGCGGCTTCAAGGGAGAGACGGTGCTTGCATTGACTGCACGTAAAAATTTAAAAGTACCATTGATTGAAACCAGGTCTCTGTTATGTCTGTGAGAGGAAATTGCACGTGCTGCATATGATTAATTCCCTCCGCCAAGAAATTACTGTTTTTGCCAGCATTAGTTGGTCTGTCTGTCTGTTTGTGTGCAGGATAACTCAGAAAGTAATGAATGGATATCAGGGATCTCGATAAGTCAAACAATATGGCCACAACAGCAACCATCTCAAAATGTTGCAGATACCTTAAATTTCTTATGAGCCATGTTCCCATAGTAAGATTTCCACTGTGCTGCCTTGGTGGAAGTTTGCACTCTCAGAGTGCCTCTACTTCAACCAATCGTTATTTTGCGGTCAGCTCTCACGTGCTCTAAATTTTGTCATTGTATCACGACACAGAAACAAAATAAATAATTAATGCTTGAGCTCAGGTGAAAATCAAAATATTGTCTCACTCAAGTGTGTCTGTTCATCCTGCGAATCCATCTGTTCACATTCGTTCACAGATGCTCTTCATTTGTGCTGGTTTACGCTAGCAGGGAAATATTTACCGCGGTAATGGAGACAAACCCTCAAAACTCAATGAAAGCAGGGGGAGTGTAGATTGAGCAGAGGGAATTATATTTCCACAGCTATTAAGGGAATTTATTCTCCTTCCAAATTAAGCAAAGAAACAGCGGAGAGGTTTCACCTTCAAAGTGTTCTATGCCTGGAAATCAGTGGCCAGATGCCATCAAACATTTTACCTGACAGTCAAGTGTAAGATGCCATGAAAATGTTACGTGAAGCTGTCATATAGGAAGAAGAGCATGTGCAGCCATAAATGAAAAATTTTCCGGTTAATGGGTCAATTTCTGGATGTGCAGCACATAAGTTATGACCCTAACGTGATGGAAACACGTCGGTATGCAGTAGGGTACAGGGAACATTTTTTGTGCTGAGATGTGGGTGAGTTCACATTAAAGTTACTTGGCATCTTCAGTCTGTCTTTTTTCCCTCACTGCTGGAATGGCCTTAAGAAATTTCTCATCCTGGCCACTCTGTGAGGACAAACCGTGAAAACCTGACAAATGGAGGACATTTATTATTTTGCTTAATGTCATTTTGTCTGCCTCCAGAGTTGAGTGTCCTACCCTTCCAATATCCGATGTCAAGCTCAAGGGCTTTTCTTGGTTTTTTGCTGGGGAATTTCACATCTAAAAAGTGCTCTGTGAGATTTTTTCCCTTTCACCTTCCTCTCTGTGATAGATTGCGGAGATTAATGCGGTGTAACACACACAGCACAGACTCCAGAAGAATCTAATGTAGAGGAAATCTAGTTCTCCTCCAGGCCGCAGGGCATTTAAGAAACAGAGACGTAGTCTTCAAAGTCATAGCCAGAGGAAGATGGTAGAGATGTGTAAAATGCCTGACTCTGAAGGTGATTGTGAAGAATTCAAAAACCACAGTGAACTACGGCTATGTGTGAACGATTGCTGGAAAGATATAACTAATTACGATGCAACTTTTCCACAAATGAAACTGGAGTCCGCATTGAATCTTCCTGGTGGCAGCTGGATTGGTCCCATACGAGGACGCTATATCTATTTGCCATCTGTTTTTAATATGAAACATTTTACTAATTTCTTAACCTGGCTTGAAAATACATAGTCTATGCAAATTTCTTCAGTGCTTGTCCATAATTTTTCTGTACTTCCAGCAGCCCAGGCTTTGAGAAAAATATTTGTTGTAAACTGCTATTTAAGCAAACGCTGTAACTGCTGTATTACGGGTGTAAATGCTGACCATATTTTTTATGATTATAACCGTATCTATAATGTAGAATTTTCCTCCAATCTGTTTAGACAATTTCAAACAAGTATCCCACCTTCGAGAAGTTATTATTTAGTGAAGTGTGCGCATTACTCCCTGTTGATTTTATGTAGCAGTTTGAACAAAGTCCCCGTGCCGTTTTTGCATTCAGCGAGAAACCTCTGCCAAGATCAACTCATGCTTTGAAATGAGGTGTTTGCTCAGAGATATCAATTCAGCGCAGGTGTTGGATAGATTGAATGGATGAGCTCATAAACGACACAGGTGATTAGTTTAACACATCCATTTAATACATTAGCTCCTGAACCTTTCCAGAACCTTCTCCTGGCTGATTCCTCAGACTGAGGAGAGAATCAGCGTGCAAGCAGCCCTGGTTGCTGCTAAATGAAATTCTGCCAGGAGGTGATGGATAAGTCGGCAAAGCCTTAAATGCTGCCCTCATTAAGTGTGTCCCAAAAGGGAGCCTGTAGTACTGACTGCCCCTCCGGCACTCTGTCACCCCAGTGACCACCATGAAACATGGCGCCAAATGGCCACTCTATTAAGTTTTAGGGCATTGATTCCTCTGAGAAAAGGCCACAGTTATGGCCTGAATGTGTAGTCATTCCCGTAACAACACATTAAAAGCATATTTCATTTTGAGAGCCATTCATTGAATTGAACTGGCACAAGGCAAAGATTTTGCGAGAGATTAGGAAAATGTGCTTTTGTATCGATAACCCGAGTAATAAAGCGAGTCAAATTAGCTTTTGAAAAGATTCAAAATAAAAAAAAAAAAAAAACCGTGTAACTGCCTTAATTAGTATGCTAGCAACTCTTCTCTGTGCGTAGGGCCATCCCATGATGTCATCAGACACCAAGCTAAGAAACCCACATACAGGCATGAACAGTCTGCTAACTGTCACATAAATTATTCATGGAGTCTCCAGAATTTCAATAACCTCAGCCGCAAATGGGTGCAAAACTACCCTCGGGGCACTATCCACAATGTATTAAATCCAATACGACTAAATATAAATAATTTATATAGCACTTTGAGTTTTATTTCGGACCATTATGGCTTAATCAAGCCATGATCTAATCTTCATCATTAGCCATTCACTGTGAGAGAAAGACACCAAAATATGTAAAAACAAGACGAAACCAGCTGAATGAAAAGCAGTAGTTATTTTTAATTAAATTATCCTTCAGATATCTGATTCCATACGGAGTGTAAAACTGTGACACATCCAATTCTGTGACACATCAGCATAATCCTCGGGTAGTTTTCCACCATTTTTTTTTTCTGACAAACCTGTAGGCAAACCACAAGCTCCCTTCAAAAGCCATCAGAGTGAGAATTTTATCTGAACAAATCTTGAGTGTTTGGAAAAAGCTAGTGGGTGCAATTTTGGTCAAAACTGAGTTCAGGCCATTTTTTTTCCTAACTAGGCTTTACCTCACCATGTATGATGCATAAAAAATAATCCCTCTATTTTGCAATGGAAACTCCTAGCAAGTTATAGGTATTTGATCATTTGTGAAGCGAAAACCTGGGAAGTTGATCTTACTGGGTTTTTTCTCATTAAATTTTCTCTCTTTTTTTTTGTAATGGCAAAACCTAGCAAGTTGAATTAGCCAATTATGCAGCAGCGTAGGTATCACATGATCTATGAGGTCAGTCCCCGTATAGAGCACAGGTTGTGCAGGACATTCATGGTCAGAATTTGAAATTCTCACAATTCACGTGCTAATAATCACTGTAGAGTGCCTTCAAGTAGGAAGGAGATGTAGATTTATCACTAAAGTAACTGTCAAAAGACGCTGCAATTGCATTATTGCAAGATATTTGCACAACATTTTGAAAATTGATATTTTACATTTTTGGATGGAGAAAGCTAATGAGTTTTATCGCCATGGATACAGACAAAAAAGAAAAAGTCCTCCCTAAATATCGCTTATTATGTAATGAATAAATAACTGCCAAGTCAGTTTCATTGTTGGACACAAGCTTAATCCCAGAGGGATACAGTTTTCTGACTTTTCTCAAAATCTGCTTTTTGTTACTCACCAACGTTTTACGTAACACTCCAGAGATGTCATATAACTGAACACTGTATGTAGCTACAGAATATCTAAGACCGAAGCATCACATTCCTGCCATATATGCTGTTTCTTCATTTACTCTGCATTGGTTTTGTTTTTACCTCATAAATAATGGCACTTTTACAAAGAAGCATGTCAGGATTAATTATTCTTTAATACAAAAAAAGAAAACAGAAAACATGAGATGCGCAAAACAAAGGGGGTGAATTAGTGATTGGGAGAAGACATTAAACACCTGGAAGAAGCAGACGGTTCGCTCGGAGCTCGTAGATTCACAGCAGGGTACCCGTCATTTTTCCTCTTTCCCGCGATGAGCCGCCGACAGCGGGAAACGCATTAGCGGCCACTGTTTTTGCAAGTACAAAAAAGTTACCAACAGTAGCTAATTATTTAGAGTTCATCGCCAGATCTGATTTTGAATCTCGAATTGTGGACATTTTGAAGAACGAAATAGGGGAGTGTCAATGTTTTCTTGTATAATGTGGTGCTGTATTTATTACCTTCTCCTACTGGCCCCAGCAACCCACTGACGAGCTTTTCCTTCCTTCCTCTGTCTGACCCGATCTTTCACCCGACCTTCTACAATCCTTTTCTACTCCAGCTTAAATTCTATCCGCACTTTGCTTTTTGTTTTTCTTTTTGTTTATGCCTGCATTTTTGTGTGATGCTGCAATTTTGGCCCGATCTTGCTCAAAAAAGAGATCAATGATCTCAAGTAACTGCTTAGTAAAATAAAGCTCGTAATGATAATTGTAATAATCAGCAGTTACGCCGAACCACGTGACTTGTAAGCAAAGGACAATCACAACAACTGTACTCAAGCCAGGTCACATTGGCGTTGAAGGAATGTGATGGTTATGTATAACTCAACTTCACATCACAAATATATTCAATCTTACCCAGACAGCGAGAGCCACAGAGCCAGATTTGTGATTAATTCTTGCCAAAAGTCTTCCCAATTCAGTGCATCTTGGGCCCAAACTCGCATGCTATTAGAGCATTGGGACCAAAAAAGGAATTAATACCGTTTATGGTGATTTAGCAAGCCTGTTGCTCTAACAGGAGGAGACTTATTCTCCAATTAATCAGACTAAGTGAGAAAACACTGAAATGGGAAAGCAGTGTTTGCAGCTGGTGGCAAACAACAGACCATGAACTGCTACAGAGAGGCGAAATCCGGAAACATCCATTATTTACCTCTCTGTAATCAATCCCTCATTTTGATCAATTGCAGCAAGCATGCGACTCCCGAAATGGAGTCAGACGAACTGGGGTGTATCAATTAAGTTCTTTTTGCAGTTCATCATTAGCTCAACATCTGCGCCAAGTGGGAGGAATGAACATTCCTGTGTTTGTACGCTTGGCTGGGTTTGATGAAGATGTTCTGCGGTCCTGCAGGGTGGAGATGACACATCGCACAGAGCTGACTGATGTTACCGAAAAGACTCGCCGTTGAACTTTGCTCAAACTTCGGTGGAGGGGCATAGCGATGGCTCCCGTAAGCCTCTCTCCTCTGCGTTCCGTCTCCCCTCAATCTCGCTCAAGCTGTCAGTCCTACAAAAGCCTCTTGTACCGACGAAGACTTAAATCGCTTGAGGGAAATCGATGACAGATTAAATTATACTGATGCGCGCAGATGTTTGTGCGACTGAAGCGGAGTGGAAATCAGTCCGACTGGGAGGAAAATGGAAAGACACAGCCAGCATTTTGTTGCCATTTCCATCAGTGAGACGAGCGCCACGGAACGGATGCTCCGTGCTAAACGGATCACGTTCTTTCCTTGCTCACATGTCAATATTACGACATTTTCCTGGGTTGAGCGAGACGTCAATATCTGACATTTGGGGTGGGGTCACGTGTCAATATTAGCCGCTGACAAAAAATAAAATGAGGAATGAAATGGAAATACCACGCAAGGAGCCAATAACATCTTGCTATCGGGAAAAGACATCAAACGCTGGCATTTAGACAATGATACACGGTTGGCCGAGGAGTTCAAGAAAGATAAGTGGACTTAGCCCTACACATTTTTTGTCAACTACGATTGGTGATGCCAAATGAAATCTATTCACAGATGAATGTCATGGCCGATAAATCTTCGGTTAGAATGCATCTAAATTCAAATGTCATGCCAGTCTCAACTTAGAGTGAATATTTCAATCAAATTTTTTGTGGCAATTATTTTCTCACAATCTTTGATTCGTCTATTATCTAACCTGCTTGAGGAGGGTCATGGGTGGCGGGGCATTTTTACCTCCGCCGAACGAAGTTAGCAGGAGGTTATGTGATCGGTGCCGTTTGTTTGTCTGTTTGTTTGTGAATAAGATAACTCAAAAAGTAATGAACGGATATCTCTGAAATTTTGTGGGTGGGTCGCTATTACATCAGGGATGGAGCCTGTTGATTTTCACTGCAATCGGTCTTGAAATCCTATGACACGTGATAACTGAACTTTGCTCCCAATCAGCAAAGATTTGGACTGTGCTGCCTTGGCAGAGGTTTGCACTCTAGGAGTGCCTCTACAGTAGTTCAGCATGCAATGGGTGAGACGCAGGAACACATCCCGGATGGTCCACCTATAGGGTTTACACACCATTCAATCACACAATCTCGCCTATGGGCAAATTCGCAAATCAGCTCGACATGCAGGTCTATGAACTGTGGGAGGAAACTGGAGTGCCTGGAGAAAACCCCTGTGAACACGGGGAGAGCATGCAAACTGTCACTCACGTGAACACGGCAATGCCCAAGGCCAGAATCAAACCCACAACCTTCTTGCTGTGCAATGATAGAGCTAACCACCCTCATAATTTTTTCAATTCTCAATTCCAGACATAACTGACTACGGAGGTCCATAGACTACAGACTAAAAAATTATGACACAGAAAAATAAATATGAAGTACCTGACACCACTATCAGTTGTTTTGACCAAAGCACACAAGAGTGTGTTTCTTGAAGCGTCCAACCTGACTTTAAACTCATAGGTAAGCTTCCTAATGGTTGAACGACAATCATGGACCCAGCAGTTTAGAAACATCTGACAACCAATAAAAAATGCTTAATCGGCAAAATTATTTCGTCAGTTCATTGGACCAGCGGCAGGTGGGGGTCCCACAACTTAGCAGTGCGTCACTTTATTCGGGACCAAAGCAGGATTTCAGAGTAAGCTGGATAACTGCTATGAGTAAATCCGAAAACAGCTTGACTTCCGTCCAGGGGTCCTCAGTCTTACCCAGAAAGGGCCGGTGTGGGTGCAGGCTTTCATTCCAATCAAGCAGTTACACACCTGATTCTAGTAATCAAGGTCTTTTGCAAAGACTCGTTGGGTTGATGAGTAGACTGGGTGGCTTGTTTTACTCAGTACAGCTACCCAGACAATCCAGTTATCCTGCTTCATGAAGCCAGCCTGAAGGGAGTGAGTTCATGTTAATGTGTCTGTAGCAGTGAGCTCTAACTGAACTCTGCACTCTAGCTGTATTTTGAAACAGCCCTTATTTTTTGTCTCTTACATTTCTGTTCCACTCCTACTTCCTGAACAGCAGTGTCATTAGCCTTCCAAGCCAGGAAAGGAGAGCTACTCTCTGTACTTGTTATTGGCTGTGAGGATGTCCAATCAACCTACCTACAGCACGGTGGAGAGGTTAGCGTGCTACGCCTTTCACGCCCCGGAACCTTCCTCAATAACACAGCCCCTGTCAAACTAGAATGATTTAAAATCATCTGGTGAATTATCTTAGTTTTTATTGGATTAATATTTTTTAATAATAACCCTCCATTTTTTTCCGGCCACTTTTGATTTTGAGCCATCGGCTCTGCTTCTCAATTTATGGTCGTCTCTGTTCATGCCCACGTAAAGAGCAATGGAGCTGAAACGCGAGCACTCCTCCACGGGTGCTCTCGCCTGCACGCCGACCATCACTCTCCGTGCTGCTGGCCACACACAAGAGCTACGGCCAATCGAATGAGACGCAAATCTTTCGCGGGTGACGAATGGGCGCCTGCGGGCTCCTGTCACGTCATTGGGAGAAACGTGTGGATCCAGAACCTCAGAAAATCCGTCTAACTTAAATCCACCTCACTCTACTGACTCATGGTCATTCTCAACTCCACTGTTAATCACGTGTGTTAGAGCTCTCATGTAATGTCTGTGTAGTCATTGAGTTAGTTAGCTCTCGAGTGGATGCACTGATCTGGCTAGACACTGAGCCATGGGCAGCGGAAAAGAACTGACCTTCGTAACAAGGTAGTTCAACTTTTTAAAGAGGGGAAAGGATATAAAAAGGTATCCAAAGACTTGAAAATGCCAGTCAGTACTGCTCAGTCTGTGGGAAATTAGGGGATATGTTGAAACCTAGCAAAGGTCAGGTAGGCCAAGAAAGATTGCAGTCCAGACTGCCAGAAGAATTGTTCTAGACTTAAAGAAAAATCCACAAACTACCTTAAGAGAAATATAGGCTGCTCTGGAAAAAGATGGGTTTTTCTTCCTAAAATATGCCAGACAACATCTTGACACACCTCACAACTTCTGGAATACTGTCATTTGGAGTGACGAGACCAAAATAGAACTTTATGGTCACAAACATAAGCCCTAGTTTGGAGAGCTTGCTAATTAGCCTGGTAGGAAGCAATTTAGCAACAATAAACAGTATTCACGGGCAAGTGCACTATAAATGAGAGAAATATTCAATTAATATGTTATACAGTAATTATAATTACGTTTTTCAATAATTATATAATTCAAAATATATTTTTGCTGTGTAGCATCCTAATCTTGTCGATTTTCGCTTTGCCAATGATATAATTTACCCACAGCCAGGAACCACCAGGTAGCCAGCATAGTACTGATGGTTGTAAACTCATATTTCGTGGCCATCAACTTTACTAGCTAATACTACAATGCTAGCTTGCGTGACAGCCGTGATTACTGAAACAACTTCAGCTGTGTTTCCTGTTTACATTCATTGCGTCCATATTGTTTACGCTTACGCTGTTTACATATAGCTAATAATGTAGGGGTTTTTTCTGGCATTTGAAAGACACATTTAGTGGTTGGATACAGTATGCAATTAAAACTAACAACACACTGCGCACCACCTTTTTCCCCTTTAGCCACCCTTCTTCTGTCAGCAGTCAGGCCGTGTGCGTTCATGTCTTTTGGGGCATGGCTTTGGATCGACAACTCAAACGAGTGGGTGGTTTTTTTTTTTTTGGCTCGCTACTTTCAAAAATCTGCCTTGCCTTTGCTTATGTATCCAAAGTTGCCAACCCTACTTTTAAAGCCAATATCCTACATTTCCAGAGCATTTTTTAAAACTTTTCTGTTTTAATTTCAAATCCATTGTGGAGAAGTACCAACTCAAAATGATGAAAACAGCCCAAATAATGTGTCACAGTTCAACTACATTCGGGCCAGACTAGTCTGCACTTTAGCTTTCCCTATAGCCTAGCTTTTCATTCGTTGCATTGCAGCATTACTATAATTATGCATTTTTTCCATGTTGAAAACCACATACACATTTGATCGAAGTTTTGATAGAATTGGAAAGTTCATATGGCCTCTAGTGATTTGGCCCCAAGAAGCATTGTTTAAAAAAAAAAAAAAAAAAACCTATATTTGCTATCTCCCTAACAAAATTACTGTACAACATGCACCAATGCATCAGCATGAAAGTAATTTAAAGTTCTCCAGATGCTGCCAATAAGCGTTTGGATGAGGAGTTCAATTGAGGGTGCTGTTAAAATTAATTCTACTCTTACAAGGCTAATTAATACATTCTGAGTATGTCCTCCAAATTAATTTCTCCGCATTTTTAATTTTCTTCATGGAGTGTTCTTGGATGACCCCTAAGTACCACAGTTGTTTACGGGGTCTGGGGGGGTGGAGTCTGGGCTGCACATTACGATGTGGCCTTTTTTGGAGACTGGCCACCCTGTTTCAGTCAATATGCACCGCTCCCCCTCTCTGTCCAGAAAACGTAATGAAGCATACCGTAGCCTGCTGCAGTGTGTGCAGCCTTACTCTGTCGCAATTATCAGACGGGCCGTCCAATCACCCCCACCCTCATCCAGCCCCCGCCTCCCCATCCTCCTGTCGCTCACAGCTTGATAAATTACTCCACGCTTCTCAAATCCATCCCACCCCCAACCAGACCCACCTCCACCCAGTCAGCCAGGCTACGCTACCCTCAACATAATTGAGGAAGCCTGAAATAAAAAAAATGTAATTTCCCACTCCAATGTTCCCCCTTCAGTGATATTTTTTTTTTCTCCGCTCGTTTACATGGATAATTCCCATTAAAACGTGGGTGCGGTATTTGCATAGTCTCACCTTGAGCAGACGTGGGCGGCGCCGGGGAAGGTGATGTGCGTCCTTGGGCGCTCTTTCTGTTACCCCGCGGTCCGGCGGAGGCTTCGGCCGGCTCGCGCTCGGCTCCGCTCAGCCGGTTTAATTGCCAGACATCAAGGGAGTAATGATTTTATGAAGCGTTTACGGCCACATCTTTGTCCTGGCTCTCTTAGCAACTGACAACCCCCCTACCCCCCAACACCCACCTCCTACCACTCCGATGATGAATTAGTTGGAGATGTGGGGAAGACATTGTTACTTTAACAAGCGCAGTAAAACATTCCCATTTTCTGTGCTCACCCCCCCCCCCCCCGCCCTTTTTTTTTTTTTTTTTTTTTTTGGCAAGAGGCATTTCCATCCATCATAAACAGTGCGCGATTTTAACAAAGATCTTACACCACAGTGATCTGCTCATTATTGAGGTTAATTGGAACATTAGTGCAAAGAATTACTGTTCACTATTTCAGTTTTTTTTTTTTTTTTTTCTCAGCTGCCGACATAAGGGGTGGCATTCTCCAGCTCACGCACACGAGCAAAAAATTAATGTGCCTGACATGGCTGTCACTGGTTTGACAAGGAGTTTATTAGAATGCGCAATCACATCGTGATAACAACAGTGCGGTCAATCATCTTTATGAAATGAATATATAACAATTCTCTGGGACTCTTTTATTTGTAGGCGTGCTTTTTGCGTCCAGTTGGGAACGTTTCAGAACTGCAGCCGATATTAAATCAGCTCTTATGATAGACTTTGACGTGAAAATGAATTCCGCTCTTTGTCAAACCTGAATTTTTAGAAATTCACCGAGCAATTAGAATAGAACTCATCATCAGAGAGCGGACGCCCACTCAAACAAGCCAGTTTCTCAGCGGAGAGAGAATGACAGGATGTGAATGGGCTTGAAATTATGTATTTTCATAGGGTTTCTGGCAAAAGTTTGAAAAGCTCCCATTTGGATATTCCATGATATAACTTGTTGTTCCGGTAGGGGAAGAAAAAAAAATCTGGGCCAGACATAATCACCTGGCTGCACTGAAGGCTTCTGGAAGGTTCTACATGGACTCAACGATGAAAAAATTGCCCCCTGATAATGAGTCTTAAGTCACACCTGTGCATTTCCAGCAAATGCCAGATATGTACCCCAGGGCATAAATTTTCAAAAAATAGTTTTGTCGGTTTTCAGCCACTTTATAATGTTAAAATAAAAGGGCAGGATGAAGCAGAACGTGTTGGGAGTAATGCTAGCACTGGTACACTCCATTCCTGCTTACATTCAACTAAAACCAATTAGCTATCTTGTAACATTGTCATGTTTATGGTTTTTTTAGTTGTTCATGAGTTCTGCCATGGGGGGGAGAGTGGGGGAGAGGAGTGGGGCAGGTGGGGGGTCAGCCTGATGGTGGTTGGGTGGCTTGGCATCACTTCATGAAAAAATATTTGTATGTAAAAAAATAATAGAGTAGCGAGGAAAGAAATCCCGCATACTGTGAAGCAGCATATTTCCAGTGATATTAGGTTGAAAATGCACAGAATGTTCCTCATTAAATCAACTGATGGAATATACACTCCTAGATTTGCAAACTCCATAAAATTTGAATTACTGCTGAATATTTTGCAGTGTGAGCTTCTCAGAGTCTCGGTGAGCTTCGGTTTTTATTCATGTACACCGTGGGTAGCTACATATCTTTTAGACAACAAAGTTGTTCGGAATTTAGGCCTCGCTTAAGAAATATACACAAGGGAGAGCCAAATGGGGTAAAAAAAATAACCGCAATCTCGATGGTGTTAGTTTTTATCATTATGCTAAATGTATTTACAGTGATCATGAATTTCAGATTACGTTAACGGTTTTTATGCTCTGCTGAAATAGGGCCTGTGATGGTTGATGTATCCAGATGTTGCAACTCCAGCACAGGGTGGTTCCAGCTTCTGGTTGCCGTGACCCCTCACTGAATAAATCAGAGCTTGTGTTTGAAGTTGTTTCAGGAGGTCAATATCGTGAGGATACCGTACCTGGATGTCTGCCATAAATGACAGGATGCATAAGAAAGCCAATGGGATACAGTTTACTGGTGCCAGAGACACAGCAGGGTTGCCACAGTTTGTTAACTGTTTTCCGCAGCTAAAAGTCTTAGCTAGTGCTGCAGTCTCGCAATGGGAGTCAATACTGTTTTTTTTCCCTCTCATATGGAAAGTACAGGGAGTGGACAAAATATTGGAAAAACCCTCGAAAAGATGGCTTAAACCTTGAAGAATCTAATACAAACCCCAATTCCAATGAAGCTGGGACGTTGTGTAAAACGTGAATAAAAACAGAATACCATGATTTGCAAGTCCTTTTCGAGCTATATCAAATTGAGTACACTACAAATACAAGGTATTTAATTTTCAAACTGATAAACTTTGTTGTTTTTTTTTTTGGAAATATTTACTCATTTTGAATTTGATGCCCACAACACGCTCCAAAAAAAGCAGGGACCGGGGCATGTTTACCACTGTGTTACATCAACTTTCCTTTTAACAACATTCAATAAGCCTTTGGGAACTGAGGATACTAATTGTAGAAGCTTTGTAGGTGGAATTCTTTCCCATTCTTGATTGATGCATGACTTCAGTTGCTCAACAGTCTGGGGTCTCCATTCTTGTATTTTGAGCTTCATAATGCGCCACACATTTTCAGTGGGAGACAGGTCTGAACTGCAGACAGGCCAGTGTATTACCTGCACTCTTATTATGAAGCCACGTTGTTTTAACACGTGCAGAATGTGGCTTGAAATTGTCTTGCTGAATTTAAGCAGGGACGTCCCTGAAAAAGACATCGCTTGGATGGCAGCATATGTTGCTCCAAAACCTGTATTTACCTTTCAGCAGTAATGATGCCTTCACAGATGTGCAAGTTACCCATGCCATGGGCACTAACACATCCCCATACCATCACAGATGCTGGCTTTTGAACTTTGCGCTGATAACAATCTGAATGGTCCTTTTCCTCTTTAGCCCGGAGGACACAACGTCCCTGATTTCCAAAAAAATTTGATATGTGGACTCGTCAGACCACAGCGCACTTTTCCACTTTTCCATCTCAAATGAGCTCGGGCCCAGAGAAGCCGGTAGTGTTTTTGGGTGTTGTTGATATATGGCTTTCGCTTTGCATGGTAGAGTTTTAACTTGCACTTTTAGATGTGGCAACGAACTGTGTTAACTGGCAATGGTTTTCTGAAGTGTTCGTGAGCCCACATGGTAATATCCTTTACAGAATGATGTCGGTTTTTAATGCAGTGCCGCCTGAAAGATCGACGGTCACGGGCATTCAATGTTGGTTTTCGGCCTTGCCGCTTACGTGTAGAGATTTTTCCATATTCTCTGAATCTTTTGATGATTTTATGGACTGCAGATGATGAAATCCCCAAATTCCTTGCAATTGCACGTTGAGAAACATTGTTCTTGAACTGTTGGACTATTTGATCACGCAGTTGTTCACAAAGTGGTGAACCTCGCCACATCCTTGCTTGTGAACAACTGAGCCCTTCAGTGATGCTCCTTTTATACCTAATCATGACACTCACCTGTTTCCAATTAACCTGTTCACCTGTGGAATGTTCCAAACAGGTGTTTTTTGAGCATTCCTCAACTTTCCCAGTCTTTTGTTGGCCCTGTCCCAGCTTTTTTGGAATGTGTTGCAGGCATCAAATTCAAAATGAGTAAATATTTCCAAAAAAAAAAAAAAAACAATCAAGTTTATCAGTTTGAAAATTAAATATGTCTTTGTACTGAACTCAATTGAATATAGGTTGAAAAGGATTAGCAAGTCATTGTATTCTAATTTTCTTAATGTTTTACACAACCTCCCAACTTCATTGGAGTTGGGTTACATTATTTCAAAAGGGTCAACACACGTGATTTCTATCAACTTGAATACCAATATCAAAACAACAACATACAAAAAAAAAAAAAATGACGTAACTACATGGTCAGGAGATAGCAATCTAAAAGTGCAGCATCTGTGGGAATTTCTGCTGCTGAACTGGCATGAGCCATTCGAAAAATATCAGCATATGCTCAACAATTGCAATTGAAAATGATGCCTTTTTGATGTAATGAAGATTCAGATATTCATTCATTTCTTTTATTAGTCTCTGATTTAATTGAAATTTGGTCATATCGAAACTTTTGTCTGGTACTGTATGTTTATTACATCGTAAATAGCTTGTTCAACTCCCACTGAATATGGTGGTCCAACATGCAATATTTAAGCATGCAATATCCTGACCATACTGAGCATATGCTGTTTTCAGTATCTGCAGTTAACCAGAGCTAGCCTGTGGAGATACGATACCAACTGAAGCTGTGTTCTTTCCTTTGGTTTTAAATCCTCAACTCTTTAAAAGTTATGAAAGGCTCTTTCTGTAGTAGCGTTGCAATCCATTTTTCATGACATTCTTCAGTCAGTAACCCTGGGAAATAGAGGGGAAAAAAAGGAGAATAACATCTACAGGCGCAAAATCATTTGGGAACTCGGTGCAAACCTTCCGAGAACATCCTCAGCTTTTGACGGATTTGGCGTGTTGGCGTTTTTGCCGTCAGGAGAAGAGAAATCTGGGCTGAGGTGACATTGCCCGTTGCTCCGCGGTGTCTTCGGCAGATTAAGAGAACAGCAGGATTTTCAGGAGAGGGAAAAAAAAAAACTTTTGCACCTGGCTGCCGAGAGCAACCACACGCAAAAATATTCCCTCAAAAACAGATGGGCACCTCAGAAACGCTTCAGAAACTCGACAATTCTAGTGCTGGAACAATAATATGCCTGCACTCCAGGAATACAGGCACATCAGTGGAACCTTCATTTTTTATACAACACATCATAATATACCCAGAAAGGAAGAGAAGGCAGAGTAAATTGTCTTTGGTGGTAATATGCACAGAGCCTGTGGCAAGCAAAAACAGTACAAAACAATTACTGAACCCATGACATGAGGTACAATTTCATGCACCAAAACTGATACTCTGAAAAAATAAAAAATATTAATAAGTCACAGCAACTCTGATAATCTTATGTTTCAACATGAGGGGCTCCCTCTTGGTCGAAGTGCTATTCGGCATTAATACAAAATGCACGTCCACTAGCTAGTTTCAGAAAGGTTTGTCATTTTTGCATTTAGTGTCTTTGCAGTAAAAACGGCAAATAGCATTACAAATTTGTGGGAAGCTAGTATTAACATATATGGCTGCTGGCTAGTGTGAACCCAATTAGCAATTAAATATGCTTAATTGGTTGATTTAGTAACTAAAGGGGCAATTTCTTTTTCACCTAGGGCCAGACAGGGTTGGATAATTTTTTGCTTCAATAAATTAAAACATCATCAAAAACTGCATTTTTGTGTTTACTCGGGTTATCTTTGTCTAATATTAAAATTTGTTTGTTGATCTGAAACATCTAACCGTGACACATATGCAAAAAAGGAAGAAATCGAGAGGAGGGCAAATACACTTTCACTGCGCTGTATGACTACTTCAAAATAAAGATGGCGGGAGGTTTATTTGATCTTCAGCATTCATCTGGAAGGGCACTACTGCGGTCGGATAAACATGACTGCCTAATGTACTAGTAGAGACCGTCCCCCAGAGAGACTGCATGCTTGTAGAGGTCCACACTGTGATATACACTGACTTGTATCTGTGATTAATGTCAAAACATGGGGGGGGTTACATGCAGGATGCTTCCAGTTGATGTTACTCCACGGATTTCCATGTTTAATTAATCTAGGACTTGCACATACAGGCACACAGTGTTACCAGTCTTGAGCCTCCTGCTAATATCCCTGCAAGTTGCATTCCTCTCTCACGTCTTCCTTGAACTTCCCATTAAGTATTTAAGGTTAGTCTGCGGGGACATGTCACCGAATACGCACTCCCATTACATGAAGCTGCTCATTCAAACAGCCAATAGAAAGTGACTGTTTCTTCTTCTTCTCTTTCCCACACGTCAAAATGCATTAGTGCTCATTTGCATGCCTCCCTCACCGTGGGCAGTCTCTGTCTTCATACGAGTGAAATTGCTGTTATGATCAGAGGTGATTTGCCTGTCACCGCGGTAATGTAGCGCTGAGGCGTCTGCAGTCATTTTCCCTCCCGCTACACCGCGAGGCTGTTCTCTTCGCCGCGGACCTCGCTCGCCTTTGTTGCGTGGGGAAAGTCAGAATCCATTAATATTAGGACGCACTTTCCCACAGCAGGCCAGGTAAACATGGCGGGCGAAGCACACAGCAGGTACGCATACGAGCACAGCATCGTAATCTTAAGCGCGCCAAGTCAACAGTGCCCGTGTAATGATAGATTCTGCTTAAGGCAAAAGAAAAAAAAATTTATTTTCCCACAAAATATTAATGCTAGCCGGAAAGAAGCATTACTATTCAAATAATATTTAATCAAAAGTTTAAAAGTCTGAGATCTGGAGACTGTTTTTACTGGGAAGGCTGCTGCATCCTGAACCTCACACTTTTTAATGCATTCAGTTCACGACATCACAACATGCCCTCAGCTCGTGATATTCAGAGATATACTAATTTTTATTCATTCATTCAGTATTTCGGAAGACCTTGGCTCATACAAAATCAACATACTTGAAGTATCTTCTCTTCCCAAACAGTTGAATTCAATTCAGTTCAACTGAAATAACCCTAAAGTGCGATTATGAAAAGTGAACCAATATTTGTGTTTAAGTGCAGATAAAAATGTTCTCTTCATTAGACTCAGGCCGATAGGGTCTCTTGGAATGTAATTACAGACCTGGATGCTAGCCATGAAATGCTAAACCTATAAATTATGCATAAAGGGCCAATAAATATTACACCACTGTTATAAATCACAGTAGCTGTAAAAAGCCCCAAATCATAATAAGGGATGAGAAACTACTTAGCCCAGAGAGTGGATATGCAATGTGTTGGTGTTTGTATTATTCGGATTGTACGGTTGCAGTAGTTGGAATGGAAGTCGGCCTATCAATAATGCATTCGTATTGTTTTGGCTGCTGGTTCAAGAAAACAATACCTGTAAAAGAACCTGATTGTATCATCACGGGTTTGTGGTGAATTAGTGAACGTTACAAAACTCTTTCGCAGTTCCATGTACTTAACTTCTCCCCTCCTTGGTTGCGACCAGCGAAGAATGAAATGAAAGAGGTCAATGGACTGGTGACAGAGAATGACTGGGCCTCCGCTGCATGAACAGGGGTGACATACTCAGGTCCCCGCTGGGGGATGGCTCATATCTGGCCTGGAAATAAAATGCGGTGGAGGGACGGACAGACAAACCTAAGGACGGATGGAAGTATGAAAAGGAACAAATACACAATAAAATGTATCTGTATATTAAATTTTGTTGAGAAATATTGAACGGTTTAGGAGTTCTGGCCAGGAAAAGAGACGCGATGGATGGAAGGACCCCAATCATTCCTATATCCTCATAATAAACCCTGGACTACCACTATCCACACAAAAGGCCAGCCCAAGCCTGTGAACCGCTCTGATGCAGTCACCTGTATGTCAGCACGGCTATTTTTACCTCCATCATCCGCGTCACATGGCACTACACAAGAGACACAGAACGGATGAGCAAACAGGTCCCTCAGTGACGACATCACACCATGACCTTTCAGAAACCCTCAGTGAAAGAGGTGCTGCAGGTGTCCATTTTAGGGTGCGTTCGTACCTTCAGCTGCTAATCTAAAATAGCAAAGGGCGAAATGGCAGTGGTCCTCAGGGGACTGTCTCAGTGCCATTATCCCTGGACAGGCACTACTTTTGCTCTTTCTTTTTGTTCTGACATTTTAATACATTCTGGCAAAGTGAAAAAAAAAAAAACACCATAAAAATGTTCACTTCTGTTCCGGAAAAGCCTGCCGTCGATCGGGGTAATCGGACCCATTGCTTTAATCGAGGCAGTGAGCACCACGGACAGTAAGGCAGGCTACAATTATGCCTCAGATTACTTAGTCACAGCATTCAAAATCAAGAGGACATGACTCAGTTTCTTCCTCCGGGCGGATTTCTGAATTAAACCGGTGTGGGAGGAAACCGGCGGATAAAAGACAAACTGAATGGAAGGGGTCTCTGGCAGAGATAGGAGAAGTAGTCGATTAAGCTGAATACATTGGTTTGTTGGCATAATTGCACAAATCATTCTGTTACTGCGAGGCAGGTGCTCCCAAACTTCTTCCTGATGTGACTGCCCCCAACAACCCACCCACACACATCCCTCGCGCCTCATAGGTCTATTTCGCCCTAACTTTATAGGCAATATACAGCAACTTCTCTGGAATCTTATTGCTTTGCTGAGTTGTTGAATGCAGTATCTTCTTACATTTGCATGTTTTAAAGATACATTTTTTTAGAAGCCATTTCAACATCGAGTTTCAGAAACCTCAGTATCGAATCTGGCAGCCCTATATGGGGTGGGAACTCGCAGTTTTAGAAACTCAGCTGAACAGAAAAAAAAACAGCTTTTGCGGTACTCAGGCAGCTGATTTGAGAAGGCATGGGAAAAATGTTATGCAGACCATCGGCCATTTTGAATTTTCTCCCCTTCTAGTTACACATTAAGAAGTCTATTGTTCAACACCCAGTGACTGATGAGACACTGTAATACTGTAAATGACATACTGTAACCCCTGCATATAAGCAACATATACATCAGTTACACATCTGAGATGTGGCCCATTTAATATCAGCATAAAAAACAATGTGTTGATTAAATTTTGTCTCAGAAGTCCCAAGCCTCTTATGTCTGTTGTGATATCGCCTCTAGGTGTTCACTGGAGTTTGAATGATTACAAGCTATCAATGTATGCTTGTTCTCATGAATTCTAACAAGCTGTCTAAGTTAGATGGCTAATTGGGCAGTGTCAGTTTTCAATTATTCAAAAATACTCTTTAAAAGCCTCGAGTATTATTTGTCATTTTGATGGAGGAACCAGTCAGCTACCGTATCTTAGCAACCACGCTGCAGTGTGAACTGCAGAGTGCCACTGCATTTGCAGCCCTTTCTTGGAAAGCTGAAACTGTGACTAGGGAACCGAAGACCGAGCATACTGTTATTTTTGTTTTATTAACCTTTTTTTTCTATTTGCTATCATATTTAAAGGTAGGCTACATTGAAAAGACATTTTTTAAATCGAAGAGAGAAAAAAATAAACTATTGGCAGGCACTGAACAAAATACCACATGCTTATACATATACAAATACATCGAAACCAGACACAATGGCCATTGGAAAAATCTGGTTTCAGGAAAATGTCAAAGAAAACTGTTATTTTGCCTGGAACAACCATTTAGTGCAATTAGAGAACTAAAATGATCAGAAATAACATTATCACATCAAAGTTGCATTACCAATTTATCACCTTACATATAAAATCCTTTTCAAAATACAATGTTTATTTGCTCTCCTCCTGATTTATTTTATTAATGAACATTTGTCAAAATTAATGGACTCAGGTCTTCTAAAAAATTTCACGAAGAAAACAACCTGACTACAAAATAGAGTTTTAAACCCTTTGTCGCACTGTGGTTACTGAGGTAACCAAACCCACCCACCACTCTTAACAGGCAAAGACGAGGAGTCATGCAACGAAGGTTTAAATTTCCATTTCATTTCAAGAAGAAAAATGATATCCAACCCCAACTGGCCCAGTAAGAAATAAATTAAATTGATACAGTACTTGGGCTAAATTAGACTAAACATGTAAAGGCTTGATTACGGTCTGCCATGTTAAATCGAAACATCACTTCACCCTCATGTTCTCTTGAAATTAGCTTTAATGGCTGTTAAAGAACCTCTAGGGTCTGTGGGATCCCAGGGAGAATATATAGAAACAATATAACCTTTCCAGGAAGTAGGCTAAAAGATCCAAACAAGCAGCATGCTTTGCCACAATCAAAAGAAATTCCAGACAAAATTAAAAAGCTATTAGAATTTAATAATAGTCTAAAAATGGTACATAAATTAACCATTTCTAAGACTCTCAAACTGCTGTGAACCAGAGTGAAAGTCACTATTTTCAAACTGAGAAAGCCTGGATCAGTGATGAGTCTACCTGGGAGTGGTCAGTTGACTATTATTCCTCCAAAAGTGCATCAACAACTCAGCTGGTAACAACAGGCCTCAAAACCCCTAACATCTAAGGAACTGCAGGCCTCAGTCACCTCGAATAAGAACAGCATTCATGATTCCACCATGAGGCAGAAACTGGACAAAGATGTAACGTATGGAAGAGTTGTGGGGATAAAACCACTGCTGACCAAAAAGGCACTTACAGGCTTATCACACAGTTGCCAGATAAAATTAATGTTGATGCTCTGCTAGCAATTTTTTGAAAATCTTATGCTGACAGAAGTCGAGAGTAGGAATTTTCAGAAGACGTTGGTCCCATTACATCCGGTGTGATGCGTACGCAGGACTCCACAATAAGAACATCATACCGACAGGCAAATATGGTGGGGGTAGTGTGATGGTGGCAAAACATCAAATAGTGAGCTTTTCCATTGTTTTCAACATAAAACAGGTCAAAGGTAATTTACAAATCATTGCTTTCAGTTTTAATTTTTGAAAACTGTCCCAACTTTTTTTTGATTTGGGGTTGTGCTATTTGAATGTGTTGGACCCACGACTGACCAGAATTATTCTCCTGACTGCATATGTTAGAACCGCATTGGTGCTTCCAATCTTCTAACCTTCACCCTGCAGGCCTCAGACCTCCTTCCAGTCTTACTCAGCTGTAATGGGCAATCTTCAGCACAGCTGGGGGGTGTAATTACCTAATCACTGTCTTCTCCATTAGACCAAACATTAAATGCACTCTTGCGCATTTGTCACAGATTGGTACTGATGTGCTTGGTAAATCCGCACATATCAATCATGTGAATCCAGCCCAACAGATGACAGGAGTAAAATTCCTCTTGATGAGACCATCTACTTTTTATGAGACAATATCATGTTATGAAATATCATTTATCAGGAGGCAAATAAAGTGATTGCTGTTACTGTCGCTTCTGATACATGGGCAGCATACAATATACAGTATTCTCAAGAATGGGTGGTTTTTTGTATTAGATCTAAATCTCAAGCCTTTGTGTCATAATGTTCTTCTTTTTAAGTGATTCAACCTGGAATCCAGCTTTCTGCTATCACCTCACTCAGTCTATGATCAGTGCTACAGGGAAAAAATGGGATTAGTATTGAATTTATGCAGAATAATATGGACACTTTCCAATAACAAAAATGTATTTATGCAATATATTTGTCAAAGGGACATCATCTGCAACATGAAAATAACTAAAGGTTATTTTAAAACATGTTTTAAAAAACTGTTTATGGTGCTTTCTTGACTACTGACTACTGAGCTAATAATGAAAATCCGTATCATTCTCTATTAGAAGCTACAGTACATATGATTAAATCTTGGCACATTTTATCCTTGAATCTGTTTTTTAACGGGACACAGCTGCAACAACTGGTGTGTGTGTGGGGTGTGTGTGTGTCTGCATGTGAGCATTTGCAGCATAAATCAGCAATAATTCAAAACTGAAATGTCACAAAATGACAATGTGAATGTTTCATTCCCATAATGACTTCATTGCACCTAAATCCCATTCCCGAGACTTGAAAGCTGAAGAAAAATGTATCAGTGAATAGGTAGGTGAAAATAAATAGAAATTGCTGATGCTTGACACTGATAGCATGCCTGCTCGGGCATATGACAGTAGACGATGCATTTGTGGATTTACTTTAAGTGCAGTTCATTTAAATACAGACATCACCATTCCAAAAACAGTGGCTGCTTTTGACACAAATCCACATTTCTGATTTATTCCATATGACTGCATGCAGACATGCAAGAATGCCCACAAACACAGGATATTACGGGACACCGCAGTATACAGGCAGAAGCTCATCTTCATAAAGTGTTGTGAAAAAGTAATTGGCCTCCTCCTGAATTTCTCTACTTTTGCACATAAGACAAGGAGAAGATGAGCAAACACAAAATGCAGTTTTCTATCTAACGCCTACATCACCCATGTGAGAAATAATTCCTGGAACTCTTTCTATCTGCCACCTTTAGCAACAACTGCAACCATCTGTCTTTTCCATCATTTTGGGGGAATTCTGGCCCACACATCTTTGCAGAATTACTTTAATTCAGCCATATTGAGCTTTTTCAAACATGAACTACCTGTTTACAGTCCTGCCACAACATCTCAATGGATTTAAAGTCAGGACTTTGATGAGGCTACTCAAATCTTTATTTTGAATATTTTTACCTTTTCAGAGGTAGACCTGTTCCAGTCCTGCAGATTGTTATGCTGCATAGCCTGAATGCACTTGATTGTCAGTTTTCAGGCTGATGACCAAAATTCCCTTCCAAATTTTCAGGTAGAGTGAAGAATTCATGGTTTTGCCTTGGACCTGAAGCAGCAAAGCATTCCCAGCCCATCACACTACTACCACCATGTTGAACTGTTGCCATGGTGTTCGTGCAGTGGAATGCTGTGTTAAATTTACACCAGATGTTATGGGACCCACGTCTTCCAAAAAGTTCCACTTTTTACTCCCCAGTTAACAGCATATTTTCGTAAATGGCCTGCAGGTGCTCAAGGCGTTTTTAGGCAAATGTGAGACAAGCCTTTTTTATTCCTCTTGGTCAGCAGGGTGTTTCGCCTTGCAGCTCTACCATAGATGCATTTTTTTTTTTTTTTTTTTTGCAGTCTCTTTTTTATGGTGGGATCACAAACTCTGATCTTATCTGAGGTGACTGAGCACCGTAGTTCCTAAGATGTAAGTCTGAGCTCCAGGTTTCCTCCATTTGGAGATACTGACTTTCACTTTCATCCTCTGGAGTCCAAAAGCTTTGAAAATGGCTTTGTAACCCTTTTAAAAAAAAAAAAAAAATACAGCATTGACTCAACTTAAAAAAGTAAGGCAACCAGCTGGAAAGCATTTTTGAGTTCAACCAGGGCTGGAAAGTGTCTCCCCATGGGATATCTGGTCAATTTAACCCATTCATCAATCGAATATGGGAAATTTGCTGATTGAGTAATTAAGGGGGCAATTAATATTTCACATAAAGCCAGTTGGTATTGGACAGCTAATTTATTTAATAGAGCCTTCACAAATAAATGAAATAAGTTTTAAAAAAAAGCATTTCGTGCTGTCTTTGTCTTGTTAAAAAAAAAAAAAGAAAGAAATCAAGAAGGGGAAAAATCATTTTTCACAGTTCTTAATTACACAAATTCAAACAACATACACATATGCACAAGCGCAAATGCTCACGTACTGACACACAAAAACTAAAAGCGCGCACGCACACACACACACACACACACACACTTATAACATCATGTGTTCATGTGTGCAGTACAATGGCTTTCCTCTTTCTTGTTCTTGTCTTGTTCTAAGTTCTAAACCTAAAGCAAGATCTAAGATGGCTGTTGGTCTGCTTGGCCCAATTATAAGTTAGGCTTCCATGGAAATAAGTGAGTTCCCATGATGACATGGATGACAAACCATTTATTATGGTGATGAAGTTGTATATGAATTGCAAATAAAGTATTTTTTTCTGGCAGTTCTGATGGGCCAGAATTGACTACCTGTCACAGCTTGTTCATGCTCACTACTTTCACAATCAATTTTTCTTTTCAGTGAAAAATGAAAAAAAAAACCCTTCTTTAAAGGAAGCAAAGGGCTGGTATAATTCCATCAATGCACAATCCTGATTGTTGCCTCTGAAAATATACTTTTTTTTTTTCAACAACAATGTACTCTGGCTCTCATTAAAAAAGTAATTAAAAAAAAAGTTGCACACTCAAATATTTATTCGCAACCCCAGAAGCTTTGATTATCAGCGCAAATTTTTTTGTATCATTGTTTTGACAACCGTACGCAACGTTAGAAAATGTATTTTCAATCAGAGTTGAACTAATTCTTGGCCAAGATCTTGTATTGATGACAGGATACTTGAACTACTCTGTAGTTTTCCCCAGAACATAAATGCGGTTAAGGTCAGGACTTTGTGGTGCCAATTCATGTGTGAAAATGATTCCTCATGCTTGTTTTTCTCATTCCTTGTTATCTTGATGTGGACCAATAATTTGGCCCTTCTGAAACACTGTAACATCTTTTCCGCCACCAAGGGATATGTCTTCCAACAAAATTTTTTTAGAAAATGAGAAGCTACATGTAATTATTATTATTTTAATTTAATTTAATTTTATTTATTCATTTATTTATTTATTTTTGGACAGACGGCATATTTTGGTCAACGCTTAAAGGGCTATAGTCTCAGAACTTTTCATTCGTCTTTTTTACTGCCCCATCTCACTAACATGAGGCACGTTTATTTGGAGCACTCAAAATCAGATTCAGGCTGAATCAGAATGAAATGTCCTCATGTAAATCAATCTGACTAAAATACCTGATTGGCTGAAATTCTAAGCTAATTAAACAAGGTGGTGTAGTCCTTCTGATAATCGGTTCAGTGGCCACGTTCGCGCTCCATTGGCTTGCCTCTGGACTCGGACCCTTCTAGGCCCACGCGGAGTGATGACATCATGACATTTTATTCACGTGATTGGACCAACATGGTGACATCCATGAAAAACAAGTCAGTGACTGAGGCAACCATGTCTTGAAGATGTTTCTAAAGAATTGAAAATAATGGCGTCTCATCCAAATGTAAAACCATTTAAAACGGCAGCAGTTCAAACCACAAAACTGCCCACATGGAGATGTTGGATGCGGGACAGTCCGCATGTCAGATCTATTCTGATTGGAGTTTACGTTTCAGATATGTAAACATGCACAACCTATCTGATTGCTTTAATGTCAATGGTATGTTTGGGTTTATGGATCTGAGTAATTCAAATCCACATTTAAAAAATCTGTATATAAACATAGCTAGTGAGCCAACCCCTTTGCAGGCATTCATGTCCAAATAAACTATTGATGTAACTTGCTTCTTTTTGTCAAAATTGGGCAGTAAGGAGTAAGTGTACATTTATTTGTATTAATCAGCAACATACTGCTTATGAGCTTATAAGTCAATCATAATTTGTCTTAATTAAAAAAAATACATGATTAAATTCACCGCAGGAGCAAAGCCATAGATGGAACTGTTAGCCAGACGCATTCATACCCTAGAAAAGAAAGACAGAATATAGTAATTTTTTGGAAAATGGCCGCACACCACCTTTTGTTTGACGTAACTGTACACAATCAGTTGACACAGATGGGTGCTGTGTGGTGTGAAGGGTTAGGAAGATTCCGGGGGTCCTAACTCAGTGGGACCCTCAAACATTGTTACGACATAGCATTTCCAGGATTGCTCAGGCCCAGTGTGACATTTTATCGTGGGGTGAAAGATCTTTGGAGGTACCTTCTTAACAAAACCATCTCCCGCAGTTCAGCTATTGGCCTCTTTTTAAAATTTTTTTTTATTTTTCTCGCCCCTGAAAATGGTGTTTTGGAGTTCTAAGATTTTCCTGTCTAATAATGGAAATGTTTTTGGCAGCTCTTCACCACAACGTCACTGGCATCAACTAAATATAGCTGCATACATGAATCCATGATGTGGAAGTACTTCAACTACAAAGCAACTTGTCATTAATTGCTAGCCAATTTGATAGCAGATGTATTGACTAAGGATTTTTTTTTTTACATGAACAAAGTATGGCATGAAAAAAAGTTTTTAAACCATTAATGTAATTTAGCTGCTTTCTTGTTCCCTTTATTTTTCAAATTTACGCCTGGCTTCTGTCCTGCTGCTGTTCTGTAAAGCGGCTTGGTGACAGTTCCTCTGCAAAAAATGCTGCACATATAAAACTGAACTGAACCGAACTAATTGGCATTCACTAATGATGCTGCACCATGAATAATGATGTAAGCCCAACTAATCAGTTGTTCGTGCTCACAACATAAACGTTGTGTTTTATACTAATCCACATGTTGCTCCTTATGGTTCTAAAAACAGGGCATTGTCCAGGACTCAATTTATTCACACACCTTTTACATGAGCCCTTCCACGAAAAGAGGCACTCAGCAACTGAGCATGTGCAAGCCACAAATAGGGATTATGTCTGCAGTGGGATACAGCTCAGGACTGCGCCCTGGGGGCCAGGAAGTGACCTCGCAATGGCAAGTTGGGCTGGCCTGACTTCCTGGCACATGGCTGCGAGTTCTGGCACTGAGAAGGCCAGCTGGCAGAGGGGTTCCAGGATAACTTTGACAGGAAGTGACAGAACACGGAACACGCAGAGAACAGGGCAGGAATCCGAGATGACTGCCGTCAGAGTTGCAGATTGGAAGCCAGGTGAACTTTGAGACAGCGACTCAATGTCACAGGGCTCTGCGCTTTCTGTTTTGCCGTGAATCATAACACAGTGTTTTTTTTTATGCGTATGTCTTTGTGTTCGAGTGTGTGACTGTGAAATTCATCAGTAACATATCAAGCGGGAGCTGGGCTCAACAGAACAGCCGTGGCCATGCTAAAGGAAGCGAGGAGAAGTGAAAGAATGCAGACACGACGCTCGCAGGCTTTCCATGAGATTCCATATTCTTCGCCCTTCACGTGCATTTTTCCATCATATCATATTTTTTTCCTCTTGCCTGCATTGCGTGTACAGAGACAGAAAAAGTATAAGCCGGAAATGTAAAACATGCACACCGACAGTACAGACTTACCTTCCACAGCCTTACATCTTTTTTTTTTTTTAACCTGTAACTGACCTTTTTTTGTTCCTTGTTCTTTATTTTACTGTATGTCCTGGCCCAAGCTGATAGCATTTTATGGCGTTTTTATTCATCATTTTAAATTGTTTTCATCACTGAGTCCGGGGTTCGGCATCACAAGTCACCTCAATGGGGAATGGGAAATGGGGGAAAAAAAATATTCCAGTTAAACGGATTTTCTTCTAAGACCCAAAATCCGCCTGACTGGATTTTCTTGCTACTGAACTACTTGACAGAAAGTCGAGGAGTTCTCATTTCCGAAATTTTTGGTGACAGCCTGTCCTCTGAAGCTGTGTAAGAGCATAATGGAATAAAATATGTCCCTCAGGGACATCAGTAAAATATTAATAGCAACCAGTAATTGGCTCTGTTCGTCCAATGAACCAGCAGGCCCTCACCTCAGGTTGAATTGCTGAGTAACTTTAGCAAACTGGAAATGTAGAAACAAATCGAGCAGCCAGTTCCCCGGGAGGAGAGAGGACGGCCCTGTACATGATGAGTATTTTTCTTCAGCAAATCCTTAAAAGAGCACAGCAGATATGGATCAGGTTGAAAGCAGTTGGTCTAGGAATCAGTTTGGTTCCTGGTTCAATCCCTGGCTCCTTCACAGTGCATGACGACGTGTCCTTGAGCAAGAAACTGAACCCCGAACTGCTCCTGATGTGCAGGTTGGCGCCTTGCATGTCAGCCTCTGCCATCAGGGTGAATGTGAGGCATAACTGTAAAGCGTTTTGTGTCACGTGACCAGAAAAGCACTATATAAATTGAGTCCATTTACCGTTTACCAACCATGAGAGTGTATTCACAAAGTACATACATAGTAGGACAACAGGGCTACTTCACTCTATTTCTGTAAATCTACTGTATGGCTGGATTCACTCCAACCCTAACAAAGCACATATCGTTCAGCAGCTAGAGCAGAGCTGCCAAACACGGATCCTTGAGATCTCCAGTCCTGTTGGTTTCAATCCAACCCTAACAAAGCACACCTAACTCTACAGCTAGAGAGCACGTTTGCAAGTGAGGTGATTCAGGAGTGCCACAATAGAGTTGGAGTGAAAACCTACTAGTGGGTGGATCTCCAGCAACTGAAGATGGGTGCTTTTTCAGTATAAAATAAAAATAAAAATATAAACCAGGACATGAAGTGAATGTATTCTTTGAGAATACGGCACATGACTATATTGAAGGCCATTTACAATTTTAGAATTTACAATCACTACTCATTTCGCTTCTTCACAAATTCAAATTTTTTATCAGACACTCTCACCAGTTGTTTCAAGTATATTTTTCTTTTTTCCATCAATTTGTTCAGCCGGATATGTATGTACTGAAACAGTTCAGGCCTAGCGGCTTGCCCATGGTTTACAACAGCAATATCCCAAGTGCCAAGCAGCCTCAGCAACAAAACAGTTCATCTATTTTATTACACAGCTGACTGCATGCGAATGGTCATTAGAACAAACATCCACTTTATTCTTTATACCGTGACTACAGCACCAATTCAAAAATAGTTGGCATGGCATGTTAAATTGAAATTAAATTACAATGCAGTGATTTGTAAATTATTTTTGACCTGTATTACTTTAAAAACAATACAAAAGCACACTATTTCATGCTTCACCACATGAATTTTACTGACATGTCAAAATAAAAGTTTCCCTTATTTTAATTTTGATTCTTGAAACATAGTTCAAAAGAAGTTGGGAGAGTAACTGCCACTTGCTACTCCTTTTTAACAACACTTAGTAAACTTGTTGAAACTCGAAGAGATTAAGTTTTTTCAAGAATAATTTTGTCCCATTCTTCCTGCAAACAAGTGTTAAGGTGTGCCACAGTAGCGGTCTTTGTTGTTGCATTTTGCCTTTGAAAATGCACCACGTATTCTCTACTAGGGAAAAGTCGGAACTTCAGGCAGGCCAGTCCAGCACTCGCAACCTCTTCTTATGCACATGCCTTTGTAATTTCAGTGTACTTTCAGCATTAATTGTGCCTCCAATTCAGTGCAAGTTACCTTTGCCAAGAGCACTGACACAGCCCCACACCATGCCAGACTGTGGCTTTTGGACTGTAAACATTCTGTGGTGTGTTTCCCGAAATCACAAATGCTAACTTACATAGTTGGACCCATTGACTGTGAATGGACCAGCTATGTAAGTTGCTAACTTAGTTAGCAACTACACTTTTGGGAAACACCCCCGGGATGGTCTTTTTCTTCTTTGGTCAGGAGCACACAGCATTCATTTCTTCCTAACATGACCAGAAATATTGATTTGTGTGGTCACAAAACACGTTTTGACTGCATGATTGTTCAGATGCTTCTTAGCCCTGAGAGGTCAACGTCGTTTCTGGGCACTGGTAACGTAAGGCTTTCTTTTTTGCACTACTAAGGTTTTCGTGGCATTTGTGGATGTAACAACACATTGTAGTACTTGAGAAAGGTTATCCAAAGTAATCCTGAGCCCATATAGTCAGATCACTCATAGATGAGTGATGGTTCTTGTTGCAGTGCCATCTCAGTAATCAGAGCTCATGGGCACTTAGCTTATGCTTGCGCCTTTGCCCTGCATGCACAAGAATTCCTTCAGATTCCGTTAATCTTTTAGTTATGTTACGCATCGTTGAGGCGCAAATATACAAATACCATACCATCTTTCTTTGAGGAGCATTGTTTTTAAACCTTCTAATGATTTTCTCATGCATTGGTGGGCAAATTGGCGATCCTTGTCCCATCTTTGCTCCTGAAGGACTGGGCCTTTCTGGATGCAGTTTTCCAATTAAATCATAATTACAATCACCCACTGATATCGGCTATTTAAAATCACGTCATTAATCTAAATGTTTGCCTCAGTACTAGTTTTACAATGCCTCCGTCCCAACTTTTTTTGGAATGTGTTGCAGGCCTGAATGGCAGGAGAGAATCCATATTTACCAATAAAATTGAAGATGACCACAAAGAACATTAAAAATCTTGCCCTTCTACTGTCTGCTATGAAATACAAAGTAAATCAAAGTCGGTGAGAAAATCACTGATTTTTGTTTTTGTTTTAATCTTTCCCTTCATTATTTACCCTGCTTACCCCTGGACAGGGTAGCAAGGGGTGTTGGAGCCAATCCCAGAATGCACTGGGTCAGGCAAGAATACACTCAGCACAGGCTGTACATTCATCAAGATAATAAACAATAAGTGATTAAATACATAAATCACCATTTTATAAAACTAACATCTGTAGTTTATATACAGTACATGAAGACCACAAAGGAAAAATGATCACGAGTCCAAAATTTGCATTTTTGTATATTTTATATATTTTATATGTCATATATCATTATAATATTTATGATAATATATCATAATATTATATATCATTATAATATTTTATATATTTTATTTTTTTTTTTGCATTTTTTTTGTTCTTTGTTTCCAAGATTGTTTTGAATTTTTAATTAATCATTTCTCCACAACGTGAAAATGTGACTGATAATTTTTCCATTGGGGTCCTCATATGTATTTTATGTATTTTAATAAAAAGATATGGCACCTCCCCCAATCCGTTCGAAAGTCCTGTTGTCTTCACAGCAGAAATGCAATCAATTTCTCAGCTTCAACCACAGCTCTCAGGCCTGAGATAAAGCCTGCTGCTGCTGTTGTTGACAAAATGCCATAATAATACTTCAACTCACTTCCTTATAAGACTGCCTGAAAGGTGGTCAAAGGGTGAAATTGGCCATAATTAACATTATTATAATGATATGCGCCTCCAATCATCTTTATTAGGAAGCTGTTTTAGCAAATATAGATTATAATTATTGTTTTTTTTTCTTCAAACTTCTAATATTAAATGAATTTAAATAAATAAAATGGGCCCAAAAAACCAAAAAAAATTACAGAAAACCAGTGCAAAACATTTTTAAAAATGTAATTTCAGAAAGCCAAGATATCTGCCCCTGAAATCTATGGAGCTGGATTAAATCCCCCCCTTATTAACAGGAATAGACAAGTATATCAATATAAATCAATGTCAATCTACTGTATGTAATATTACAGTGTTATGTAAATGTCATTGCCAATCTGCACATGCTCCATGCGCTGTGCAAAATTGAGAAATTAATGCAAATCTTAACCGGACGAGAGTCTGTCCTTCCTGAACAGGAACGCACCATAAACGCTGAAGTCGTATTATGGTAATTGATCACGAAGTCTGGTAATGGATACAAGGATTGATTTTCAGAAATTCCGCGAGGCATTATTTATGGGAGTCCTGGAGTCCTGGGGGTGCTCTGGCGCACATATGGCGCGACGCTCGCTCGCTCTTTTGGCGGGACAAAACGATGCTTATGTATAAATTATCAGCGATGAGACTGCGGACAAACACATTTCTCAGAGGTCATGCGAGAACCGTCTCACCGGCAGCCATTACCAGCCCCGCTACCCGCAGAGACGACAGAAATGCTCGTCCTCGGCGCGGCGTTAAAAACATCGCGGGCTGCCGCGGATATAACCTTTTATCTCCTGATGATAAATGCCCGCCTGCCCTGTTTCTGCCTCACAGATATTGTTGCCAATTTTCCCCCTCCTTGATTTCGGAGTGGAACGGATTCCTGTGGAACTTTTGATTCATGGCGTCCGGCTCTGTTATTTTCTAAAGCAGCTGAGACTGTTTTTTTTTTTTTTTTTCCTCCCCTTGACGGGAGCGTTCTCCAATATCTCGGCGACTTATTACCTCTCAATTCGGATTGGGTGCTCCCCTCCTCATATTCCTTTCTTTCCTGTCACTGAAGTCCTCTTAAACTCCTTTTTCCTTGCACCTCTCTCTCTCTTTCTCTCCTTTTCCT
The DNA here is from genome assembly GCA_029692085.1 of Gymnothorax javanicus. NCBI lineage: Eukaryota > Metazoa > Chordata > Actinopteri > Anguilliformes > Muraenidae > Gymnothorax > Gymnothorax javanicus. Next base: position 10,465,734 of record CM056194.1, read on the forward strand.
TGGTCCTGACTGTGTGACTATTTGTACCCTTTGTAAGCGAAACCCTGTCTTAGGGCGGCGAACATCAAAAAGTATCAAAGGTCTCCCTCCCTTTCTCTTCCCTTGCCTCCCTCAGTCCACCCACCTTTCAGCTGCCTCTCTACCCTGTTGTTTCTCCATCACAGCCGGCCCTGATCCACGTCTCTCCGGGGCTGATATACGTTCTCGCTGTATCGGCCGAGCAAAGCTCCGACATCCCCCTCAGATTTATTCCTCTTCATTCTCCATTCACGAGCGCATATTATTTTGACAGCTTAATTTACGGCCTAACACGAGCGCGGACCTTTATGTGCGCGCCGCGGGTTTATGTTCTACGACAGCTTTGAGCGTTCGTCGATTCCACGCGAGCCATGCCGTGAAATAATCCTCCCCATTTTACAATTCATTTCTCCCTCCATCACATTTACCCCCTGCACTGCACGCGGCCACCTATGGAGACGGAGCAATTTACACGGGACTTAATGCAGTTTTTATGGTGAAGTTGAAGTGCCTGCTAAGCCTGAATTCAGATAAAGAGCTTTCTCTGGATATATTTCACTAAACCGTTTCCCTCTTGACCTTTAAAATGGTTACACCTTGGAGTGACAATAGCTTGACGTGAGAGGTGACACATTGGTTTGCACCCTCCTCAAAGACTTACAGGTCACAGGTTCAATGCTCCATATCGATTACCTCCTGGACAGGGTAATATGATAATTCAATGAACCATAACAATTTTAAGGCTGCTGATTACGTTTTCTCATTAATATCGATTTCACATCACTGGCAAACCACAAATCTAATGCTAAAGCTCTGATTACTATCAGTGGAATAGCAAAGAAAAATTCTGGTGCATCTCACACTTTAGATGATGTAATTTGACTATACCTGCGTAGATATTTTGCCACTAATTTGTAAGCAAGAGTGTATTACTCAGCAACAAGAGTTAAAATTAAATGGAACAATATTCAATAGATGACATTTCTTTGCCAGGTACATTAAAATAAAATTAAAACAAGGTAAAATACGTAAAAAGTTGGTTTTAAAAAGCAACACGTTTCCGAACTTGTGTCCATGATATTTTACTTTGTTTTAATTTTATCATTCAATAGTTTTCGTAATTATACATGTGCAATCAGGCCAGCTCAATTGCATTGCCTGCTGAAATTCTGTGATGGAGACGCATTGCAAATATCAAAGTATTGTTTATCTGCCGCATCTAATGAAGGTATGAATGTAAACAGATATATTCAAAATGATTCACATCACTAAAATAGCAAAACCTCCACATTCCATGTTATATATGTTATAGTAAGTCAGTAATAAGCCCTTGTTACATTGTGTTACAATTTAACAACACATTTATTGTCGCAACTCAATTCAAAGTGCTCCATGTAGCGCTGCAAGACTGGGCTGGGTGTGCAAGTGCAGCTAACATCGATAGCATGGCCATCAGCTCAGGCAATGTCTATCTTCATCAGCAGCGGTAAAGGGCAGGACCTTTATTTATTTACAATACGGCGTATACCTTGGCTACAGCTGGGCACGATTTTGAAGGCCTGTAGCAGGAACAGTAGCTAAGGAAGAGCTGCTCTGTTGAGCCCAACAATGCCCCTATTGAATGTATATCACACACACACACACACACACACAGGCATACACATACATTCCACACACATATCGACACACACACACACACACACACACACACACACACACATGGACACAAACCACACACACATGCACGCACTCATACACTCCACACATGCATACACAGACACATACGCATACACACACACACACACACACACACACACACACAGCAGAGCCCTTGTTTTCCACGGAACTACAAAAGCAGTCTTGTGAAGTGGCTTTACCTAAGGAATTGTGGGATATGAAACAACATGACCTGCGCTAAAGTACACAATGACCTGCCAGATCCCAAAGGTATTTAAGAGACCTCATGAGTTCACTGCTGTTATTGGAAAGGAGGACTCCATTTCAACAAAGCAAGCATAATCTTTATGAATAAATGAAGAAGTGTTTGCACTTTCTAAGACAGCAATGAACAAGATGTACTATCCCCACCCAAAAAAACAAACTGTTCCCAAGTACACACATCAATAAAACGCAATGCTATGACCGAGCACAGTTTAGCAGCTACTAAACTTCAAACGCACACCAAATCGTGTCAATATTCACAGAAAATCTGTACAGAGAAATACAACTGATTTAATGACGTTACAAGCCAACAGACATATACTGCACACAGCATGTCCGTAATGGGAAAATTTAATTGGATTGAAACTTAATCGAAAAGAAAAAGATAAAAACCAAAAATCAGAAGCTTTTGGATGTAATGCTTTTTTCCAAATGAGAAGTCTAATACTATGATAGATGTTCAAATTAAATACCCGAAGATATACTTGTTGAAACGATATCTGGGCCCTTTATTGTGATCAAACAAGTAGTGGGTGTCCCTCAACTAAAAGGAAGCAATGTGCATCGAGGTAATGTTAAAGGCACAGGGGTACTGCTGCACTGTTCAACACAAAGAGAATCATTCACAGATGAGTCAACCTCCCAGACATTGGCAAAGTACAACATGCTATCGAGGGGTCAGACCGCAATAGTTATACGTCCATTTTTTGAGGTTTTGAGCAAAATGGATTTTAGGTTTGCAAATGTTCTATTAAATCAGATATTTTACATATTTTTTTATATCAGTCACTCTTGTGCTGCATGGTTCAAAGTACATTGAACACATAAGTTTTCATAGGCGTGGTACTGCGACATCGTGGCCAAAATTGCCAAAAATGGACGTCATCTCTGTGCTCCAACAATTCTAGCACTCCATGTGTCATAACACAATGGTGACATGTTGATAAGTTTGTTTGCAATGGAAGACAGACAATTCTGTAATACAATTCCTGTTTATTCATCAAATATCAATGTTCAATTCATTTAAGAAGATTTTGTTGGATGTACCTCACAATGAAAATGTGAACTCTGCTTAAAACTAAGGCAGATGGATGTATAGTTTTTGAGCTCCAAGAATTAGCTAATAAAAAGCTATGACAGGTGAAAATCTCACAATCACAAACTTTGGACATATTACCAATGTGCCCCAAATACCCTCGCTATGGTCCACCTCAGGCTTCTGACTCCATTGACAGATGGGAAGGTCTCAGACTGAGGGAAATGTCACAGTGTGGAGAGAAAGGCCCAATGTTTTGATTTTTCCACAGTGACCTTCTCTCTCTGTCAGCTCCTCCCTTCTCCTTGGCTACGCAACAGTGACCAAAAGGGCAATGACAGTAAGACTGGACCTTGAATATTCGGAGGTATTCGAGGTATTGGTATCTTGCGTACACGAATTCTGGCAGATAGAAGGCAGCAAGCCTACAAAGAGCAACCTTTTCTCATTTAGAAATACATTTCTGTCTGCACAACATCAGACCTCATTGTCCTTCTCAGTTGAGGTACATCTTGGCTGATGTTTCAAGCTTAAGTTTTCTTCTAAGGATGAAATTAAACGATGAAAAAGACATTATGAACGGATCAGAGTGTCAATACCATCGCTAGAGTCAGCATTTACTTGTCCGTCTTTCATAAAAAATAGCTTCAGTACCTGTTTTAAAATGTGTTTTTGCAATGGACTGCAATCCTCATCCTTGGAAATGCTCAGTGTTGACGATAAAATAATGGAAATTGATATCGACCAGTTCTCAAAACATACCATTCATCTTTAGTGAATAAAGTGCCCTATTTATTTTACTTACAAATCTTACAGCAGTTGAACCAGCCATTCAGATACTCGATATGCACTGAGGCAGAAATGATATGACACTTCAAAAAAAGGAACGTAATCATTAAAAAGGCAGTGGCACATCCTGATACTTGTAAATGCACATTCGCTAGGCTGCATTAATGAGGAACTTTAAACAATAAACTTTTACAGGGGTAAAACTTAAATTTTATGGTAGTAAACTATTTATGGGGGCACACAGTCAGCGCATTGAAGAATAATGCTAATTTCCATCCAATAAAATAGCAGGATTTATGCAGTTAAATAATTTAACCTTGTCTTCATACAGATTTCCCCTGCCTTTTTCTGTCAATGGCTTTTCGCCAACAAGATTCCTCCGAGTTTTGCACCAGATATTTTTTCTTCAGTGTATCCCCATACTCTCATAATAAAAGTATATTAGTAGTCTAAAAAGATACAATAGCCTATTACAGGGTCTCTACAGATGTCTGAACGACATTAGTTTAATGAATAATTTTACGGTTTGTAAAGGATACTCATTTAAACCCCAAACCAGTATTGCACTTTTTAAGCGTTCCCTAACTTTCAAGCATTCCTCCACTGTGCTTTTGTTTGTGGCAGTATATTTAGAAAAGGTCCGGTTGGTTCTCCCACCTCAAGGCCGAAGAAGCAGCCTTTTTAACTTCACGGATGAGCAATTGCATTTTTTGTTAGCGATTGCAACCTTTTTGTTCATAAATGCAACCCTAACTTACCATATAAATACAAAAGCATTTAGAGTAGACACAGAGTATATAAATGTCTGTGCACACGAGACCTTTGCGACATACTCAAAGGAAATGCTTTCATCTGTTCCACTGTATAATTACCGTAATATGCAGCCGTAATATATTACAGTGGCAATTGAATAACGTAAATGTAGTGCTACATTGTTGATGTACAGTAGTGAATACATCAGCACTGACTGAACATATTTTTGATCTACTAGTGTAATGTCAACGTTAATTCTGTCGCTAAATCACAGCCTCCAAACCCCTCCATGCCCCGAAGCTTACAGGCGTACTTCTCAGAGAAAACATACTATCCACACACGCATTTACATCACAGCAACCAAACTGTACATATGCATACATGAACACATACAGTGCCTTGCTCTCGATACGTATGAAACCAACTGTTGTCTGTCTGTTTTCTGCATTAGTTTAGGTATTTGTCATGGTTTAGAAAAAAAATAAAACATTTTGCACCTTTAAAGTGCTAGACATGCTATGTACGTCAAACTTCATGAAACTGTAAAATAGAAAAAAGTTAGAGGAGGTGAATACTTACACAGGGCATTGCACTTTTTTTCCCCTCGACACTGCAAACTGCCGCCATGGGCTATGCCTAAGAAACTGTGGTCACTCACTCATTCACCCTTAGATGTTTAGTAGAAATGTTTACATGCTGTGGGTCTCTGCACAGCTGCACTGCATACTGTATATAGCCTCATCCAATGTAGCAGAATTCATATGCTCAGTAAATACTGCACTGCCAGACACTGTTAGTACGATGTCGATACAGAGTCCTCTGACACATTTCAAAAGGAAAAGCTGCACTTTAAGTTTGGTAAATGCACGTGTTTCAAAGCACTCCATTCCTTTTCTAAAATATATCTGTATTTGGCTCTGATGAGCACTGAGTAAACAGTTTTTGGTTGACCATAGTTTAGCAGCAAATAAAAAAAGGAGACAAGTCATCTACTGTATTTATTCAACTGTACACAACAGCAGGGGAAAAGTATCACTAAACATATTTTCAGAGTCACACGTTTAGCAGCTATTTTCCTCCATTTTCATATTTCCAACATTGATTGCTTCACATCTATGAATTGCTTCACATTCAATAAATCTTTCTGACAGTTAAGGTTCAGTTCGTTAACGCCTCAACGGTAAATTTGCTTAGTTCATTTTATTTTGCAAAGGTCAGTCATTCAGTAAATCCACTCAGAAGATGGAAGATTAGTAGATATGAGCTCAATCCATCTGATCTATATTGCAGAATGATTTCTGGCACCGTCTTCAACGCTGCACAGAAGAAAATCACGGGATGGTCTGCTATGAAAAAGTGCTATCATGAGAGGAAGAAATATTGATTGAATATAGCAGGGCGGCATCCTGGCAATGATACTACCTTAATGACAGTGTTGTATGTACACTCTCACATTCAAGGATACACACACACACACACACACACACACACACACACACACACGTTTGTTGTTATGTTTTGTGGGGCCCTAACTTTAACCTAACCCTAACTATATCCCAACCCTAACCTTAACTCCTAACCCTAAAATAGCTAAATTTTTTGTGGGGAGCTAAAAATGTCCCCACAAGTTGTACAAAGAAATCTGGAATTCCATGTCTTGTCTTGGTCCCCACAAGGGTTGGTAAACATGGTACACACACACACACACACACACACACACACACACACACACACACACACACACTTAAAACTCCACAGCTTTCTTTTTTCTTGTGGGAAACAAAAGGAATGATGAAACATTTATCACTTGATAAATAAACTCTGCACCCATCTGTTTGTGGCTAAAATTGGTAGCACTACCCCAAGGGAGGCTGTAAAATCTATGACTAGAACCAAACCCAAAGACTTGATAGTTAGCAAACTTTAGAATTTCCATTGACAGTGACACATTATCTAGCATTTCAGGACATAATTATGGGGTTGTTGCTGCAGTTAAAAAACCACCCTCATCTGGTCGTTGTTTTTCTCTCCCAACCAACATACTCTTGATATTCTGAAGCGCGGAGTATTTATCACGGCAATAGTCATTCAAATGAATGCCAAGGAGGACAATTAAAGGACAAATTACCAAACCCATGAGCTGAGCTCCAACATGATTTGAGATTGGGTGAGCAAACCCTCTTGAATAAGCATGCACACTGTTCAAGAACGTATATATTGATGATTTGATGATGATTGGGGAAACCACACACACACACACACACACACACACACGTACACATTCTTTCGTTACCTTTTTATATTCTCCTCCACAGAGGTGCTGCCATTCTCTTGTGCCCTCTCCATTGACTCATAAATGGACCATATCACAGGGCCCAATGAACCAATCCCACGCTTCACAATGGCCCAGAATACCTGCCCCGGCCTTCTTCGACTCCAGGAGGAATTCCATTTCACACTCATGGGACCTGGGCAATTGCACTCAACATATAACATATATCTCCATTTTTCAACTGTTCCCACCCAAAAAAAAAAAAAAGGTAATTAGGGGGAGGAAACTCCTCCAATAAACTAATGACATAAATATGATGTATACATAAATATAATCTACGGAAAGAAGTTAAAGTCACTCATTCACTGATTAATGTTCACATATTCAAAATAAACGGAGTATGATGCTGCATATTCAAAAACAAAGAAAAAAGTTATTTAATGGTCACAATTTGAGGCCTAATGAATGCATTACAGAGACCTCTTTCTCCTGAAAACATATCTACACATCAACACAGCCATACACATACACTCACATACACAGACAGACATACACACACACCCGCAGACACACACACACAAACATGTACACACACCCACACACAACTATACTCACCGACACAGACAGACATTTACACACACATGCAAACAGACATACACACACGCAGACACAGACACATAAACTCACATACACAGACAGATATACACCAAAACAGAAATGCACATAGACCCATCCACACAGGGATGCACACACACACACACACACACACACACAACAATAAGCACAGAGACAAGCACCCACCAAGAAACACACACACACACACATATACACACATTCACAAATATCAGGTATTGACATACTTGTCGAGGGAAAGCAGAGTCTTTGAGTTACACACTATGACAAGACCACTAAAACCTAAAGTGCACACCAAAATCACACTTCAACATTATTGTCATGGTTCTGGATGTTTATTTGTGTGTTTTGGACTTTCTTTGTGCCTCTCTTCCCGGGACGATATCGTATTCCTGTTCAATCGGATTCTTTACCCCGCTGGCTGATTGAACTGGAGCGGCGCTTCCCCGGACTCTATATAAGCCGGATTTTCGCCACGCCTCTTTGCTAGGGCGTCTGTTTGTTGCTAAGCACTGTAGCCGAAGATATCTGTAGTCAGGTTTTGTTTGACTTTCTATCTTCTAATTATTGGAGTCTCTTCTCCCTTTTTCTATCTCGCTTTGCTTCCGTGGTTCGGACTATTATACGTCCTTTGGAAGCGCGAGTACTTTCGTTTGGTCTGTATTATTCTCGGTGTTCGTACTGTGTCCGTGCTGCTCACTTTCTCTCTGGTTGTTGCACTTGGCCTCCGTATACTACCGGCCATTACAATTATGAAAAACTTATTGAAGACTCACCGTCAGACACACAGGATGAAGAACAGGACTGGTCAGACAGTGGAGGGCTGGGCCTTCAGCGATTGATGAAGAAAAATGCGCTCTTTCCAGCAACTGCATTAGCACACAGGCCATTAAGGCCAACACTGATTAATATCACATTTGCTGCTAAAAGCCCTGACTGGTGGCTAGGAGACAGCTTAATTAAATCACTGTTCAACTCATGTCTCCAGTAGCCAGCGACAGCAAAGGAACTTGCTTATCCACATGATTGACGGCTGACCTTGAAAACAGGGAGGTTTCTTTTGACAGATTCCGCTTGATCAATATGTTGTTTTCTTTGTTGGCGCTCCGGTCGATGATAACTCATGAACTGCCCATGGGAGCACGAGAGCAGTAAAGTGGTATGGGCAGCCCCATGCAGCATATAATGCCGTTATTTTTCCGGTGTATTTTTACTCACATTCAAAAAAATATGCAGCACAAGGAGTTGTGCAGTTAAGCATGTATGATATATCGAGGGTTTGGAGCACAATGGTGATATGTCCAAATTTTGTGATTTTGAGATTTTTACCTCCTGTCACACATTTCTATCAGATAATTCTTGGAGCACAATAATTGTATGTCCATGTGCCTCAGTTTTAAACAGAATTCACATTGTCATTTTGTGGTATGTCCAACAAAATCTGCTTGCATGAATTAAACATTGATATTTTGATGAATAAACATGAATAATATTACAGAATCATCTGTCCTCCATTGCAAACAAACGTAACTTCAGTCTATCACCATTGTGTTATGTTACATCAAGTGCTAGAATTGTTGGAGCATGGAGGTGACGTCCATTTTGGCAATTTTGGCCATAATGTCGCAGTACCTCACTTATGAAAACTTACATGTTCAGTATACTTCTGAACCATGCAGTAAAAGAGTGACTGACATAAAAATGATGTAAATGATGTACCTGATTTAATAGAACATTTGCAAACCTAAAAATAATTTTTTCTCAAAACCTCTAAAATGGACATAATTGCTCTCCAAACCCTCGATTTTAAATGATAGCTAAAAATCAAAAAAATCAAAAAAACATTTCATGAATGATCTATAAATTGTGAGGCTATTTAATTTTGGGATACATATGTAGTGCATTTAGCAAAATATCTGGATGGTACAAAATTTCACTCAGGAATGTAAAAACAGTATAATGGAATGTCACTACACAGAAACCATGTTTTCTTTACAAGGTCTCATATTATGGTATTTTTTGCAAAAAAAAAAAAAAAACTTTAGAAACTTAAAAATTTAAAATAGTCTATTATTTCATGGCCATTGCTGCATTGCATTCTCTCTTCTGTACAGCAGGCTGTTTTGAAAGGGCGCCATCTCTATGGTAAAGAGCTCTATCCTGATTGCACCGTGCTTCAGCAGATTGTGACTATTACAGATGCGCTTCCTCAGCGACGTATATCTGAATAACTGAAATAATTTTTAAAATTACAGTATCTCTTTAGTTTAATTAGGAGTGACACTCTTTCTGAAACTAAACTTAAGACTAACACTAATACCACTGCACTGTAAAAAATAATAATAATAATAATAAGGTCTCTAAACTTTTAAAAAGAAAGGCAACCAGCTACAAAGAATTTTTGAATTTGCTCAACTTTAAGCTCCAAGTTTTATCAAAAATGAGTTTGTGCAACAACTTGGACTTGAAGTTGAGCAAACTTACAGAAATTCCAAAAGGGAAAATGTGCTGACCGTTCAGGCGTCCGGGTGGACGTTTGCTTTTAGCAAAGGCTTCTAAAACCAGACTTGTGGAGTGATCTGAGAAAAGGTAAAAGTTACTGAGAAGGTGTAAAAGCTTGTACATGGATGGTGCCCCAGAGGTATACAAAAAGTAACCCCAGCCCAACAAAACATAATGCCTTTGTACTGTACCTTATAAGTTCCCGAGAAGAACATCATTAAACTTTCTGGGTGCAGTCAGGAAATGTGTTCCCTTAAAGAAGAAAAATGCGCCCAAAACTGTATCATTATTTCCGAGAATAGATTCACTTCTCAAAACTACAGAGAAAGGGCTGTCGGCTACTATCACCAGCGAAAAGAATTTCAGAAAAGTGAGCCTCCTATGAATTATAGAAGAGAAGTTTGCACATGAACAAGAGTCAAATGATTGGTATGCATAACAGCACCCCCTCTCAGGCAAAATTTTTGCAGAGGTCAAGAATGGATGAGATTTGGCCCAAACTTGTTTATTTACCTTGGCTTGCAGAAATTAGGGCAAAACAAAAGTGACCTCACCACCACTTACTTTTCCTGGGATGGTATGTTGTTTCCTGGACAAAGGCAGGATTTGTTATGCTTCTCTCGCTCATCTTGTACAGCGAAAGAATGATAATTAGCACCAGCAAATCTACGGTACTGTCAGTTCGGTGTGCCCCCAGTATCCTATAATGTGGTATATCTCTTTGAATCGACTGAGAGCAAAAATGGACCAGAAACCCAACCTCTGCATTTCCCATGTTGACAAACCACTTTACCAGATGTCAACCCAGTAAAGGTGTTGTAAAGACATAGAGCATGCTGGTGCATTACATACAGTGCCTTCCAGAATTACTGGCAACCTCAGTGAATATGAGAAAAACAGGCTGAGAAAAAATGTCTTAGCTGTTTATCCTCTAAGTCTTTCACTCAAAATATTTACAAAAATCTGACCTTTTTATTGGAGGAAAATGATCAAAAGAAAAAAGTTGACATTGAATAAATATTTTTCTCCAAATCAAGAGTGCCACAATGATTGGCACCCCTAAAAAATCACTATGATGAAAATCTTACTAAAGTATATTTAAAGTTATATTTTACATTTTTATGTTAACCTGTTTGACTTGGAAATCAACCATGACTTCCTGTTTCACTAGGGTATAAATATGAGACTTGCAAAATTCCCTTTAACAGCTGTCACATAGAAGTACGTGTTGGCAAAGTTTTGTGGTAAAAATTCACCAAGTTCTTCTTTACGTTCACCGAGATATTCATCTTAGGTGGTGTAACTGTTTGAAGTGTTTGGTGGGACTTCGATGATTTGCCGTAAATCACCAGAGTTTGTCATAGTTCGCTCATGTCTGGCATCAGTTTTGTAAAGTTCAAAACTATCAGCGTTTTCGTCAGTCTAGCACCATTCCTTGTATTGTTGCCATTGTGTGGTCATTGTGTCGCCACTTAATGGTGCTTTGTTGTATTAACTCACCAAAGTGTTTTCATGCTCTGCATTTCCGACTGCTGAAATTTAATGGTACAACATAGTGTCAGGTAGTACGTTGATCCATGTCAAACTTGACTTAGCCATACTTCTTTCCATTGTTGCCATTATTTTGCGTGCAAACCATGACGATAATGCTGTCGCCTCTGTGGCCTTGGTATCCAACATCCCTGTTGTCTTCCTACTGTCTTTTTTCGTGTGACAACCGCTTAAAGGAGGACTATCATCAAAAAATTTCTGCCCTCCTGTTATTTCAATTTGTTAATCTCCTGCTTGTTAAACTGCCTTCATATAGCTCAGATGGCTAATTGGAGAAAAAATCTAATTTAATTGAGCCCATTGGGCAGCGCCATTATTTTCCGTAGCACCTGTCGCATCTGATTCTGGGGCACGAGATCATGACGTCAGCGCGGAGGTCTGGCGCTTCCAGGCATCATGGCCATGCATTCGATTTAATGAGATTTTCTCGTCAGTGAACAGATCCGAAATCGCTTTGAAAATGCTGCATTGTCAGGCATACGATTGTGCCAACGACACTAAACAGAAGATGGCCAGTGTGACAATGCACATGTTCCCAAAGGACAGGGATTTAATTCACCATTGGGTTAGAAACTCGCACAATGGAAAAATGCATATCACTGTTCAGAGATGCTTTGTTTACACGCTCAGCCGCCGCATTCACGTCACGATTATGGCTTTCACGGGCTGAAACTCAGTCTCGCAAAGCTTGAGTTCAAAACAATGCCGGCCTCCGTTTTGGATTTTATCATGGAAATTACGGGCAATTATTGCCAATTACATGGAAAGGACTAATTATCTTGCGGAAATACTTGAAGCGGATGCTGTTGAACTTCAGTGCAGTTAATATAAGTCGAAACAGGTAAGCATGATAATCCTCCTTTAAGTCCCTCATCACTTTGAGATAGACCCACAACACAGAAACACCATTTAACAAACAGTTATTGAGTTGCGCTAATCAGCGAATGAATGAAAGAAAATCTCTAAACAGTTGAAAATTCCCATTTCAAATATCAAAGCTATAATTAAGGAGTTAAAAGCATTAGGTTTGTTGAGAATCCGCCAAGAAGAGGACCTACGGGCAAACTGACTCCACGCACCATGAGGAGGATGGTTCCACTGGTAAAATAATCACCTAGGACCTCAGCATTACAGAAATTAGTTCAGTACTGTGGTGAGAATGGCCCTCATTTATCAAACTTGCGTAGGATCTGGTGTAGATTTTGGTGTGAATATCAGCGTTCGCCAGGTGTCACGTCTGATTTACTAAAAAGTGTGTATGCGTCGCTGATTTCGATTGTAGAACTGGCGTGGCGCTGATAAATCTGGCGGCTGAAACCATCTAATTTACATGACACGCCCCTATAAATTCATGCTCCGGGAGGCATGGTCCTGCCCACTTTACGACATGGACTCTCGAAAGACGGCAAAGAAGAGAGAACTTCACTGAGTAGGAAATATAAATTATCACGTCCGAGGTGGAGAAAAACAAATTGATTTTATTTGGAAGCTTTAAGAGTGGCATAAAGGGAGCACAGAAGGCTGCAGTCTGGAAAACTATTGCTGCTGCGGTAAACACCGTTGAGGTGGAAAACCAGAGTGCAGAAGACGTTTGATTTAAATCATTAATAAATCGAAGTGACTATTCGCACTTATTTAAGCGCGTCCAAGCACAAAAATTGATCGAAATTCGCGTTAGACGCACTTATAAGTGTGGCCAAGATGCACATTTCTCCATTGCCCACACTTATTTTAAGTGTATCCAAAGCTAAATTTTTTTTCTTGGCCAAACTTATTTTAAGCGGTACTTTCTATAAGCGGCCCTGGAATGGTCATCAACTGGCGCACTTATAACTGTGGCCAAGAAAAAAATTCAGCCTTGGCCACACGTGTAAGTGCGAATAACATTGGCCTTAATAAATTCAATTTATAGATCCATGATATTTCAGGTTATATAGCCTACACAATTGACAATCCAAATGCTTACATGTAGGTTAAAAAAAGTGGTCAGATTTTAAGATCGCCACCAAAAAACGGGTTGCGGTGCTCAGGCGCAGCAGCGCACAGACCGGTGGAGGCCAATCAGGCTCAAACCTCCAGCTGTCACCGTTCCAGAAGCGCATGGCAGCAGGGCTCCCCCTCCTTTGTGGGAATACGAGGTGGTGCGGACACGGATGAGTCCCCACCGCCTCGATCGGAGCTGCATGAGGGTAATTGTTAAAATACAGTCTGCAGAGATCACTCTTCATTGTACTTTTATTATGACATTTTATTGGGTGCCACACAAAACGAGCAGCCACTCGTCACTTTCCGGAGGAGATCTTCTCTATGCCGAAAGTTCCTCACACGTTGGACAGAAGCTTATTCCAATAACAATAGAAGATCTGCCATTGTTAAAACGTGATCACAGTCAAAGTGTCCGCAGGCCTGTATATAATGAGCAACAAAAGAAACGCAAGTTAGCTAGTTAGTCAATGTACTCGTATGGTCACTCAGTCAAAGTGACCGCAAAATAAAGAAAAGTTTGATGAAACGAGTGTAAATGTGCACGTGCTAGTAATAAATTTGCTTTTCTAAAATAATTACGCGCAAACTTATTTTCCAGTCTGCCTTTAATTTACTTGCGTTTCTTTTGTTGTTCAGTATATATCTGACTGGATGAGCATCTGACATACCACACTGCATATCTGCCAAGCCGCGCATTGCGCTTAATCAAATTGATTGTAATTGTCAGCCGTCTGGCCTGACAAGCAGGTTGTCTCAAAATATAAGTTCAATAATTTCTCAACACAGGTGTCTTATTTATTTATTTATTTATTCATTCATTTATTAATTTAGCCTATTTATCTATTCAGCCTATTTATTCATTTTACTAATAAGAGCAGCAACAGCATGACGTCCGCATCGCTGCATATGGTTTATTACTCATTGACAGCTGCACTCGTTCCTGCATGTTGTTCGCGGGTTTCAAATTTGCGTACACCTGGTCAGACCTGGCGTGAGATTTTTGCAGACCATTCGCTCACGTTCAGATTGATAAATGCCAATCCTTGCAGGAGATTTGGCGTACACCCATTTTTTTGGTGTACGCACGTTTGATAAATGAGGGCCCTTGTCTCCAAAACTACCGTCAGATGCCACCTATATCTCGACAAGTTGTTTGGGAGGGTTGCCAAAAAAGCCTTTGCAGTCAATCAATGACAAACCAAAGCACCAACAGTTTGCCAAATATATGTGGTGAAAGTCTCACATCTACCCTACAAAAGTATGTGGACATCTGCTCACCCAACTTCTTGTTCCAAAACTACAGACCACCTGGGATTGCATTAGCTGTGATAGCGAAGTGGGCATTGCTTACAGTGTAGCTCAGAACTCGCCCATCCTCAAACTCAGCTTTCCATTTTATCATAAAAATTCACTTGTGCAGTTTGACGGCTGCATCTTAAAGGGATAGTTCACCCAAAAATGAAAATTCACTCATCATCTACTCACCCCAAGGCTAATCGAAAGGTCCATGAATTTCATTCATCCTCAAAAAACTTTTGGAGTTTCAAAGAAAATCGGCATTGAAGACAAATCCAAATCAAACCACAAAGAACAATGGGTCACTTCAATGAAGAAGGAACCCAAGGAACGCCCGAAGCACTTAAATGATTATAAAAGATTTTATTGGAAAGTCTCCTCCTCACAAAGTGGAGGAGATCTGATTAATAAACTTTTGAGGAGAGAGGCATTTTGGATATACACACCAAACACCCTTGAACCTAATGGCTTGAATGATGAATTCAATCTGTCGTGTTTTCTTTAAAGAAAAGATTTCTAAATAAAAAGTCTTGTTTATTGTATTTGATGGCTTGCAAAGAATTTAATTCACATGGTGATACATTTCAACACCCCTGAATTGCTGGCATATGGGTATTGGCTGAAGTATTTCAACTCCGCCCTTACTGATTATCAAATCAGAAACCGACTTTTCCAGGGAGGACGCTCTATATTCTCGATGATTATAGCAATACCTGTTTGACTCTGAAGAAGACACAGTAGCGTCAAAACGTTGGTCTGTTTGCGCCAATAAAATCTTTTATAATCATTTAAGTGCTCCGGGCGTTCCTTGGGTTCCTTCTTCATTGAAGTGACCCATTGTTCCTTGTGGTTTGAACTTGCCCTGGCCTTGAGGGCAACGCACATTAATTTTATCACGGTTGAAACGCAAGAGTTCCCTTGAAACAAATCCAAATCAACTGAAGTCATTGGTGACCAGTCTTTCAAGCGTAAAAAACAACATTTAAAAAACACAAAATGCCTCCATACTGCTTCTGCGGTGTAATCCAAGTGTCCGTGAGACCCGATAGTCAAATGTGGCTCGAAAAGACATCTTTTCACCGTGTTTTTAGCCTAAAGGTCCAATGTAGCCACTTAACTAGGAGCCCTGTTTATTAGCACGGAAGAAGTTGACCTCACTACAGTGGCCAACTAGGGTAAATAACGCTGCAACGGCCCTAAAAATCTCCAATTGGAGAAACGCGCTGCAGTTTTGAATGTTAGCATTTACTGACTGAAGAGCTTATTTACCCTCGACTTCAGCTGATTTCCATTTGTCTTCAATGCTGTTTTTCTTTGTAACTCCAAAAGTGTTTTGAGGACGAAAATAAGTCACGGACCCTTTGATTAGCCTTGAGGTGAGTAGATTATGAGTGAATTTTCATTTTTGGGAGAACTATCCCTTTAAAAGGTTGTGCTGCTGCCATGTTTACAAGAATTGTCCACAAACAGATAAACAGATAGACAGACAGACAGAACTATAAACACTTAAAAAAATGTTCAAAACAGCTTTCCTGGTAGTTTTATAGTAGTTTCAGAGTAATTTCGCTGTGGTTTGGCCTGATGACACACAAATACACAGATCACTTGAAAACAAAACCAGCTTTGCTATCGTGGCTGTTAATCACGGGCATGAATATGGAATTATTCCTCCATTTTCCAGCTCTGTGCATTGGGTTATTGTCATGCTGAAACAAGAGAGGATCCTCCTCCATCTGTTTTAAGCAGAGAATCTTCCAGAGTGTCATTCTGTGCTCAAGCATCAATATTTCCCCTCAGAAAAACTCACAATCCCAGGCCAAAGTGTGTACACATACTTTTGGACATACACAGCCTCACTAGTGAGGGTAACACAGTAATGCAAATACCATCCCACTGCATAATGCAAAATCACTCATATTGCCTTGCATCTTAAACATAACGCTTCCGCAAATAAAATTTAAATAAAGCGAAGACTCTGAATCATTGACAGTTAATTTCACATTTCACGCAAATAACTCTCTTCAAGATTTTCAAAGATGCATAGATCAACAGTGTGGACGTAAAAGTGACGTCATTTGAACTGACAAGTATTAAAATTAATATTCTGCATTGTAAATGCTTGCAGATATTGTTTTGAAAAAAATACTAGCTCTATAATAAGTAGGAATATGAACGCCAAAAGTGAGCTCTGATTTTTTTCACAGCAGGAGTGACAGCCGTTTTCACCACGTAAGAAAATGAAAGTCTTACGTGAGCCATTTCCTTTGATCTGCCTCATTTTCCTCCCCATCACTCCTTTAATTCAGCCATGTACATAAATGAATGCAGCATCAGGCAACCCGTCAGTCCACGGCTCTATTTGTTTAAAGAACGCTCTTCTGCACACATCAGATGTGTTTACCAGCTGCTTCCAGCCCGCCAGATATTGTACCCCACTCCCCAAATAAAAGCCCTGACAGCTGGGTAAAATTGCGCACATAAATCATCTGTCAGGGGCAGTTAAATTTTATCAGCCAACCTGCCCGTGCTTACCTCCTGACAGCCCAGCAAAAGGTTGACAATCGCACGCGTCCAAATGAAAAAAAAAAAAAACGACCTTTTTTGCGGACGGAGGATATCATCAGTTTCCGGTTTCTTTTCAAGGCTGCGTCTACACAAGAAAATTGTACGACATGTGCGTTTCTCTTCTTCTTCAAAAAAAGCAGGTTTTTAATTTAAGAGTAAATGGCGGCCCCGCCGTCCATCTCTGGCGCGTGACATTTTTAGTGGCGGCGTCACGTTCGGTCACGGCTCGGCTTCGGATCAGCAACATCCATCATGGCCGCCCGGCGGTAAATGGCTTATGTAATGCTGTATTGTTTTAGATGAATTGCCGTGGGAGAGTTGTCACCGGAATCAGCGCCTTGAACTACACGCTCTTCGTCGAGGAAATTCATAAAACTCTTCACGGCATCGTTCAGAGCCCTTTTAGTAGTTTTTGTTTTACGGTCTGTCGGTACATCGCAGACGGAAATTATGAAGGATGTGTGAAATATGTCTATATTGATTTGTATTTGTAGCGTCTAAAATATGATGAAAAATGGCAGAAAATGCAAGACTAGGGGGGAAAAAAGAAAACGTTTTCCTGCATTGATTTCTGTATGAAGTTGGCTCCCAGTAAGAAGGCCGTGAGCGCTGCCTATTACAGCTCTTTTAAAGCTGTCGCGGCAAATGATGAAGGACCGTTTCATTCCCCTGCCATACCCCTCTCCACCCCCCAATGCTGAATATAAATGGAGCTTAAATGAAGCCCATTCTGATATACATCAGGTCTCCTTTCCTCACATCACATCTGTCTTCCTGTGAAGACGGTGTCAAAAATCTCCCAGGTTATTATTTTACTGGGGTTGCGGTTTCTTCAGTGATCGGAACGTTAGCACATCAGCAGATACAGACTATTCACAAAAAATCTAGTCCAGCCTCTTCAAGGGCTTACGTTGTTCAGTAAAAGACATTTTCTTGCGGCTCAATCAAACCAAGCCTTCGCTCATAAAGGTCAGGTTTCTTTTCAAAAGAGTCATCCGTATACTCCTTGGGACTGACCTTATGTTCATAGGGATGGAAAATCCAGGAATCGGGAAGATGTTCAATCTCTGGTGCGAGCTGGAGCTCTGAGTTTTTTGAAAGGGCAAGCGAGCTTATGTTTAAAAACTCTCTGCTCGTCTCTAGCCAGCTTTTCGATTCCCTCACTGCCATCAATAATAAGGGCAAATGAAGTGTGAAATTCCATAATAAAAGTTATTTTGTCCATGAGCATTAGAACTTAAAACCCAATACAGTGCTAATGTATCATTACCAACTTGGGCGCAGCGTGTGGAGCTAGTTCTGGCAGACAACTCAAGACATGCCCACATTCCCATAGACACACCCATGCACATTAGACAATGCTCCACCCCTCCTGCAGGTAGGCTATATAAGCTGCTCTCCTCTCTGCCTGCTGCTTCACTGCTCTGCATCACACTTGCATGCAGCTGGTTAGCATCTCACCTTCCACCCCAGCATCCACCTTTGGGCTCTGAATCTCCTTCAAACTGAGCTCAGTTAACTGCATGGTGTGTCAGGCTCAAGGCCTAAATGCCAAACTCATTGTATCTATTTATTACTACAGCTACTAAAAGCTTATGCATGAGTTGGCTGACAGAACTATTAATAATAGACATTCCAGATCTTGGTAGGAATGTATATTCTAAAACATTCACTGATATCAAAGGAGTTTTCCACAAATTCTGAACTGCAGCTTGCACTTGGTCAAAATGTGTTGACTTCTGTCAGCTTAGCACGCCAGTTTTACGCAGTACTTCCAAATATTATACCAGTGCCAGCAGACTTCAAGCAACACCTTTTCCCATATCAAAGATTTTAAATTACACCACTGACAGGAAAACCTGAAGGATAGATCTCATTGTATCTCACGAAAAATGCTCTAAGGCAGTGTCTGTTTGTGTATGCATGGAAGAATTACTTCAATATCTTTACGCGGTGATTTTGTTGCATATTAGCAGTCTTTTGAGCAATTTATTCAAAGTAATGTCAAAGCAATGTGACTTTCTGGTTGTTTTATTGTTTTTGATTCCAAGGACAATTATTTATTTTGCTCCTCGAGGCCCTACCTTTAAGAGTGACCCAGAATTACAATAATCTTCAACTGCAGTCAACAGTTCAATCATATTTTTATTAAGA
The DNA here is from genome assembly GCA_029692085.1 of Gymnothorax javanicus. Classification (NCBI taxonomy): domain Eukaryota; kingdom Metazoa; phylum Chordata; class Actinopteri; order Anguilliformes; family Muraenidae; genus Gymnothorax; species Gymnothorax javanicus. Next base: position 10,485,230 of record CM056194.1, read on the forward strand.
AATTCAAACAAATTATGTACAAATAAAGGCACAAGACCTACCAAAGCATCATTATATCCCCGAAATACAAGTTTTGGGGATATCATGGTTTCCCCCCACCCGCTGCGTCCGCAGATTTTAGCCGTTAGCGTGATAACTCACAAAATACTTTACATTGGCCTCTCATTTTTAGCATATGGGTAGATATGGTAGAGAGGATGAACTGATTAGATTTTGGGCAAGTATGCATTCCTAGGTTTGCCACCAGGTGGCGCTATATATTGAAAAGTTTTTTTAGTTTTTCAGTTTTTTAACCATGTCTCTGGAACAATTACTTACACAGACCTCAAATTTGCCTCATATTGTAGGTCTACTAAAGGGGAATCTAACAAAGGGGGCTTCGAGGATTGGGGAATTTCGGGGATATACCCCTTGCAGTCGGCCGCCGACAGCGTAGGCCTAGTTTATGAATATGTTGTGTTTCTGCTCATAACTAAATAGCCACCTTTACATAGTTTCAGAAAAGGTATGATTTCTATGTAGACTTTAATATTTAATAGAGAAAATTCCATTAGAAATGACCCAGCTCTAGTCGACCTGCTTTAAGTTTTTATCGACACTTTAAGCTGACCTGCTCAGTCAGTTTGTCAACTAGTTTTCTTACCAGTTTAAAGTGGGAGCATAAACAGCTTTGTGCAAACACAAACACTTCTGGCAGCTGGAAGTCTTGGAAACACAAATTAAACCAGTTCACAATCCCAGCTGGTCTTGGCTGGCCTGTTTATCGGGAGGTATGGCGAAGCTTTCAAGGAGAGCAGAACTTCCTCTGGAGTAAAATTTAGTGGTTTCTGCAATATTGATCACAGTATGAAATCAATCTCCTCTCTCTCTCTTTCTTTCAATCTTTACTTCACCACTAACTCCCACTATGTGGCATGGTTTTGTGCGGCTCAAAGATTTTTTTTGTTGAACGAGAGTTGGTTTTGAAGCAAGATTGAAAACAAGCTGCTTGCTTTGCTCTTTTGAATTATCTGGGTCAATAATTTGAATTGTGAGGCACTTTTTTTCAGGCATAGAGCACAACATTTAGGCATGGGCAGCATTTTAACTGAGGAGAGTTCAGGCTGCAATACACAATACACAAAATGGCAGCATTCTGTTTAGAGTATAATTCTGCAGTGTTACTGTCACTGCCAGAGGGCTCTTGGGTTACTATTACTTTTACCATCAATTCCTGACTGTGCATTCAACAGATACAGATCTTGACATGCTTTAGGGCAGATTGAGTCCTAATAAAGTGCTTATGAAATGAGTGTATTGCCATGAATGTCGATGAATCATGATAGAAAGGTACAATAAGTATACTGGGCATGATAAAAAATAACTTGGCTGTCAATGTATACAGTCAACTGAAGAATTACTGACCCCCTTCATGAAACTGATGAAAAACTAATAGTGTGAAATAAACAACATATACAATGAATTGTCATTCATTGGTCATCTTTAGCTACTAGGAGAACGCACCATTTGTTGACTTTTGTTTATAAAGCATTCCTACATAGATTACTGAATTATCTTACTTCTCTTATCATTGGCGTTCAAGTCCCTACCAGGCAAAGTCTCAGGACTGGTTGGTCCTTGAGGTCCCGCGAGTAAAAACTGAGCTCAGAAAAACTGCTTTTAGCTATTGTGCTCCTTGGGTTGGAACAGGTTCCAGGAAACTTCAAAACTGGATAAATTAATTTCCTTGGAGAAATTCAAAAAAGTGTTGAAGGATCTGGAGGTTGTGGTTTGCTTATGCTTTGAATAATGTTGCCTTAACTTTTTTATTTTGCATATTGAATGTATTATTGTATGTTGATGATTTTTTTTCTTTGTTTCTCTTTCCTTTTTTTTAATGATCTGTAATGTGTGTTATATTGTAAACAGGGCACCATTGCAAATGAGACCTAGGTCTCAATGCGTCTTCCTGTATAAATAAAGGATTCAATTCAATGCAATTCAATTCAATTGTGTTTTGGGCTCAGACAAATGGGGAAGCCATCAACACTTCTTGAAATACAATAATTAGAAAGGAAAAAAAAACACAAAGTTGGATTCAGTAAAGCTAGGCCCATGTAATAGGCTTCAAATATATTGACATCACTTTGATTAATATTTCAGTGGAACCTCTGCTGGAGGTGATAAATGCAAGTCTTTTACTTGAAATGTGCGACAAGGTCGGTGAATACTTTAAACAGTGAACATTTTAAGATGCTTGAGGTGCCTGGGTTTGCACCTGTGCACGGCCCTTTTCAATTCAAACCACAGAATTTCACGGGGGTTCAAGTCTGTGATGACCTTTGTAAAACATTAGTTCTGTGTTTTCAGAACCATTTCTTTGTTATTTTTATGTAAAACTCCATTTCTGCAAGTCTTGGCCCTTTGGGGAAAATGCAAATAAAATCTAAAAGGGAAGATTTGAAAATTTCATAAACCCCAGGTGTATTTAAAATACTGAAACAACACATTATGCGATGCTTTTACTTGTGAATTTGATCGTTGATTGAAATTAAATAAGCCTCTTTTTAAAACAGATGATTGCAACATTTGGTGCCTGAGCAATTCAGAATTTTTAATGATGCAAAAGTTGCAATAATATGGTAATGCGACACAATTGATGCTAAACAGGTGAGGCAATCATGTTCCGGTTGTCATGGTTCTGGATGTTTATGCGTGTGTTTTGGACTTTTCTATTTGTGGTTCTCGTCCCGGGACGATATCAAATTCCATTTCAATCGGATTCTTTACCCAGCTGGCTGATTGAACTGGAGCGGCGCTTCCCCGGGCTCTATATAAGCCGGATGTTCGCCACGCCTCTTTGCTAGAGTGTCTGTTTGTAGCTAAGCACTATAGCCGAAGATATCTGTAGTCAGGTTTTGTATTACTTTCTATCTTCTAATTATTGGAGTTTCTTCTCCCTTTTTGTATCTCGCTTTGCTTCCGTGGTTCGGACTATTATACGTCCTTTGGAAGCGCGAGTACTTTCGTTTAGTCTGTATTATTCTCTGTGTTTGTACTGTGTCCGTGCTACTCTCTTTCTCTCTGGTCGTTGCACCTGGCCTCCGTATTCCACCGGCCATTACAGAACACTCTAACCAGACATGGAGTCGCCAGCAGCGGCTACGCTAGAGAGCATTGTTGCTGATCAGCAGTCTGTCCTTACTGCGTATGGCCAGGGTCTTTCTAGCTTGGACAGTCTACAGGCGGAGCTGACTGAGAGAATTCGCCTTCAGGAGAATGCTATGGAGAGACAGGAAAGTCTTTTAATAAGTCTCTCCGAGTGTATTAGAGCATTGTCTGCTCAGATTGCACAAAGTGTTTCACAAGCACAATCAGTACACCTTCCTCGTGAGCCTAAACTCCAGTTACCCCCAAGATATGGAGGTGAGGCAGGAAAAGTAAAGATTTCATTGCTCAATGTGAAATATTTTTTAAAGCGCAACCCTCACGGTTCTCGAATGAAGAATCATGCATTTTGTTTATTTTATCACTGTTGACTGGCACAGCTCTCACTTGGGTAGGGCCACTTATTCAAGATAGATCGCCGGTAGTAAATTCAGTGGAAACTCTCATGGGAGAGATGATTAATGTTTTTGATCAGGATGTTTATGGTCAGGACGCAGCTATGCGTCTAATGCATTTGATGCAGGGCGCTGATAGCGTCGCTGATTTTTCTATCTCGTTTCGCTCCTTAGCCACAGAGACAGGATGGCCAGAAGCACCTCTTATGACCGTTTTTGTTCACGCTTTGGCTGAGGAGGTTAAGGCTACATTAGAGCCTTGCGTTTCTTTAGATTCGTTGGTTTGTACTGCGGTGCGAGTTGATAATCGCATCCGCGAACGAAACAAGGGGAAACGTACTGCATTGGCTCTTGATAGCAACGGGGTTAATGTTCCTTACAACACGCATCCAGCCCCGACTCTGCCCACTGAAATGCCCAGTTCTAGTGAGCCCATGCAGGTTGATGGCTCATATGAGAACCGGGCTCGTAAGCCTGTTCACAGACAAATAATTTGTCATCATTGTAGCGAACCGGGACATATCCGTCCAAGTTGCCCCGAGCTTAAAGGGAGACGGGAAGGCCCTCTGGCGGTAGGGGGGGGCGCTAGAGGGACAGACCCAATCCCCCGTTCGAACTCTTATTTCAGTAAAGTTGACAATGGGGAAAAGGAGAATGTGGGTTAAAGCCTTTTTGGATTCGGGGGCTGTTGATTGTTTTCTGGATGCGGAGTGGGCTAGAAAACATTCCATTCCCATTCGGTCTCTCTCACATTCGCACTCGATCAAAGCTTTGGATGGTCGACCGTTGGGAGATGGGCTTATAACCGAGGTCTTTGATTTTTTGACTATGTTTATCCCTTTTGGTGGTCATTCAGAGAAAATTTGTTTTTCCTTAATCAATTCCCCGGTTTGTACTGTGGTTTTAGGTCATTCGTGGCTGCGTAAGCATAGACCAAAGATCTTTTGGGGCAGTCAAAATAACCCAATCGTCCAGTGGGGCTCTGACTGTAGGTCTCACTGTAGTGAGATTCAAGCACTGTAATTTCTGGGTTGCTTTCGGAAATGACTTCTTCCATGGAATCCTGCCAAGGAACTTGTTAGCACCAACCTGTAGATTCAGAAACCTGATAAGTTTTGTGCGCTCTAGGGGTTATCAGCTCTGAAGCTGTTATCCTTAGGTTTTCCTAACCATGTGCCCCTTTGGCAAAATTTCCACTTTTTTTCGCACCTTAAAAAAAAAAAAAAAAAAGTTTTAATTCATGCTCAGAATGTACCCGGTGTTATTTTAAAGAGCTTTTCATACTGTATGTTCTGTACCATATTTGCATTTGTCGACAATGATTTGTCTCTTTTGAAGTGAATGCTTTTTGGTTTTTCCCCATGGTGATGGATGAGTGAGTAATTTCACAGAGTTGCGCCACATATTTATTCCCAGGTAAAACTGGAGACTATAAAAGGCAGAAAGATTCTGGTAAATAATAAAAAACTTTAAATCTCTGGCACAATTTTGTTTAGTTTGATAGGATATACTATTTAAGAGTGTCAATAATTCACACCCAAATGTTTTCAAGAAAAAAGTACCATTGCAAGTTCTCCATGTAGATAAAACTTATCCCAGTTAATGACAAATTATAGACATTTCATCAAATATTACAGCCATACTTGCCATTGCGTTTGATACAATAGTTTATGTCATCTTGCTTATTTTCACATTTTGCCAATAAATTATTGTTCTTCAAGAAGAGGAATATGGCTGGATTTATTTGGCTGTATTTATTTTTAAGAAAATGCACTGATCTGAAGAATGCAGCATCCATTGTACATGGCAGAAATGTATTGGTGGTGTGTTTACAGCAGTAAATCAAGAACAATGTTCAATCGCAACTCTGGAACATCCCTTTCTTACAGTGGTCATATGAGGACAAGTTCATTCTTCAAACATTTTGGGATTATGTTTTCTCATCTTGTACACATCTCGCCTCATCCTCTGAAAAGTTTTGGCTTTGAGCCATTTGCAGTATCAGACAGTCGGCCATTTTGAATGAGTATCTACATTTGAAGGCGGTTTCCATCTTATTCATTCAAAGGATTAGGAATGTTGCGATATGAAAAACAACCACCCAGAACTTGAGAATATTTCAGCATTCGCAAGGTCTGACATGTCAGTTTCAATGGATTTACTTTTCATACCACTTCCTTTACTTAGTACTGTGCGCTCAACTACCTTCAGTGTGAATTTTCGAGATCTGCCTAGAGATGCCATGGCACTTGATCCCCATGGAAGAAACAGTCTCCTGAAGAAACCCGGTAAAGGAGAATCTATCTTAAACACACCACAATTCAACTACACCCTCAAATACAAATCTGGCCTTGATTTTCTCCCCTCCCGGGTAAATAACTAGCCCGCCAGTGGCACTGAATGAGTGGCTCTCATTTGACTCCCACTTAAAGGCAGGATAGAAAACCTGCAGTTCTCTTGCCCTCACTCTCACTCTCTCTGAATCCGAAATAAATCAATCCCTCTCTTTCTCTGGCTTACTTCGAGCTCCAGGTGAACTCAGGAATTATACACACTTTTTAGTTAACAATCACTTTCTCAGGCTTTTGTCACGTCCTGAATTTGTGTTCATTATTTTCCTCACAGTCATCCGTCTGTGTCAGTTTTGGTTTTTTTTTTATTGTCTCGTTATTTGATGATTGTCTCATTCATTACACCACCCTTTGTTTCCTCCCTGTACCTGCACACCTGTTTCCATGCTGTCAATTGTTGTCTTTGTGTATTTAAGTTCCTGGTTTGCATCTTCCCTTTGCTAGACTCTTGTCTTCTATGCTTGGTATTTAAACATCAATGACACTGAGCAACCACTGACATAGATTTATGTAATTAGAATATGAATGTGAATGTGTAACTTTTCTATATCTCGTCGGCCTGCTGATAAAACCTCGTATCTGCAATTTGATAAGAAACAAAAACTCATATGTTCACGACATCGCAAAATACAAAATTTTACTGATTGGATACATTTCTGGAAGAAAAATAGTCATCCTACCCGAACACAGCTCAACTGCATTCTTACATGCAAAATTAAACATTTTTTATGCTCTCCTGTAAAGTTTATCATTTGAAGATACGAGGTTTTATCAGCAGGCCGACGATCTGCTACATCAATTACCATTTCAAAGACAGCCAAAATTATTATCAAGTAAGAATATTGTGCATTTAGTAATTTTACATGCTCATCAATGCTTTTCGGTGCAAATATCTAATCAGCTGGTGTTAAGGCAGAAACTCAGTGCATAAAATCATGTGGACATGGTCAAGGATGTTCTGGGGAGTAAATATGCTCTAAGTGACCTTGATCATCGAATGACTGTTACTACCAGGTGAGGTGGTTTGAGCATCTCCTGTGATTTTTACTCACAACATCTTCTAAAGTTTACACAGAATGATGCAAAAATAAAAAAGAAAAAACACCAGTGAGTGGCATTCATGTTGATGAAAACAACTTGTTAATGACAGAGGTCATGGGAAAATGGCCAGACCATCTCAAGCTGACGGAAAGGCGACAGTTACTAAACCCTGTGTTGCAAAAAGAGCCTTTCTGAAAGATCAACACTTCAAACCTTCAACGGCAGAAGACCACACCAGCTTTCACATGGGTCAGCTAAGAACAAGAGACTGAGGCTGGAGTGAGCAAAGGTTCACCAAAACTATGCAGCATTGGAAAGTCGTTGGCTGGTCAAATGAATCTTGATTTCCGTTGCAATATGCAGACGGCTGGGTCAGAATCCAGTGTAAACAACTAGATTCAATGGATCTATTCAGCTTTAATTTGTAAAAGGTTCAGGCTGGAGGTGGTGCAATAGCATGGGGAATATTTTTCTGACAGACTTCTGGCTAACTTCAGGATAATGCTCCACGTCAAAAAGCACATCATCTCAAGCTGTTCCACTTTCATAACAATGAGTTTAGTGCACTCCAATCGCCTCCCCAGTCCGCAGATCGTAATCCAATCAAGTATCCTTGGGATGTGGTGGAACGGGAGAATTATCCACAGCAACTACATGATGATTTGATATTATCATGTTAAAGAATCTCTAAGGAGTGTTTCCAACACTTTGTTGAGTCCATGCCATGAAGAATTCTGGCAGTTCTGGGGGCAAAAGGGATCCTAACCTACATTAGAAAGGAGTGCCTAATAAAGTGGCCATTCTGTGTTTATAGCACAAACAGGTTTGTCATGGTATCACAGAAAAACCGGTCATATACACTACTGGGCATTAACAACAGTGAAGCCCCAAAATGGCAAAACACGAAGCTTGTAATCGTCTGAACAATCTCTGGTGAGGAAACGAGAAGGAATTAAACAAATCTACACAACTTAGCATTGGTTAGCTTTTCTTTTAAGGTTCTTTAAATGTTTAAGCCTTGTGAGCAAACTTGTAGACAGTGTTTTTCAGAAAGAAGAGTTGAAAAATAGCATCTGATCCTTCCTCTTTAGAAAATAACTTTCAAATAGTGGGAAGCGAGCCTTTCTGCAAGAGTCGCCTGTTGTTAAAAGCATTAATTGACTTTTCATTGCGAACCGGCTCAGGCTCTCGGTGTGGCAGATTCCAGCTTTTTCCCAAACAGTTCACTGCAGCAGACGTTAACGATTGAGTGGCGGCACGGAGGGTCTCAGGAGTGCATCTGTTTAATCCTTGCTAATTTTCTGACCAATGATTCTTTGTTAAAAGCTTCATATTTTGTCTTTTTGGGCCCAGCCTAGGAGCATGCATACTGCACTGCAATAACTTTTCAGGGCTTGTCCCTGCCTTTTGTCGAAGGCACACAGTACTTAAGGCAAAAGCAATCCCCCTGACACTGAGCAGGAACAAGCAGGCAAGATAATGATTGGATGGATATGTGTGAATGCAAACACCAATCAGCCACAACATCAAAACCGCCTGCCTAATATGGTAGAATTCCCCCCCCTGCCGCCAAAACAGCTCTGTTGAACTGACATCAACCTGATGAATTCTCATGGTTTCCTAGCAGAACACTTCCTAGAGCATCACACTTTCCCATCAGCTTGTGATCTTCTCACAGTGCATCCTGGTTAAATCTGTTCCCCAGGTAAATAGTGTTCACGTACCTAGCTGATGCACATTACTAAAAAGAGACTGGGATCCAGCAGACCAGATGACCTTCTTAAATTGCTCCAAGGTTCAGTTTTGACACTCACTTGCCCATTGTAAGCACTGTCGACGGTGAACCAGAGTTAATATGGGCTCTCCGGCTGGTCTTCAACTACACAACACCACTGCGTGTTGTGTTACTTTCCTCACAAAAGTACTATTAAAAGTTGCCATGAATTGTGCCACTGTATCCCTTCTGTTGATTCAGACCAGACAGGATTGACTTTGTTGTCCTTGTGCATCGATGAGCTTTGGGCACCACGCACTGTGTTGCCAGTCTCTGGTTTGTCCTGCCACAGAAGAAGTCTGTAGTTCCTCACCACAGCTGACTCAGCACCCCAGAAGCCCCGCTGCTTTGGAGATGTGCTGGCTTATTTGTGTTAGCGATTTGGCCCTTTTCAAAGTTGCTTAGGTTCCATTTTCCCAGCATGCAACATTTTGACTAGAACTGGCTGTTCCCTTACAGTCAGAGGAGTGTCTGCAGACCTTGACAAGCACTGTTGTAACAATATACTCAAAGTTATTAGCTTCATCTGTGCGTGGGTTTCCTGTTTCGGCTAATCGGTGTAGGCAATATTGTAATCCTTGACAACCAGCTATATCCCCTGCTCACATTATACAGAATAATTGCTCTCTAGTCCATGTCAAATTTGTGCACCGTAGCTGGAGGAAGAACAAACATTGATGACCTCTTTGTCCTTTGCCCCTGCTGGGCCGGGTGTGTGGCAGTCAGTTATAATGCTGTTTACCACACGTAACCTTTCTGCTTCCAAAAGTCTGGAGAAACGTCTCCTAACGGCCAGTCTGAGAAAAAATAATAGCAGGTTTTCGACCTCAGTACCCAGGAGTGGATATTATCTCCACTTTTTACTGCAACATCCTGATATTACCTCCTCCTCCTGTTCCTGAAGAATTCTATTTTCTTTTCCGCAGCCGTCCGAGAAGGGGTTGGCAGTAATAAGATGGCTGACATTAATTCAGATATTTCACAAGGCTGGAAAGACATGGTTGCCGCCGTGGTTATTCGGCGGTACAATGCGCAGGCCTTGCGCGTCGATTAACCCACCGAGTCCATTTCATCCCCCCATGCTTTTCACGGGCCTGTGGCCTTAATGGCACCATGCGGAACAATAGGACTTGTCTGCGCAAAACTTTTCAATTGACGGAGGAAAGAAAGAAAAAAGAGAGAACAGATAGCGGGAGACACTGGGAGATGAATAACGACAGAAGCAAGCCGAGATGATCTGCCTCGTTCTGGTTCCCGCCATCAATTAGTCCATTAAGAAATCAATAAAGCAAACATAAAAGACAGTGGCGGGTTAGCAGATAAAGAGACGCCATCTGTTTCCCTTGGACGAAGAAGACCTGGCTGTCCTCCGAACACTGCTTTACGATTCATAAAGGAGATTTACGGCCACCCGCGCCGGTTATCATGATGAGGGAGAAATGGAAAGCGTCATAGTCAGTGCTTCCCTCTCATCTGGATGCGCAATAAGTACGGCATAAATCCCCCCGGCTCACTGTAAGCGGCTTCTGCCGCATTGTGAAAACAAACAAACGGAGAACTGATGAGCGCTTTAGCGCAGCACGTTTCAGATGTGTTCAGTTCGGCGCCTAGTTTGTTTGGTGTAATATTACTGAATAAAATGGTGTCTTGACGGCTGGCAATGGGTGTGTTTTCCTTTAGTGTGTGTGTGCGCGTTCATGCGTGTGAGTGCTTGTCTGTGAGTATGTGTGAGTGTGGTGGGTTCAGTGCCAAAAAAACAAGCCCCTTGCTTTCCTGGCCTGGTTTTTAAAAAGTCTCATAGCAATGTTTTCTTTCGAATCAGCTTGTTCAGAATATGCAGCATAATTAACTGCTGAATAACAATTACAGCCAGTCTCTGATTGAAAACGGCTGGCAAAAGATGCTAACCTTCTTCAGCTCTCAAAACTGAAAACAGTGCAAACTGCAGGCTATGTTTACCACATTGTGAACTGAAAACAAGCTCAAGTTCAAAGTTCAAAACACGCTGTGGAGCATCTTGCACTGCCAGTAAAGGCATGATGTCATCACAGGGACAGCAGAGGTGAAAAGTCCAACATACAGGAAATAAAAGTCCAGGGCTGCTTGGTTGGCTCACTGAGTAAAGGTGCCACTTAAGTCAAATCCAGCTGTGCTAGTGCCGACCGTGGTCAGCAGCCTTGCCAGACTAGTGCAAAATTGGATTCACGCTGCTTAGAAAAATGTGTGGGATACTGTTAATTCAGGTTAGCATAGTTCGCTGCTCAAGCGCCTCCTACTAGTGATCTGGGAGCTAGTTGGTGCATTTTAAGCAAGGGCAGGAACAGGTTTTCTCCAACTTTATTCTACACATACGACATCCCTGATCAAGAATAAAAAGAAGCGGCGGCTGACAGGCACTTTGTTTCGGAGGAGAACCGTAAACTGCCTGTGCTCTCCCGAGATGGCAGCATGAGTCACGTCAGGGCACGCTGGAACATAGTACATTAAATAGACATTCCAGATTCGGGTGGCATTGGAGAAGCCAAATAAAACACGTTTTTGAAAAATATTAAAGAATCAATTTTGGGAAATTTTTAGTGTAATGAAACTCCAGCAAAAGTTCAGACAGGAAGACTCTTCTTTCGCATGCTTCAGCCAGTAGTTTATTTCTCATTAAATCTGCTTTTCACTTGTCTGACACATGCTCACTCATAATTCCTGCGGTCACTCTCTGGGGCTGTCAACTGGGACATCAGCTGCACCAATCAGCTGATCACGTCAACCCAATACCACTGCGATACACCTATTGTTAGCCCATCATCTTGCTGCTGTCTTTTTAAATAGGATGCTCTCTCCACCTTTAGTACGTTCATGTTGCTGTTTTGCGTATCCTACCCATCTTCGCCCAAACTCGCAGAATCATCTGCTTCCTCATTCATCATCCCTATCAGTCAGCAGAGTCATCAGCCATCCCCACCAGCACCAGTATCTGGACTCCATGGGGGGATTTATCCTGCTGCAGCTCAGGGCAGATGCTCCTCAATTACAAAATCTCCCTGTTCAGTCCAAGCGCAAAAGACTTTGTCAAGTCTATTATCATATCACTTAATATGTACACTCTGTAATCTGCAATAAATTATTATCTTTACGTGTTTACGTGGTCTCTCCTGATTGTACTATGCTTAGTGACCAAACATAAATTCATGAGTTAAATTTGCGCATTTTCTGTGTAAAAACATGTGAAGAGAGGCCTTTTTTTATCTGTCAATTGATTACAAGAATTGTTGAGACACCCTTGTTACTCAAGCAAAATAAATATAATTACATTCAAGCCACCAGATTAAAAGGACGATTGGTACATCAAGCCTCAATTTTGGAAGAATTGGGACAGTGTGTACAAGGTAAATAAAATCAGCAGGAAGTAATTTACAAATCTTTTTCAACCTGTATTTAACAGAAAAAGATAAAATTAGTAATATTTAAGGAATCAACTTTATAATATTTTTTAAATAATTACGTTTGGCAATGTGATGTCTGCAATATATTCCAGTTGGGACAGGTGTATGTTCGTGACTGTGTAAAATCATGTCTTCTTTTAATAATAATCAGTAGTCATTCTAGAACTGAGGACACGAATGGTTGGGAAGTTTCCAAAGTAGAATTTGTTCTCTTATAGGACCTCAGTTTCTCAACAGTCCAGGGTCTCCATTATCATATTTTGTGCTCCATAATGAGCCACATGTTTTCAATGGAAGACAGTAGGGGTTTGGCCAGCTGGCAGCGCTCTGTGACTCGAACCATCTTGCTGGTAAACAACTGTGCCTTTCAGTCACCTGTTACCTGTTTACCTGTGGAATGTTCCAAAGAGGTGCTTTTCTGAAGATTTCTCAAGTTTTGCCAAAACTTTTCATGTGTTTCAATTCCCCTGTCCCAAATGTTTATGAACATGTTCCAAGCATCAAATTCAGAATTTGCGAATATATAAGTTGAAATGTAAAATACAGGACCAATCCAAAGTTTGTACATACCCATATTTTTTCTTACAATACATGTTAAATAAAGAAATAAGCACTCATTATTTTGGAAAAAAATATCTAATTCTTAAATCCATCAAAATAACCAGCACTTGTTGTCATATCTGCTGAGAATACTCACAATTTTTTTTTTTTATATGGGCAGTCTTATGGCTATAATGAGTTTGCTGCTGCACAGCCCTGTCTAAGTTCCCTTAGATGTGCTGCACTTGCGGTTTGATTTTCATTGACCTTTTTGCCCAATAAGTCCCAAAACAGCTTGACTTTAATTCACCGGTTGGAAAATGGAGAGAGCCTGTCTGTCTGTTTACTTTGCAAAATATGGCTTCTTTGAGAATTCCAAAACTTTGAACTCTTTTCAAACAAGTAAATTATTCTCTTTTTATTTCTGACTGTTGACCTCTCACAGGATTCCATTTGAGATTATACAGATAAGCCATTTAAATTTCTCAAAAAACAGAGTGCTGTGACATAAGCAAAGTGTGTCCAAACTTTTGACTGGTAGTGTATATAATTTTTCCTTTGCGCTGTTTTCAACTAAAATGTTGCTGGAAGAGAATTTAGATCCTGTTAAGATCCTACTTAATCCTGTTTTAATCAGCATTTTAGTCAAGGGGGTGAGATATGGACCCAAACACAGATAGAATATGGACCCAGACACAGATAACAGGTGGGATATGGACCCAAACACAGATAACAGGGAAAGATAATAAACTAAGGTTTGACAAAATCAAGGTCAAGGAGGCAGAGGTCAAAACTGGCAGAACGCAGTACGAGATCAATATCCAAACCTGTTGTCAAAAATACAGGCAAAAAGGTCAGGCAGGCAATGATCATAGATAAGGTAAATCCATAAACTCAAAACCTGGCAAACAGGGTCAAAATGGGAATAGGTAGGCTCACAGAAAAAGGTTCATGATCAAATGACACTGGAATGGAAGCAACAATGATGACCTCACGCCCATATACAAAAGAGTAAGAACTTAAATGCATAGAGATGAGTAACAATGGGAAACAGGTGAGCGAGGGGCATGAGGAATGAACATGAGGATTAGGGAAGTAAAAAGACACTAATAGAATAATTAAAACCAATCAATGAAATTAAAGCAAAACTGACACAGAAAGCCAGAATGGGGAAACTTGGAAGAAGAATCAATGGAGATGGCAGACACGACACAAGATAGGCAGCCGAATAACAAGTGCATGGATTTCATTTTTTTCCCTCTCTTGAGAATGTGTGTTCCTTGCAGTTGGGCCCTTTGGAAACTCAAGGATTCAATTGTCACTTCTAGAAGTTTAAGTTGCTGCAGTTTGTTCTTAATCTAACTTTGAATAATATGGGCTGACCTCAGAGGCTCAGTAGTGGAAGGGAATTTGGTTTGCAAGCCCTGCGAACTTGAGGACAGCTGCCATCCCACAGAACTGCTCCTGGTTCCATCCATATATGGACAGTAGTGCAGTAAAAATCAAATATATGGAGGCTATGTTCACTCGAAACCAGTATTTAAATCCTGTATTGTGAAAATCTAGGGGGGCATTGAATGAAGAACATCAGCATGTGGACACATGGAGTTTCTTAGAACCAAGTGAAATTCAAATTCAAATCTTGCTTTTGGCAACACTGCTCCTTATAGTGTGGCCGCAGCATGTAGTTACAGAGCAAGATACAGGAACAAAATTTAAGAAACTAGAGAGCACTTAATAGAGCACATACCTCCACCACGCCATATATCTGTTCTTTTGGTAATGGAATATGCTCTGGATCACTTCCAAAATTAAATCAACTCTTCCTTGGACTACCACCTATCATCCTGCCATATTTAATGCAAAACCGCTCATTTCTTTTTGAGTTATCTGGTCAGAAATATCACATAGACCTGCGTTAAACAGATACACTGTATTTTAATTCTTCCGATTCCAGAATCCAGGATAAGTTCCGGATCACTTTCAAAACTGAATCAACTCATCCATGGACTATCCCCTGCCATCCTACCAAATTTTGTGCCAAACTAGTTGTAACTTTTTGAGTTATGCTGTTAAAAGACAGACGGACAGACAAACAAACCGAGGTGAAAGCATAACCTCCTTGGCGGAGGTAAAAAAAAAAACTTTAAACTTCAAAGTATCTAAATCATGACTATAAAAGCATCTACCCTTGACATTCCTATTATTTTTCATGCTAATTAGCAGTATGTATCCGCTTATAAGAGGTCTAACAAGCGGCACTTTGCCTGGGAAGTCTCCAAAGCAACAAAAGGATACTAACTCAGCTCCAAAGCTTTGGAGCCCAAATTGCAGAGGCGTCAGCTCCGAAAACTGCAAAATCATTCAAGGTGGCTGGGAGAACTGCGTCAAAAATTACGACAACAAATTGCCAAAACCAAAGAAAAGATAAACATAAAAAACAATGATGGCTGCGAGTCTAAAGTCTGGTAGGATAGTTGCTAATAACTACAGAACAGCAGGTGTAAAAATCATCACAAAACTGAATTAATCCAAATCCGAAAAAGTCTTAACAAAAACAACACATTTAGAGCTTCGAAAAGCAGATATTTATGACAGGGCTACCATTCAGAAAACTTTTGTATCCAAGGATAATGCACAAAAAAAAAAAACAAAAGAGGTGGTATAAAGAACAGAAACGTGGACCCCTGGGTCATGGAGAAAAGTAATATGATCTGATGATTAATCTTTCTTTCTTATCAATGCAATTGGACGGGCTAATCTCTAAAGAGAGAGGCATTCAATCCACAATGACTGTTGCTGTGTCAATAGCTTGTAATATGGCAAAAAATATGAAAACATTTTACAGAATTAGGCGCAAACACTGTTCTGAAACGATAACACCTAATGCCAGGATAACATCCACTACTTCTAATCATGATTAAAAAACGTTCTGGAGACCAGATTGTAATGTAAATTTTGACCACCAGAATTATCAATGAACTGACTCAAGTCCATCTTCAAGGATGGGTGCGTAACAAGTGAGAAATTGTATGACAGAATCCTCCAAGTAATAATGCAGCTTTGAAGGTGAGGGATTTGGCCTACTTGTGACTAGTTTCAAGATCTTCTTTCATCAGCATTACCACTATCTTGTCCACCCCATGCATTTATAACAAGTTTTTTTTTGTTTTCCACCCGACAAATGGAAGAGCAAAGTATTTCCTTTCAAAGCTCACTAGCCTCACGAGACACTTGTCTTTTCTGAGGTTTTGAACAATTGCAAACAACAAATTTTAATTATGACTCACCAACTTTTGGAATACTTTTATTGATATTAATATTGTACACACAGTCATCAAACTGCTCAACATTCTCTTTCCAGAACCAACAAATGTATTTGTTTGGTTCGAAAGGGTGAAGTCAGGTAGGTTGGGACACTTTTTGGCAGACTGTCAAGAAAACTACCAAAAGATTTTTGAGGACTACCTTAAATATTACTTTTAGATCTTGTTATGGATTTCTGCTGTATTTCTATAAAGAAATATGTTGCCAAGTAAAATACTTGAGCAAGTTTGGACCTTCAAACACATCAAGAACCCCCACCTCACTCCAATAGGGCTGGGTTAAGTCCCTCTCTGCGTACACATGCATGTTTCTTTACATGCAAGTGTTCACTTTTTGCCACGTGAACTATGAATCTGAATGAACCCTGTAGAATCTCACGATTTTGCAAGAATGGGTTGCGTAACTGTAAGCAATAAATTCATTCAGTAAGGGGGCTGAACAAACAGTTTACTCAATTTATGGGACAAAATAATGACCTTGTGCTCAAGCTACAGCAGCCACCCACAATCTCAGACGCTAGATTGAATTGTAGCATTATTATTATTACTTTTTTTTGGTAATAATTTAATAATTAAGTTCACAAATTTGTTCTATCGATAATAATCGCATGACTCGGAAACTGAACTTTTCAAAAAATTAATAGTGAGGCAAGATTTTAATGGTGAGATTTATTCCAACACATTAAAATAGCTTGGCTGGTGCCACGTTGTACACATCAACATTTATTTCTTCACTGAAGGTGCCCTAGATTTTGCCTGCAGGTGGTCAGTAGGTGTGGGAATAACAGAATAACCATAAAGATGAGCCCACATAAGTCATCTGTTAATTAAAATTTCTATGTGAAATCTGATAGCAAACACACTATAACAACACGTCACAAATCATACTTGCAGTGAATTCCATTACCTCTCTACCACAGAAATGAAACCCAAAGGCGAGACTCAAGGTCACATCTACATAGCCCATAGGGGATCTGCCTGTACACACGCACTTACTTGTGCGCTTAAGTTTTCATGAATGTGTTCGAATCAGCTGCCCTCATCTCAATCTAAAAAAGTCGCAACAGAAGGGTGTATCTTTGAAAATTTTTATCTTAATGCGTTTGGCATTCTGTTTGGATTTCAAAATTACAATGCCAGAATCATTGATGGAAATTAATTCTAGTCTGAATGAATGATTGCCTTATTTTACCTTAAGAGAATAAATCATCGCAAATACCACACAGCAAAAACATAAATCTTCGCAGGGGTTTTGGTCTTGCACCTTTCTAAAAGCATATTTCTTTCCCTTAAGTGGAGAATATTATGGTACCGTTTGGCAAGCGAGCCTTTTCATTCCCCACTGGCAAATCTCAAAGGACAATATCCGAGTCTAATTTATCGAAAAAGTAAAAGAAATATCTCAGGTCAAAATGTAAGAATAAAATACAAGAGGGGTTTTTTTATTTTTGTTTTTTTGTGGGTAGCAGCAATACTATCAATTGATGGATGAGTTTTTTAAAAGTTTGAATCATAAAAAAATTTTAAAAATAGTCCGGGATTTATTTGCCCAGACCAAAGAAAATCATTGATGCTCGCAAGCCGACATATTTTATTAGGCAGCGTTAGACAGATAAATCAGTCCCTGCCTGATACTGTCTGCTCCTCCCACTGATGCAGTCTGGAGGGTGATAGAAATGTAATATGAAGGTGCTTTTTGAAACTGGCTCATTAAATTGGTTCCAGGTTAGAAGGGAGGGAAGAATGAAAGTTGAGCTGCAGCACCCACATCCCAGAGTCATCGGAGTACGCAGAGAGATGAAATTTAAAGGTAACCTCAAGAAAAATTATTAGCACTGATGTTCTCCAAAAAGGCAGTTCACTATTGTCTCCAGACATGGGTTTTTTTTTTTTTTTGCGGACGAAAGAGGCTGAGGCATTTCTGTTATGCAGTAAAGAATATTCTGGATGTTTAACCCTCTATTAACCACCGTAGCATATCTGCTACATAAAGTGAAAGGGTTAACAGCCTGGACACCCTGCTGGTTTTGTTTCTTATTGCCAAATAAACATTTGAGAATAACTTGAATGGTCCATCACTTTAATTTTTCCATTCGCATTATTACCCAGTGTAGCAGATCTGCTACATTTTGGAAAGGTGGGCCAAAGGGTCGAATTTTTTTTTTTTTTTACTATTTTTCCAAATATTGGCCCATAATCAACATATTTGCCTAGGGAAATGATTTTTACACAGTTGGAAAGGTACTTGGTTAACAGAGGGTTAATGGAGTGCCCGACGATCATTGCACAACTGAAGTCACCGGGCCTTTGTGGTGACGTGCGACGCGAACAACATTGTCTTGGAGTTGGAATCTACTTTTGACATTGTACTCTCATCTTGCTTTCGACATAGGGTCGTAGGGTCAGCCCTTGTAGTTGTGGCTCCAACACGAATTTCAACTTGAACTGTTGCAGGGATGAGTGTTATCCCAAACAACAGTATGCCAAGGTCCAGTATGTCATGAATAAAAGCTGGCAAACAGGTATTTTGTAAACATCTTACACATTTATCATGTAAGTTGAAAGTCAACGCTGATTAATAAAGATTGTCAATTTCTCTGAACTTCTTTAATTATACCTATAGATTCATGCACAAAGACTATTCAAGTGTACTTCTGCCTTTGTCTTAGACATGACGTTAAGTTCATTCAATCAAACCATGTAGATTAGTTCATATTACCAGCAGTCATGTCACCAGTGTATGAGGGCTGATGTGTTCTACCCAGCCTTCCCTGAAAATGTCTCTGCCAAGCAATCAATTACATAATCTTCCAGCTCGTTAGCTGTATGCCAGGGCACGGACTGACGAATAGCTATTGTGAGTCATCATTCTATTGGCAGACACCACACAGCAAACTATCAAGAAATGCACTGCCTTCATACTTTATCTATAGTCTAGTAGACACTGTTTTTGTTGCTTAACAAATTCAAATGGATTGTCACTATAAAGAACATGATTAAAACTGTGAGCATGCAAAGTTTTGGGTCGTTCTCATAATTTTAAGGGATCTTTCCAAATTATTTTCGAAAAACTTGAACTGGGTACCCTGTGTAATTTTGGCTCCAACAAAAACACCCTCTTATCTCGAAACCTGTACCACAATTCGACTATACTGACTACCAGGCGTTATTCAGGAGGTCCAGTTCTTTAACTTCCCACTGTCAAACGCTTTCTAATCAGTGAGTTGTGCAAACCCCCCATTTTCTGGCCTCTGCTACTGGACCACTAGTATATACTGCACTTAATACATACATATAATACATATAGTAGATACTTTCAGTTTTCTCATTCTTTTAGACCACTAGGAGCCTGTTAAATTACTCCTGAGAAGGAGAGCAACAATATATACCATCTTTCCATCCATTTTCTCCACGTTTCTTCCTGTTATGGGGAGCTGGAGCCTCTTCCAGCCTGCATTGGTTGGGAGAAAGGAATTCATGTAAAATGGGCCACTAATCTAACGGCAGTCTCAAACCAATCCAATCGTCTTTCACATTGTTGTGTCTTCTTACACACATGTGATTCCTGATGAAGTCTTTCACTGATGAAAATAAAGAGATAGAGATCTGCTGAAGCGAATGGTACCCTAATCCTATGGCCCAAACCAGGGATATGAGGGTTAACTAATGGATGGATTGATGGAAATTATGATCTAAATCTGATGCATACAGTGGTACTTGCTCAGAGCCTACCAAAGTAAATTATACTCACATTACATCCAGTATAATCTACAAATGTCAATGCGCAAAGAACAATGCCTTTTCGACTGAAGTGAAATACAGGAAGACAATTTGAGTCAGAAAGCAGCTTCTTCTCCCTGCACTCGGGGCTGTTGGAGCATATAAAGAGGCTTTCAATCAATCAGTCAACATCAAAAGCCAGTTTGTGTAGCTCGCCTCATAATTGGATTGTCACAGGGAGTTTAAAGAAAACATCAAAGGAGAATGAAGTGCAACCCTCTTCCATCATTGCTGCTTCTCAAGTAAACAGTGCACTCCGTCGTGTTGTTTGCACAGAAGAAAAAATAAACCGAATGACGCCCTGATCATAAAGGTTTGGGGAAAGAAAGACGATATTGGCTATATGAGGCTGGACCCTCTAGTGGACCTTACCTTGCATGGCATTTCACTCACATTAATGTCAGGACCTCACAAGTCAGCAGTTGGTGCATGACATCTGTCATGAAGCACTCTGCAGCCTGTAGGATAGCAAATATTAGCTGGCTTACAGAAAAATACGAGCACAATGAAAAATGCGACTAAAATGAAAACTGAGCAGAGGTGTAAAGTCTGGGTTCAGAAAGTAAAAATCCTTCCCAGAACTTTATTCCAGCTACCTGGATTTACTTCTGACAGGAGATAGAGCCAATATGAGCGATCAGCTCATTCTGTGGGAGGGAGAAAAACTTGGCTGGACTTTTACTTTCTGACCCCTGGATTTTACACCTCTGAAACAGAGTGATTTGAAAATTCACCCTCTTGGAAACAGTACGACACATTTCAATCATTAACTTTTGAATTAAATTATATATTGAAAATATTGGCTTATTTCAAATCTGCGGATGGCAACAGACTACAAAAAACTTGGAGCCAGGATAATTTAGGACTAGTATGATATTGCAGTAATAAGATGCGAAACAGGTGAGGCTAAACACGAGCAAATCATAGCAAAACAGGAGCCTCAAAAAAAACATAGTCCCTCAAAGGCAAAGAGGGGTCAAGGGTCACTTATTTCCCAATAGATGTGTCAACTAATTTTCCATTATTTTGAGAATAACATTGCCCAAGGACAAATTGAATTCAGAATTTTGGACATTCCTCCCTCTATAGTGTGTTATACTCCTAAAAGTTGGAAGGAATCCGGTCAAATCTCAGTGCATTAATGAGAAAGGCCAAAAACCACTCCTGAATGCAGATGATCTCCGATACCTCAAATGTCATTGTTTAAAGAGCTGTCATGCAACTGGGCAGCACTGTGCACCCAATCTCATTGCCAAGAGTTTGCATGTTCACCATGTGTTCACTTTGATTTACCCAACCCCGAAAAACATGGATTATAGGAACACTCCAACCATTTTTCCAAGGATGGGTCAGATTTAGAGGACAAACTACCTCACGGGGTCCAATATAGTATATCTTATCACATGGAAAATACTTGGAAATCGTTTAGTAAACATTTGTCAGTCAGCATCTTTTGCCTCTGAACCCACAGAGGCAAGTTGAAGTTTTACTATCTCAAGCTGTTCATCAACACTTTCCAAAAGATTTGCTGACTTTTCTGGGCTCTATGTCATCTGAGATGGACAGTAGTTCAGTGGGAGCATTTTTAGAGGTGCTATGAGTCAACTTTTCATGAGGTTTTTAGGAAAAACAGCTGCCATGTTCTCCGAACCAAAGATGACAAGGATAACCCAAGTTGTTATCAGCGTCAAGTCCAGAAGCCAGCATCTGTCATGGTGTGGGGATGAGTCAGCGTATATGGCATGGGTGACGTGTACATTTGCAAGCGCACCTTAATGCAGGAAGATATTTACAAATTTTAGAGCAACATATTCTGCCAACTAGACATCATCTGTTCCAGGGAAGTCCCTGAATTTTCCAGTGGGACAATGACAAACCAAAATTCTGCACGTACTACAAGAGGATAGCTGCGTAAACAGAGAGTACAAATGCTCGACAGGCCTGTCGACAGTCCGAATCTGTCTCCAGTTGAGACTGTGGGGCGCATTTTATGAAGCAAAATATACAGCAACAATGGTCCAGTACAAATGCACAGCTGAAGACCTGCATAATGAAGGAATAGGGTAAAATTCCACTGGATAGACTTGATTGGGGTCTTCAGAACCCAAATGCTTGAGGAGTGTGATTAAAAGACATGGGTGATGTAATGCAGTGATAAACACTCAACTGAATCAACTTTTTGGCCTTAAACTTTTTGTTGTGGTCAGCACATCACATCACATACTTTCAGTACACAATTATATTCACTTTAGAATGACATATAGTAGAGGGTGGACTTTTCAAATCAGTCCTTTTGTAATTCATTTGCATTTTCCATGCAACTTTTTCAGAATTGGAGCTGTAGAAAGGAATCTCCAGTGCTGAATAAGCACATTTGTATATTTTTGAAAATACAATGTCGTTCTAGACCTCTGACTGAAGAGTAGATTTTTCAGAGTATTCTGTAAACATTCTAAGTCATTGTTCTCAACCTTGAGTTAACTGCATTGAGTTACCAGTAGTCATTGTTGCATCAGCATTGAAATGTTTAGTTAAGAGCACCCTAATAACATTTTTTATGATCATAATCCTTAAAGCATTAAGGATGAAGTGAAACTGTGTGTAATAAGTACACAGCAGTAATAGCAGCTGAAACTTTGCCTTTGCAATCATACTTTAAACCTGAAAATAAATAAATAAGTAAATAAATAAATAAAATTTAAAAATGGGCATTTGCAATTTGCTACATTGTCCATTTTGCGGGTGCATTTTTAGTTATCAATTTACCTACCTTGTTGAATAAAATTATTAATTTCAAAAACGCACATTGTTTGATAATGGTACTGTTAGAGCAGACTTATTTTAATTTAAATCCATTCGGGAGACCAGAGACCACAGCAGCAAAACAGATGAATGTCTTATTGACCACTTTCACTCAGTTCCCCTCAAACTTCCTTTTGACATTAAGCACACAACCTCTGAAATCAGATCACTTGCACAAGGAACATCCATATTTTTGGTGACAGTCTGGTGCAGGTCAGCATTAAGAATCCAGATTGTCCGAAAAATGATAATATCATCTCCCATTCACATTAAATTATTCAGCTTATTCAATAAAGGATACAGTATAGCATTTCACTATACAGCCATATGAGATTCCAGCTTTTATCCCATAATCTATTCAAATGCAAATATGAGGTCCAACAATGTCCATCACAATTTTCATTTGGAAACGCTTCAATTTGAGACCTATTTACAGCGATTTAAAAATCTGTGTCTGGTCTAGATGCACAGGACCTGTCTTACCGTTCCAAAATGGTATGAAACTGCCTCCTTGAGATGCATTTCAGGCTATAAATTATTATTATACCGCATTATACCTTGAATAATGTCTCATCATGAGCTGCTAAGTTTTGCGACAAAATTAATAACCGCTATTACTCATTCCTGGCTATGGTTCTGAAACTTTACGAGATTTGGAAGGTGTCACAAGTATAAATTTGGGGGCACAGGGAATGCACTTCTTTGAATCAAGTTTAATATCTTCCTTTTCATTTTCAGAATGGTTTGGCTGCTGTGACATACTGCCACTTCACAAATGCTGTTTCAGTGGCTATGCCAGGATCATTTTCACTACACAGCATGGCCCAGTTGGCACTAGCTGCAGAAATATCACATTCAGTGGAGTTTCTCTCCTTCACTGTTATCTGACATCTTCATCTGATGAGCCGATTTACCATGATGAGCCAAAAGATTATCACCACTCGCAGATGGCAGGAATAACTGATTATCTTGCAACAACATGGCGTTTCAGGGTTTGCAAACAGACCTTATACGGTAGGCAACCAGTCAGTAGTCATATTTCACACTTTGGATGCCGGAGAAAAGGGAAGTGAGGGGCTTTTAGAAGGGCCAAATTGTTATGGCCGAACGTCTGGTCAGAGCATTTCCAACACAGCGGGGCTTGTGGGGTGATGTACTGAGTACCTGCAGATAGTGTTTGAGCTGGTGACAGGGTGTTGAGTGTCCTAAGTTCATGAACACGTAGGCCAACCAAGGTTATTCCATGAGGTCAGCACTAACAGAAGGACTATTGTGGCAAAACGCGGAAAATTTTACTGATGATAATAAAGGAGGGATGTGCGATAACACACAGTGCATCACACCCTGCTGCTTACGGGGGTTTGTAGCTGCAGACCGGACAAAGTGCCCATTCTAACACCTGCCCACTATCAAACGCAATCCGATGAGTCCTGTTTTCTTTTACATCATGCATATCGTTCAGTTACGTGTGCATTGTTTGCCTGGGGAAATGAAGGCACAACGATGCGCTGCGGGAAAGAGGAAGCATGATGCTCTGTGATTCTGCTGGGAAACCCTGGGTTGGGGCATAATTTTTTTTTTTAGGATTTATTGTCTGGTTTACAAATCAAACAACAAATCACAAACAAAAATGCAGGTACATCTCATTACAACATACGGAGCTTCACAGTTACAACAAAAACAGAGATTAACAAATAACACCATCAAAAAAAAGGGGGGGGGATAGAGTAAGTTGTGGTTAAATAGAGGATTGTGTAAATATTTAAAGGTTAGATAGATGGACTGGTCAGTACTAAGGAGGAGAGAGATAGAAATAAACGCTTCTCAGTCCGACATTGGCGGTATATTTGAATGATGTCAGAATATTCTGAAAAGGGCGATCAAATTTTATCAAACATGGGTCAGGAGCCTCGTAGGTAATGCATGATTTTTTGCAGCTCCAAAAAATGCTCACGTCCCCAACTCAAAGAGAACGAGTGAGAGTGTTGTGGCCTCTCCAATTCACAAGACTTAACTGGCTTGCCAACAGTTAAAAATCCCATTAAACCCAAAAAATATTTGAGCAGCGGTGTCTCGGCCAGCAAGGCCATAAACACAGCAGCCACTGGGGGGCTGGGAACAGAGGTGAGTTTGGACAGAGTAACAAAAACAGAGTCTGGGCACTGATGTGGATGCCAGTTAGACTGAGCTGTCCTGGTGTCACAGGGAGAACCAACAGCATATCAGACGAGCAGTCATAATTTTATGCCTCATCAGTGTAAATGCAAATCATTATTCACTACCAGCATTCAAATAACCATTTATTACTGTATGTATTGGGGAAATTTAATGGGGTGGGATACCAGGATTGTACATCCACACGTAATTTGACTGTAACTCATAAATAGCAAATGTACAGTGTTTTTTATATGCCTTGGGCCAGGCATACCTGGACTGTCACCAGTAAAAGCTGGTTACACCAGCCGAGTACCCTGGAGGCCAAAATGGTGAACTCCATACACAGTTCGTGCAATAAGATTCTAACCTGGGGCTTCAGCTATAAGCAGTGTGTACAGTCAAAAAAAGAGAGATATGTACACAACTTTCACCTGCAGATTTGGGATTTATAAAAACAAACTTGGTTCAATTAATGGGCTTGCGCACATTTGAAAGATTTAAAGCAAATTGCGATTTAAAAAAGAAAAAATGGCATGCAGTTAAGCGCACCAATATTTTTATATAAATTAGGCTTTTTCAAACAACTCACTAAGTCTTTCAAGTATTTCACATGCACGCAACATTTCCCAATGAGATCTGCGCAGATTTTTAGAAATGAGGCCCCAGGTGAAATGGACGGAAACACAGCCCAAAACAGCTTGACCAGTTCAGGCTGGTTTAAGTGGTAACAGGGCTCTCAACTTTCACGCATTCGGCTTGAGTTAAATGACATATTAGTCAGAAATTATTCAATCAGTGTGTTTGTAAGAGATTCTCAGGTGGAATTGAATTCCTTGTGCATTGAAGTTAATCAGTTTCACATGTGTTACGGTGGATTTTGCCACTAGTAATATGGAAATCAGTTATGATTCCAGACTTCTCACGCTTTTCTTCACTCAGGGGTTGGAAGCAGTGGAATTGCAAAAAGTGTTTCAAATGGCTTTATTTCATTTAAACAATTTGAACGATCGTGAAACACACGCATTGCATTGATTGAATAATTGCTGATTACAGCACGGAAACGCGAATGGAGCACTAAATCTCACGCCGAATGCGTGAAACCTGGGAGCCCTGAGACTTTGGGCAGTTACAAGCATGTGACCTTTTTGAGATCAACCTAAGCAAAGCAGTATGAAATGAAACCACAGTTATAAGGAAGTGCGACAGGTGTCACAGCGGCAAACATCAGTTTTTCGAGCCACATTTGGTCACTTCAAATGCCAGAGACCGAGCAAATGTCAAAATGGGTGGGAATGTGTGTTGTGAAAGAGCAATACTCCTTTCCAACCCGACAGACAGTGGATTCAGTGCCTGAAATTCATAACACCACCCATTATGGCACGACATTCTCGGATAAGTTTTCCCATCAAACGTTGCTTTATCTTCTCAAGACAATTTTGCCCAGATTGGTGTTCTCATTTTTGAATCTTTTCTGCATTTGTAACACTGAATTCAGCATAACTGTTCATACTGGTGGGGACAGCCAACTTTGTATCAGGCCATAAATATAAAAAATATATAAATATAAGTTATGCTATGTGTTTTCTTTCACCTGTGACCTTAGCCAGCCGATTAGGTCTACCTCCCGGTGAAATAATTCTGCTTGTGAAGGGGAACCTTACCGAACTTGAAACTTCCACCGTCTTCAATGGGCTCTGACCCTATGCAAGGTAAAAACCATTTAAAGCCCCACAATATGCTTGTTTTTGGCCAAATTACCATATTCTTTGATGTCCAGAGGGGACATCTATAAACTTTATGCAAAAAACCCCATAAATATCCATTAATTCTAGGCCGTTCACTGTCATTCTTCCTCAAAAAACTGGCCATTTAAAGCATGATAATAAGCTCTCTTCTGATTGGCTGGCAAACGGAGCTAACTAGCCTGAACTAAAGCATCAAAATCCACAGGCTAAACTAGCCACAGTCTCTAAACACATATGAACTACTTCTGTAGGTGGAAAACTATACTATGAGTACGATAAGATAATGTCTGCAGGTTAAACTTTGAGGATGGCACTTAATGTACATATATAATGAAGTGTGACATGCAGGTGCCTAGAAGTTTAACTATACTTGGAATTCTATTTAAATAAATAGACATTTGTAATACTTTGATACAGATTCCAGTTTCTTCATAAACACTTGAAATAAGGCCAACTGTCTGTAATAACATTTTTTTTGTTTGTTTTTTGGGGTTTTTTTTTTTTTAGCAAATCTGGCATTGTACTGGCCCTCCTTCAGAAAAGCAGTCAGATGTTAAAATGATGAGCGCATAGACACAGATACAGATCAACTTGAGCCAGAATGCTGTGGTGGACAAGCGCGAAAAAAGGTACTATTAGTGCTATGAGGGTAACGGAGGTCGAGTAAGTCCGTGGGAAGGAGTAAGGAACACAGACAGAGATGGTAGGCGTCGACTATTCAGAGCAGGTGTGTTTGTGATGAACAAAATAGCAGGACTTACAAACCAGGGGGGTTGAACGGCCAAACTGGTGGGTAAGATACAGCCTAGACCACCACACAGGCAAACTGAACGGGGATATATTTTTACCTCTGCCAAGGATGTTGGGCCCTATCTTACGCCAGAGTCCCTAAACCCGTTATTTGGGGATTTCGCATTGCGTAAGAGGTGTTCCCCCGCGAAAGTTGCTATCTTGCACACCTGCCTATATCCCTAAAACACCAGCGCTACCCGTTATATCATGCATAGGCGTGGTTTGGGCATTACGCCAGTTAAACCAATCAGTGTGCCAGGTGCCACTGCCTTTCGGAGCAGGCTGCGCTATCCCAAATCCTCAAACCGAAACCCGTGATGGAGAGAGGAAGGTCGCCACGTTTCTCCATTGACAAAGTTAAATTGCCCGTGCATGAGGTCAAATCCAGTCAGGGGAGGATCTGTTTTTGTTAAGTTAATCATGAATTGTATTATTATTATTATTATTATTATTATTATTATTATTATTATTAATTGACATTGACATATTGTTTAATGTTTGGTATGTAGTAAAAAAAAAAAAAATAAAAAAATCAAGCCTACCCCTTTTGTGATGGAAAGTTCAAAAAAAAAAAAAAGAAAAAAAAAAAGAAAAAATGCTTCGCCATGCACTTCAACTCCTCTCCTGTCTGAAATGAAGCATAGAACAAAATCCCATTTTAGAAAAATAAAAATTAGTATATGCACTGGCACTCAGCGGCGTAACTTTTTTTTCCAGCGAGAGCGGCATTTCAGAACTCTTCAGAGAATGAAGGTAATTCTGGTGACAAGTACATGGTTTCGTCCGTTTACATTTTCCAATCGGACAGCTGTCTATTTTTTACAGCAAGTTGCGTGACCGTGCTGCAAAAACAGGTGTACATACTTGTCGCCAAAATTACCTTCATTCGCAAGAGAGTTCTGAAATGCCGCTCTCGCTGGAAAAAAAAATTCCGTTGCTGAGTGCTAGTGCATAGCGCTCTTGTGAAAGCCCAAATGCGGGTAGCGGGTGGTTTTAGGACCCGCTATACGCTTTCCCTAGCATGTGTGGTCAAGATAGCAATTGTAGGGAAAGCGCATAAACACGCCCACGGGCACACCTCCAGGCGCAAATAAAGGACTCGGCATAATAAATAGCGGGTAGTGTGGCCGCAAGATATCATTTAGGGATAGTGGAAGCTGCTAAATGCGTTATTCACGGGTTGCGGGTAGTGGCAACGGGTAAGGCAATGTGAAAGATAGAGCCCGTTGTGTTTTCACCTGTTTTTTTTGTCAGTCCATCTGTCTGTCTGGCTGTTAACAGGATAACTCAAAAAGTTATGAACTGTTTGGCATGAAATTTGGTAGGATGATGGGTGGTAGTCGAAGGATGAGTTGTTTCAATTCTGGAAGTGATCAGGAACGTATTCTGGATTCAGGATCCAGAAGAATTACAATATATCTGTCTAACGCGGGTCTTTGTGATATTTCTGACCGGATAACTCAAAAAGTTACGCACAGTTTGGCACAAAATTTATCAGGATGATAGGTGGTAGTCCAAGGGAGAGTTGATTTAATTTTGGAAGTGATCTGGAACATATTCTGTAACAAAAAGAACAGATATATGGTGTGCCGGAGGTATGCGCTCTATCGAGCACCCTTCAGTATTCCCTTATACAGGTCCTTTAAAACTGACCATTAATCCAGGTGTACTCTTCTTGTTTTTCAGCCCATGTGATCCATAACTGGAGGAGAATAGCAGAGCTGAGGCAATACTTACTGTACAACAGCATGAAATGCTTGATTTTGTGAAGCATTAATCATAATTTAAATCCAGCTACTTCATCAGAGCCGTTTGAAAGCTCAGTTGATGCCTGTTGGCAGTAAGATGGGCCTGCAGGCTCGACATAAGACAATAGCAAATACATGGGAACTGAGATTGGTAGCGCAGATGTTTCTAGGGAAAGGAGCTTTTATGTTTTGAAGAAGCAGTTTCCAAATTTTGTGTGCTTTCACACACACACACACACACACACACACACACACACACACACACACGAAAAATTAGGCCGCGCCAGCAGTTTTCTCTCTGCTTCCAAGTGGAGTTAGCCTTCTACCTGCCCCTAGGGGCCACTGTTTGGACATTTTAGTTCATACCCATTTTCTAAGGAGTAGCGGTTTGAACTGGGATTCAACTTATGCAATATTGGTATGATCCGATTTTAAAAGGAAAACAAGTATATAAAACTTTTTTAATTAAAATGACGGAGGAGGCATTGCCTACCTTACCTATTTTGAGAAAATGGAAGGAGACCTCGCGGATAGGTCAGGTAATGAGCTGCATCAATAATGAGGACATTTTTGCTCAGGAAAGGATTTTCATAAAAGCTTGTTTTGTTTCATTTTCTGAAATGGGCTTCACTTCATTAATTTAAGGACCCATTCGTCATATTTCCATAAAAACAATCATTTGAGCACTTTTCTCATATGTTCATTGTGTATATCTACCAATGCTAATGGCCGTTTATTCTGCTTTGGTTCAAAAATATTACGAAATGCAATTACAGGTTCAAAATAACCTCACACACGCAATTATCCATTTATGCATCCCAGAGTCATACAATTGATTATGCAGGGGAATATTTGATTTCTGTTCCGAGAGATAATAGCTGGTCTTTAGATTTCATACACATGTGCAGCTCAGGGTTTTTATTTAGTTTTTCGCGTGTTGGTAGCGTTGTGTGTATTCCGTACTTGTGTGTGTGCATGCAGTGAGGATGTTTCATTGTGTGTCCACACTGTGAAAACAAAAAAAAAGTCAGATGCAAAAAATCTTTTTTTTGTCTTCAGGCAAATGAGGTGGTTTGACTCAATTCAAGACTTCCCAATAGCGTTAGAAAATGCTCTCTGTTGAAAAAAAAAGCAAAAAAAATGAAAAAGAAACACTTGTTAATGCTTTGAAGTGCAAATATTTCACAAGTTTTTTTTTTTTTCTTTTTAGCAGGTTGAGTCAGTTTTCTGGAGCTCTAGTGCTTTTAATTACTGGTAGACTGCAGTGTTAGATTTGCGCAGTGTTCAGTCAATGGCCTTCAAACTACATATTCGTGATCTCATGCTTTAAAGGGTTAAAATAGGCATTTCCTGCAGAGTCTTGCTCTATCGCCATGGCAAAGCCAACAGGCAGCCAAGGACGGGCAGGTCTGAGCCCAGGTGTTGCGACAGCCAGGCAGGGGCCGGAGGCGAGGCCCCGCCCCCTCGCTCGGACAGCTTGTTCCACTTCCTGCGGCGGCAGGGTGGCCAGGGGACGCATCGCTGAGCATTGAGGGGGCCGGCCGAGCGCGTGGGCCGCCGCGCCGCGATGGAACTGCCTCTCCCACCGGCACCCTGCCGCTCCCCCATCTGCCCCTCCCCCGGAGCAGTCGGTGCGGAGACGTCAGTGCGCCCACCCGCCCGCCGCCTTGACTCGACACCCCCTCCCCTGCGCGGCGGTGTCGCCAAACGCGCGCCAGAAACAACTACAATGAAGAAGACACAGTTCCCTCTCCATCTGTCGATGGGTATGTCACTTCCGCTCTGATGTTCCTGACCTGCGACAGGTTTAGTGTACAGTGCTGTCCCAGCATATTTGGACTGTAACAAGGCAAAGTAAAAAGGGCTAGACAACTTATATAGTACACATGAAAGGGCCAGTAAACTAACCTAACATTCATTGCTTACAAATGCCATGTGCTGGATGACAGCCAAACAGAAAAGGAAAAAAAAAACTTCCAAATAATTACAGACAGCACTGTATTACAGTCAAATGCAGGACAAATAGGACACATTAACAGATGGCCGACGCAGTGACGTTTACTAAAGAGCTTATAATCCAAGGACAGCCAGCGACTGACCAAATTAATATTTTCAGTGAAATACTCACTCATGAGAAACACACAAAAGGGTTTAATGAATACATCCAAACTTCTCGTGAATGAATCCAAGCTCCCTGTTCACGATGCGATTCTGTAATAATACGATCCCCAGCAAACCTGGACTCCCCAATAATGACAAGGGGGCTTTTGGGAACCAAGTACTGCAATGTTTCCCCAAATTAGACTTTTATCTTATGGTTAGCAGAGCAAGAGAGGGTAATACTTGGGAGGATCTTATTATTAGCATTCAGCAGATGTACGTGGAGGGAACTGAGTGCCTCATTTGTTTTACGGGAGAGAAGAAGAAGCTGCTAATCTGGATCTTTAGCCTCTTGAGATCTGGAGCTATAAAGTGCAGTCATACATGCATTTGGCAGCTCGTACTCAGTCAGGATTTCCCAAAACGGTGTCAGAACACAGTGACCTTGGTATAAATGAAGTCCTCGTGGACTGGGGTCGAGCGGCTGGAGTCCACTCGAGCTGCTGTACATGCTGTTAGCACTAGCGTTACACGACTGCTGCGCTTATGATATATTAGCACGTTGCTACGCTAATTGGGCCGTTTCACTGTTTCAGCAAAAACACCTCGGTTTAAAAAACACTCAAGGCTACTACGGTAATTCACACTGCTGTGGTGAGAGATAATGCCTGACCAAGGACTGACAAAAGCAGCTCTTTTCCCAGTGACCTGCCTCTAAACACATCACAGCTTGTTAACTTCAGCACTGAATGACTTCTGCCTTATTATTTCACATCTGGGTTGAGAAGTTGGGGGGGTTTGGGTCAGTGGTGCTTACTTAAAATGAGTTTTGTAAATTTTGAATGGAATTTTAAAAAATGAATTATTCACATTCCTGTCAATAATACCGAACCCCGACATTTATCTCACTTTCCACCTCTCGCAACTGCCATTACTGTATAAACGGAATGGTAATGTTTGGGTTAGTGAGGGTACTGGAACTGACACAAACTAATTCACCAGCAATGACGGCCTTAATTTGTTTATTTTTTCTCCTGCGAGCATAACTGCACTGATTGGCTTGAAGTTCAGACCTTTTCAGGATTCAGAGGAAGCTGGTCACAGAGCTACCGCAGTGCTGGCGGTGTCGTTGGAAACGGTCGGGGAGGGACGTGCACGATGCTGCGTGGCGGGAGTGATCCGCACTGGCGGAACAGGAAGTGCGCGGGTTGCCGCGGTTACAGAGCGGTCAGAGGAGGAGGTGAGAGCCAGCCGGCGTGCTGTGGCGGGAAAACGCAAGCTGTGCCGAGGACATGGCGCGCACTGCTTCATCCTCAAATTCTGCAAACAGTTCCATTTTACACTCGAACAATAGTCCAAAATAAAATTACATTATATTTATCTCTGGCAGCATATAATGCAGTAACTACTTACCGCAGGTCATTAGGAAAACTTAAATGAACTAGGAGAGAGATGGAGAGATTTAGAGAGAGAACATAGGATTAATGCTATTAATTTACCTACCCAAAAGACCCAACTCACGCCAGTCAGGATTCTATGCTGAGTTTTTTGTATAGCTATATGTGGACATAGCTGGTTAAGCCAATAACAAAAACCGGTGGCCAAACCTGTGGACTAGCTTAAATCGGGATACTTAGCTGGAGATCGGCGAGTCTTCTACAGCTTAAACCAGTGTAAACTGTTTAGCCTCATTACAGCCGGAATTTTCCGCAGTGCGAGTAGAGACAGAAAGTAAAGAAAGCAGAATGAGATCATGGTCATTTCCTCCTTTCCATCTCAGAGACAGAGCGATATCGAGAAAGACTTTGAACGGGATGAGTAAAGGAGAGAAAGATGACAGTTTTTCATATCCGTGTCAGTCGGCCGTTCAACTCTGCTGCTTATCTTCCCGATGAATCAGACTCAGATTCTAATGGCGAGATGCAGTCTGACAGCACTTTATATTACATCACCCTCCCTTTCCCCTTCTTCCAACTCATGACGGCAAACAATTTCTTTAATTACTCATAGATTTTCTCTAAATATGGTGGCGGTTGGAATCCTTAATGACACTGTGGAGCATTAGGGGGTTCCATTAAAGGGGAAATTGTTTTCTCCTCACTCAAGGCTTACGCACCAGAATTAACAGGAGGGATCTCTCTGTCTTACACCCCTATCATCATACTCCATCAACGGAGCCGCCAAATCACTGGGCAACAACCAAAAATGGCATCAAGGCGTATCTAAGTGCTCATTTGCTGCAGGAGTTCCTTCTGTCTCTGTCCCCTCTCTCTGCAGTTTGTTTCTTTTTTCACTTAATGAACACTTAAATGCTGTATCCCCGGCACTTCAGTCCTAATTCTGTAGCTGCAAAGCACGGCCTCTTTAGCACGAAGGTGGCCGCGCACATTTTTGCTATGGTAGGGGGGTAGTTGCATCGTGCAGAATGTTTGAGGAGCGGAATGACTGGTGTGCATTCGAAAGTGACAAGTTGTGAGCGTTTATGTGAGTTTGTCTGTTTTGTGTGTGTGTGTGTGTGTGTGTGTGTGTGTGTGTGTGTTTCTGAGTTTGTGTGAGAGCACTTGTGTGCATTCGTGTGTTTGTAACCCATTTGGATGCAAAATACATGCAGTCTTTAATTGTCATCCGCCTCTCATAACTTCTTCACATTTTTCAGAATATTTACCTTTCTTTGACCTTTATACCACTTTAAAGGTATAAACACGCAAATTTGGAATTATGCTGCATTCCATTTACCTCGGAAGTCGGAGGTCGGAGCTGGGAATGACGTTACAGCTGAGTTATCAGCGTTCCAGTTACAAAGTCAGAAAAAAATTTCCAACCACCATAAACCGGGAAGAAGAGTAGTAAAACAAGATGGTCACGTCTACGAAAGCTATTCTCGCGTTTCCCTTGTCCGAATATAAGCAACTTCTGGACAAATATGCGGTCCTTCTGCAACCTTCAAACACGGTGGATTTTCATATATATACGTCGAACAATGTATATGGCTGATTTAGTGCGACAAACACAAGTCAGAAATAATAAACGTAATATTACAGGAGCTTCTAATTACTGTTTACACCTGGGGCAGCCATCTTTAAATGGTAACTCGGGGGTAGTGAAGATTCTCCGACTTTCCGAGTCGGAAATCCGACCTCGGGGGGCGTTCCAGTTGAAACTTCCGACTCGGAACTCGGAAATTCCGACTTCCGAGTACAAATGGAACGCAGCATTAGATTATGCAGGCCAGAGGTCCAACTTTGTTCATATTAATTTTTGTTGCTAATACCAATAATCCCGGGCATGGCTATTCCCAATGAATGGAACATTAGCAAACGGTTGCTATGATTCATTCTGATGGAAATTTTGGCCAATGTTAACAACTGAAGTGCCTCACATATCCTCTCTAACTAACAACATCACAGTTTCCAATGCACGGTCGCAACAAAAGTAGCATAGACAGCATTTTCAGTAATTTCACAATTTGCAAACCTAAAAGGGATATAATAAGGCTCCAAAATTTGAGTAAGGCGACTCAAATACTGGTTTGACGTAATGATGTTGGTTGATGTTGGTTTGATGTAAATCAGACCATTTCTGAGTTACGGGCAAAAAATGATTTTGACCTTTTCAGTGATCTTTGAAAAAAAAGAACAAACAAATAAGCAAACGCTCAAACTGAGGCGACTAAAATACCCTCGCCCTACCCCTTCGGTGGGGCACGGTAGCTAGACGGGCACTCAGAGACTGCAGTCCTCCGCCAAGGCCTAATGCCCAATGTCACTATGTTAACAAAAGTGCAAAATAATTTGTCGTAGACCTGAGATTCTATCCTGGTAAAACCAGACTCTGCTACTTCGCGTTGTTTCGTTCACAGAGTCTGGCCAGTCGTCATTGACATGTGTTTACTTCCTGGTGGGTGGGCGCTTGCCTGAAGTTTAAAATCATTGGTGTACCCACAAACTAATCACTAACGTTTGGCGATGACGTAGGTCATGCGCCGGCTCAGCTACCTAGTACATCTGCTGTAAACACAGTCCTTCATACCAGGAATGCAGCGAAAACAAACTGATCAGTACATTAAAGTTAATAGTGTACCCATACATATGCCCATCTACCAAATTTTAGCCTTCACTCATTCACTTAAAAGAACCAAAGGTGCTCTTTCTGTTCTCCTTACAAGAAACAAACTGTTGAGCTATCGTTTTTCCTGCAGATACTGCTGCTGTTAAAAAAAAAAAAAAACATAAGAGACCCGAAACCAACGGCAGAATCGACGAGAATAACGCATTATTTACATCAGGACAAAATCTGCGTTGACACGAAAACTGAACTGTTAACCATACTTGCGCTAACATCATACCGAGCTCGCTATCTAACCTTATAGCAACACAGTTTGGCTCGAAGCATTTGGCTGTCTCAGACAGCCATTTCATTCATGGATAATGACAACATAACACTGAGACAGCGAATAGGTCTTGTGACACGAACAAAAACATGGCTTTTAAAAAGTTCGCTGCTAACTTAAATAGTGTGAAATTCGCGAGCAATGAAACACTAGAAGCTACAAGCTAGCTGAGGTGGTTCGGCTGTCTCTCACAGAGATGAACAGGGTGACTATTTCATGATGGCTATTAAGTAGATATGACAATCTGTAGGGAGTGGTGCTATAACATCATTTCCATACAAAAAACTAACCAAACATTCATCTTGTTGTGGCTATAAGTCGCTGATACCCGGGATTTTCTCCAAGACAGAGCGAATGGCCTCCAATGTATCTGTGTCCGTAGCCATTGTTGATTTCGGAGACTACAATTTCAAACTTGGCGCAGCTGCTACATCATGGCTCTCGACCACACCTTCTGTTCGTTGGTTGGTCCGGCGGACTTTCTGCCGAGGTAAACAAGGCAGAGCTCCGAGTGACCGGACTGAGTACTGAAGCAAAATGAAATAAAGCGGAAGTACGAAGGCTGGCGGAGTCTGGCTACTGAGATTCAGATGTGCTCCAAAATATGGGTTCTTTTTTGGCCCATGCTACACCCTTGCATCAAGTTTCACGAAAATTAGGTCAGCAGTACTCGGGCCCACTGACAAACCAACAAACAGACAAACAAACTAAACCAAAAGCATTATCAATTTAGCAGCGATAATAAACAAATTCATGATTCACGAGTGTTCATTTCATTTTTCCAATGAATGTTAGGTGCAGGTAATAATGGATCTGTACAATAACAAGCTGTGCGAAATAACAATCAGTCACAAATAATTTATGCTGGGTGAGGGAATTGTACTGTACATGCAGTTACCTGCATGCAAATATAAATGAGATATTTTGTGTACGGAAAATTGTGTACGCACTTCATCATTCACTTTAATACAGAGAACACAGGATTTATGCTCACGAATATTAACTTACCCACCCAAAAGTGAGAACATAAAAGCAATAAGGTTTTATAAAAACCTGTATGAGAAACCTGATTCAGAAACAACAGTTCCACCTACAGGAGCTGAGCAGTGCTGTTGATCAGATTTACAGCCTGTTTGATGAAATTGTACACAGTTGTATTTGAATTGCATTTAAAAACTTGCAGCGGCTAACTCACGATAGTTATGTTTGTTTTATTTACGCTAGGCTATTTAGTTTGAAATGTGATAATAGAAACACGCCCAGTTGAGTATTAAATCATACTGGCCATTTGCAATACGGGGAGAAAGGCACTATGTAACAGTTATGATGCAATAACAGCATTTGAGTGTACTGCTGTTATAATAGCATGAAAGTACAGGAAGAATAAGTGCAAGATTCATCATCATCATTTTAATTCAATACAAAGTTTCTTATTTGCGTTTCTGCTGCACTAATTCAATCCTAAATGAAATACTGCTTCACAAACCGGTACCATGCGGTGTACAGTGTTGGGAAATAGCATTTGCCCCCCTAATTTTAATATCAAAGATAACTGTGGTAAACACATAATATAAGTTACACAGTTTGTTAGAGGGCCAATACAGAGATATATGGGGTCAGTAAATGCCATATTGGGCGAGGCGTCAGCCGAGAAGATTGCAGTTTCTGCTGCCGAGGGTGGCACAACCAGTTATTTAGAGGGCAATTACTTTTTTTTGATTTAATTACATGGGTAATATAGGTCTCAAATAAATCTTTACCAAATAAAATGATCATTTAAAAGTAGCATTTTGTGTTAGCTCACCTCACCCTAGTCTTTTATTAGTAATTTCGATGATCTGAAACATTTAAATATGACAAAAAATGGGACGTGGGCAAATTCTTTTTTCACAGCACTGTACAATCACATGCTAACAGGCAGTGAAAGAGTTTCCAGCCGTTCACATGCTTTTTTCTGAGAGCCGCATACTTTGAAATGCAGTGTAGAGCCAGAATGGTGACACAAATCTAATCTAATAATGAGAGATTGGATTTAATCAGCTAAAGCATGCTGTCAAATTAAATATAGTTAACATCTGCGACAGATACCACTGATGTGCTTTGCCACTTCCATTGCATTTTAAAATGCTCCCTTGGTAGTTATCCAGGAAGGATATGTAAAATGTAGAGGCATAATGTATAACTGGTGCAGGAAACAAAAATTTGGGTAAGTAGCAACCTAAAATTTATGATAATGTTGCCAGACAGAAAATGGGCACACTTGCATATATTTGCTTTTATGAAACCTAAAATTTTGACAATTATTCTTGTTCGAGGCAAGGTAACATTATTTTCACAGACAATTACTGTGCAAATTTTATAAATAAAACATTTATGGGCAAATTAGCATAAACAATCACATAAAAAGGCATTAAAAATGTGGAGTGTGTTCCGCTGTATCTGACTCTGTCTAATGGATTACTTGGATAAAACACTGTTAAAAATTCCCCCTAAAAGATGAATGGTATGTTCTGTAATTGTTTCTCGAGAAATTAAACAGATTGATTTGCTGTCCTCCGTAAAAGTGCATCTATTTAAACAGGCTCATTGCAGTGTAAACATAAGTGACTGATAGTATTAGTATTGAGCTAGTTT
This sequence comes from Gymnothorax javanicus, assembly GCA_029692085.1. Lineage (NCBI taxonomy): Eukaryota > Metazoa > Chordata > Actinopteri > Anguilliformes > Muraenidae > Gymnothorax > Gymnothorax javanicus. The sequence continues at coordinate 10,523,389 of CM056194.1, forward strand.
TAGCATATATTGACCATTTAATTAGAAATCTCAGTATGATTTTGACCCCTCAACCCATTCCCCCACCACTACATTCCCCAAGCTCCATTAAATCAGTGTGAGAAATTACAGGCCCCTTGATTCTTATCAACCCAGTCGGTAAGTAAAAACATAATACATCTTGGGCACACTCACTAAGGTGGGGATTGTGCCGAGCAAATTTAAGCTAAAAAAACAATTCCCTTTGAAACTCACCTCTTTTTGCCCTGTGAGGTGAAATTCAAATAGGCTAATTACTAAGAAAAAAAAAGAGCAGTGCTGTTTGAAATCTTTAATTTAAAACTAGTATTGTTCCATCTTTGGGTAGAGAAAGATACTCTAAATTGCTACTTTTTGCTTTTTTTTAACAAGTTCATTAGCAGTGATCATCTTCACAAAGAATGTTTTCAGAGACACTGAATCAATCTTAAAATCTGGAGCAGATCAGCAAAACATAAAAAGGTTTAGTTCAAATGGCAACTATCAAAGCTTTTTCTTTGCAAATCCCGAAAGTTACCTTGTTCTGGCTACCTCTTCAGCTATAACAATGCACATGATATCTGCTTGGGACTTCTGTCCCAGTGAATAAAACATCCCCACTCGCAGTAGAGATGCTGCCTTGTTTTCTCTGACAGAGTTTCTGTGGATGTAATCAGCAGGCCCTTCTGTATAATAATCTTTTCTCTCATAGGACGCAAGTTCTACCTTCTTCCTGAGATCACAATAATGCCAGCAGAACCTTAAAGTCCTGAAACACATCCATGTGACGAAATACCATGTTCAGAAAGTAACCAAATGCCAGGGACATGTTCATGCAGTTTGACAAATGTACAATCGCTGTTCTAAAAAACTGGCCAATCGTTAGAAACACTAATAATATCAAAATTTGAAAAGTCCATTCACCCTCTACGATAATTGTAAACGGGACAACAACATACGCAATATTATTCGATGTTCTAACAAGTGAATTTAATTGCTCATTGAAAATATTCAAAGTGATGACTGCAACAGAGTCCAAAAAAGTGAGCACAGTCAACTGTTTGCTACTTTGTAACATAACCGTGTCTTAAGCCGTGTCTCCCCCTCGTGCACATTTCTTCCCAATCTGTTCATTTTGGTCCTTGAATATTTAAGTTCCTGTGTTTTGTAACCCCTTTGCGGAATTGTTGCCTTACATTGTACTATGTGCCTCGCTCACTCTAGCCTGTCATGCCTCCTGTCTTTGGTATATTATTATGAAACAAGCAGCTATTTATTAGGGATTTATTCCCAGTGTCAGTCCCTCCAGCATCTCAGTTCAAGAGCCTGCACCAGCCTGGATCACACGGCTTGCCATTCTGGTTACTGACCTCGGGTCAGTCTCCCCTACCACGCCTTACCTGAACTCCTGTGCTCCAGTTCGCTGCACCTGACTTCAGACATCATCGAATATTTCTCCAATGAAAGTGCCTTGGAGTTCTTCTTCTGTTTATTAAAAGTGCCATTTCGGTTTGACCTGTGATCTGCGCCAGGATCCTCGTTATAAAACTCATAACACAGCCAACTTTTCAAAATTGGGGTGCATTTTCTTCTTTTTCTATAATAATAATAATAATAATATTAATAATAATGACTATTATTATTATTATTATGCATGTTGAATTGTCAAGGATATGTTCCTGTCTCTCACCAACAGCCTCTCACCCTCAGTTTTTTGGTCATTCCTATAGCATCAAGCAAATATAGAAATACATACGAAAAAAATGGCCATGATGCAAGGAACCGGAGTAGTGAAGTAGAACCATCAAAAGTGGTATATAAAACTATGAGTCACCACACATCTCTAAAATAAGCCCAACAGTCGAGAAGAAAGGGGTGCATCATACCCTGGAACACTGAAGTTTATCGGTTAACCATCAATGAAACCACATAAACTTAGGCTATTATATAATAGGCCAATCCAGGCTCGCCTATATGCTCATCTTCTTGTGGGCCACTAGTCACAACATTGTGGGCCGTCTAGGCAACTGCGTTTTTTTTTTTTTTGGCTGGCCGGACCGGCCCAGTGACCCAGCGGCCCACCGGGAAAACTCCCAGTATTCCCGATGGCCAGTCCGCCCCTGCCCACAGGATCAATCTTCTGACCAGTAATAAAGAACTAATGAAATGGATGGATGAATTGTTTTTTGAAATACACAGGAGAACCAGAGTGCTTAAATAAGGAACACCTCAAGTAATATTCACCGAAAAGAAATTAAATTCATGCTTGCTTGCGCTGTGTCAAAAATAATCATAACTGTGATGATATTAAAAGTATAATTTAAATGCCTTCAAACCACACCGGGTAGAGCAGCAGGTTTGATGGCCGCTGTGAGAGAGAGTGATACATTTTTCATAGAGCAGTCATCACACTAGGCACATTCAATCGGCCTTGCAGAAAGGACCGGACAATTGCATTCTCTCCTGATCTTTATATTGGATATTGTGCGTTTGGATGGCCATCCGAGCATCTATGACTTCTCGTTCTCTGGGGAACAGGATCTTCGGACTCTAGCAAAAGCTTGAAACGGGGGAGAAAGGAGAGAGGATATTATAGTGGTGGAAATACGGCTAGGCTCATACACATATTGGACAACACAACTGATATTATAGGGCCTCCAAACTAATTAGACAAAATTACAATAATCATTAGTAAATAGTATAATTTTTTTTTTTAACTTGGATGCAAATCCTTTGCTGTCAATGACTTCCCGAAGTCTTAGAACAGTAGAAATCATCAGATATTGCGTTTCTTCACTGAAGATGGTCTATCAGGCCTTCACTGCTGCGGTCTTCAGTACCTGCTTGTTCTCAGGGCGGTTTACCTCCAGTTTAGCCTCCTGAGAGAGAATTGCATGCTCCACTTCCTTGCCTTAAAAAGATCTTCCATTGCTTTTGCAGTTTGCTTTGGGTCATTGCCCATCTTCACTATGAAATGCCCTCCAATTAATTTTGAAGCATTTGGCTGAGAAGAGAATATAGCCCCATACAAATCAGAATTCATCCTGCTGCCTTTGTCAGCAATCACATCACCAATAAAACAAAAGTTTCTTTGGCTGGCATACATGTCCACACATGATCTTGCTTCAAAAATGAGGTGGTAGACTTCAGGTCCTAACCTTCTCCATGCTCTCCTCCAATCATTCTGGCACGTTAATCTTTGTCTCGTCTATCCATGGGATATTATTCCAAAACTGGAAACTTCCTGTTTTTCCTGCTTACTGGTTTACATTTTGGAGTAAACCCTCTGTATTATTCTACCAAAGTCTTCTCTGGATTGTTGACTCAAACACAGGAACATCTACCACCTGGAGTGAGTTATCGATTAGACCAAGCGATCACGAACTTCACCAGGGAAATAGTTCATCTGTCATCCACACAGTTGCTTTCCTGGTCATCTGGCATTTTTGAGCTGACCAGTGCATTCTTTCCATTTAAAATTTTACCAATTGATTTGGCTACATCCCACGGTTTGCAATGTTTTCGCCATGGGTTTTGTTTTGATTTTTTTAGCTTAATGATGGCTTGCTTCACAGGCAGTGACAGCTCTTTGGACTGAGAGTTGACAGCAAAATATTCCAAATACCAATGCCACACTTTGAATTAATGCTAGGCTTTATCTGCTTGCTTGTAATTGAAATAATGAGGAAATAGCACACACAAGGCCACGGAACAGCTGTGCAGCCACCTGTGAATCTACTCTTGGTCCTTTAAGGGGGAGTATGCATAAAAAGTGCTGTAATTCACCCATTTCGGATGATTAAAATACTCTCAAGTCTGCACTAGGAGCTCATTATTAAATTTCAAATAACATGCAGTGGTAGAAAGCTAAATAAAAATAACATTGTCAACATCGGACAATGGATGGGGAAGGGTCAGAGAGAGGGACATGGATAAATAGAGGGAGTAAGAGAGAGAAAGAGAAAGACCTGGGAGGGTAAGCGATCATGACATAGCGAGCGAGTGCTTGAGAGTGAACGAGTGAGCGAGAACGAGAGGCTGAGCGAGTTAGGGTGTCAGTGGATGGGAGAGTGAATGGGAGAGTGAGAGATAGAGAGAGTGAGAGAGGGGTGAAGGGAGTGAGAGACCTGTACACCACTCACTTTAGGCTAATGGCTCACGAGGGAGGAGAGGAGTCTTGGAACCAGACTGTGACCAGAGCCCGTATCATTATTCAGCTGTTTCAGAGGGACAAATGCATCATGGAGGGGAAATCTGCGGCGCACAGGAGCACATTAACCCCCATCATCAGTCCAGACATCCAATTAGCAGCTTTGTGCACGATAAACGGTCGTCCCTGGCAGATGGCATTTGAGCGATTCCGGAACTTTCCGTGCCGGCGGAAAAAAAAATAAAACGTCCAGAATATTGCAAAAATTGATCGACAAAATGTCTCTGATCGGTAGCCTCTGCAGACAATTTCATTATGACATATCAGCATTTCACTGGCAGCGATGAGATAGGACCAAAAAAAATGCTTCTCTCTCAGAAGTTTCTTCTTTCTCCCTCTGTCAGCTTTATTTGCTGCATATCTACTTCACAACAGAAGCGCAAAAACAATGAAGCATATTAACATTTTTTTTTCTTTTTTTGGTTCGTCCTCAGGCTCACCTGACATCTGCAGTGCTATACATTCAATTCTGTTTACTGTACCTTCAATATTTGACACATCAGACTTTTCCTCACATCAAAATGAAATCATTGCAAATGTAAAAAAAAAAAAAAATCCCCTTTATATAGCAGATGCAGGGAAATCAGATTCCGTGTGAACATCAGTGCATTTCGCCATACAGACATATACGGTTTCTTTTTTTTTTTTTTGCATCTAGAAAAAAGAAAACTCAATTACTCTTTGCAGCAAACTGCTTGTAGCTACATTAAAATCTGTATTGAGGTTATGGGAGTTCATTACATTTTTTTTTTTTTTTTTGTCGTTTAATGCTGAAGCTGACTGCAGGTTCAACCACCAATTATAAACTTAAATACTGCATGAACATATACCCATTCCCCCCCCCCCCCAAAGCTACACTAAGCCAATTCCGCCTGCTAGATAGTACCGCTAGAGCCAAATCTGTTTGTAAATAAACAAAGCCATTCCTCCCTCAACCGAACCCTTCGGTTATTCCGGGGGAGGTGCCTCACGTTTTGCATCATACAGACTGTGCTTGATGAGCGCGGTTGTCGGCTTGGAGACGCATTCGTCTGGGTCATCCCATTGCATTTTGGATAAGCTAGCAAAATTGTGACCAAAAAAGTTGTTTATTAACCTAATCTTTGCTTTAACTTTTATTCTTAACTTTAAAGATAAACCTACGGGAGACCTCGGGCCTGATTGTAAGTTCAAACAAATGTTTTTATTTTTTGTGATCATTGATAGACAAAGATACACAGCTCGATTTCTGCTCCTTGTATCTGCTGGCAGCCGCAGTCGTGACTATACTTTCCCAGCAGATTTTTAAAAAGTCTTTTACCAGATGATAAATTCTCAAATTGACTGTGACGTAGCATTCAGGAACCACACGCAAGAGAGGGAAATCCAAAAAACGTATGCCTTTAATGAAGTCCGAGTCAAAGCCAAAAAACACAAGAATTGCCAAGCCACAATACGAAATCCAAAAACAGTGTCGACTAGACAGGCAGGGGTCAGAACCAGGAAGGCAGATGAGCAAAGGTACATAGACGGTAGGCAAAAAGTCGTAGTCGATGAACAAAGCCAAGGGTCATACACAGGGCATCCAAACACAGAAATCGTGGTCATACAAAAATAGGTCGAAATCCAAAAAGACAAAACAATACAAGAAGGGCTATGGCAAGAATCGTAGTCGGACAAACCAGTCGAAGAAAAACAATACTCAATGGCATACAAGGCGCTCTGCACAAAGAAATATTGATCAACGTTCTGGCAAGGAGCTGGCTGTGAAAAGACTGCTTTCATAGACGGGAGGAAAGTCACATGCTATGCAGGGAGCAGGTGAGTTGGATCAGACTAATTACAACGGGAGAATCACATTAGGGAAACCCTAACCACGAAAATTGGCGAAAGCCAAGACACGGACGGGAATCACACAGACAGCCTATGACATTTAAACAGCTCCAGTCAAGGAGTTCTAAGTGCACAGATAACGAGTGCAGGAAAGTAATTAACACGTGCGAGAGATCTCAGAGAAAGCGCAGGGGAGATAGGTACAGCTGAGCAAGAGGCGGAGACTAGAACAGGGCGATTGCTGAGAGGGAATTAGTATAAATTAGTAGCGGTGCAACTTTACAGATTTAACTAGAGTGCTCATTAGTAAGTTAGTAATCTATATACATGGATTAGTTGTGTTAGTAGACTATGATACAAAATACAAATGTTAGTTTTGTTAGTAATCAGAACAGTAAGACGAAGGAAGTAAACGAGAATCGAAGGAATACGTTAAACACCAGAATACATTTAAATCACCCGAAGTACGTGAGCACACAGACCGGGAAGATGGGCTGAACCAACTAGATCACAAGACAGGGGAGACAAGTGCAATGGAACTGAGAAATGGAATGAACTAAAAACCTGAGGATTACAATAACCAAAAAGAATAAATCAAAGACAAAATCATGAACACTGAACTTGAACATAAACATGAACAAAAACCATAACCATGACATTGACCCTCATAACATTACAAAAAGAAAATGCTCTGTATGCCTGTATGCTAATAAACTGATCTTACATTATATGTGTGTAAAATTGTCTGGTTTGCCTAATTTTCCAAGCTTTAGAAATAAATCTAGCCCGTACTTTGCTGCTCAGACCAAACTTCTCATTTTCAGATTTTTTTATCGATACCTTCAATTAAACCACAGAGCTAGCTAATTAGCTGTCTTCAGCCATAGTTCGTCCTTATCTAGCCAACACACCAGTTGAATGTTTGTGAGCCAGAGGTAATATGCTAGCTACCATCCGCATCCAGTCACATTGATAACTAGAGAATTGAACAAGAAGTGATTATACGTTGAAGATGCCACCTGGCAGGAGTCCATGTCTAACAATTTCATGCAAAGCGCCAGTTCTATTCCTTTAACCATGGCAAAATAAATACAAATTCTGGTTATTCTGTGTAATAGCCAGCAGGTAATGTTAGCGCTTTGAAATAGGAGCTAGGTGGCCAACCTTATGCGCCTAGCTGGCTAACTGCCTTAGCTAGCTGTAGTTAGCCAAGTTATTATTCAAGCAAACTGTAACCCCAATGTTGCCGTCAGTCAAGTTTTACTTGAGTATCGATCACAAAATTGGTCTGATTAGTGGATAGTTTCACTTGTTGTACGTGCAAACCAGAAAACACTTCCAAACATGAGGTAAGCCATGTGCGGTCTCTCTTATTGTGCTCTCACAGCATGGGCAAAGTCCAGCAAAATCACATCCATCTAGGAAAAATAGTGCTGTGCAACAGAGGGGAGAGGGGTGACCAGAGAGGCAGGGAGGAGCTTAATGTATCATCGGGCCGGTACAGAAATGAACAAAACAAAAACCAGGCTACAACAGGCTGGCTATGAACTGTATGTTGGAAGAAGCTCTACAAATGATGACTCTTGCATTGCAAAGGGTCATTTAACTGAAAAAAGAATGCATGTAATATTGCTTAGTGTAGTTTTAAAGCACGGCTGGGGAGATGCACTCAACTGAACTATCGTTGGCAATGATTAACTGTCAGTTGCCAGACAGTGCTGGTTTTCTCTGATTAACTGTATAGTCCCGCTTGTGGGCGAAAAGCCATGTTCAGTCGCTTGTCATGCCTGAGTAATCATTTTGAGAAAATATTTCATACATACTAATTTACATAGTAGCTCAGTAAAAAAAAAAAAAAAAAAAATCAACCTTTTTTGTAACAATGGTCTTTGGAAGCTACATTAAGGGTAGCTTCAGTAGTTCAACATTCTGTCTGAAGCAAGTTGCACAGCTATACTCTAAAAGTAGTTCACCCAACCAAGGACACAGATCCAAACTTGTACAAGGCCAAATGAGCATGTAATTTTATTTTTCAACAATGGCCTGAGGCAACAGTCAAAGAGTAGTGCGGATGTGGAGTAGCATACAGCGCTGTAAAAAAGTATTTGCCTCCGTCTCGATTTCTCCTGTTTCTGCTCATTTGTCATATTTAAATGTTTCAGATCAAAGTAATTTAAATATAAGACAAAGACAATGTGAGTAAACACAAAATGCACCTTTTGAAGGATTATTCCATTTTTTGTTGGTAAAGAGTCATTTAAAACACATTCATTTCACCTGTGTAAAAAAATAATTGCCACTCTAAACCTAATAACTGGTTGAGCCACCCTTTGCAGCAAGAACTGCAAGTTGTTTGTGCTAATTGGTTCTGAGTCTTACTGTGAAGGAATTAAGGCCCCCTCTTCTTTGCAGAATTGTTTTAATTCAGCTACGCTGAAAGGTTTGTGAGCATGAACTACCAGTTTAAGGTCATGCCACAGCATCTCAATTGGATTCAAGTCAGGAATTCAACCAGACCATTCCAAAATCTTCATTTTGTTTCCTTGCTTGTGTGCTTCAAATCATTGTTCTGCACCATAACCAAAATGCTCTTGAACTTTAAGTCACACACTGAAGGCAGAGACAGAATTCATGGTTCCATCATTTATGGTCATCAAGATGTTTTTTTTTTTTTTTTTTTTTACAAACGTGAGACGAGCCTTTGTGTTCTTTTTGGTGAGTCTGGTATTTGCCTTGCAGCTGTCCCATTAATTCCATTTTTTCCCTGGTGTTTTTGTTACTGTGGAAATGTGAACACTGACCTTCACTGAGGTAAGTGAGGCCAGCAGTTCTTTAGATGTTAGTCTGTATTCTTTCATGACCTGGAGTCATCCATGCGCTCTTGGAGGAAATTTGGTCGGCCGACCACTCCTGTGAAGGGTCACCACTGCTCCAGTTTTCTTTTGCTCAGAGATAATGGCTCTCACTATTGTTTTCTGGGGTTCCAGTGTCTTAAAAATGGTTTTGTAACCCTTTCCAGACTGATAGATGTCAACAATATTGTTTCTCATCTGTTCCTGAATTTCTTTAGATTGCAGCATCATATGCAGCATTTTGGCGACTAAACATCGCAAGACAGGTTCTATTTAGGTGATATCTAGATTCAACAGTGCTGGCAGAAATCATGCCTGGATGCGTCTCATGAAATTGAACCCAATTATCAATTAAATGTGTTTCACTGTCTGATTTAGTAACTAAGGGGGCAATTACCTTTTCACATAAGGCCAGGTAAGAGCAGATGGCTATTTTCCCTCAAGAAATCAAATCATCATTTAAAAATTGTACATTGTGTTAATTCAGGTTATCTTTGTCTAATATTAAAATCAGTTTTATGATCAGAAACATTTAAGTGTGTCAAATATGGAAAATAGAGGAGATTTTTTAAGGGGGCAAGTGCTTTTTCATAGCGCTGTACAGCAGCATTTGGGTTAAAGTAGCCTGGACACCAGCGACAACTGCCAGTTGAATTCCCTACTAGGTCAGGCAGAGAAGGTCATTGAGGGGGAGAGTTAGCAAAGACCAACAGAGAGTCACAAGGGAACAGAGACCAGCTCCAAACCCTCAAAACACCCAAGAAATAAGAACACCCACACAAAATATAGGGAGATAAATATCTATGGTGAAGTCGGGGTCAGTCTGTGATGAATCTCTGGGCCTAGAGACAGAGAATAAGCCCTATCCTGCAGTATGTGGCACCTCGTTCTGCCCTGAGGGAGGTGAGAATGAGATCAAGTCAGCACATAACGAAAAAACCTCTTTGGAGAGAAACAGACAACTCTGGTACCAACTAGCCATCAGAGAGAGATCGACTTTAAGTTGACAGTAGCTGCTTCGAGGTCTGATATTTTCGGGCATGTGTTTTGAAGGAGGCTCCAGCTGCATTAGAGGGGAAAAAAAGTGGGAAGAAATGAGTCAAGGGGTGATTCAAGAGTGGATAAGAGAGGGAGAAGGGTCTGTCAGCGGAGACCTCGGTGAGCTGGAGAGGCCAGATGGCATCGCCAGGGAGAAGAGCCAGGAGGCAGGTGCAGCTGCACAATCAGGACAGTGCTGAGCGAGAGAGTCGGCGGGCAGATACAGGTGCTTATTGGACGCTGGGTGCTGGGTTTGAACTTACATGGGAATGCGCCAGGGAATAATAAGGTGCTAGTGTAAATGGGCCAAATGAGGCAAAATAGCTCACCGCAAGTGCTCGTCCCTAAATATCAGACAGCTTGTAAGAACTTTTAGCAAATATAAGCTGCTACTGTGTCCTGGTCAGAGTATTTTTAAATCCCAGAACACTTTAAGTATCTGGGGCAAGTAGGAGTGCACCTGGCGTAAGCTAGCGTAAGCGCTAGTGTTTTACAGGAGTTTTCAGATTGTTGAGCCAGCACATTCTCATCCCGACTCGTCATATAGTGACGCCACTTGACCAAGCGTCGATATACAATGAAAAAGGAGGCTTCTGGCATCTTTCTTTGATGTTTAGGTATTGGGTTAGGGTTTGAGTTATGGGTTAAGGGTTAGGGGTTTGTCTTAAACTGGCATTAAAATAAAGACGCCAAAAGCCTCTTTTTGAGTTGTATATCGACACTGGGTCAGGTAGCGTCACTGTATGATTTGTCGGGATGAGACTGGGCATGTTGAGCAGGTATCCAGTGCATCATCGGGTAGTCAGCCAGCCCACCAGTGAGGTCGCTGGCTTGGTTCATCAGCTTATCTTGGCTTTGAATAGTTTTGTGGAGCAACAGACGGCCAGTCACAGGCCAGTGGTGGCCAGCAGGAAACACTGAAAACGCATCTTAAAATTCCAGTTGGAATTTTCAGCAGGGTGGCCAGTATTGTCAGTAATGCAGGCGACATTAACTGGAGAGTCTGAACTCCACTGCACATGAGGTTGCGAGTGAATGGAGTGTGAGCCCTGCGATTAACTAGTGGCTGGAACAGGGTCAGGTAAGACTTTGCACCCAAAGCATGCTGGGATAGGCTCAAGCTCCCTCCTGTGACCCTGACCGCAAAAAAAAGGGTCAAATAATGGATCAACATATTGATATAAATCCCATTTGCATGGGACACAACAATGGTAACCCTGAAATGTGTACAGTTTCAATGATTGCATTTGCTACCAAATGGCTACTACAAAAAAATATGGATTTAAGGCAAAATGCAGAATTACTGCCAGTGGTGGCATTTATGACCTTTCTGCCCTAGTCTTCGATAATGATCTGTGATTATTGCTTATATGCTACAGTAATTATGTGACATCCAGTCTTTCTGAGAATTGCACACAGCATTCAAATCAGCAACACGAGACCAAATTGTTTAAACGGTGAACCCAAATCTATAAAGTTTGTAATTAAAAGATAAAAGACGTGAAAGAAGAATTTAGTCATGGCAGTTTAGTTATTAGCCTTCAGTTATGTGGAGATGACACTCAAATCTATATATGGCATCTGAAAAATGGGCTTTAGATGTTGACTGCGTATATAGTTTATCAGATCTGTCAAGTATGCTGTTTCAATATTTGTGCCCAGCTGAAAGATATAAAGCTTACAAATAAGATCACTGCTTGTTACTGAATATAATTACACTGTCTATCACATAAAGATACTTCAATAAAAATTTTTTACATGACAATAATAGACTGTAACTATCAATGGTGTAATTTAAGAGGCAACGAGGCCACTACAACCTGAACAATATTGTGAAACAGGTTAAATGCCCCCCTCCTCAAATAATGTACTTTCATGTTGATGAGGAAAACTAATTACTGTAAATCTTAAAAAGGAGATTCCACATAATTAGTCTAAAGCCAGGGAGTCAAACTGGTCCGTAAAAGGACCGAGGGGCTGCATGTTTTCATTCCAACCGAGCAGAAGCACACCTGATACAACTAATTTAATCAGCTGATCTCAGCCTGCACAGTTGATTAGTCGAATCAGGTGAGCTTCTGCTGCTGAGCTGGAATAGAGACCTGAAGCCCCTCAGCCCTTTTACGGACCAGTTTGACACCCCTGCTCTGAAGTGTTTTCACCCTTGCAATTCACCAAAAATAAACCAAAAAATCCTTTAGGGGTTCATTTCCCTGGTCTTGCTGGTTGACCTTCTTTGCGTCTCCAAATTTCAACAACCCCCCAATACACAGTCCAAAGTTTTAGACTCGCTTGCGAGTGTTCTGGTGACCAAGTCCCAAAAAATAGGGGGTTACATAATTTCTTCGCATCTGTGTATCCGTTTCGAAGGGGTGAACCCGAGGTAATGAATAATTCTGTTTGTTTTTCTGGGAGACCTTAAAATATTGCTGATTAAGATTTTTCATCAGCTTGCTTTGTAATTACTTATAAATGAGATTTGCCGTAGGGGAGACTTCCGGAAATATACCTCACAGTAGCCAATAAGGAACAAAGCGCAGGTTATCCGTTAAAGTCTATTTATGGATTGCATTTTCCTAAAATCTTTTTTACACTGCACCCCAATTCCCTACTGGAAATACTAATTTTCATTAACTTTTTCATCTTCACTATGTGCACAACACCTGTTTCAGAAATCCTGCTGATGTTGGAGTTCTCTTCACAACTTCTTTTCCAGAACTCTCTCTGCTTGCATAACATTGCACTGCTGAAGAATGCAGGATAGAAACAGATGGAAATGAACAGTGATAACATGAGGTCCAATCCAGTCAAGTCATCAGATGCTTGTCTTGTTCATGTAATTGACAGCAGTACCTTTGCGTCTTTCAAGCCTCTTCAGAATTTATCCACCAATTATTCTTGCTTGGCCCAACTAGCTTATTCCTACTAAGTTCGCAGTGTCCAAGCACTGGGCCGACGTGGGAATACACCCAAAACAGGTCACCAGTCACAGGACACACTCATGCTCATTGTTCACTTTAACACTCAGAAGAAGCTTAAACTCTCAGATTAACCCTTTATAGGGCGGTAACTTCAGTCAGCATCTAAAATGGCGCCCCCCTCGCCACTCTGTGAGGCAGTAGAACCACGGCGATTTCTCCCAGCCAATCAATCAGTGATCAGGCTACGTCACATGTAGTGCCATCATACCATCTGACCAATCAGCAGTGGCTCAGAGTGTCCCAAACTTCTTTTTTTCTCCAGACTTCTTGAAGTGCGGTACTGTGCCCCAACCCAGTTCCAATTCCACTGACTTAACATCATAACTACAATGGTAAGTTCATGAAACTCTCGCATACTACAGTTGAATAGTTGTGCTAAATTTTGAGATAGGTGCCGTTTGCGTAGGATTTCCGAGAAAGTAGGGAAATTTTTGCGTAAATCATGGTGATGCCATATTTGATTATTCATACCGCTCACTAGGCCTAGAGATGGTGAGGCTATTTATGAACATACACTTGACGTGCAGTTTATTTTTACACAACGTTACTTAAAGTATTTTTGAGTGCCCTAAAAAGTGTTAACCTAGCAGGTATGTCCTCAGACGATGGGAAAGAACCAAAACACCCAAAGGAAACACAATAAAAACACAGAGAACATGTAGACTCCACTCAGAAAACCAACAGGCCCACGTTGCAAGTGTATCTCAAAGATAACCACACCATACATTACGGGGCTGCTGTTTTTAGCTGAGACATCCCCCATTCCTCTCCACCTCTTGTTTCATTAATTTAACTTAAGCATACTACTTGCAAAGCGCTATTTAGTCAATAGCAAGAGTTTGTTATTGAGGAGGTCAATAAACAAAATGGTGACTCTACTAATTATGTGCTCACTTAAAGAGTGTTAATTAAATTGATTATACTGTGTACAACTTGAGGCTGGATGTCTGAATATTTGTCAAGAAACCGCTCAATAAGAAAGAAAAACACCAGATGGTACCGTTGCAAGTGTGAGATGGAGAGGAAAAAAGCTGCTTTTCTGCAAATATGCAAATCCACTTGGGAGTCCCACCATCAGGAGAAAGCAAGTTCTTACAAAAGTGCACAGGGCGTTTTGCCATTTTGGTGGCAGCAAATATCAAATAACACTTTATATAACGCGTTTATGACTTCACTCAAATCAGTGAATCAGATGAAATTTCCAAGAGGTTTTAAATGGACGTTAACATATTAAATTTTCAAATATGGCAACTTTTTGCCCATCATATACCAAAGCCGTCATACAGACACACACAACTTAACAATTGGCTAGCTAAACTGAACTCGACTTGAATTCAGACCTTAAAAATTGGCCCAGGCATATTGTGATAAAATCCACATTGCGCTGCAGCTTGGCAATTCATATTGTTTTCCAGGGCCGAAGCCAAGACTTTGACAGCAAAGACATCGAAGCCCGTGGGGTAGGTCACAGAGTTTTATTTTATCTGTAAAAAACTCTGACAAGATGAGCAATCAGTCTCTTACTCTCCCTAAGATCACTTTAGGCAAGCACATCAATTTTATTGGATACACACTCTAATGAAAGACGTTATTAAAGAAGAGTAATTACTCAGAGCATCACATATGCTTGTTTTATATGGGAGTGTGTTAGAAGGGGTCAGGAGGGCAAGACGCAAGTAAGAGTGAGATTTCATCATCTGATTTACTGGCGGAAGTTTGCATGACTTTGACAACTTTCTCTGGTTCATTACTTCTAATGTCGCTATTAACAGCACCTGCATAATGTGACCATTTGCAACAACATGCTATAGAACATTGTCACATAACGCACGTGTCCACTCTGTGACTATTAGCTATTGCGTTTATAGTATGTGACCATTTGCAACACCATGTAGACTACAGTATATGAACGTTTGTTACAACATGTACACTATCGACCAATTGTGAAAGCATTAACTCTACAGTTTCAGTTTCAGACTTTAACCTATAGCATGTACACTATGTGACCATTTGACAATCTTTACACTTCAGTATGTGACCTTTAGTTGCAACATGTACATTATCTGAACTTTTGTGACAGCAATAACACAACAGTATGTTACCGTTAGCGGCAAAATGTACACTACCTGACAGCATGTATGCTACAGTATATCACCTTTAGTTACATGTATACCATGTAACCATTTGTGACAGCATTTACACCACAGTAAGTGACCTTTCGTTACAACATGCACACTAGGTGACCATTTTTGATTGTATGTACACGACAGTATGTGACCTTTAGTTACGAGCGTTACACTATGTAACCATTTGTGACAATATTTACACTAATTTATGTGGCCATTAGCTATAACATCTACACTGACTATTTGTGACAGCATTTATACTGCAGTTTTTCACCTTTACTCACTTGTACACTGTGTGAACATCTGTGACGACATGTCAGAAGTATAACACATTTTTTGTTAAAATTGATGTTAAATTCAAAGAGCAGCATTTGGACATGATACTGTTTGTCTATACTTATATTAATGTGTTTTTACTGGATATACATGGCATGCTTGTTATCATATAAAACAAAAATCAAATGTTGATTTCTTGTATGCAATGTCACAAAAAAGGCTTCTTTTTTTTTTTTTTTTTTTTTTACCCTAGCCATATACCAGAACAACTGACCACAGAGGCAATTTTGTGGAATGGTGTTGCCTCATACCAGTTAAAAGAAATTTTTTTGCATCAGTAATCATGAAATGAGCCTTCTAACATGCATTCAGGTTATGCAAGAGTCAAAAAAATACAATTTCCCACACCTTTCAATTGTTATAAAAATTGGTGTTCTGTGTGTTTTTGTTTATTACCCATATTTTTACCTCAATATACTAATGGGAAAAAGGACCCATTTTAGACGAATGAGGTGGTGTATAATCATCACTGCACACTACTGTACACTATGTGAACATTAGCTATAATGTGTCCAAAAAGTTACTAGTCACTATTATATTTGTAGTGTGCAACCATTTGCTACAACATGCACAATATGTGACTTTTTGTGGCCGCATTTACAATACACAATGTGCCCGTTTGTCTCAGTATTTCGTTTTCTGACACACAGTGCTTTGTGAAAAAGTGGTTTCGCAGTTATCGCACACTGGCTGTAGGGCTGTATGATTTTTATTTATATACAGATGGATGAATGAAGCTTGAGAAGCATTAATGGATGGTACAAGCACACACATTCAATGGGTCATTGATTTGAGCCAAGTGCAAATAATTTAGGATCATTAATATCACTCACTGATTGTCAGAACAGCTATAACAACTGCCTTCTTGAAAAGATGCTCATCTATTATCGTGGTGTCATATGCTATTATCCATCCTCTGAACTGCTCGCAGTGGGGAGAGTGTAATATCTATGGTACCTTTATCGCTCCTTTGCATGAACAATAATAATGGCATCTCATGAAAGGTCGGTCTCAAGGCACAAAAATCAATTTTAATTTTTCAATCTCAATTTCAAGATTCTTGTCACAATGACCGACATCAGTCACTGACATTTTTTTCATGATGACAGTTTAATAATCTTATTTTTTATCTCTTAATCCTGGTTGAATGACATCTGTTGATACGTGTACATGCTGTCACTCATCTCTCCTGGGGATAAATAAATAAATAAAAACTTCAGCGAAATGTGCTTCTCTCACAGGAAAAATGCACCTAAATTGGGCTCGTATCCAGGGTGGTTTCCTATTGGCTCATGGAATTGTGCCCACAGTAATTTGGCTTAATATTTAATTTGCACATTTTTAGCTTGAAAGAGAGTGCTACCGAAGGAACACTGGAGAATCTTTCAAGGAACACCTGGGAAAGTTGTTCATTAAAGAACAAGACTGCGTTCACTGTATTCTTACTGCGAATCTTTTACATAACAATAAGTTAATCTCAAATACTGTCATATCACATATACTTGTATTAGCAATGATTGACTGTATCCAAGGCAAGCTATTATTACTATTGTTACACAAGTCTGGGAATGTAATCAAGGCAATTAAACCCCTGTGGGGGGTGGGGGGGGATGAGGAAGTGACTTTGGGGAATAAGAGATGTGGCCCCAAAACCATGTCATTGACTCTCCAGGAATTTACCACCATGGTCAATGTTCAGACTAATGGATGCTATCCCAGAGCCTCCATATCACATCAATCCAAGACTAAAAGACAGAAGACTTTTGGTCTCAGGTTATATAATACTGTTATATTACTGTTCAGTTAGATCGAGACATAACAATCCTTCGTGGGAGGGCATTCAAACAGAGACAAATTCGCATATGTATTCAAACAAAAACAGCAATCAGACTCTGTCGTCTCAGCTCAAAACAGTTGCCATTTTGTTCATTTTACGCAAAACCCAAACAAAAATATTGTCCCTCTCCTGAAAAAAAATTATCTAAATTTTTGTGTTTAAATTCCTATTATTTTAAATTTCTACCACATAAAACAAAAAACAGGTTGAAAGTGAGGTACAACTCAATGCAAAGCGTTGACTGCTATGCCTACGCCTGCTGTGGCTTCCTACGCCCAAAAAGTTGATCTTCGGCCCCCACGTGCAAATGACCTTCTGTGACCTTGAGATTTGTTCCTATGACCTCCCAAACTCTTACAGTTCAGCTACCCTTCACAGGGAGTGATCATGTCTGGTTTAGTGAAAATCCCTTCAGTCCTTCTGGTGATACAGCGCAGATAAGGTACTTGTGACGGAAGGTGTGACGGACGCACAAACAGACAGACAACCAAGAAACAGTGTGCCATCCGCCCTCTCTGAGAGGCGGGGGCATAATAAACTGGGCCGTACCAGTGATGATCAAAATTTGAGCCTTACCTCATATCTTATTAGTTTAAACTCTGAAGACGCCTTTCGAGTAACAGCACCAGAAGAATCCAACCATCCATGCAACAACCACAACAAACCCGTTTTATTTGACTGAGAGTAGCACATTGTTTTTCGCATTGCAGATACCATGTAAAATTGCGCAGTGTGAATCCAAATGGATCTGATGCAATGTTGTTCTAGGAAGGCAAATATAATAAAATTGATCACCCCCCCTTTGCCCAAGGCTATCGGACTGAATGCTCTGACAGAGCGGCAGAAACAAGTACATAGCAAGTTTTATTCAAAGCGCTGCACAACAAAATCGCGGTCTAATACCGTTCATTCTGACCCGTCGCTGTGAGAACAAACCGCTGGTATTACCCAGCATTTATGGAGCATGATTGAGAATGAGCAGGTCTTTACGACCCCTCCTCACCCTCCTCCCTCGCTCGTCATGCAGCCCGGCTGTAGAGTTGGTTCGGGGGGGGGGGGGGGGGTAGGAAGGAGCGATCAGAGAAATTGAATTGCGGCACCAGAAGCAACATGCATCAACAAAGACAATCGAGTTACATCCCAGAGCCACACACACCAGACAGAGCGCATATCTCACACTACAATTGGACTACAGTTAACCAGAGAGCCTCCCTCCCTTCCCCCCACCTCTGCTCTGCTCTCCTGGCTGGATTGACTTTTTGTGCAGCTATAAAGGGGAAAGATCCATGGATTCTCTTGCTTCGGGGGGCTTCGCAGTTACAGATGTAGAAATTGGGGAGGTGTTCACTCTTCAGTGCACAGAGACGCCTCCCCTCTTCAATCCACTCCCTGCAAGCGCCGCCGTTTATCGCTATCGCGGCCATTAGTAAAGATAACAGCTTTCGGCGTGGCCCTCCGCTCGCCGCCTTTGATCGATCGGGCTTATCTCACAACGTTCTGATATCGACCTGCGTGTGGGCCGAATTATTGACATCCGAAGGTTGTTATTGTTTGCGAATAAATGCGCGCCCGCATTTGAGGATTGATTGATTCGAGATTTAATTTGGCTGCCATTTCGAATTGACCTGCAGCAGTTTAAGCGTAGCGAGCTACACATTTTGTCGTGGGGCAGGGGAGAAGGAGGGATGGGGGGGCGCGGACTCCAGGGGCTTAGCGACGTGGCGCTAGAGCCATGTCATTCGGTCCCACCTCCCTCTCCACGGTCAAAGTCCGGAATAATGGATGCGATCGCCACGACTCCGTAGCGCATCAATCCATCTTCCGGGGAGTCCTGTTTGTCACGCATGGATATGAGCCAAGGACATTCCTCAAAAAACAGGCATTACACTCCCACAAATCATTACTCCAAAAATGCCATTAACTGTTTAACAAGCTGCAGCGATTGATGGTGCTTATCGCCGTACTCTATTTCATCACCGTTTATGTCGCTGTCTACAGATCAGAGACTGGCACGAACATAGCCTGGGAACTCTACGCATTTGTGCAACAGCACATTAGACTGGGGTTAACCATTTGAGTTCATTGGGTGCATTAGTCATATTTTTTTGTTTTTTTGTCTTATCATAGCAGAATTTACTCTGAATTTCTGGGTGAGTCAGGACTGCAGACACAAACGTGGTGCATATTCAAATTTGATCAGTTTGAGTTGAAGACACACAGTGGCTTAAATTATCTGCATTCAGAGTCATTTTGCTGAGGTATTTTTCCTTCCATCATATGAGGGATTTTATGCAGTGTGCAAATAGCAAAATTTACCAGCTTGTAGCAAAATATATTCACTCTGCAGCAGAAATTGAGACATTATACAATGCTGTACATCAGAAATGAAAATAAAAGAAAAAAGAAATGAGGTCAGCAAATACTACTTAATTTATCTTATGAACTACCAGATAGGTTTAAAGTAAAATTTTCATGACTTTGAATATAGGGCTTAATGTGCAGTTACCAATGTGTACAATACAGTTTGCAATTGCTTCACCAAGATTCCATGCCGCAGTGACAAAGAGGAGGTGTTTGAAATTTGCCTCCCCATTCATTTGCTTTGTGCCAAGAAATATCGATTTTTATACTTTGAAGAACCTTTCCAGTACTAGGTGTTTATTGCATGATATATTTTTCCCCCTCAAAATGGTCTGTAACATTTTTACCAAAGGATGTTTTATTAGTTTGGGTCCATTTATATTTCACTGTGCTGCTCAAGGTTGTGCTAACAAACCGCAGCTATATAATCTTACACAGTAACTGCTGAGTTTGTTTACTCTGGATCAGATGTGCCCCTGCTAAGGGGTTTGACCAATGGGAGAACCTCTAGCGGCGCATTGGGGTCATGATTCAGGTCAAAGAACTTCCTGTCTGAAAGACTGGATCTTCTGTTTAAAACAGTTTAAAAATGATAAATACAGGAAAAACCAAGCTTTAAAATGTAATGCGGTGGAAATTGGTGGAGAACAATTGCCACACGAATCTGATCTAAAACCTGGCGCTAAGAAACAACCAGCCACCAAGGTCTCGACAGAGACTGAGGAGTTAAGAAAACGAAACCAGAGAAATACTCCTATGGGAATAACCCTCCTGATTATCACCAAAATCGGGGGCACAAACAAGAGAAACTAAGGAGAATAACAAACGCAAAATTTCGTCTGATCCTTTCTCATTATTCATGCAAAGACCTTGCAAATAACCTAGAGCTAATACCCTCTAGCTGTTACTGGCTCTCATGTATACACGACAATCGAGCAGGTAGCGAGTGCCACTTCCGCATATATGTAGACAGAACGCAGGTGCTCCAAATCATCAATTAACCAGCTCAGGTAAGGCAGACACCTGGAAAGAAATTTGATAGCCAAGTAGCAAAAACCAATTGGTAACACCAAAAACGAGTAAAAATAGGAGTGCACCCCTCACAGAATGCAGGAATTAAACGAACAATCTCCCCAAAATCATGACAGGAAATGACTAACAGAAACAGACCCCTTCATCTCTGGGCTTATAAATATCATGATATGTTGGAAACTTCGGATCTTACATGTGTTGTTTATATTTAGGTGAATCTGTAGCTTTTTCAATGCAAGCGAAAGGGGAGATAAATTACAAACACAACCCTCTTTGAATCATGGTGAGTCAATAGCAAAATGTGGTCGGCACCTTGGTAACTGCGAACAGCATTAAGCGCCCTATATTCAAATTTGTGAAAACACTGCTTTAATCTCACATCATGTAAAACTGCAAATGAAAATTGAAATTTGAGCACCAAAAAAAAAAAAAAAAAAAAAAACAGTAATTTGGAATTTGGGATGACTTTGAAGCTGTAAAGTCCTGGTGCCCGAAGGTGTTAGAGGGGAGAGTGATGGAACAAGAAGGAGCCAAGTGCAGGACATGTAGTTTATTAAATAAATAATGTGAATAAAATAACACAAAGACAAAACATCAAAGGGAATAACTAAGTGACAAAAAGGAGTGCTTTCAATTAAAAGGTGCTACAAACTAAGGCTACCTGCCTCTGAAAGGGAGAATTGAGGTAGTAATAGGAGAAAAGATAATTTACTCATAAAAACCAGGTGTAATTAGTGAACAGGGGGATAATTGAATAATAGAAGTGAGGTAGCCGGCGAAAAGGAATGCCTCGAAGGGGGAGGGCCACTCGACAAACCTTGGCCGATTCGTTCCTCGTCAAACCTCGGATGTGGCGGCTGCAGAAGCCATTAGCCGGAACTTTTATTTTTCCGTATAAACATGGCGGCGTCCAGTGGCAGCAGCGCTGGGTTCGATGTTAAATTG
This sequence comes from Gymnothorax javanicus, assembly GCA_029692085.1. Classification (NCBI taxonomy): domain Eukaryota; kingdom Metazoa; phylum Chordata; class Actinopteri; order Anguilliformes; family Muraenidae; genus Gymnothorax; species Gymnothorax javanicus. The sequence goes on from CM056194.1 coordinate 10,544,916, forward strand.
GTGAAAACATCCTGGTGTCTTGAGTCAAGACACGAAGAAGCGTCACCACACAAAGATATTGTGAAGGTCAGCTTTGCCTCTATTTTTAGAGTGGTGATGTAGTGCGCGGATTTCGACAACTGCGTAAATTGGTCTTCCGGCAAAGAAATGTCAGGCGGGGCTTTATATCAACTTTCTGTCACACATCCGAGGCTTGAAGAAGAGTAGCGGAATCTGCCGAGAAGTACCGAGTGGGGGGAGGGCATTACAGAAGCAAATGTAATTTATTTTTGTCCTCATGCAATTCTAGAATGTAACTGCCGGACATTGGTTCGGAGAGGCGGGGGGGCATCGACACACCAAACTCCAAACTCAGGAATATAAAGGCTAGGTGTTCGTTTGTCTTTAATGCAGACGTCAGAGAGCTGGTCTCCTCAAACCTTTCCCAGGACCGGATTCAATAAGCACTCTATTAAGGCAGGGAGGGTAAATATTGACGTTCTCAGAGGGAAAGGACGGTTATTCCCAGACCCTCTTCTCCGACGGGTCAACTGCAATTTCAGCAAAGCACGGAGAGAGTGGCAGGAGGTCACCTGATCGTCCCTCATGTAGGTTAATTGCCATTGTGTGCAGGCGATTGCCTTTCTCAAATGTCCAGTATGTAACGCAGTGTAAAATGCACCCATGTAAATGACATCCAGTGACTGCCCTTGAAGTATCTGCACTACGGAAACATGCTGATGCTTGCAAATGCGCTTCCGTTCGGCGGTGTTGGGGAAAATACCCAAATTTGCGTTTGGGATTACTGCCGGAGCAGTGCACAATGTTTGTGTCTGTGCTAATGAATAATGCCTAAACAAAGTCAGAAGCAATATTAATTTGTGAAAATGCATATTAATAATAAATCCCTCTCATTGAATTTCATCCAGGCAAACAAATTACAGCATGCTCTTCTCGGCAGCATTGAATATTAGGCGACAAACAATATTTTGAGATATTTTTAAGCTATTCGTTATTAATTCAAGTAATACTTTTCATTTTCATTTCAGTTTGTTCCATTTCAAAGGATATCTCTTCTGTGCTGACGACAGCTTGATGCACATAATCTGTATAATCTGATTAGTCAAATCTGATCTTTCACTTGTGCATTACAGATAATGCCACTTTGCATGGACTTGTTTGAACATGTCAGGCGATACACAAACCGAGTACACCAGTCAGTGACATCAGCATCATCTCAGTGATGAGTGGCTTTAGTGGGAGAGAGATGGAGGGATCACCTGGAGTCAGAATGTAAAATTTCTGCTAACAACCGTGACTTCAGCTGTATTATAACACCAATAGGTTGTACCTTCTGGCTGCAGAATTACATGAATGACCAAGTCCAAATGGTAAGAACAAAAATATCAAGAAGTTGTACTTTTCCACTCTAAAGGGTTGTTTGTGCACTTCATCAAAAATACGGCTAACTGGGGGCATAGCCCTTGGAGAAAAATTAGCTGTAGATATATAATGAGCGCCATTTTGGTGAGCACCATTTTGAGTTCGAGTTTGAACAGGTACAATGACAACGAGGTTGAAGCCTGTCAGCTTTAACCCTTAGATCGCTGAAATAAATTTCAAAAATATTTTAATTTAATTATCTTGTGCTGCCGAAAACCTATCGTGTGGCACCTTGTTTAAAAGAGCTCCGCTGTTGGAGCTTTTTTAAACAAGTTGCCACACAATAGGTTTTCAATTGCTATGATTTTGATATGTTACATCCTTGAGTAACACAAGCTGCATTTTGTGCTCTAAGGGTGAGTTTGAGGGTATTTTCATCATATCGGCTAAACGGAGAGAAAATGACGGCACGTTTTGTACAAAGTCCCCCAGCATTAGGCACAGAGCCGTAAATGTGGCCCCCTGAGCTCCTGCGTCCTCATATGAGGACTTTACATTCATCCTTTGCACGCAAAATGAAAGTCTAGGTCTCAGGAGGATAGAAGGAGTTTGCCAACCCTGTTAGAGTATGTGCCAGGTGATTGGATAATGACACACTGCCGTGTTGATATCCCTGCAGGCCTGCACACAGAGAACATCAGGCCCGTTATTGCATCTTCCTGTAGTCATGGCTGTAGTACATGTAGACCAAGCACACCTCCAATAGTCCTCCAGTGTGGCCCAATAGCAATTATTATGGTTTTTTTAATGGAAATACACAGTGAAAAGATGAAGTTACAGAGACATCAATCAATTATTTTCAATTCCTGGCAAACTCAGTACAAAAAATAAGAGAATAAAAATCGATATTCAGTACATAGTACACGGATCCCCCGCCACGGGATGCCTGATACCTGGCCTGCAAACAAAACATGGTGGAGGGACAGACATACAGAAAGACAGGAGGACAGATGGAAGTATGCAAAGGTACCTCTATACAATAAGATATATCCACATATGAAATTCTAGAGCATTATTGATCGGTTTCGGAGTTCTGGCCCAGAAATGAAGCATGATGGACCGACAGACGCATGGAGCAATAGACAACCCTCTTTACTATATCCCCATCCTCTTCACAGCGTGGGATTATAAAAAAAATGCTAGGGGGTATGAAAGTTAAAGGTTACAGTTCAAGAAAACACCTCAAAGAGTTCTCCTATCTCAAGAATACTGCCCTTCTTGCTCTGCGCAGCATCTTTGAGACACTCCGTCCAAGAAAAGAGCTATAGAAATAAAATTGAATTGAACTGAAGGGTTTTCAAGGCCTTGGAGTTCTTGGGGACAACAACATGGGGACAATTCCAGAATAAGAGCCATCAGCAGATGGCATATCCCCCCGGCCCCACGTCATCAACTTCGGATTAGCAAAAGGCACCGCGTCAAGTCATGATTAATGTGCACACCAAGTTTTGTGAAAAGTATTGACCGGTTTTCAAGTTATGCTCTGGAAACGAAATGGTCACAGACAGACAGCCTTTTATGCCGAGGGGATAATAATAAATGTAAGGCAGTTTCACCATCTGCAGCACAGAAACTGCAGCTAACATCAATGTCCTTTTTCATTCTCCTACAGTAATGTTTTGCTGGGTAGAATCAACGGCGCAGCACCATTATGCTGAGTTGTGCAGCATGGTGATGTGCAAATCGAGCCGGAGGTGGCAAAATAATGCACAGATTTCCTCATAATCCCTGAGAAGAAGGCAGCAGGAAGTCAAAGTTTGTTGAAGGGACTGGAAAGGAAATGACAGCTCTTAGTGTTTGGTGGGTGGCCTATTCACATTCAGGCAAATATTAAAACAATGATAATTTTCCGTATAAACTGAACAGCATATAAATTTTTCATTGACTTCCTTTGGAAAGTACTACCTGTAAAAGGCAAGAAGTGCCTTTCAATATGTGTTTTGCCAAAAATTATTATAATCAGCTAATCGACTATAAACATGTAATGCTACACAGTTGTGAGCCCACACAAACCTGTAGTTGCCCTCCAGTTTGGCCGAATGGGGCAGAAGCGAGAATGCCTCTAATCATCTCAGTACTCCCCCATGGTACATATTATATATGTGGTAGCTTTCTTGCTTGTATCACATATTCTTTATATTGGCGTGCTCATCTACTATAGCTGGATAGCAATATAGTGTCAATCAGGTAGCTGGCCGAACTCTATATGCACGGCTCCGGCAGGAGCCACTCCCTCCTGAAGCAAAATGGGCCTAAGGGCCTTGCTGAAGGGCCCAGCAGCTGCACTGGTCTTACTGTTGTCCTAGAGGCCAGATTATTGTTCCAAACCAAGTTAGGGAAAAAAATTCCAGTTACGCACAATCTCATTGGCTTACAATTCCAGTTAGGTAAAGTCTGATTGGCTGAAGTGTGGCTCAGAGCGGAATCAGCACCACAACATGGTTGGTAAAAATAAGCATGAGTCTTGGAAAGCTAATATGCACACAGACCTGTGGACCAACATAGCATCTCATCCAAAGTCATTTCGACTGAATCAAATATAAATTCCCCACTGCAGAGCCTTCCATGCAACCCGCAGGTTATCATGCTGGTCATGCTTTAAAGTATGAAATAAAAGCACTGTAAAACCTATTATACTGTAACCCTTTAGGACAGACCCTGAGAGTCAGCACTCAGAGCTGTGAGGCAAGCAGAAGGAGACGCTTTTCTGCTCCCGAGCCAAAAAAACACGGCCGCCAAAGTGAAATCCCGAAGCTGTAATAAGGACAGAATGTGCCGGGGGAGATGGAGGTCCATCTTCATAAGGCGCCGTTACACCTCGGAAACCCTCTGTCGAAATGTGACACACACTGGCGAAGAAGAAAAAGGCAATGACATGATTCTCCCTCCGGTGAATTTCGGCATACGGGCCAATTCATCATTTCAAACCCCCCGTTCGACACCTCTGTGCCTGGCGTAGAATGACACGGAAAGAAGGAAGGTGACATGACGTATACAGATGACTGCAACACTGAGATATATATCGGATGTACAGTTGGGAATGTCCCTTCATTGAGTGTCAACATCCAGGCCCGTTCTGTTCCTGGTTTTTGACGCAGCTTGACTTTTACCTGTCGAACATTCGATATCTCCAATCAATATAGGTTGAGAGGGCGCAGTATTTAAATGCCAGCTAATTACATTTATTTGCATGCCATCAATATATTGAATAATTAAAGCTCAGAACAACTAAGGCAGACTATTTGATATCAGAAGTAACCAGTGAGCCAATAACTAATGTTCTCAATATATAAAATGCAAAAGATAATCAGAAAAGGGATGCTTTCATCAGACAGGTTTGATTCTTCTTTCTGACAGAGACTGATTAATTGAATACTCCTATTTTGCAGGAGAATGAGAACTGCACTGCTTTGAAATTATCATTTTAAAAGCAATTTATGCAATACCATCCCATTCAATTCAGTTATCATTTCACATGGACACATTGTTATGTGTATAAATCATAATTCCAGTTTTTAATATCTGTAGGTGTAATATGGATCTCTCTTTTGCATAAAGTATGGAGATAAGACTCACATTTTCATCCCTCCATGCTGGATTAGGTCATTTTTTCATGGTACCTGAGACATTTAATACCTTAAATTTGCATGCGCTCCAGGAAAATGGTCAGTTAAGAGTCACACTCAACGAGAAAAAATATAATCTCACCCTGCTGGTTTGGGGATGTCATTTGATTTGAAAAATAGAAAATGCCAAAAAAAAAAAAAAAAAAATCAGATGAGAGACATATCTCAAATATATACCCTAGGCATGCATATTGCCATGACTGTTCAATATTTCTTTACTGAAAAACAAATCCTATGGCATCTTTTTCATAAAACTTTAATTGTATGTTTTCCTTGCATCCGTGTAGTAATACAGCTTCTCAGACGTGCTATATCTGAACAATTTGCCACTCATTCGATGTATAATGCCACCGTACATCATAAAACATGCTATTACAAGTGGTAATAGCATATGACAACCCTCATTTCTACAGTGCTGTATAAGTATTACTTATCAGTTTGAAAAACTGTTGCTAGGTGATTGCAATGAACACTATCAATTACTGACTTCTTTTTCAAGCAACAGTATGATATGCTATTATTGCCAATGTCAACATGCCAATGCTGAGCAAAAAACTATATGCACGAGTCTTTGCAGATTTAAGCAGACACATCATTTCATTGTATTTTACTGCAACAATTCTAGCAAACAACAGCTGAGATTCTAAGCCGGCCGGCTCTGTGGCCTTCAACACTTCTAATGGGCCAGAGCTGGTCTGCGGCTGATAAAAGCTGCTCTTTAGACAGACGAAGCTGATTTATCTGGCAGAGGAAAATAGCCGACTCAAAAGGCTGGACAGCCGGTGAAAAGCATCGAAAACACAACTTAAACCGGCTTTGATGGGTTTAACGTAGAATTTTCAGTGGTACACTGCTGTAGACAAATTGAATGGAGAAAATATGAACCACTGGAGTCTGGTTGCCAGGTTCCAGTCTCTTTGATTGATTTATTGAAGGCTTTCAACACTAACTCACTGCTACCCACTGCAGGCAGTGCGGACTATTTCCTGCCCGGATTGCAGAATGACAGTTAAATTCACAAGCTTCTACCTCCTCAGGCAACTCCTGCCGCTCGAAACACCCCTGATTAGTTTGGACCCACCGGCTCCCCGGTTTGTGCGGTAAGTTCAATTGGATGTGCGATGAAATTGCCGTAGGTGCTCAGGGAATAGGCTTCATCTTGCTACAATAGTCCCCCGGGACGCATCAGACAGTATTCACTCATAAACATCATCATCTGAATATGGCACAAAAAAAAAAACCAGGCAGAATACATTGAAAACACACACACACACACACGCACACACACACAAAAAACTCAGCACTTCAACTGTATACTCAGAGGGCTCTCACAAACCACTCTGAATATAAGAAGAGCTGTGTGGTTTCACACCACACGGGTCACCTTGTGATAAACGCTATATTCACTGTTAAGTAGTCTCTAGAGGCCAACTCTACGTTGATGGCGATATGTGATACTGTTATTTCCCAGTATTCAAGGCCGGTGAGCCACCCTTTCAATCCCTGGAATCCGTTTTGCCCGTGTGATGGCCCTTTCAGACTGGAGTTAGTTGTGGGAGAGGCCTGCTTAAGTATGCCAATGGATAGGAAGCGAGCTTTCACGTTGCTTATTAGCAATGCGCCGCTGACCTACTTAAGCACAGCAAACTCCTCGCAGGAGAATCAATTATCAGACCAGCGAGACGCATGGATGTCAATAAGAAAATGCAATCCCGTGGTGATTAAATGAGTGCTTGCTCACAAGAGAGGCAAAGCTTGAAATGTATTTTATTTATTTTTTGTTTACCGCTCTAGCCAAAGTTTGAGAACGTACCCTTCCCCTGCTATTGACCAAAGCTGAGGAAGCCATGACATGACCGAGTACAAGCTTGATTGAATAACTAACTCAGCAAGATTAAGGAGGACTGGCAGAGGAGTTCAGTTTTATTGTCCTGCTGTTTGAGAGACAATAAAAGAGTGCATTTGTACCAACAAAAAAAAAGTGAACCAAGAAGACATCAATATCCCCTGCCACCATGAAATCCTGTTTACGAACCAAATCAAAGTCATGACTAGAAGCATACATTCGCTAAGTTTCATTCATCTAGGTAAAGTACTTTCAGAAAAAAAAAATTTGTCCCCACATATCTGGATGGACGGACTGACAGACGAGCTCCACTGCAATATTCCTGCACTCTACTTTCTGTCTCGAAGGAGGATAAAAATGGATTTGGGGCTCCACCTTAGACTTCAATTAGAAGTGGACGAGTTCAGTCCCAGTGTACTGCCATTTTGCTGCAGCAGAAAATGTATTATGGCCACCGACAAAAACCTGGTTATAAGTCCTGATGTTGTTTCTGTGCTATGTTAAAGATGTGCGAACATAAACTATACTGTGCTATCTTTCCACACTCGCTAAAATACATGCAAAAACTAGGCTGTCCGGCCGGCTAAGACCACATGGGTGTGCCTGCTTGTTCCAATTACACATTTTGTTGAAAATTTCACAATTTTCACATGGAATTATGCTTTTTTTCTGGCAAATTCTGATGCCATGGCAATCAAAATCGATACCTGCCAAGGCCTAACGATAATCTATGCCCACACTAAATATCAAACAAATCAGTTGAAATTTGTGACTGTAGTGCACCCAAAGGAAGTCTGCACAGACTTTGTTCGGGGGCTACAATAGCAAAAATACAACTTATTTTATTTGCATTGATGCAAATTAGACGATCACATAAATTACAAATAAAACCAGATAAACACCTAAGAGCACATGCACCTAAACAGTGGGTCAAGTCACTGAACAGCTAAAATACGTGAGAGGGTTAGGGCTTGCTGTGCCTGACACCACTGGCTATTCCTGAAATCAGTGTATCGTGGATAAACTCTCATTCAGTGGAAAAGTCCAGAAAACATGAACTGGACTCAGGTGTGTATTTGAACAGGTTAATAGTATACTACTGAAATTGCGCAGAAGATGCGCATAATTCCGTCAAAATTGCAATGTTTCAGATGTGTTTAGTGGCATTTGATGCATTACATGATATCGATATGTTTGGGTTGGTTGGGACCTAATGAATATAAGACGTGATGGTGAACGACATTCTAATAGAGGCAATGTGGTTGCGTAATCTAATGCTAGCTACGCAAATGAAATGACTAATGTGACTGAATAGAAGCTTTGTCCAGCTAATTCCTTGTCAACTGCTTTTTTTGGGGGGGGGAATTTCTCCTTTATTTGAAAGTTATACAGTGTAGAGAGACAGGAAAGTTGGGGAGAAGAATGGGGGAAGACATGCAGCAAATGACCCGAGCTGGAATCGAACCCAGGTCGCTGCGGGAAGGACACAGTCTTTATGGTGCGCGCGCTTAGACCGATGAGCCACTGGGGCGCCCCAACTGCTTTTCTTTTGACAAATAAATTCACCGATGCAACTTTATTTGGAAATAATAGACACAATTAGCAAACAGAGGCCAATTTAAGCAGTAGAATCCAACGCACTCACTTTAACCTCCACTGCAAAACTTTATTGCTGAAAACAGGGGGGAATTCCCTTGTTTTTGGAGACTTGTGACTCTGAAAATATGTTCAATGGACAAACAATAAAATCGGAGTTGTGCACATATTTTTTGCCATGTCACCAAGCTCCCCAACTGTTTGTCCTGAGAACACACCTACAGTTTGGTGAGGACTCAGCAGCGCTTTTCAAATACTTACAGAGCAAACTGCAGAAAAAAAAATTCCATACATCTGCTGTCTCAAACCAAGAATTGTTTGTGTAAAGAATATGATGGCTAATGCAGGGAAAATGCACAATTGCTCCATATTCCTAAGATGCAGCCACTAAATAATTAAGCCTCATAGTACAGCCCTTTTTCAATTTCTACAGAAAAATTTGTCACGCACCTGAATCACAAGAGAACAGTACTGGAATTGTCTGACATCCTTCCAGCAATTTGCAGTCAAATAGATGCTTAGCAACACCTTGCTGCATTTATCCAGTCCTTAAAAGGAATTTATAGCTGGATCATATAGTACTCTCAACTACTGGTCATTATTGATGTATATTTAAGGAAAAGATGCGTCTGTTTCGAGGTGGCAAACGTAGATTATTTTGGTAGCTTCGCTAATGCGGATTTAACACTGACTGACTTCCCATCGAGCCAGCCAGGGAAGAAAATAAATGTCTCTCTATTCAGCGGAGCAAACCTGGGGAAACTAAATAGGACGAGCCTGAAACACAGGCCTTGCTCTCATAAAACTACAGTTAAGAGCACCCTCACCATTTAGCAAAGAATCAGCATTCCCCTCCTGCCAGGAAATACACTGTATGTATTCCTAAATTTAGCGCAGCAATACCATAGAACCATAAAGCAACTACAGGAAGAAACACGAGGATAAGAACTAAAATGACACATCGCATCACCAGCTCTCTGAGGAGTATTTCTTAATAAAAATGAAAAATGGAACTCCCAACAGAACAAATCAACATTCCTGAAATAAAATGTTCAATAAATACCTCACCTTTATTTTAAATTTCTCAGAAATGTAAAACCTCTGCCAGATGGTCTATCCATCAAGTCTTTACCAGTCCTTAGAATCTAAAAGCATTAAATAAAATATTCAAAAGATGAAACTCTATTTTCTCTGTATATATTCTTACCAGTTTACACATGTCAAAGGCTCATACAAACAATCAGAGTCGAAATAGGATCATTGCATTTCTTTTATTTAGAAGAGCACTGCTTCGAAACCTGAATCTTGAATCAGCTTCATGAGGTGTGTTTCAAATGAAAATGCTAAATTATTTTGATGATGGTTAGCATATTTGTGTCTGAAATATTTTTTTCACACTGTAGATCACACTGGGACATTCATAGACCAATGAATGCCCCAAAGCTACTGCAATTACTCAGAATTTTAAACATCTAATCCAAGGAACAAGACAAAACAAAACAAAAACATTTATTCAGTGTTATGTTTTTGAGGAGTTGGCAGGATGTAAAGTTGGCAAACACAGGTCCACCACCAGTTGACAATCTGCTCACAAAACCAAAAAAAAATAAAAAATTAAAAATGGCATTAAGCAGGCTGGGTTCCCATGCCTTGGGCGATGGTGCAATGTAATAACAAACAGACTAACCGTTTAATCAGAAAACACAATGTTGACAGCATGCTTAAGCCTTTATTTGCCTACACTGCACAGCTAAGCTGCAAATCATGGAAATGTCAACATGTAGCACCTTGATTCCCCCAAGAGTTGGAACAGGCACAACAACTTTTGACAGCACGACTAAAACAAAGCTTTTTGTAAAGAATAAAATTAATAACTGAATGTAGTTTTCCCTGCCCTCCTACTTGATACAACACTCCCCTTAATCTGACAGTTGTAGTCCCAAGGAAAGTTGCTTTTATTACATTAAATAATGCAAAATCAAGAAATTAATTTGATTCAGCAGCTGGCACATCATGTTTTGGTTGCTAAACGGGTCCTTAAAACAGCACATATAAATAGTAGGGTAGGCGCCATCAACTCCACAGTTTAACTAAGTACACTGTTAGGACAGTTTGCAAACTCACTTTATGTCAGCCAGTATGGGCTCTGTATCTGCTGATGTACTGGTTCTGTGCTGCCACCTGGTTTTGCATTCCTCTGAAAGTCACTGTTTCAGTTCTGCTGATACTATATGCACCAGTAGTACACTTGTAATACTGAATTTGCCATACGTATATGGCCAGCTGGATTGGAGTATGTTTCCTCCTCTTACGATCAGCTGTAGTCTGAGGATTCGCTGTTTGTAGGGCTACATCTTCTGATCTTGTCACACGTAAAGCATCACTCAAAGCCATAATGTTTGCACACTAGCGCAAAGACTGAGACCAGTAAAATATAAAACCTATAAAATATAAAAACTATACCTATTAGCTAAGAATATTGCAAACTCCACATGGTTTGTGATTGCTATTTATTTCTGCAAGGTTAGATATTGAAAGTATTGTTTCTTAAAATGTGATTTATATAAAACCACTGAAATGAAGGATAATTAAGAATATAGAAACAACCATAGAAACACCAAACTGGTCAATCAATAGATTTGAAATAAAGACAGGGAAAAAAATTAAAGGAAAAACTGACATGAAGTGAGAAGTAATATGTTGACCCACCTCGAGCAGCCAGAACAGCGTAAATGCACCTTTGCATAGATTCCGCGGTCCCGGGAGCTAAAGGGAGGGACTGAACTTATTTTTCTCAAAGATATTTTCGGTCACACTTTAGATGAAGTGTTGCTCATAAAGGCTTTATACAGCATGCATAATGCATTCATAAATGAGACATGTCTTCATAAATCATACATGAGCAAATGTCATGCTTTGTAAAGGGTGAAATGACACATCCTTATTCAGCATGTGATGCCAGATGTGACAATGACAATGCCACTTAGCTGACAATGTCACCCTTTATAGCATTTAGCCACTAGCTAAGTGACATTATCAGTTATATCACATCTGGCATCACATGCTGAATAAGGATGTGTTATTTCACCCTTTACAAAGCATGACATTTGCTCATGTATGATTTATGAAGACATTATGTCTCATTAATGAAGGCATTATACATGCTGTATAAAGCCTTTATGAGCAACACTTTATCTAAAGTGTGACCTTATTCTCTTATTTGGTTTTCTGATGATGCAGGTAAAGAATACTGTTGAACAAATTGGTCCAAAAGCTGCAATATGTATCCAGCTAGGTCGAGATCTGGTGTCTAAGAAGGCCGTAAAATACAATTCACATAATTTTCATACTCATCAAACCATTCAGAGACCTTAACCTTCCTCCCTGTGGATGAGGTTATAGTCATTGTTATGCCCTTGGATCCGGGAACGAGGCATAATAACAGAAACACTAATAGCTCCTCTGTTTTGTAGTAAAATGTAGATATAGGTAACACCCATTTAGTGGCGTGGCGGCTGTGCACTGTGATTGGTGACTGGTTGGGTAAGTCGGGACGATGCCTTGTGTCCTGATTGGGCGGTGGTTGGTCATGGGAGGGGTGTCCCTTTTAAATAGGCCAAAATCGAAGGTGGTTCTTGCGATATGCCAGAGCCCTGAAGTGGAGGACACCTTCCCCAAACTTTTGTTCCCAACCACGCGTATGCGCCTCATTTTTAACCCGTCACCTATTAGACTGCCATGCTTGTAGGAAATAACTCCCTATACTGAACCAGACTTAACAACGCGGAGCTATTCGCCGACGGAGCGGCAGCTTGCGCTAGCCGTAGGTTATGGTGCCGTCTTTGAGGGGAGGTAAGTCCCGGCTTTCCTTCCACCTTCACCAGTCCAGGCCAGCCTGCCTTCTTTTACAAGCAAAATTATATCCCTAGATAAACGTGACCACGACAGTCATCGTGGAAAAAACCATTCCCATTAGCACAGAAACGCCTCTTTATGGGATAAAGGCGATGAACAAGACCCCCTTAACTTCATGTGTTATACATTCAGGCTTGTACTGTTTGCCTGGCGCACACCACGCATGCACTCAGTCTCCCGTCGAGATCATATGAAAGAATGACACTATTCCCTTCATATCTTCAGACAAGAGCACGTGGTTTTTTGCACCATAATCTATTAAATGTTTTTCTTGCCGATTCATTGCTTGAGAAAGGGAGATTGTTGGAATGGATCCTTTCTTCAATTTTAATTTGGCTACAACTTCAGTGAAGTACAGCCCGTGATTTTATGTGCTGTCCAGTGTAAAATGAGCTGTACATACCTGAAAAGACTAACTCAAGACAGGTTGAGGCAAGTCACATAAAAATAAAATCCATCCCCAAGTCAACGATACTTATCTCGTTTGAAAGGCAGTGCAGCGATTTGTAAGACACACTGCAGCCAGTTATAATGCACTTTTCCAGGATGGTTTTCATCGAAATGGCTTCCATAGAGGCTACACTCTCTCACTTTGTACTCGTTTCGCAATAGCTCACTTAAGAGGAAGCGGGGAATGAGGGGGCAGAATTATGCTCATTTTTAGCTTGTTAACTATTGGTTATACAGTTTCAACATAGAAACTGGCTGGAATTCATACTGGCGTGTAAATTTGGGAGGCCATCTAGTCGTGGGTGACCTAAACACATGGCAGTAGTATGCAGATTCATAATTTCACAGCTGTTATTTTACAACTCTGTTTTTTTATAAACACAAAAACACAATCGATATGCATTTCCACATTATGGGACCTTTAAATCATTCCAAAGAAGGTTCGGTTTTTTTGTGTACTTGCTTGTGTTCATTAACCCAATAGCACTTAGTCTCAATATATATACATTACCTCTGTTCCCTGGAAAATCCAGGTAATTTCCATATTTTTGACATTGGATTTTGGAGTTATACTGACTCAGAATATTGTCAATTTCTGAATATATTTCTGAAGGAAACAAGCAAGCAAATGAATATCAAACACTGAATATAATATGATGATAAAATATATTCTTAAAATAATAGAAATTTAGCACTTTGTGCATGGATAATACAAAAATACTGAATTTAGTATCGACAACAAATGTCTGATACATGACTCAGAAGCATAGTTTTTAGCACAATGTAATATGGAAATTGTCATGAGAAAAATGAATGAATTTACTAAGATTAGGCATTCTACTACTGATTGAACCATAAATAGCGAAATAGCAACCCCTATGTTTTATCTTGAATTTAGGTCACTGGGGAATTCCTCTTGCCGATTTGAGCCATTTCAAGCTGATGACGTAGTCCAATGTGTAACCCTAGACAATCATGTGACACGGGTGGTTTGAGGCGGTCTAGGGAACAGAAGTTTCAGGCGGTATCGGTTGGTCCAAGTGCTATTGGGTTAATATGTGAGGATTTACATTTACAAACATTAGAAAACTCAGCAGCATACTCCACACTGGTCCTTTTGGTACTTACTGTCTGTTGTGAAAGCCAGGTAGACATTGACACATCAGCTCATGCTGTGTTTTGTGCACTGTTAGGACTCCTCCACACTGACCCTGATAAGATAATTTAGTCTTCCTTTTGGTTCTAGAATAACTGAAATGTCAATACTATTATCCCTTTAGGGTTTATGTGAGTTGTAGCTCACATCTTGCTGCTGCTCTTTTCTGTGTTCCAGTGGTAAAGGTTTGATTGGTTCCCAGAGGGCAGGTAGTTCACAATGGCTTCAGCGCTGGTTTTGGGCCCTAGAGCAAGGCCCCATACCCTGTATTGCACCAGACCTAGGATTATCCAATCAAAATCAGTACAATTACAGGATGCTTGAATCGGGAAAAGGAGCGCGTCTTGGGTAGAAAATCAAAATCACTGTACCAGGTGCTCTTAGGAATGGGGCAAAGAATGTAACAAAAATCCGAAAAAAAGAGTCTAAGGCACTCTGGTAGTGGAAAAAAGTAAAAAGCCTTTATTAAATGGCTAATGCATCGGCAAGATTAAAAAGCGCACCTACGCGTTACGGCCATACAGGCCTTCATCAGGGTGACTAACAGGATGCTTGTTATTATTTTCCTCCTCCTCTGTTCCTGAACTGTCATGTCTCAAACATGACTCCATTTCTTTCATTTCATTACGAATCCATTTTCTCATTTCATTCTCCCAGTGAGTTTTAGAATAGGGCGGCACGGTGGTCCAGCGGGTAGCGCTGATTCCTCGCGGCAAGACGGTTGCGGGTTTGAAAACAGCCTGGGGCACTTTCTCAGTGGAGTTTGCATGTTCTTCCCGTGTTCACAAGGGTTTCCTCTCACAGTCCAAAAAGATGCATGTTCAGGGACTCTAAATTACCCATGAGCCCTGTGATGGATTGGTGAACTGTCCAGGGTGTGTTCTTGCTTTTTGCCCATAGTTTGCTGGGATAGGCTCCAGCTCCCTTATGTCCTGGTGAGGAAAAGGTCCAGACAGGGCCGGCTGCAGCCAGCTTAGACTGGTGGTGTAATGAAAATTGCTGGGGGGTAGAGACGTTTTCATTTTGTTGACCGGGGGGGAGAGACGCGTTTCATTTCGTACATGCTTCTCATTGAATTCGCATTGCGCGCTCCTTTTAATTGCGCTAAAATATACATTAGTAAGTCAGGAGGCACTGGGGGGGCGCGGTAAAAATCTGGGGGGGCGTAGCCCACCCCTGCACCCCCCTAGATCCGCCCATGGGTCCAGATGTCGAATGAATGGAATTTTAGGAAAAAATTATGAGACACACTTCAGACAGTTATTACTCCGCAATGAGGCTGACATGAGACTCACAATTTTGTCTGTTCGGTCAAGGAAGAGAAAACATTGAGCAGTAACATTTTACTGGGGTTTCGCAATTTGGCGATACAAAATTTGTGTAATATTTATGAACTGCAAGTTAGCGCTCTTTTTTTTCTGTTTCATCAAATTGTAATTCAGCCGAGCAGATCCACCTCAAAAACTGCAGTGTGATTCGAATGTTGCGCGTGTTAATATTTATGAAGTGCTTCTGTGCTATGAATTCACTAACGCAGCTACTTTGCAGCACAAACTTTCAGCTGTTTTCCTGCGAAGAAAAGTGTCCTGTCTTTATGTAGCAAATAAAAACACATTATGCATTTTTCAAGGAAGATATTATTTTGTCATTTCTGTAGTTTCTACTGTGTACTGCCGGAAAATCAGCGTTAATATTCTATGGAATGTTTGGAGACCTAAATATTTTATAGAGTGTTATATCTCACAACACAATATTTTTCAGTCCTTGCGAGGAGGAGGGCCTTCCTTTGGGATCGAGCAGCAAGTATCTGCTGTCATACAACCGTTCTGGAGAAAATGAGAAAATCGAGGTTTAAAATGCTGACCACACAGTGGAATAAATATAAAAAACATGAAAAAATAGATGTGTATCAGACATATTTCTTAAAAAGTTATGGTTATCTACGTTCTTAAATCACAATGTTCTCTCACAAAAAAGAAACACCGAAATAAATCAAGCACAATAATGCAAATGCATTTTTTTTTAAGCACCCTTCATCTCAATGAACCCCCGGCATACATATTTTCTCCTCATTTTGGCCCTTCATATCTTCCCTGTTCTAAAGTTCGCTTTGAAAATTCAGTGGATATTAATCTTTACAAATCAGCGAAAGGAACGCCATTGGTCGAGTGAGGGTTCAGGCGATGTGAGATTGAAATTCTAGACCTGAGAATGTACAGCAGGCTGCTTTCTCAGATGCATAACATGACAGTTCATTTGGTGGACTGAAGTCAAAGAATAAAATTAACTACACAGTGCATTGAAAATTTCCCCCTTAGTTTCTACATTAATCTACCAATTGGTTTTCCTTCATCCGTTCACCCATGAAATTAGACCCTCCATTCTCACCCCCTCTCATCTCGGACGTGCTCCATAATTGAGAGATTTACCTACACCTGCCACATCCCTAGTAGAAGACAGATTTGTGGTCAAACCGCTTGCATGGAGGTAATATGTTTTGCTTAGTCTTTTAGAGCACCATGACCCCGGTCTACCGGGAAATTAAATTAAACTGGAGGATCACAGTGCTGTCGGAGGCAACCGTGGCAACGACAACCCAATTCAATGCAGCAGCCATCACTGGCGTCAATTATGCGTACCGTAGAGGTGATATCTGTGGGTGTGAAATAACACTTCTTCCACTACTTCCTCTTAAAAAAAACTGAAAGGGAATCACATTCCCCCAGTTCCACAACAATTACAAGTGACAATTCAAAATATAACTGAAAGATCATCAGGCTACATCCCGTTATAGAGTACGGAGTAATAAAACTTTAATAGTGATGGTCAGGCCTGCACTGGCAGTAGACATATGAAGAGTTTGTTTCCAAAACCCACTAAGTGCCAAAATGACAAAAATTGAAATAATACCATAAAGCGATAGCCCTGTGCCTCTTACAAATGGTGCAAAAATCTGTTTTTATAAGTTCATACTGTAAGGTGAATTTTTCATGGTCAAAGTTTGTTTTTTTTTTTCTATAAAATGCAACAGATGCCAACATAGAAAAAGCTGATTTACTCAAAATGAGCAAAATGGACATATTGCGTTTTTTTTTTTTAAACAAACTCTTCATATCATAGGACCCCATCAGTCCTTAATCCTCCACAACAACACAAGCATTGGTATAACATCCAAATGTGTGTGTGTGAGAGAGAGAGAGAGAGTGAGAGAGAGCAAGAGAAAGGCCCTTTGGCCCTCTCTCTAATGTTATAATCCACAAAACAATTTTGACGATCAGCCCTGGGGGGCGATCAGAGGGCTCTATTTACGCTGCTTGACACCTTCCTGCTCTTCGACGGCACCGATCTAATTAATAGATGTTAAATGGGCGCCTGGCAAATGGTGCATGCAAATGATGCGTTAGCTGCTATCTGAATTAAGCACTCCTGTGGCCCGCAGTGGCCTCCAGCACATAAATTTGCCCTCTCCTCGGCACACCGCCCCCCCCCCCCCTTTCCCCACCGCTTCTCATCCGCTGAGGTGAATCTGGCTCGATTAATGAAGTCTCATCCGGCTTCTGTGGCCAAGGAAGTGAGCGTGTGTGTTAGTGTGCATTGCATTAGCTCCTGTGTGCCTTCAAATACAATGTATACAGAGCGGGATGGTAAAAATAATCAGAGATGCAGCCATGAATACCAGCTTATGGAAACTCAGGACACTCTTTTTTTGTTGAGTCTGGTTCAGACATGCATTGATTCAATTCTTCTGCGATTTCTGGGAGCCGTATTCATGAGGGGACAATATCACTGTTGACAGGCCACTTAAAGGAGCTGTGTCACGATTACTGCGCATGCACGGAACGTACATCCTAAGAAAGTGAATCTGCTTGACTGCAAGTCATAAGTCATAATCTGATTAATTCCTTGCCGGTATGTATTCGTTTAGCATTGTATTTACAGTACCAGTCAAAAGTTTGGACACACTTGACTAATGTCACAGCACTCTTTTTTTAGAGAAATTTAAACAGCTTTACTTCTCTATATAATCTCAAATGGAATTTTGTAAAAGGTAAACAGTCAGAAGTGAAAAGATGCTTTTTATATTAAGGAATTTTCTATGGAAATTTGTGGATTCAAAGCGCTATTTTAAGCTCTAGCCAAGGGACACGAAGAATGTAAGCTGGTTTTCCATCACGAATAATCATAGAAGAAGAAATATACCCTCTAGATTTTGACTTGCAGTGGAGCAGATTTGCTTCATTCAAAGTTGTGAGTTTGCGCGTAACTGTGACACAGCTCCTTTAAGTCTGATGTCTGTTACTCCAAAAAAAATGACAATTCATGAAGGGACAACTGGTCTTATCAACCCACTTTACTGTATTATAAGTTATCAGCAGGAAAGTGGGCTCATAACTCTCATAAAGGGACGACACGTGATTCAAAATGGCGGTGACGATGATTCATCTGATTCAATGCAGACGAAACTTGAGAAGAAATGGCATTTTCCCCATTTTTCCCGGCATATGAGTGTGTTTCTGTTCGCCACTCCAAAGGATGATTGTTAACTGCCGTGAGATTTTCTCCCTCAAGTCTTCTTCTTTTTTTTTTTTTTGCCAACAACAAAAGCCCCTGTTCAAGGTTGAGTTCCTCAAATAGCAACACAGCTCGGAACCCATGTTCTACCCTTGGGAAAAGCAATTTTGTTTTTTTTCTTTCTGTTTCTCCCATCTTCTTCAGCAGTTTTGTTCTTATTTACGTGGGCTGAAAGCACCCAGTTGAGCATGTGTGGTGGCAAACTAGGTATATTCTTAAAATAAATGAGAACTTTTATGCAGGCCCTGCTGGCTGCCGTTTGTGAATACACCTTGTGTTCTGGAGGTACAGGTCCTTTAGCTATCAGGACTTTTGGAATTATCACCCTGAATTGTGACAGTCATTAATACACACCCAGAACCATAGCTCTGTGGTTTTTGAACAACCGTCGTATAAAGTGTTTGTCTGCTGCTGCTGGTATGCAGCACAAGTGTCCGTTTTTGCTGCCAAGGTTAGGAATGGTTCTCTCAGCAACCTGAAATAATGTTTTTTTCCTTTTTTTTGACCCATACCCCTGCAGTTTTGTCCCATCGGACAAAATGTTTGTCCTACATTTTGCTTGAGACCCAGCTAAGTGCTGCAGCTCAGAAGTCTTTAAGGCAGGCGTGTACAGCTAATTAGCATTCAAATGAGTACACTTCAAAAAAAGAAATATAAGTCTATCTTACCAAGCAGTATAATCCTGTATTTAGACTTAAAACATTTATTTCTATCATCTTTTTTCCAAGTAAGACAAAAATTTGCCAATGAGATGTGATAATTTTGATTAATTTCTAGATATGCCAATCGGATGAGAAAATTTCATTAGTCAAGAAAATGGAAACTTAACCCTTAGAGCGCTAAATGCAGCTATTGTTGCTGAATGATGTAAGATATCAAAATCAAAGCTGTTGAAAACCTATCGTGTGGCGACTTGTTTAAAAGAGCTCCCGTTTGTATATCATTGAGATAATAAATAATTAAATAAATAGAAACTGCATTCATATAATAGCTGTGCCAATTTTCATTTTGATTGCAGTGTTGTATTCAATGTAATAGAGTATGTAATACTTAGGATTAATTCAATGCTGAATTGAGCAATGACAAGCTATTCACTCTCGTGTTAGCTCTTAGTGTGGACTTAAATTTCCTGTCTGACTATAAGAGCAGATGGTGATGGGCAAGCAGACTCCATTTCTATCGTATTACATATACAAAACTATTAATGAATAACTGAATACTCATCAGTCGGGGCAGTTTCCAAACAGCTGGTAAACAGATGATCTGAATAAACAAGTGATGTAAATTTACAAGTTCGTAACTTATGTACCTTGCATATTTTAAAGTGCTACTAATGAATGCAAAATCCATCTATGAATACTCGTTATCAAATCTGCTTGTCCCTGGTCCAGGTTGTAGGAGGACTGGAGCACATCCCAGCATGCATTGAGGCAGAAGCAATCCCACACGCTAGTGGCGGGAACATACCATGGACAGGCTGCAAATCCAAAATTGTCGGGCGCTAAGCCAAAATTGTGCAACAAATTCATACCTTTAATCTCATATTCTGAATGCTAAGATTGAACTGTTTTCAGGAGTGGTGCATGTTTTCAATGGACATGCCAAACTGCTGTACTTTGAAATGCCATCTGAGAGCTTGCAGATATGATGTTTATAGGAATGCTTAGTTACCCAGTCTGCACAAGCAAAATTTGAAAGTCTTGAGGCATACCCAAAATTCTGCATACAAATCCAGAAAACGTGTGAACTGTGGCTTGCAGGTACTGCCTGTGACTAGAATGTTCTTACTGAAAATGTTAAGGCTGATATGAAAAGCCATACTCACGGTTATTGCTAAGTTTTATAGTAGAAGGCACATTATCATGAATAGATGGCAGGCTCAATTTCGCCGGGGGTCTTTGGAGCCGCATAAGCCTCAGGCGGGGTCCAGAGGTAGAGAGCCGAGGTTTGGGGGGTTCGGCGAGGCAAAGCCCTTTCGGAAGCTCCTGCTTTTTTCTTAACTGCAAAGATCATAACTGACATTTAGAGGGGCTTACAGAGAACATTTCACTAGTAATACAGAGAAGTATTTGTGGAGTATGTTATCCAGCAGACAATTTTTATGCTCTTTCTTGGCCAGTTACAAAAATACCAGTTACATTATCTTCTTTTGGATTATGATTTGCAATTAATCTTTCATTTCGTTGCAATTTTAGCAAAACCTGGAATTTTTCTTTTTTTTTCATCTTTCTCAGTGTTACTTACGGTCCCCATTTTGCTTCGTTTCTGTAAGGCTACGCCTCCAGCCATCCAGCTCACCGGTTTATTAAGACCTGGACTGCACTTCCTCATTATTCAATTATCACTTGCATCTGTTATTAATTCCCACTGAGTGGTAGTAGTGGAGTATATAAGTCCAAGCCTCACGCAGTTTCATTGTGAAGTCTTGTGGCGCCATGGTTTAACGGTGTTGTTAATCTTGTGTGGACTCATCCCCGTATTTCGCGTACTTAACTCTAAACTCCAAACCGAGTGCTGTCACTCTTTAATGCAGCACTTCATTTTTAAAGGATGATTGTTTCCTTTTTGTTTTGTGTAATACTTAGTAACTATAGTGTGCAACGGTTCTAGTATTGCTCTCTGTTAATAATGCGTATTTTTTGTTAAAATTGATGTTAAATTCAAAGAGCAGTATTTGGACAGAGAACCATTGGTCTATTCTTATATTGACATGTCTTTACTGGATATTCAAGGCATTTCTGATAGGACCACTTCGTCATAAAAGAAACTATTTATTGCAACATACAGGCATTCAATCATAGATTGAGTTTGGCGACATGGCTCTGTTATGAGAGATCCCTGCCCGTCTGAAAGAGGAACCGAAGGCAGGAAGCTGCTAGTAATCCCCCTCAAAGGAACAGAGCCAACAGCAGCAATGACGTCACGAAAGAGACATTGCTATAGAACGAAAATTTAGACAAAGAGAGCCGGGTTAATGAATACAATAGATTGGTGGAGCTGGGGTGGAGGAGGGTTGTTGAGCGAGCGCACTGAGGAGCAGCTTCCCGAGGCGAGCTTAAGTAGAGTAGCATATTACCAGCCAAGCAATCAGGCAGCTCGGTCAGATGACAGTCATGTGCACTCAGGTAGAAGCTGCTCCTCTGTTAGCAGGCTTGACTCCATGGCCAATCAGAACTCACGTCAAGTCTTCATGTTTCTTATCATTCAAAACAAAATAATGCCAAAAATCAAATGTTGTGCAATGTCACAAAAAGGCTTCATTTTTTTTTTTTTTTACCCTGGCCAGCTGGCAAGAAAAGGCTGAATACAGCAGTCTGCAAAAATAGCTAAATGAAGTAAAAGTTCATGGACACTTGGGCCCAGTCTTCACGTACACAGATATTTTTCTAAATTGATATTTTCCCACCTCCATTTAAAAAAAAAAAAAAATTCTGTCCACATGACTTAATTTACAAAATATCTGTGTCCACATAAGAGCACAGAAACGACCACAAACATTCAAATCAAGTATTCCCGGCCAGTAGGACCGATAACGTTTACACTGTATGGTCCAATACCAGAGAAGGGCATCACTCAACTCAACAGTGGGCTCGCGCGAAATGAGCTGTGACATCATTGTTTTTGAAAAGCTCTATTTTACATGTTCACACAGATACACAGAAATCAGTGTTTAAAAAGATCTTCACTTTAGAAGGCATTTTAAAAAAATCTCAGTTGGGGCGCCCCAGTGGCTCATCGGTCTAAGTGCGCGTACCATAAAGGCTGTGTCCTTCCCGCAGCGACCTGGGTTCGATTCCGGCTCAGGTCATTTGCTGAATGTCTTCCCCTATTCTTCTCCCCAACTTTCCTGTCTCTCTACACTGTATAACTGTCAAATAAAGGAAAAATTCCCAAAAAAATAATCTTAAAAAAATCTCAGTTTTCATGACCTAAAATGCCATTTGTGTGTGAGCGGGAGGCCAAAACACATAGAAATATATACAGTACCAGTCAAAAGTTTGGACATACCCACATTTTTCTTACAATATATGTTAAATAAGCAGACTTTACTTTGCAAACAAAGATCTAATTCTTAAATCCATCAAACTAACTGCCATTTCTTGTCATATTTGCAGAGCATTCTCAATTTTTTATTTATTTTTTAACAAGGGCAGTCATGACTATAATGAATTTGCTGTTGCATGTCTGTCCAACTTCCCAAAGACGTGCTGCACTTGAGGTGGCTTTTCATCAACCTTTTCACCTAATATGTCCCGAAACCGCTTGACTTTAATTCGGCTGTTGGAAAATAGAAGGAGCTATTTGTCTTTTTACTTTGCAAAATACAGCTTCTTTGAGAATTCCAAAATTTTGGACACTATTCAAACAAGTCAGTTATTCTCTTTTCCCTTCTGACTGTTTACCTTTTACAAAATTAAATTTGAGATTATATAGAGAAGTAAAGCTGTTTAAATTTCTCTAAAAACAGAGTGCTGTGACATTAGCAAAGTGTGTCAAAACCTTTGACTGGTACTGTACATTTTCACAAATATCTGTGTACGTGTTGACTGGGCCTAAATGACTTTATCTGGGGGGGAAAAAAACAAAAAAAAAACATGAAAAACACTATTCCACCTTGGGTTAATTGGCTGGCACGTAATTTAGCATCTCATCACCTGGGGACAATGGCTGTTTGTCGGCAGGACTCTCCCCACCCCAATGCTTGACAGTGTTTATATGTGCCGGTTGGTTGCACTGGAAGGCAGGTTAATACAGTAATGTAATCGACACACGGCTCGCCGCTGAGCAGAGGAAAATAAGAGAAGAAGAAGAGACAACTGGCAGCCTGGGCCAACGAAGAGCGGTCTTTCCTGGTGCTCTCCCCCAACGTACTGATGTCATTGAAATGAGACAGGCCCGGGATATGATTGTATATTAGTTTTATTTCACTATGAGGGAATATGATAAAATGTAAAATGCAAGGGAAAATATGAGCGTAGAAATATCAGTGAATACTGAGGTTTTTTACGACGGTGGCTGCTCGCCTGATGACAGGGATTTTACTTCGCGCATAAGATGAGTGAAGCAGGCTTCATTTGAGGGGATAAGTTATTCTAACTCAGAGAAACTCAGGACTGATTATACAGCTGAATATTTCAGAAGCAATCCAGCATATTTTCATGACTTTAAGGTAACACAGAATCAATTACACACTCATTTGATAAGAAGGCCGTATCTCTTGAGTACAGGGGTCGGGAACCCTGCTCCTGGAAGAGCTATAATCCCGCATGTTTTAAATGTCTCTCTTCTCAGACACACCTGATTAAAAAAATTGCCTCTTTATCAAGCCCTTGACAAGCAACGATCATTTGAATCAGGTGTGATAGAGCAGAGAGATATCTAAAACTTATGGGATCATGGCTCTCCAGGAACATGGGTCCCTGTTCCTGCTCCAGTAAATCACCAACCCTGTGGCTGACTTCAGCTGTGACGCGAGTTTGTACGCGAGTTGGCAGAGTTTCAGTCAAATGATCTGTGTTTATCAGGGTTCCGACCCAAACGACCCTTCACCTTTACTCGAGTTAAATCCATCTTAAGAGGTAGGTGGCTACTCTGTCGTACATTTCAAGATAGCGTGAAGCGCATCTGCGAATAAGTTTGTTGAACTGAAAGTCTTTCTGGACATGCAGTGAGCAGCAGATAAAGGGATTTCCCTGAATTCGCATATAAACTCGAACTACAAATGAAGTCAGCCTGTGACATTAGCTTCACTTTTGCTTTTTATGAAGGCTGCAACATTTTCATTAGTAAAAGCAGGGAGCACTCAAAGTTCTTCCCACCTTGATAAAAATAAACGTTATTCACCCTTTTTGCAGACAAAATTTGGATGATGGCAAGATCTCGAGCCAGTCAGGATTTTGCATATAAAATGGCAGTCACAGTGGTGTGCAAAAGTATTTGCCTTCTTCCCAATGTCCTTTTTTACTGTATATTCCTCCCACTGAATGGTTGAAGATTATAAAATAAGTTGTTGGACAAGGGAAAAAATTATAAAATATAATTTTTAAATCATTATTAAATTAATTCAATGGATTCACCAATGGTGGCAAAGTCAAAATCCTGATGTTGTAACAGCGCCTGGAAAGAGAAATTCTCGTTCAAAGATCTGCCAATTTGTTGGAGATCACATCAAAATATGGAAAGCATTTAATTGCAGTTATTTCCACAAAGGGTGTCCAACCAGACATTTACTATTTCACAGGGATGATATGGGTGCATGTTAACCATTTTTACTGAAATAAAAAAAAATAAACACTTAAAAAGCTGTATTCTGTGTTTAGTCAGGTCTTGTTTGTGTAGAATTATACATTGTCCAAAAAATCTGAGTATTCAGTGCTGTAAATGGGCAAAGATTAAGGACATCAAGCAGGAGGAAAATACTTTATCATGCAACTGTAAACAAGAGAAATTTCTTCCTGTGGCTCTGACAAATTGAATGAATTTCCAAATTAGTCCATGACTTATTTTACCAAAAGATTCACCATTAAGTAATTTATGTAACAAGTGAACTTCAGGTGATGCGACACACTTAGTCACACGCACACAATCTTCTGAACTGGACATTATCCACTGCTTATTGTCATCAACCACGGCTAAACCACATTCAAAATGACAAACTGAACACAACCAATTAAACTCCGTGCAAGTGAATACAAATATTAGCCTCTATCAAATCCTCATTCAATCACTGAAGGAATAGGTATTCTGTTATACAGTGGCAGCAAATTCCACATAATTAAACTGGTGATAAACAATAAACATCATTCCAATTTCTACCTTTGTGAACACAAGTAGTGTTATTATTTTTCAGGAGGTGAGCATTATAATCATTGCTTTATTGTTTGAGCATCAGGTTTAATAATGAAACCAGTTGTGCTTTCAGGAGTAATTTCCAAATAATGGTTCTGCAAGCTGTCACTTAATCATTGGCACGTGCAGCAGTCACAAGCTCAAATATACAGAGGGTATTTACAGCATTCGTTTTATGTCGGAATCTCATGCACAAAATTACACTATATCTGTCTTTACTTCAGCTTGCTTACAGCGAATATGCGACTATGACGCCTGGGCATCTGTCCACACAAACAAATATATGGCGCAGTCCATATGTGTTTAAGATGGTGACAGAAGTTTGGCTCTTTGCCTCAGGCTTCCAGCATGTTAGATTGACGACACGCTTGAATTTGCTGGTATTTTCCTCCATATTGTGGGAGCCGTGTAGAGACTACAGTGGAGTGTCAAAACCCTCATGCAGCTACAGTACCAGTCGAGAGTATGGACACACTCACATATTGCGAACAAGTACAAGTAGACATCGGAATTAGCAACAAAACACCTTTTATCATTATCGCTTAGCACTCTCAATTTCCTCTTTGACGCCAGTCATACGGTCCTGAGAGTTTTCTGCAGTGAAATAGCAGACTTTCCCACAGCTGAGTTACACTTGTGGTTTGCATGTCCTTGACCCCTCTAACAATGAAATCTCAAATTAGCTTGCCTGTCATTCACATTTTGGAAAATGGAAAGGGTATTTTTCAATGATGTAAATCACTCTTTTCTTTAGCTGCGTACTACTTACGCCTAGCCTTGTGCCATTTGAGGTTATTACCACTTACATTTCACTCAAGGCAGAGTGCTAAGATAGAAGGAAAGCATGTGCAAACTTTTAACTTGTGTTATATAGCAGCCTTAAGACACAGAGTACTACCTTCATACTCTATGTATGTAATATTATATTGGTGCAGCACTGAAATCCAGTAAAGTTGTGGTCATCTTTTCAAATAACTTACAGATCTGCTAGTTATTTGGCAGGAGGTATTTGAAGTGCAAAGTCAGGCACAAAGTTCCAAATTTTTGATCAATTTGGCTGAACTAATACATGCGTTTTGGGTGCAACAGTAAACCAATCATAATGACATCCTCTATTGCCTGCATTTGCCCCCTGGTAGATTGCAGGGATTGGAAATGACAGTGGATTTCTCATTAAATCACACTAACAGATTTATTTCTATTAAATGACTGGCTCTAGTCCACTAAAACTGTTTGTATAATGTGGTAGATACTTGATTTTACCTCTGCCAAGGAGGTTATTTTTTCCCCCCATTTGTTACCTCCGCCAAGGAGGTTATTTTTCACCCCTGTCTGTTTGTTTGTTTGACTGTTTGTTAACAGGACAACTCAAAATGTTATGAACGATTTGGCACAAAATTTAGTAGGATAATAGGTGGTAGTCCAGGGATGAGTTCCTTTAAATTTGGAAGAGATCTGGAACATATTCTGGATTCTGGATCCAGAAGAATAACAATAAAACTGTCTAACGCCGGTCTATGTGATATTTCTGACCAGATAACTCAGTAAATTAGGAACAGTTTGGTACAAAATTTATATGGATGATAGGTGGTAGTCCCAGGAAGAGCTGATTTAATTTTGGAAGTGATCCGGAACATATTCTGTGACCAAAAGAACAGATACATGGTGTGCCGGAGGTATGCGCTCTCCTGAGTGCCCTCTAGTTTTTTGTTCTTTTCATTTCTCTTATCAAAATTTGTGAAGCTGCAAGTTGAATCAGCCAGGTTCTAAAAGCTTGAAGGAAATATGGTCACTTTAATTTAAAAACATACTTAGAAATAATCACAGGGTTAAAACATTTGTTATAATTGCAACATTGGAATGAGTACTGTTTTCTTTATGCGCCATTGAGCAAGACTCAAAGAACCACCCTGATTTAATTTCTATGTTTGTTCCACATACCGAATACCACATACCACATGCCTTTCCCAGACACCTTACCAATTTTATAGATTTTACTAATTAAATTGAAATTAAATTGTGAGTGAATGTTTCACACTTCTTGTAGATGAATATTTGGTTGCTTTAATTGCTAAAATTGTGTGCATGTGAAAAAGGCTTATGGCTTTTCCCTTATTTAATTGCCACTATACAGGGGATTATCTAAATTTTGCTTACATATCAGAATAATAGACTAGAATGTAGAATATGGGATCAGACTCACACTTGGAGCAGTTTTTACAGGCCTATATGTCTTACAATACCTGTGAAGCAAACTTCACTTTTGCAGGTTTGCAGATGACAAAGCTGAGAAGAACTAATTATTTATTGCACTTGCAATGCAAAACAGCATTAACAGTAACAAAATGGAGTCTTTGTTTTACTTCATGTTTACTACGTATACGTGCAAACATATAATGAATACAAACATGACTAGCATGCTTATTTCAATGTCGCTTACACGTTTTTGCCGTAAAATGCTCCCCTTTGTTAGCACATAATGTTTTTCAAATATCCCAACAGATTGCAGAGGTATTTGTCTGAAGCTTGAAATTCCGGCAACACAGCTCCAAGGAACAGTTTGCACACATGGCTTCGTGGTGTGCATATCGTGTGCCAGCTATAACATTTTCACATCACTTCCAAGGTTCATAAATCACTACTTTGGCTAAGATTTTGACACAAACATAATTTATGATCAAATCTGTGCATATGAACACTTCATAAATGATGTCCACCATGTGCTGGACAGAATAAAACAGGTGTTTCGGAAACTGGGATTGGTGTGAAGTGTTAAGATGTGTGAAAATATTGCAATGAAACTGTGGTGCCTCTTTGTTTGGTATTTTATGTGTATATATCCACATTTTGGAATAGTGGCACATTGATTGGTAACCTACACTCACTGACCCCTTTATTAGGTACACCTGTTCAACTGCCCGTTAATGCAAATATCTGATCAGCCAATCACATGGCAGCAACTCAATGCATTTAGGCACGTAAACATGGTCAAGACAATCTGCTGAAGTTCAAACCGAGCACCAGAATGGGCAAGAAAGGTGATTTAAGTGACTTTGAACATGGGCGTGGTTTTTTGTGCTTGATGGACTGGTCTGAGTATTTCAGCAACTGCTGATCTGCTGAGATTTTCATGCACAACCATCTCTAGGGTTTACAGGGAATGGTCTGAAAAAGAGCAGATATCCAGTGAGCTGTACATCTCTGGCAAAAACGCTTCTTGATGCCAGAAGTCAGCAGAGAATGGCCAGACTGGTTTGAACTGATATAATGGCAACAGTAACTCAAATAACCACTCGTTACAACCGAGGTCTGCAGAAGAACACCTCTGAATGCACAACACGGGTGCCTCTCCTGTCAGCTGAGAACAGGAAACTGAGGCTACTATTCGCACGGGCTCACCAAAAGTGGATAATAGAAGATTGGAAAAACGTTGCCTGGTTTGATGAGTCTCGAATTCTGCTGCGACTTTCAGATGGTAGAGTCAGAATTTGTCGTAAACAACATGAAAGCATGGATCCATCCTGCCTTGTATCAGTGGTTCAGGCTGGTGGTGGTGGTGTAATGGTGTGGGGGATATTTTCTTGGAACTTTTTGAGCACCGCATTACCAATTAAGCACCATTTAAATGCCTCAGCCCACCTGAGTATTGTTGTTGGCCATGTCCATCCCTTTGTGACCACAGTGTACTCATATTTTGATGGGTACTTCCAGCAGGATAACGCACCTTTGTAACGTTACAAAGCTCAAATCACCTCAAACTAGTTTCTTGAACATGACGATGAGTTCACTGTCCTCAAATGCCTCCACAGTCACCAGATCTCAATCCAATGGAGCACCTTTGGGATGTGGCAGAACGGAAGATTCGCATCAAGGACGTGCAGCCGACAAATCTGCCCCAACTGCGTGACGCTATCATGACAATATGGACCAAAATCTCAGAGGATTGTTTACAGCACCTTGTTGAATCTATGCCATGAAGAATTATAGAAATTCTGAAGGCAAAAGGGGGTCCAACCCAGTACTAGCAAGGTGTACCTAATAAAGTGGCCGACGAGTGTACATTCAAAACCAGTGACACATTTCAATTTTAGATGATCATACAGTAATATGTTTCAAAAAATCAGAAAACAAATTTCAAATGAGATAAAATACAGATGATGTCAACAAATATTAAAATGTGAAATACATGAAAAACATAAACATATGAAAAAGGCAA
The DNA here is from genome assembly GCA_029692085.1 of Gymnothorax javanicus. Lineage (NCBI taxonomy): Eukaryota > Metazoa > Chordata > Actinopteri > Anguilliformes > Muraenidae > Gymnothorax > Gymnothorax javanicus. Next base: position 10,574,564 of record CM056194.1, read on the forward strand.
ACAATACACAAGTGAGCATGCAGTTATTTTATGGAAAGTAATGCACATACGCCACAAACTACAACAGTATCAACCCTTGAATATTTTTTAACTGAAAGGAGTGTGATTTTGTCAGTCAATACCGTATAACTGAAAAATTGCTTTGCACACTACTTTTAAGGCCCAAGAAGCAAGCAAAATGTAAAGAAGTTATTTTTTTAATTCTGTATCATTTTTTTACTGAATGCATTTCTGGCATAAGTGGAGAGGGAGGATGGGGGAAGGGCCAAATCGGCAGTGACCCTCTCTCTCCCTGGGTGCTGATGATGAAACACGAGTACCACAGCGGGACGCGACACCCAAGGAGTCCAGCATGACGAGATTCCATGACAGTTACTGATATGGCTGCCTGTGACAGGGAGGGATTTGGCTTGTTGTGGCTGATTTGTATGGTTTGAGCGGCATTAACCAGGGAAGCCAGCCAGGACAACACAGCAGCAGTCGAACAGGAAGATCGCAAGGTGGGAGGGGGGAGCTGTTTGGAGCAAGCGGCAAGTACAGCCAATGGGAAGAATCGAGGAGTTCTTGTGAAGGGAGCTCATACAGAGCCAAGCTGTCCTTTTGGAAGAGTGCCCACTCTCAAAGCTTCTGGCCTGTCGCATTTCCCACCAACTACCTCATCAAGAGGGTCCTCATCGCCTGGCGACTACTGAGGACCCTCAACGAGGAGGACAATAACAGGGAAATGCAGCACTCGGGAGCAGGCACTTTTCCAGCAGGAAAGCCTGGCACCATGTGAGAAAAAGTCAGAAGAAGAAAAATGGCTACTCAGCACATGGTGGCCGTAGGACATCCTGTTAAAAGGAACGGGAGGCTCAAAGCTTGGAGTGGTGCAAGGACAGATTGCCCCCGGCAAGAATTTCCAGGAGATGCTATGGAGTAAGAAACAAAGGCCTGGTGGAAGAGTTCTTCCTCTGCACAAACATGCACAAACATACACTCTCACTGCCACACAGCAAAACCACCCAAGGCTCTTATCTCCCAAGGCTCTTCCAGAATCTGTGTGGGTTTCCATCAGGAACAACTTCCTCCCCAAGGCTCCAAGACATGTCTCCCAAGACTTGAAGATTTGGCTGAACTGGGACCACAAAGTGCCCATAGGTATGAGCGTGTGATTGAACATTGAGTGCCCAGCAATGGACTCGCTGATACTCATGACCAAATACAGGAATGACCATGGATCCAGCACAACACGAAAGACATATATTAATTGTGATTATTGTGTTGACAGGTAAGGAAATGGCTACCTGGTTTGCATACATACCTGCGACTTTGTCAGTCATCCTCTCTCCTCCAGCGGAGATTTTGAGGGCAAAAGTGCGTTCCGAATAACGTCACTTGCTTGGGTCATGCAATAAAAAATGGACGATATAGCTAAGTCGTTTAGAATTTTTTACACCGATCTCCGATCAGAGATCTCGCTCACTGTCCTCAAGACAAAAATGCTCTCTGCAAACTCTCACTCTGGCGTACTTAATTGTAGCATGTCGTATTTGCAATGGCCCGTTGCTATTCTATCAACTGTACTGTATTAACAGGTAAAGACTAAAAAAAATTAAATCTCCAACTTTGGCCTTTTTGAAGCCTAAGCACCCGGGCTCAGAACAAACTGTGGGCATTATGGTCATGGCTACTTCTTTCCACAGAAACATGACTGATTCCCCATACAGAGCCATGATGGGTCACACATTCACATGGGGTTCAGGGCATTCCTGGGGAAGCCAGCAGTTGCAATGCATTCTGATAGTCATGTCTTCACAGCAAATGCATAGGGAAGCCATGAGGGGGGAAAATATCCTAATATCTTATATCTTAAATACAGAGCCTTCTCTCACTGACTATATGGTTAAACCTCTTTAAAAATTCATTTTCTGCCAAAGAACGACTGAACAGCCGATTGGACATCAATCTTTAACTTCGCCTGCGTATTTCCTCTTTCTACACTCGTGTGCTCACACAAACACACAAGCGTACTCACGCATACACACACAAACACACAGGTATAGACACGTGCGCACACACATACACACGCCCACACTTGGACTACCTCGTCTCTCTTTTTCTCTACTGCTAAATATATACGTATGAGAATCTAAAAAGCATACCATTGGAGCAGAAATTAGATTAAACCAATACACCACAAATCACTGAAAAGAAATCAGCGAAAATCTTTCAATCTTATTAAATGTATTCATGAAAAGCAATAGGATGAACCATCCCTATTCAAATGCATGTTAATATAAGACACCCGAGGGGAAAGATTTTTTTGGCTCCCAAACTTTGAAATATCCCCAGAAATGTTCTGAGAGATTTCATGGATAACGCACAGCTATTTATTTTCACTTTTCAGGACACTAAACATGAAATAAATAAATCTTGGCAAGGGATCTGTAACTTGAGATCTGTGATTGCCACCAAATGAAATAACATTGGGGGAAATGAATTCCTTTCATTTTAAGTCAACAGCTCTCACAAGTTAACCGAACTTTATTCATGAAATACATTTAAAAATGGCATGTCAACAGTAAGGCCATACATATTCAGTAACTTGTTGAGGCATGCCATGATTTCTACTTTCAAATGATTGAGTTGAAAATTTTTGTTTTCTTAGTTGCAACGGTGTTTCCCAAACCTCTCCTGGCGTACCCCTTGTCCTACATGCTTTAGATCTGTCCCTGCTCCAGCTCAGGTGATTCAGATGATCAGGTCAATATTAACCCCTGAAGCTGCTTGATAAGAAGTGAATCATTTGAATCAGATGGGCTGGAGCAGGGAGAGATCTAAAGCCTGCAGGACATGGGGTACGCCAGGAGAGGTTTGGGAAACACTGATCTACACTGAGGACAATGCAATTAAAGCACCCATAACAGTTCACGCACTTTAAATTCACACAGTGTATTAAGTACTACCTGATGTTAAAGTAAGCATGGCTTGGTTCAAAGATATTACTTAATGAAATTATACCTAGAATTCGGGAATATTTTTTTTGCATGTATTTACACTCCATGGAGTTCAGAACACTCTGCTTCTGTTGAATCACTTTTCAGAATAAAATCAACTGAGATGAACAATTCTTACAACTGGGTAGTGTTGTAATTAAAAGTATGAAACAGAGCATATTCTGTAATGTTTGAACTGCTGTATTACTAAAAGAAAGTCTTGTTTCCAAGTAATCCCCATTGATGAAGTTGCAGAAAAGTATGACTGTAGTCTAATGTTCTAATTGATTACTCTGTAAATCCCGAGCCTATCAAGCTTGGATGCAGCTCATTTCTACTTAGACTGAATTCTAAGTGGAAGATCAGGAGTACTTCATATACAGACTGAACAGTTCAATCCAGCCATTTTCCCGAGGTTAAAACACCATGTAGGTGTTCATTTCAATCCTAATTTAGTGAATTCCACACCAAAGCTAAAATAGGAGCTGGGGATATTTATTGAATTGATTAAGCACTGGAATTTGTACTGACGAAGGACGGAATAGAGTCAAATAGGTGGACACAAGTGCAGGATAGTGGGAAGCCCCGAGCGATGAGACTCAGGTTGGGGGTCGTGTCTCCTCTTGGAGTCATAAAGACTGTTTCAAGTCCCGCGGGGTTCCTGTAGAGTGACTGAGAGATAAATAAAAGGGAACGGGAGGGAGGGACGTCAAACGAGACAGACGAGGATTGTAGAATGAAGGCGGAATAAATAGGCTGGTTGGTTCAGACGTGAATGAATGAATGAAAGGAGTGACGCTTTTAGGCGTGGTCTGGTTCACTGACTTGCCTTTAGTACTCCATAAGGCACAGCACACTACTGGTTAACAGATCCATGAGATGGCCAGGTCTTGAATAAAGCCTCCTCTACTTGGGTCAGAACCTACAGAACCAACATATTACTTCTAGATCAGTGGTGCTCTAGATATACAGCATAGGATCGGTGGTGCTCTAGATATACAGCATAGGATCAGTGGTACTATAGACATACAGCATAGGATCAGTGGTGCTCTAGACATACAGCATAGGATCAGTGGTGCTATAGACATACAGCATAGGATCAGTGGTGCTCTAGACATACAGCATAGGATCAGTGGTGCTATAGACATACAGCATAGGATCAGTGGTGCTCTAGATATACAGCATAGGATCAGTGGTGCTCTAGATGTACAGATTAGGATCAGTGATGCTCTTGATATGCAGTATAAGATCAGTGGTTCTCTAGATATACAGCATTGGATCAGTGGTGCTCTTGATATGCAGTATAGGATCAGTAGTGCTCTAGATATACAGCATAGGATCAGTGGTGCTCTAGATACACAGATTAGGATCAGTGATGCTCTAGGTCTACAGCATAAGATCAGTGGTTCTCTAGATATGCAGTATAAGATCAGTGGTGCTCTAGATATACAGCGTAGGATCAGTGATGCTCTAGGTCTACAGCATAAGATCAGTGGTTCTCTAGATATGCAGTATAAGATCAGTGGTGATCTAGATATACAGCATAAGATCAGCGGTGCTCTAGATATGCAGTATAAGATCAGTGGTGCTCTAGATATACAGTATAAGATCAGCGTTGCTCTAGATATACAGCATAGGATCAGTGGTGCTCTAGATATGCAGTATAGGATCAGTGGTGCTCTTGATATGCAGTATAAGATCAGTGGTGCTCTAGATGTACAGATTAGGATCAGTGATGCTCTAGGTCTACAGCATAAGATCAGTGGTGCTCTAGATATGCAGTTTAAGATCAGTGGTGCTCTAGATATACAGCATAGGATCAGTGGTGCTCTTGATATGCAGTATAAGATCAGTGGTTCTCTAGATATACAGCATAGGATCAGTAGTGCTCTTGATATGCAGTATAAGATCAGAGGTGCTCTAGATATACAGCATAGGATCAGTGGTGCTCTAGATATGCAGTATAGGATCAGTGGTGCTCTTGATATGCAGTATAAGATCAGTGGTGCTCTAGATGTACAGATTAGGATCAGTGATGCTCTAGGTCTACAGTATAAGATCAGTGGTGCTCTAGATATGCAGTTTAAGATCAGTGGTGCTCTAGATATACAGCATAGGATCAGTGGTGCTCTTGATATGCAGTATAAGATCAGTGGTTCTCTAGATATACAGCATAGGATCAGTAGTGCTCTTGATATGCAGTATAAGATCAGTGGTGCTCTAGATATACAGCATAGGATGAGCGGTGCTCTAGATATACAGCATAGGATCAGTAGTGCTCTTGATATGCAGTATAAGATCAGTGGTGCTCTAGATATACAGCATAGAATCAGTGGTGCTCTAGATATACAGCATTGGATCAGTGGTGCTCTTGATATGCAGTAAAGGATCAGCGGTGCTCTAGATATACAGCATAGGGTCAGTGGTGCTCTTGATATGCAGTATAAGATCAGTGGTGCTCTAGATATACAGCATAGGATCAGTGGTGCTCTTGATATGCAGTATAAGATCAGTGGTGCTCTAGATATACAGCATAGGGTCAGTGGTGCTCTTGATATGCAGTATAAGATCAGTGGTGCTCTAGATATACAGCATAGGATCAGTGGTGCTCTTGATATGCAGTATAAGATCAGTGGTGCTCTAGATATACAGCATAGGATCAGTGGTTCTTCAGATTTACAGCACTGAATCAGTAGTGCTTTAGATATTCAGCACAGGATCAGTGGTTCTGCATAGGATCGGAAGTTCTTTAGATATAGAGCATAGGACAAGTGGACTGAGACAAAGGGAAAGTTACCAGTGCGTGTCTGAGCTGCAGCAGATGGATGGAGGGAGTGGGACAGAGGATGTTGCAGTAGGAGAACTGGAGCTGAAGCCTGACCTTTTCTTCTCTCTGTAATGAGATATGAGGAGTTGGGGTGGATAGAGAGTAGGCCGGGCAGCATGACTAACGACCGACACCGATGGCTTCAGCATCGTTCTGAGGCAAACCAATGCACAGAGCGCCGGATAAGTTTCCAGGCGGACGGAATCATTTTCACCTTATTCGGCAGCGCAATCATTTCTGATTTGCGGCCGATTCGCCCCTCCGAAATACTACAGCCACAGGGTCGTATCTCTTCCAGACAGGAGAGCGAACGCGGGAGCAAGAGAGGAAATGAGTGAGATGCCATCGCCGGCTAGTTCTGCAGCCGTAGCGCTCTCATCATGCAAATAAATCACATTTGAATGTGAAGTAGGGAAGTAACAACAGTCAGAAACAAGATAACGCGAGAGTGAGAGGACGCTACAGAAGCAGTTACCTCAGTAAGAAACTGAGAGAGGGAGCGAGAGAGAGGGAGAGAGAGATGAAGAGAGAAGGGGAGAGAGAGGAGAGAGGCTAAAGAGATAAAAAACAAGACCTTATCGTTCGCATAGTTCTGACCTGTCTGCACCTCCTTGTCCCTTCTGAGCTCCTCAGTAAAATTAAGGGCCTCTTTCGTCTAGTGGCTCCCAGCCCCAGTTCCAGGACTTTCTCTCTGCTCCAGAAATATTTAAGAGGTCAGAATCATGAATTAGTCTGACTGAACACCCGATTATCCCAGTTTTACCGAGGATCAACAATTAATGAACACATTAAATAAATAAATTCACTTTCTTAAAAATTCATTTAAGAAATGTGTCCGCGTTAAATTTTATTCTCTCTTGACTTTTACTTTAAAGACATACATATATGCGGCAGAATTTCAAATTGTTTCCTCTTGTTCATAAATATTCTCCTTTTGATTAGTTAAGAAAGAAATCATGAAAAGACAGGCCAAGTTAGAGATGTTCACTTAACCATGACTTGCACACATTATCTAAGCATTTTAGACAATAAGTATAAGCATGAACACATATATAAAATCAATTAAAATGCATGCACACACTTTTGCATGCATATAACACAAACACACACACACACACACACATACACACACGCAGACAGATTTGCCTATTCATTCATGCGCACATAAACATACGCCTGCACATACAGTACGTACAAGACATTCATGCATGCATTCATTAACACACAAACACGCAACATACACTCTTGCATGCACATAAATTTGATTGAAAGCAGCATTGTTGTGATTTCAAGTCAAGTTGAAAAAGTAGATTTCTCAAGGAAATCATGACCTGAATAATCAGATATGCAAGACCACGTTTTTCGCACCACAGCCCCATCTGCTGGTGGGGCAAAGTATCAGATGCAAAAATGTAATTTTGTGCCATGTTGAGATGCTTGTTGAGATTTTGAGCCAGTCCTGGTCCTCAGACCCCTGAGGTAACAAGATCCATATTTAACGTCAGTCCTCTGGATTAAAATGCATCCCTGAATGAAGTTCTTGAAGTTGCGGACAGCAGATGAAATTGATATCAGGCGGATAAAGCTGCTTTATCACTGTCTGTGTAAATCTGCCGCGCGATACATAGCGCTTTTGTCTCTGTGCTCCAGCAGATAGGGTTTGAGAGCCATGAATATGAGCTCAAAGTAGAAACTGTCAGTTTTAATTTTCTGCTATTTATACTCATATTTTGTGAGCCATGAAGCAATGTCAGCCCTGTATTTATACAGTGTCCACAGACTTGAAGACTGCACCATAGGCTTGGAAAGCCATAATAAAAAACACTGTAAAAATAGGTAAGTGGGAAAATATTTGCATTCGGGTTCTTTTGCAGACTGTGTTTTAAAGTTTTTTTTTAATGTCTTCTGCATGTCAGTTCATGTCATCAGTTTCCTGGAGGAACCATTTTGCCTCCATCTCCCTGTACAGGAAAAGGTCAAGAACAAGCCAAAATAATGAAACGTGTTCGATGTTGCGCATGTCCTCCTGCAAAGGTGTCTTTTACCAGCAAAGAAAAAGTGCTGACTGATTTTGTGGGCGAATGATACGCGCCGCTACAAAACACATAACCTTGATTAATAGATAACCTTGATTAATTGCTGACATGAAGCACAATTACACGGTTATTGACTCAGTGGCCTCTACATCAGGCACACTATAGAAACTCAAATTACACATCGTTAATAGCAATTAATTCGGAGGGGAGAAAGTTTGGGGGAAAATTAGAGAAGCGGTTTCAAGGTCACATAATTTTGTGACCTGACAGAAATTTAATTCAGCTAATTCGCATCAACAAAAGCATTACAATCAAAATGGTCTCAGTGATGTTAATGTGCTGATACGAGAGCCTTCCAGAAACTTCTAAAATTTAAATAATAACAAACAACACATTCAATATTTGTAGTATTTCCAGATTCTGAAGGAGTAATTGGTGTAACTGAAAAACAGAGCAGTAAGCAATAAACCCTCAAAGACTGGTTCACCCGAGCGCTTCGCTAAGACCATCCTGAGAAATAACTGTTTAAGCCAATTTCATCAATCAATCAAACCAATCAAAGTTTATTTATATTGCACATTTAAAACAACCTCAGTTGACCAAAGTGCTGTACAGTAATTAAAATACAAAATAGTCATCATACACATATAAAATAAATAAATAAAAACAATAAAAGGAACAATAAGATTATGATATAAAGAATTAAAGAAGAAAAAAGAAAAAAAAAAAACATTATGTACAGGCAGTAATAATGAAAAATAAGTGGGTTTCATCTTTTTTTTTTTTTTTATGCAAAAAGTGACTAAAGACAACTTATTTTACTAAAAAAAAAAAAAAAAAAAAAAAAAGTAGTGCCTGGCAATACATACCCTGCTTGGTTTTTCAGTGACCTTGATCTTGAGCCAATTTGGTTCAAAATTTAATTAGGCAATCCTTAGAATATAGCACTTCTCTCCTGAAATTTTTTTTTTCAAACTGTTTTTGTACTACACTGCTGACAGTCAAACAAACCAACAAATGAACAAGCGCTAACGAAAACAAGACCCCTCGCCTTTGGTGGGGCGGTATAATTTATATTATGGTTAAAATAACTTTGATTCCCTTTAATATGGTTAATTCGCATTACCGCTAGGTACAGGCATTTAGCACACTCTTATCCAGGGGTGCGTTTCCCAAAATCACAGATGCTAACTTACATGGTTGGGCCCATTGACTGTGAATTATGAACTATGCAAGTGGCTAACTAAGTTAGCGACTACGCTTTTGGGAAATGCGCCCCAGAGTGATCCACAGTACTAAGTATCCTGTTGGATGTCACAATGAGACATGCGAGAAGTAAGCATTGAATCTGTGGCATCTTAAGGCTACAAGTGCAGTTCACGGCAGATTATAACACAGGACATCTGCCCCGACACCCTGTCAAGTAAAGTGAGCTTGTTATATCATAACACTTAGATAATATACCTCTCATGTCTCATGAAAAACAGAGCCCACCTAGATTAAAACTAACATACTCTCACAGAATAGTACTCAATTGTTTTATGCTGTGCTGCCTTTCACACAGATGAACTCGTCTGCCCTCTGGAGTGAGTCAAACTGTTGGGTTTTGCACGTTTTACAACTTATATCTGGTGTTGCACTTCTCAGTCTTGACAAAATAAACAAAAATATAAAATAAAGGGAGCTCTCTTAATAGTATAAACCTCTTAAACTCTTATTTGACTGAAGCACTAGATATCTTGGCATATGGCATTAGCTATCAAATGTTCTTAATTATGAAAGAGCGTATTTAGCATTTTTCATCAGTTATTGACAACTTGAAAAATTTAAAGTCTAAAAAACCTGTTTTTAATCTTAAAAATTCTTCATGTTTGAACTGACGTGTTGTGTGATTGTCTTTCAGCCACACACTACATTACCACATTTCTACTGATGCCTTTTAAATGAGGCCTATTTTCAACTATTCTCATCACCTTAACACAGGGTTAAGGGCGTAGATCGTATTTCCATTGCATTTATCTTTCCGTTACATTCAGTAAATCCTGCTCATCAATATTCTTTGATTACAGTGAACTTGAGATGATGAGCAATTACATTGCAATAGTAAGAGGTGTTAATTAGTCAGAGACAAGGGGAATTACTCAATTAGGGGCCACTGAATGACCTGTTAAAATCAAAAACAGTTATTGACACCAATGCACTTAATCATTACTTGTGATGGATAGACTCAAAATATCATACAATTCTCAAGAATTTTTTTTTTATGCTGACTTATCTAAGAAAATACATTGTAAGCAAAGCTCAACACTCCAACTGTCATGGGCAAATGCAGGCAGAATATGTTGCTGTGCTAATTGGAAGAGGTCTAACACGGGCTAAATGAAAGCTAGTTGCCAACAGAACAGGTGAATGCGGTTTATTCCCGACAATCCTTTGTTCCTTCCTCACCTTCCAGACAGAGAAATTAGTCTGTTTTGAGACTTGAAATATGTTTCTGAAAGCATTGTCGATACACTGCGCATGTTTGAGTGAAAACGTTTTCGGTGTCTTAGCGAGTGTAAGCAGAATTGCCGAGTTAGCTGGGTAGCTGTGCAGAGCTTCATTTCCCAAAAGCGCAGACGCTAACTTACGTAGTCAGAACCATTGACTTTATGTAGTCAAACTATTTGGTAAACAAACCCTGAAGTGAGACTTGGAACAGCTCTTTCTGCTTCCGTCCATGTTCCAGTATCATGGGGCTCCAGTTTTAACTCGGGGCGCTCAACCAGCCGACTCCATAATCCCACTTGATGAAACCATGTCCAGTTCTTTTTGAGCTCAGGGGTCATGCATGTGTAAGGAGGGCAGGAAGGGGACAGGGCTGGTGTTTGGAGAGAGAGGTAAGGGATGGCTGGTGCTAGGGAGCAGACGGCGATGTCTTCTGGTTTCGACCCCTTTTCAATTCATTCAGATGGACTCTCCCTGGACGCCATGATTAATCATCTGTCCTAATTGCTGAACACAAACAACAACAACGGCCAATCAAAAAGAAGAGTCCCGACTGGCCCCGAAACGTGCCTGGGGCATTCAGGCGGATCGTCATGGACCGCGCCGGCAGCCCGGCATGACACACTCGAGTGGAGCGGCGCCTCGGCATCGTACGGCGGGCGCTGTAACTGAGAGGGATCGGAGGCCAGAGCAAAGCTAGGTGCAGAGGACTCAACACTGAATCCCGCCCAAAACAGGCATTTAATCCAGTCCGACATTCCCATCTCTCTCCATTACTCCCACAACACCCATAAACCAGTCTTCATTACTCCCAGTACTCCCTCCATCAGTAACTACCCCCCACCATTCTTCATTACTCTCAATACTCCCTCCATCAGTAACTACCCCCCACCATTCTTCATTACTCCCAATACTCCCTCCATCAGTAACTACCCCCCACCATTCTTCATTACTCCCCAATACTCCCTCCATCAGTAACTACCCCCCACCATTCTTCATTACTCCCAATACTCCATCAGTGACTACCCCCCACCATTCTTCATTACTCCCAATACTCCCTCCATCAGTAACTACTCCCCACCATTCTTCATTACTCCCAATACTCCCTCCATCAGTAACTACCACTCACCATTCTTCATTACTCCCAGTACTCCCTCCATCAGTAACTACCCCCACCATTCTTCATTACTCCCAATACTCCCTCCATCAGTAACTACCCCCACCATTCTTCATTACTCTCTATACTCCCTCCATCAGTAACTACCCCCACCATTCTGCATTACTCCCAATACTCCCTCCATCAGTAACTACCCCCACCATTCTTCATTACTTCCAATACTCCCTCCATCAGTAACTACACCCCCACCATTCTTCATTACTACCAATACTCCCTCCATCAGTAACTACCCCCCCACCATTCTGCATTACTTCAAATACTCCCTCCATCAGTAACTACGCCCACCATTCATCATTACTCCCAATATTCCCTCCATCAGTAACTACCTCCCACCATTCTTCATTACTTCCAATACTCCCTCCATCAGTAACTACCCCCACCATTCTTCATTACTCCCAATACTCCCTCCATCAGAAACTACCCCCACCATTCTTCATTACTTCAAATACTCCCTCCATCAGTAACTACCCCCACCATTCTTCATTATTCCCAATACTCCCTCCATCAGTAACTACCCCCCACCATTCCTCATTACCTCCAATACTCCCTCCATCAGTAACTACCCCCACCATTCTTCATTGTTCCCAATACTCCCTCCATCAGTAACTACCCCCACCATTCTTCATTACTCCCAATACTCCCTCCATCAGTAACTACCCCCACCATTCTTCATTACTTCCAATACTCCCTGCATCAGTAACTGCCCCCACCATTCTTCATTACTTCCAATACTCCATCCATCAGTAACTACCCCCCACCATTCTTCATTACTTCCAATACTCCCTCATCAGTAACTACCCCCACAATTCTTCATTACTTCAAATACTCCCTCCATCAGTAACTACCCCACCATTCTTCATTACTCCCAATATTCCCTCCATCAGTAACTACCCCCACCATTCTTCATTACTTCCAATACTCCTCCATCAGTAACTACCCCCCCACCATTCTTCATTATTCCCAATACTCCCTCATAACTACCCCCACCATTCTTCATTACCTCAGTAACTACCCCCTCCCTCCATCAGTACTCCCCACCATTCTTCATTATTCCCAATTCTCCTCCATAGTAACTCCCAATTCTCCATCCATCAGTAACTACCCCTCCATCATTATTAATTCTCCTCCCCCCCACCATTCTTCATTATTACTCCCTCCATCAACTACTCCCTCCATTCTTCATTCAATACTCCTAACTACCCCCAGTAACACCCCCACCATTCTTCATTACTCCCAATACTCCCTCCATCAGAAACTACCCCCCCATCATTCTTCATTACTTCCAATACTCCTTCCATCAGTAACTACCCCCACCATTCTTCATTGCTCCCAATACTCCCTCCATCAGTAACTACCCCCACCATTCTTCATTACTCTCAATACTCCCTCCATCAGTCACTACCCCCACCATTCTTCATTACTCCCAATACTCCCTCCATCAGTAACTACCCCCCCACCATTCTTCCCTTCTAATACTCCCTCCATCAGTAACTACCCCCACCATTCTTCATTACTCCCAATACTCCCTCCATCAGTAACTACCCCCACCATTCTTCATTACCTCCAATACTCCCTCCATCAGTAACTACCCCCATTCCATTCCATTCTTCATTAACTACCCCCCCCAATACTCCCCTCCATCAGTAACTACCCCCCACCATTCTTTCAATACTCCCTCCATCAGTAACTACCCCCACCATTCCTTCTTATTCCCAATACTCCCTCCATCAGTAACTACCCCCACCATTCTTCATTACTCCCCCAATACTCCCTCCATCAGTAACTACCCCCCCACCATTCTTAACTACTCCCTCCCCCAGTAACTACCCCCACCATTCATTCTTCATTACCATTCTTCATTACTCCCAATACTCCCTCCATCAGTAACTACCCCCACCATTCTTCATTACCTCCAATACTCCCTCCATCAGTAACTACCCCCACCATTCTTCATTACTCCCAATACTCCCTCCATCAGTAACTACCCCCCACCATTCTTCATTACTTCCCAATACTCCCTCCATCAGTAACTCACTCCCCCACCATTCTTCATTACTCCCCAATACTCCCTCCCTCCATTCTTCACTCCCAATAATCTACCCCCCACCATTCTTCATTACTCCCAATACTCCCTCCATCAGTAACTACCCCCACCATTCTTCATTACTCCCAATACTCCCTCCATCAGTAACTACCCCCACCATTCTTCATTACTTCCAATACTCCCTCCATCAGTAACTACCCCCCACCATTCTTCATTATTCCCAATACTCCCTCCATCAGTAACTACCCCCCCCATTCTTCATTCTCCATCAGTAACTACCCCCCATCATTCTTCATTGCTCCCAATACTCCCTCCCCTCTCCCAATACTCCCTCCATCAGTAACTACCCCCCACCATTCTTCATTACTCCCAATCATCAGTAATACCCTCCCATTCTTCATTACTCCCCAATACTCCCTCCATCAGTAACTACCCCCACCATTCTTCATTACTCCCCAATACTCCCTCCATCAGTAACTACCCCCCACCATTCTTCATTACTTCCAATACTCCCTCCATCAGTAACTACCCCCACCATTCTTCATTACTCCAATACTCCCTCCATCAGTAACTACCCCCACCATTCTTCATTACTTCCAATACTCCCTCCATCAGTAACTACCCCCACCATTCTTCATTATTCCCAATACTCCCTCCATCAGTAACTACCCCCACCATTCTTCATTATTCCCAATACTCCCTCCATCAGTAACTACCCCCACCATTCTTCATTATTCCCAATACTCCCTCCATCAGTAACTACCCCCACCATTCTTCATTACCTCCAATACTCCCTCCATCAGTAACTACCCCCACCATTCTTCATTATTCCCAATACTCCCTCCATCAGTAACTACCCCCACCATTCTTCATTACTCCCAATACTCCCTCCATCAGTAACTACCCCCACCATTCTTCATTACTTCCCAATACTCCCTCCATCAGTAACTACCCCCCACCATTCTTCATTACTCCCAATACTCCCTCCATCAGTAACTACCCCCACCATTCTTCATTACTCCCAATACTCCCTCCATCAGTAACTACCCCCACCATTCTTCATTACTCCCAATACTCCCTCCATCAGTAACTACCCCACCATTCTTCATTACTCCCAATACTCCCTCCATCAGTAACTACCCCCACCATTCTTCATTACTCCCAATACTCCCTCCATCAGTAACTACCCCCACCATTCTTCATTACTCCCAATACTCCCTCCATCAGTAACTACCCCCCACCATTCTTCATTACTTCCAATACTCCCTCCATCAGTAACTACCCCCCCACCATTCTTCATTACTCCCAATACTCCCTCCATCAGTAACTCCCCCACCATTCTTCATTACCTCCCAATACTCCCTCCATCAGTAACTCAGTAACTACCCCCACCATTCTTCATTACCTCCAATACTCCCTCCATCAGTAACTACCCACCATTCTTCATTACTCCCAATACTCCCTCCATCAGTAACTACCCCCACCATTCTTCATTACCTCCAATACTCCCTCCATCAGTAACTACCCCCACCATTCTTCATTACTCCCAATACTCCCTCCATCAGTAACTACCCCCACCATTCTTCATTACTCCCAATACTCCCTCCATCAGTAACTACCCCCACCATTCTTCATTACTCCCAATACTCCATCAGTAACTACCCCCACCATTCTTCATTACTTTCAATACTCCATCCATCAGTAACTACCCCCACCATTCTTCATTACTTCCAATACTCCCTCCATCAGTAACTACCCCCCACCATTCTTCTTCAATACTCCCTCCATCAGTAACTACCCCCACCATTCTTCATTACTTACTCCCACTACCCCCACCATTCTTCTCCATCAGTAACTAACTGCCCCCACCATTCTTCATTACTTCCAATACTCCATCCATCAGTAACTACCCCCCCACCATTCAGTCCAATACTCCCCCATCAGTAACTACCCCACCATTCTTCATTACTTCAAATACTCCCTCCATCAGTAACTACCCCACCATTCTTCATTACTCCCAATACTCCCTCCATCAGTAACTACCCCCCACCATTCTTCATTACTCCCAATACTCCCTCCATCAGTAACTACCCCCACCATTCTTCATTATTCCCAATACTCCCTCCATCAGTAAACTACCATTCCCACCATACTCCCTTCTTCATTACTCCTCCCTCCATCAGTAACTACCCCCCACCATTCTTCATTACTCCCAATACTCCCCCATCATTTCCCCACCATTCTTCATTATTCCCCAATACTCCCTCCATCAGTAACTACCCCCCACCATTCTTCATTACCTCCATCAGTAACTACCCCCCCCTCCATCAGTAACTGTTCCCCCCCACCATTCTTCATTACTCCCAATACTCCCTCCATCAGTAACTACCCCCCCATTCTTCATTCTTCATTCGGTAACTCCCAATACTCCTTCCATCAGTAACTACCCCCACCATTCTTCATTACTCCCAATACTCCCTCCATCAGTAACTCCCCACCATTCTTCATTACTCTCAATACTCCCTCCATCAGTAACTACCCCCCACCATTCTTCATTACTCCCAATCCCTCCATCAGTAACTACCCCCACCATTCTTCATTACTTCAATACTCCCTCCATCAGTAACTACCCCCCACCATTCTTCATTATTCCCAATACTCCCTCCATCAGTAACTACCCCCACCATTCTTCATTACCTCCAATACTCCCTCCATCAGTAACTACCCCCACCATTCTTCATTATTCCCCAATACTCCTCCATAAGTAACTACCCCATTCATTCTTCATTTCCCAATACTCCCTCCATCAGTAACTACCCCCCACCATTCTTCATTACTCCCAATACTCCCTCCATCAGTAACTTCCCCCCACCATTCTTCATTACTTCCAATACTCCCTGCATCAGTAACTGCCCCCACCATCCTTCATTACTTCCAATACTCCCTCCATCAGTAAGTACCCCCCACCATTCTTCATTACTTCCAATACTCCCTCATCAGTAACTACCCCCACCATTCTTCATTACTTCAAATACTCCCTCCATCAGTAACTACCCCACCATTCTTCATTACTCCCAATATTCCCTCCATCAGTAACTACCCCACCATTCTTCATTACTCCCAATACTCCCTCCATCAGTAACTACCCCCCACCATTCTTCATTATTCCCAATACTCCCTCCATAAGTAACTACCCCCACCATTCTTCATTACCTCCAATACTCCCTCCATCAGTAACTATCCCCACCATTCTTCATTATTCCCAATTCTCCCTCCATCAGTAACTACCCCACCATTCTTCATTACTCCCAATACTCCCTCCATCAGAAACTACCCCCATCATTCTTCAGTACTTCCAATACTCCTTCCATCAGTAGCTACCCCCCACCATTCTTCATTGCTCCCAATACTCCCTCCATCAGTAACTACCCCACCATTCTTCATTACTCTCAATACTCCCTCCATCAGTCACTACCCCCCACCATTCTTCATTACTCCCAATACTCCCTCCATCAGTAACTACCCCCCCCACCATTCTTCATTACTTCAATACTCCCTCCATCAGTAACTACCCCCACCATTCTTCATTACTCCCAATACTCCCTCCATCAGTAACTACCCCCACCATTCTTCATTACTCTCAATACTCCCTCCATCAGTAACTACCCCTCACCATTCTTCATTACTCTCAATACTCTCTCCATTAGTAACTACCCCACCATTCTTCATTACTTCCAATACTCCCTCCGTCAGTAACTACCCCTCACCATTCTTCATTACTCCCAATACTCCCTCCATCAGTAACTACCCCCCACCATTCTTCATTACTTCCAATACTCCCTCCATCAGTAACTACCCCTCACCATTCTTCATTACTCTCAATACTCTCTCCATTAGTAACACCCCCCTACCATGTTTCATTGCTCCCAATACTCTTTCCATAAGCGACCCCCCCCCCACTATTCTACATTACTCCCAACACTCCCACCATTAGTAACAGACCTCGCGATTCCGCAGTGTTTGTGGACTGTTTTCCCCAGAGACGGATGGGGGTGTGTGGGGTGTTTGGTTTCGAACGAGATGGGGCAACTGCTTCAGGTTGGACCCTGTCCCCCCTCCAGTTGCACAGATGCTTGCCTCCTGAGCGCTCTGATGGGTACAGATAACATTACGGCCCGCAGTGAAGGCTCGCCGGGGGGTACTCTCAGGCTTCTGAGGGACCAAAGAACCAGCATGTCAATGAGCAACCCAAATAAACAGGCAGGCTGCTTCACCAAACGATTTCAGATCTCACTTCCTGGGACAGACACAGCTTCATAGGCAAAGGGTAGTTCAATCAGGAGAGACTAGTTTACGCTTCTGAAGCTCACTCGATCAAACATAAAATTAAGACTTTGGCGTAAACTCCAATCGGGACTGAAAGCAGATCACGGGATAAATCCCTCGATTGGCCAGCATCTTGACCCCCATCTGTGCTCCGAAGGTTGAATGGAGGCTTCATGCTGGTGCTTGCGGGGAAGGCGGTGGTTGAACAAGCAAATCAGCATGACTCAGGAAGAGCAGATTGGGGTTTGTAAAAGAGCGGACAGGTTCACGATTGGATCCTGCAGAGGAGTGAGAGCCGTAGCTTAACATGGGGTGTGGTGAATGAGGTCTTCCTGACTGAACTTGCACGACGCTTCATTTTCAGCAGCACCGTAAAATGTGCAGATGGGATTTCTACTAGTCATCTTACCTTTACTTCAGAGCGTACTGACACTGACAGAATGGGCAAACGCCGTTGGTTGGAATATCTAAACGAGCTGATTTGAAACGTTTTCATGTTTTGTTAAACCAACTTAAGGCTTTGTATGGAGTGCTAACCCACTTAATGCGCAACTCTATCTACTTTTCTCTCTGTGGACTGTCACAGACTTCATCTGCAATACTGTTATTTACTCCCACCAGCTCCAGCCAATAATCTTCAAAAAGTCTGGTGTGGGTGGTACACTAGAAGATGCCAGTTTACTACCCACAGTGATACACGGAGTTTCTGCAGAGAAACTCAAACGTAGTCACAGAACTGTGAAAAAGTATTTTCCCCCTTTCTGATTTTTCCTATTTTTGTTTGTCATATTTCAATGTTTCAGATCATCAAACTAATTTTACTACAAGACAGAGACAATAAGAGTAAGCACAAAATAAAGCTTTCAAATGATCATTTTGTTTTTTTGAAGGTAAAAAGTTATTCAAAACCCATATCACCCATACCCCCCTAAACCGTATAACCAGTTGTTTTATAAATATACAGTACATAGCGATCAAATGTCTTTTTTTGCCTTCAATAAGTAAAAGTATCAAACAAAAAACTGCGTGTTTTGTTTACTTGGGTTATCTTTGTCCGATGTTAAAATCAGTGATGATCTGAAACATTTAAGTGTGACAAATATGGAAAAATGAAAGAAATCAGGAAGGGGCAAATACTTTTTCACAGCACTGTAAATAAAAGCATGTCAATCGTGAATTTTCCATGGACCACCGTATACAACAGGAGACTTAATACCAATTAGGCATCCCGCTGACCCAATTAAGGGGGAAACTTTGGGGTGCCTTAAGTGAAGATAGAAGTAATACAAATAATAATAAGCTATTATTTTTATTCTTCTGACATAATATTAAGCGAATATCATTATTTTGTACTATAATATAGTGCTGGAGAATATTTGCCCATCAGCAGCATTGCGAATATTACCTCAGTGCCACAGGTTAGAAAAAGAGGTGGTCACCTTTGAAGGGCATGCTGGGAAATGGAGGCTGACAAGCGCTAAGTAAGATGGAGTGATTTTTGTTTCAAATGGCATTTCGTGAGCAAAAGAAATCAATTAACAGCCTGTTTCAAGACAGCAAGCGGAACATTTGAGGGTTCATTTGAAGATTGGAATGGAAAAAAAAAACATTGACTACTTGCTGGTTGCAATAAATCAATTGTCATTCGCCAGTCTTTGCTCATACATTATAGGGAAATGTCATGCACTGGCATAAGAATATGAAAAATGCCTTTTAACAAGGAAATCTACAGTTACACGCTGTTATGTAAGGCAATTTACTTAGTCAGACATTTCTGCTGAAATTCTCCGTTACATATTGTCCCCTGCACTATTCTTATTAACAAACCTCTTACCATATTTAAAACACGAATCTGATGCCCAGTGATTGAGTGAAATGGAACGAGCGCAGATAAATCATACATGGCGGCTACTTTAATTAAGAACTGGCAGTGGCCGACATCTCGATCCTCTCTCTCAATTAATTTTGATCACGGCCTTAAAATGAACATCTGCTACTATGTAGATGAGAAAAATTACCCCCTTATTAAAGACAGAAAGAGAGAAGAATTATCCATTACATATTAATATGATGCTGCTTCGACACTGATAAATACCAAACATATCTATGGATCTCAGCTAATATACGGCCTCTCACATTTCTCTTGAATTCATTATAGCTTCTTACCTCCGTCTTAAAATACCATCTTCTTCTCACACAGAACTCTGTAAATAATTGATAAAGCTGTCTTTGATGAGAAACTCATCACTATTTAAGGCTTCACAAGGAGTAAAAAGGTGTAAAACAGGACCTTAAACAGAGACCATTATATAGCGCGGTGGATTGGGAGGGTGACGGCGCTCTTCTGTTTTTTTGGGGTTTTTTTTTTAATTGATGAGGACACGACATCGCCAGCAAGAGAGTTAGAGCGCTGTGCTTCCGAGAGAACTTCTAAAATGAAAGCAAAGCAGTGAGACTGCGACCTCATTGCCCGTAAAAAAGAATAATCAAGAGTTGTGTCTCGTGGGATCCCGTTTTGCCGAGTCGCGCCATTAAGAAGTCACAGAGCAATAAGGAGACTGGGTTGTTACATAAGCCATTGCGGAAGAGGAGGCGAGAATGAAGATAGTTTGAGAAACCGTCACAAAAGCGTTGTGCCTCTGTATAAATTAATGGCTTAATCAGGAGAGCACAAAGAGAGTCCTGTGGACAAAGGAGGTAGCGAGTACTTCACCTCTGTTTAGAGTCTGTTCCTTGAGGTTTGAAACCACAATGCAACTGAACAGAACAAGGACAGAGGAGTCTCTCGGGGAATGCTGGTGGGACAGGGCCTATATCATAAAACTCAAGGTCACAGGGACCCAACTGCAAATGCATCATCCGAACACCCCGACTGAGTTGTCATAGATTTCTGTCCGGTCTCCAGGGAGACGGTACATGTTGAATAAGGAAAATGCAGATCTGTGAAGGTCACGTTGATGGCGCTGGGCGGTCGAACTGGGACCGCACGGGGAGCGTCAAGCATCCATCACGTGGCGTCAACAGCCCGGTAACACCTCTCATTATTTTCCCATTGCACATCGTCAAGGCCGCAGGTGTGGCTCTCCCTCCGAACTGCCGGAACAAAGACTCAGGGAGGTCAATGGGGAGAACGGCCGTGAGGACTGCATTTCCCACAACCCACCTTGTGAGATTTATTTGCGCTGCTGTCTGCTGTTTTCCTTGTCCCTGTTGCTGCCGCAGAGGCAGGGTTCAAAGTGAAAGGGAGTGAAACGAGGACACAACCTTCGCTGAAAAATTGCATCGGTCGGTAGCAAGAGGGGAAAAAAAAAGATCAGAGCAAAACCAAGCAATTTTGCATACCTAACTAAGCCTGTAAAGGTTTGGCAGAGGAAAAAACACCCTGTGACAGAGGATTTGCTGCCAGCACATGAGTCAAGGGCAAATTTTAAGAAATCTATTTATTGTGCAATTATTGTTCCTCACAGAGTGCGGAGGAACTAAAATTAATATCCAATTTTTTTTCTTTTTAACGGGGGGTTCAAATGCAGCTACAATCTTGAGAGTGTTCGGCTGCACATCTGATATTTTGTACTTGCTAAATTTGACTGAACAATTTTGTGTTTTTTTTTTAATTTACTTGCTCTGAAGAGCAGTTACTCTTATTTGCTGTTTAGTCTGGAGTGGAGTGATAACTTATTTGGACAAGGTGTGCATGAAGCAAAAAAAAATACAAAGGAGAAATGAAAAGAATACATATTTCCCCTGGCAGCATACACACAGATGGAGACTTCATTCAGACCATATTGTCTGCAATAAAATCTTCCCCAAAGCCATTAACTACCATAATTATAGTGCCCAGGTAATTTATTTCATGACAAACTCTTTGGTCTCAGCTGTCATTATCCGCTATGATGCTCGATTGAGGAAGAGTCCACAAGGTATCGACCCTGACCTGTGACAATACACACACACACACACACACACACACACACACACACACACGCACACATGCGCATACACACGCAGTGCTAGGAATGAACACCCCCAAGGTTAACAAAGACTTCCAGACCTCCAGATGTGCACAGCGTGGAGCAAAACCACAGAGGAAACTTAGTGACAGTAAAGGTAGATGATTTAACACACCAGATGAAGGTTATAAACACATATTTCTAAGGAGAATAGGGTTCCTACTTTTGCGAAATTACAATATGTCGATATAACAGGGGATTTCTAGCGATGACATTAAATATATGATATTAAATTATGCTTTTCAGAACCTCAATAATTGTTTTAATACTATTATAACTTACATAAAGTGGTAAATTAAATATTATTTTATAATCATAGTTAAAACTTGGGCATGGCATTTTTTATGCCCTCCAGTGATAAAAAAATTAAATTAAAAATGTAGTCATGCTTCTCAAAAATTCTTTGAAATTGCACAATAGTTCATTAAAGCAACAAAATGCATCAACTGGTATTTTTTGAGGTTTGGTGCCTTCAGAGTTTCAGAGTATGATTAACTTTTTCAACACTTTCGTGCATGCAAATCGCACATCTTGACCCCCCCATCCCTCATGGACAGCTGTACATGTGCATTTGTTGACTGGCTGACGAATTTAGGATTAGCAAAGAGGACGTTCGAAGCTGATGAACAATATTGAACAACAACGTACAGTGATATTGCACGATTTTAAACAACTCTGCATAGTTTTTTTTGTAATGGTGACATCGGCAATGAACACTAACATAATGGCGAAAATAACCCAAAAAAAGCAATGACCGAAAGTTTTAGTTTTGCTGAAATGCTGCTCGTGTTTTTAGCCCAAATGCATTGTTTGCTAAGCGTTTCATTGTGGACTATGTGTTAATGAATAATAATAGTAATAGTAATTTAAATGAATGATTGAAAACAGGTCATGACCAATCATTAATTTTGAGGGATTGCCAGTTGCCAGGTTACGAGCCACCACTGCCAGACAGCAACCATCACAAAAGTACCAATACCGATGTCCAACAAAGATTTAGCTTGTGGCTTAACCTCTGCTAAAATGAGATGACTCAGCAAATGATCAAAAGCTATTATTTCAACAACTTTGCTAACATAGCAAAACATCAAATAAGGACAACAACACAAGCCTAGGCACCCAGCTAATATTACTTCGAAGTCCAACAGCAAGAAGGCTGGCTTAAAGTCTGTCTTGCAACCTTTTATTTTGTGAAGCTCTTGCCATGAACTAAAAGTCAGTCTTGGCTTCCACCTAAAATGTCCTCTTCTGCTCTGCCATGATGTCCGTGCTGAGAGTACCGAGCTAGCTCCCTCTTACAGCTAGCTGAAGACCCACAGTTGGTAATATGTGACGTAGTGCCGTAAAGCGTTTTGCAGTTTTTGCGGGGAATTGTATCCAATTATCCCCAGCTACAGGTACAATGCAGGAACAAGCATTCAGTATGCGGAGTGGGAATGAAAGATGCACAATTCTCCCAAAGTCACATTAACATAAAAATTATCACGAAGTTGTTATAAGAAGGTAAAATACAGTTGCACAGTGTTTCTTTTAAAGCAGCATCAAGAATAAAATAGGATAGCCATCAATAATCACCCCCTTCTTCACTGTTTCTAAACCATGAACATTTTTATAGCGGTTGAATATGCTCATGCAGGGTGACAACAACGATTTCTGATTGATTTCGGCCATTCCAGGGTTGACTGTGGCCAGCAGCCTCTCAAGAGCAGTGCCTAATTAGCTTAGGATGGCTGAGGGGTCCACGCAACTTTGGTCAGCATAGTCTGTTTCTGAAATGCCTCCCACTAGCCATCTGGGCGCTCCTCAGTTGCTCTCTGAGCGTGCCCACATTCGGGTTTCCTCTGCTCTGGTCTGTGACCATGATTGAAGAGAAGAGGCCACTGACAGGTGCGTGTTTTGAGGAAAACCACCAACTGTCTACGATCTACCGAGATGGCTAATTGAGGGAAGTAAGTTGTTGGTCACACCGGAATTTTAAAGATGGCGGTTTCTGGAACTCGTGTCTCTGTGTTTGACTGAATAAAGTAAACTAACATCACCCATACTTCCCTCAGACAGGGACTAAACTGACATCTGAATTTATATCAGATCTACAGGGAAAGGAGTCAGTGCACAGAGTCAGAAATTATGGCGAATAGCATATATTTAAACAAAAGACGAACACTTCCTCATGGGACAGGGAATGTCAACACAGGATATGATCAGACTCTTGAGAGGAACAGCCCATCGAGAGCATCAGAGACGGGTATCATACAGTCAGGTCCATAAATGTTTGGCATTTACAAAGTAAGTCAAGAACACCCTCTACGAGGTGTGCATATCTGTGTCAAAGACAAAAAACAAGATACGACTTCACCAGAATAAAACCACAGGGTGTAAGCACATGATGTAGACCACTGGTAGGCCTAAAAACAATAAAATCAGATTAGAGCTTGCAATAAATCATCTGAAAACCCTGACCAGTTCTAGAACAACATCAAATAGCCAACTCAATCACCTGGCCTGAATCAAACTGAGCATGTACTGTCTGAGCCAATATGTTGAAAATTGTCTCACTCTCTAAATACCTCTTGAGGTGCCAAAACAAAAGGGTATAAGTCCGAAGAGATATTGAGAGAAGTGATGAGGACAGATGGGTCATCCTTCACCAAACTTTTGACAAGTAGGCAAATGCATGTGGAGAGTACACCAACAGAATGAGGCAAGGGTATAGGCCTAAATGCATGTATGGGGTACATCAACAGAACAAGACAATGGTACAGACCTAAATGCATGAGTGGGGTACATCAACAGACAGCCCAGTCTCATCCCGTTGCATCATATATATGACGCTACTGTTGAAGGAATTCTAGCCCGGGACCCCAGGGCCAGGTCTACCCCCTGTCTTGTAGTAACAAGTTTGCCATTACATCATCGTGTACGTTCATTTTCGGCCGCCATGGACGCTCAAAGGCCACACCTAAGTCTCCCAAACCTTGGGTTCACCTGAAGTTTAGTAAGTTAGCTGAAGCCATGGATGGTTCCAGAACACTCAGGTGCGCATGCTCAGGTACTGGGACCGGGCTGACCGATATGGTCATTCCGGAAAGTTAGCTCATTAGGCCAGCCTTGAGGGCCCGGACAGAGTTTAACTCATCTGGGTTTCTTGGCAGATTCATAAGTTTTTGCTTCTTCACAGCTACGTCTTTTACAGCAGTATTTTTTTTTAAAAAGATTTTCTTGTTGAACTGAGATTATGGTTTTACTTAGAATTTAGAACACTTTAGGATATTTTCCCACCACACTACCTGACCAAATGTTGATATACAACACAAAAGGAGGATTTTTCTTCCTTATTTGAAGCCAGTTTAAAACAAATCCTAACCCCTAACCCTTAACCCAAACTCTAACCCTAAGGGTCAAATAAGGACACCAGAGACCTTCTTTTGTGTCCTATATTGTCGCTTGGTCAGGTAGTATCACTGTATGATGAGTCAGGATGAGAATGTATCACAACAGAAGCAGACAATGGCACAGGCCTGAATGCATTACCCCAGCAGTCAGACACGGTTTTGCTGACAGGAGCATTTTCCCAGGCAGCTTTTGGGTTCACTTGTGCTCTATATTTAGAGGAAAGGGTCACAGTCAATCAATACAAAGTTATTCTGAGTAATTACCCTGATATAAATATATGAAATATCTGTATTCTAATGGGAATGGTCACTTCCAGGATGACAATGGCCCCAAATATAGGGCACAAGGGGTCACAGAGTAGTTAGATGAGTTTAAAAATGATCTGAATCATATCCTCTGGCCCTCACAGTCACCGGATTGGACGCACTGGACACCTATGACTGATTTTAGAGTAGACGGACATGTTCTGTAGTGCTCTCTACCACTAAAAAAAAAAAAAAAAAATCAATGAGGAAAATCTATCGACACGTCACACGGCAGTATCCAATCTCTCCTGTAGAATTCCAGGGAACTGCAGAATCAATGCCAAGCCCAGTTCATGTTCCTGTCGCTCATTTTGGCCCAAAGTCTCACCCAGATAGTTTGATAGTTGTTTTTTTCTTTAATTGTCCCTTCATTTATACACACACACAGTTTCTCATGCTATAAAGACACAAGACACCCAATTGGACGATTTGCTAAGGGCAGCCAATGAAAGATCTGAAGGGAAGCCTTTCTCATCTCTGCTCCGCACAAATTTAGTTTCAAAATGATGCAACCGCAATGGCTGGAGTTCTTGAGCTTCAGCGCAGATCTATAGCCTGAAATGAGGTCACAGTTCAAACCACTAAAACTCAGTGATTTAAGATTTAATTTAAACCCCAGTACTCTGTCATGTCATGCATATTTTTGGGGCTCATTACGCACAGACTTCCCGGGCTGTCTTAACATCGCTGAGGGGTTTTAGAAGACGCTCTCTGTCCTAGTACGACAGACAGGCTCTCAAGCAGCTAACTGGTTACAGACATGTCTGATCTGCTCAGACGGTAACAGATGAACCAGCTGCATCATATGATGCAGGTCAATCTCAATTCTCCAAGATTAACTGGATGCTGTAATTTTCCCCTCCATTATTCTTCCTACTTTGGCTGTAATTTTCATTTCACACACATTGTGAAAAAACAGAATTGAGTTCATGGTTGGCCCCTGAAATTGATCCAAATGCAATAGAGCAGAACAGTATGCCTACCACAATTACAACTGTAACTCCTGGAATTTAAACTCAACAATATGCGCACTGAATATATAATGTATACATTTGTGGTTTATTAGTTGCAGTGTGGTTTCCATGTTTATAACCCCGGATGATTGGTTGAAAGATTCCAAAGCTATGAGAAGAGGCTGAAGATCCTTAATCTTTTTAGTCTTAGGAAAAGGAGACTTAGGGGTGATCTGATTGAGGTCTTTAAATATGTTAAAGGGATTAACAAAGTGAATTATGTAGGATTACTTAGGCTAAGTTTTGCTAGTGGAACTCGGGGTCACAAATGGAAGTTGGCCATGGGTAAATTTAGCACTGATATTAGGAAATATTTTTGAACGCAGAGAGTAATCTCAGTGTGGAACAGCTTGCCTGACCATATTGTTGAGGCAGAAACCTTGGAAATTTTAAAGAGCAGGCTTGACTTAAAGCTAGATACCATTGAGTCATTGAGTATCTGAGGTGATAGATTCACTAGAGTGATAAGAAAATGGCGAGATTAGTTGGGCTGAACAGCCTGTTCTCGCCACTCATGTTATGTTATGTTACATTATGTTACGTATGTTGTGTTCAAGTTTTTTTTTTTTTTTTTTTTACCAAATTTCAATTAAAATCAGGATTCATATGCATGAACACCATCACCAAACTTCACAATGGTGAATTTGACAATTGATATACCTACCGCAAATGGAAATATTTGTGTGTGCATGGCGTGGTAGTGCCCTTTCCGCCTTCTTGCTCTTAGAACTTCCGCGCTTGCCTGGGAGAGTCTATATATTCTGAGATTGAGAATTCTTACACAAGCTGTACTATAATGTGCAATTAATTACTGCTACAAACAGGGTCCAGTGGAAACTGACTCTAGTTTACCAGCCATCATTTCCAATGTGAATGAAATACTCTACAATAAATTTGGGCAGCAATGGCTCGGCTGCCACTTATGAGTCAGTGCCTACTCGTTCACAGAAAAACATGTTGTCATGGAAACTGGTCTTAGCCCTAAATTTCCATTAACTCTTTTGGCTTGGAATGAAAAATTCAGTCTGCCTTGTTTACCAGCTGTTTTTATGGACAGTAACAGCCAAAGCCCATTCCAATTCTACATTTTCATTGCTCTCTTCAGTTCCCTGTGTCACCCATCAGGAAAGGAAAGGAAATGAGAACAAGATGGGGACAGGGAATGTGACTCAGGAAAACGGCATGTCCTCGTTACCTTAAGCCTCACTCTGAAGTCATGTAAGTTACATCATCCGCAAAGAATCACGAACTTCCAAGTTCCTGGCTCCCATCTCATGGATGGAAGAAAAAATTGGTCAGAACCTCTAAGATTTTCCAGTTGGGCAAACCAGGGGTACAAGGAAAGGGCTTTTTTTCTTTGAAGAGAATGGCATTTGTTAATATGGCTTCGTATTGCCAAATGTATAGCCAACCATTTTCTTCTTCCTGTGAGCGTGCACTGTGTGCATATAATATTCCATTTATCATGAAGGAATTTCACACGGTTTGTTCCCGAAAGAAAATCTTTATAATATTTAGATATTACTATATTTATAAATTGGCATATTAGTGTCAACACTTGAGAGAAATAAGTGCAAGACCACCTATGTCAGACAAGCATTTTTTATTTATCCTTTGTTAAAACTACGTACAGAGAAGTGAAAAAGTATTTCCTAGCTTTTCAATTTCTTTTATCTTTGCTTATTTGTAACACTTAAATGTCTCAATGTTACATTCTGCATTTTCTGCCTGTTCTGGTTTATGTATTTTACCCTTGGTTTATTTGTTCATGCATTTTGTATTATCTGCCTTAGGATTTACCAGTTTCATGCACATTGTTTTCCCCTGTGATGTCTTGCGTTTCTATGTTCTTTGCCAGTGCACGCCCCTGTCTGCCAGCTGTCGCATTTCGGCTGATTTCAGAAGTTTCCGGTGTTTCACAAGTTCCTTCATGACTTGTTTACTTCCTTCAACACTAATTATTAATTAAGCACTAATCACACTAACACTGTATGTTTTGTCTGGTTTATCTACTAACCCTTATTAATATACTAATCGTGTAAATGAATAACATACTAACTTGCACAATTGGGTAATATTATTAATGCACAAACTATTAACTTTACTGATTGATTCTCTCTGCCTTCCACACTAATTTGCAACTCTGCCCTCTTTGCTCTTCCAGTGTTTTTCCTTTGTTTCTGCAGAGACTTTGCAACTATCTTTAATACTAATGTGTTTCTCCCATCTCTCCCCAGTTAGGCACTCCTTGAATGGAGCTGTTTTTGTGTAAGCATGTCCTGTGAAATCTAGTCTTTTTCATTGTTTCCCATTTTGTATTGTTTTAGTACCTCTTGTGTTTTCCCCTCTCAGTTAATGTTTAAATTATTCCTCACACCTGTTGCCTCACCTAGCTTGTTACCTCCCTTGTGTATATATAGTCCCTCACTTCTGCTTAGCTCTTGTCAGACCGTTGACTAACTTTTCTCTGTGCTGAGCTTCTTGTACGCCAGTGATCTGTTTGTGATTCTGTGACGCCCTTCTGTCTGATACCGAATTCTGTTTGTGCCTGCCTGGATTTGTTTGCTCCTGACTACGACCCATTTACTGCCCGACTACAAATTTCTGCGTATTGCTGCCCTGGCTTTTGGAATTCGGATGACGGACATTCAACTCTCTCACTGCCTCATGATTTTGTACTGTTGCCTGTGTTTTTTGGTTTTTGAATCCCTGCCTGTCTTTGGACTCTGTTTTTTGGATTGCCCTTCTGTACTGTCACTGTGTTTACCTGGCCTTGGACTCGGACTGAATAAAGACCACAATTTTTGCACTTTTGAACTACTTGCAGTTGGTTCCTTTTACGAGACATTACACTCAAAAATGAAAAAATTAAAAAGTTTTATCTAAGTTTAATGTTAGACAAAGATCACCCAAGCAAACACAAAATTTAGTTTTCAAGTGATTCCTGTTCTTGAAGGGGAAAAAAACCATCCAACCCTACCTGACCCTCTGTGAAAAAGTAATTAGTAGCTAGTAGTTAGTCGCGTAACAAATTAAATCGATAAGTCAATTTCACTGGACACACCCAGGCATGATTACTGTCTGGCAATGTGAAGAAGGCAAGGTGCAGCACATGATCCTGCAATCTAAAGACATCGAAGAACAAATGAGAAACAAAGTTACAGACATCTCTCAGTGTAGAATGGGTTACAAAGCCATTTCTAAGGCTCTGGTACTCCAGTGAACCATGAGGAGAGCAATTATCTACAAATGGAGAAAGTGTGGAACAGTGCTTTACCTTCCCAGAAGTGCCAAGCCAACCAAAATCCTTCCAACAGCGCATGAACGACTCATCCAGGAGGTCACCAAAGAACCCAAACTAACATCTAAAGAACTGTAGGCCTCACTTGCCTCAGTTGAGGTCAGTTTTCATGATTTCACAATGAAACAGAGACCGGACAAAAATTACATCCATGTGAGGGCTGCATCTGGCGTAAAGCTAACACAGCATTCCCCAAAAAGAATAGCATACCAACAGTCAACCCCAGAGCTGGTACTGTGATGGTCTAGGGCTGCTTTTCGGTTTCAAGACCTGTGCGGCTTGCCATAATTGATTAAACCATGAATGCTGCTATCTACTAGAGAATCCTAAGGGACAATGTCTGGCCATCAGTTTGTGACATAATCTGAAGGACTCATGCAAGTCCACCTCTGAATGGCTCAAAAGAAACAACATGAAGGTTATGGAATGGTCCAATCAAAGTCTTTACTTAAAATCCAATTGAGATGCTGTGGCGTGACCTTAAACTGGCAGTTCAAGCTCGAAAACCCTCCAATGTGGCTGAATTAAAACAATTCTGCAAAGAAGAGTGGGCCAAAATTCCTCCACAGCGATGTAAAAAACACATTACCAGTTATCGCATACATTTGACTACAATTCCTGCCACCAAGGGCCGCACAACCATTTATTAGGTTCGGGGGCAATAATTTTTTTTAACATAGGTGATACGGATTTCAAATTAATCTTTACCTTCAATAACTGAAATGGCCATTTAAGAGCTGCATTTTGTGTTTACTCAAGTTGTCTTTGTCTTATATTAAAATTGGTTGGATGATCTGACACATCCACATGACAAATAGACTGAATGAATAGAAGAAATCAGGACGAGGACAAAAGCTTTTTCACAGCACTGTAGTTAAAGCTTATGAAATTTCTGATCATGATGGGTCTCCCTGTCTCTCCACAGACCCACATAAGTCGATATGGCTTTGAATCAGGCCAGCTTTCATGTGCGGCATAATGTCCTCCCTGTGTATAACCATCTCCCCTGGGAGAGCGAGTTTGATCACCTGCCATGGGAGATTACAAGCTGCAGTCTCTTCTGTACGCAAATGAACTCTGACACCTTTTTCATGTGTCTTTAGCATTTGGCTAACCCCCACATTTGGCCCTTGAATCTAAATCCAGTGCTGGTTTTATCTACTTTCAGACACTTAAAGGAGCAAAAATTGCTGATAACCATATGAGGAGTTAGAATGCGAAACCCACAAAGTCCACTCAACCTCTTTTGTTTAAAATAGTTTTTTTATTCAGCATAATGAATAAAAAAAACTCAATTTAAAACAAAAGAGGTTGAGTGGACTTTGTGGCTTTCGCATTGCAACTCTTCATATGTAGCTTCAAAATGTACCCTCTGCATAAATAAGTCGCGCGCACACCATACATATTTCCCTGCTGCAGCACAGCTTCAGATATTTCAATTCAATTCAATGCTATTCAATTCAATTCAATTCAAGTGTTTATTGTCATATGCACAATAACGAAACATGCTTCCCAATACAATGAAATTCTTTCTTTGCTGTCCACAATGAATGCCAAACAAAAGAAGTCTAACTATAAAATAGATAAAATAATAATACAAAAATAAAGGCAATTTTAAAAGGCGGTATGTGGAAAATACAATAGAAATATAAACAATATTTAAAATACAATAGAAATATAAACTGTACATACATATTTGTGCAAATTTGTGTATATTGTGTACATATTTGTGCAAAAGGGAGCTGAAAATAAACTATTTAAATATTTTTGCAAAATAGTGTGCAACATCGGCTGTATGTGCAATAGTCAGCAAACATGAGGTAGTCCATGATTATAGACTCCTGTCAGCTGTTTAGGAGTCTGATGGCAGTGGGAAAGAAAGAGTTCTTTCATCTAGAAGTATCTATCATCACCGTGGCTTCCCTGTGCATTTTCTGTAAAGAAAACAACTACCGCAATGCGCTGCGCTGTGCTGGCTCGCAACTCCAGAAATGCCTTCAACCGTGACATACAGCAGTCTTAGATAGCCTTGCATTGGAGCACCATTCACTTTACCGGAAACAGGACTGATTGTTATAGTTATGGCGACAGTTTGTGTGACAGGCTGACCGGGCTACAAAAAGGCCAAAGTTAAAGCTGCTATGTGGTATTGTAGCCAAGTACAAAATCTGTTTCTTCTTATATTGTTATTTGTTATTGCACCATATTGCTATTTATTGTATTTATAGTTCTATTTATTTATGACTGAGAACTGTCAAACTGAAGTGCCCATTTTGGGATAAATAAAGTTTTTCAGATTCTGACTTTAACACAATGATTCAGCAAAAATTTTTTGAGAGGTGAAATTTACCACTTGCTAGCACGCTCCAGATAATTAAACTGTAAGCTGATGATCACATTACTTACCAGAAATTTAGCTGTCCGTGCCAAAACAGTAAGGTTATATTGCTGAAATGGCTGGCGAAATCTTCCAGTGTCTAGCCAACTTGCTCCAGTCTGCTAAAACCACAACCAAACAAAAACCTTTGCTGGCTGATCAAAATGTAACGTCACAGAAGGCATGTTATCTAGCTGGCTTTCTTTAAAATGTATCCTTATTCATAACATCCTCTGCACTCATATTTTGGGGTGCCATTTCCGCTTGCTAGCTTGTAAGCAAAGACAACAGGGAAGTTTTGTTTCTGAGTGGCATCTACGGCACACATCCTGGCTACCCAAAGGCGGGGACTGGAAATCCAATGTGAAACAAATTTCAGTTCTTTCTTACCTCCACCTTTGTCACAATACATGTCCAATGTTGTTGGTAGGGTGGCAAGTGGAACACATTTTGCAGTGTATACCCCGAGATGTTCAGTAAAGAAAATTGGTAAAACTGCGTGCATTTTTCACACAATGGGCCCTATCTTACGCCAGAGTCCCTAAACCCGTATTTGGGGATTTAGCATTGCATAAGAGGCGTTCCCCCACAAAAGTTGCTATCTTGCACACCTGTCATTATCCCTAAAACACCTGTGCTACCCGTTATATTATGCATAGGCGTGGTTTGGGCGTTACGCCAGTTAAACCAATCAGTGTGCCAGGTGCCATTGTCTTTAAGAGCAGGCTGCGCTATCCCAAATCCTCAAACCGACACCTGTAATGGAGAGAGGAAGGTTGCCACGTTTCTCCGAAGACAAAGTTAAATTGCTCGTGCATGAGGTCAAATCCAGACAGGGGAGGATCAAAATCCCATTTTAGAAAATACCCACAGCCAAATAAATGCCTACATTAACTGCAACCATTTACACTTTTTTCTTTATAAAGCGACTTTGAGTATTTAATGAAATGCTATATGAATTACATGTATTATTACATTATTAGTAGCCTACTGATTGCACAGATTACTTACCAGGCAGGCTGCAGATGACATGACTAGCAGTGTCCCAGCTCCGCTGCCAGCTGGTCCCTCATTGCCCCTGCTACTGCTGGCACTATATCAGCATTTGGAGTCGGCACCTGCACTTCAGCTTGCCGTCTTCTATAGTCCGGTAATAATCTATCCTCAAACTCCAGCATCATTCCATGGCGTAGGGCAATGTTGTGTAGCACATAACATGCCACAAAGAAAGATGCTACTTTCTGAGGACCATACTGTAAGACCCCACCTGACCTGTCCAAGCAGCGGAACCGCATTTTGAGCACGCCAAGTGTTCGCTCAATGACAACTCATGCGCAGGAGTGTTTTCAACTGAAAGCGAACTCACGCACACTTGTTGGCGTAATGTATGGCACCATGCACCACGTCTTTAATGGATAGCCATTGTCACCCAACAGCCACCCATCCAGAGGGGGGGTCCCTCTGGAAGACTGCAGGAATGACCGACTGTTTGATTATAAAAGTCTCGTGGCTACCTCCAAGATGATTTCAAGATGTAACCCCATGCATCGCAAATCACCTGGACGTTGATGGAATGGGTTCCCTTACGATTCACATAGGCACCAATTTTCAGAGCCGGAGCCCGAATCAGAACATGTGTGCAGTCGACGGCACCCAGAACCCTAGGGAACCCATATCTTGCCAAAAAATCCCGCTTTACCCTGCGTCGTCTCTTGGGTGTCACAGGGATGCCAGTGATGTACCTACAGGCATGTCGGACTATGCTGGCAGTGACTGCAGTTATAGCCGAGCTTACGGCAGATTGGGTCATGCCTCCAGTTGAGCTGAGTGGGTGTTGGAATGACCCACTAGCATAGAAAAATAGTGCCACAGTAACCCTAACAGCAACGGACAAGGCATACGGACAGCTGGCAGCAGTGTCTACATCATCTGCAACCAGGTGACATAATTCCGTCACTGCCTGATGGGAGAGGCACAGTTTTGTCACGCATTCTCGTTCTGGGGGAAATAATACTTGTATGTATTATTATAATTTTAGAGTATTATATATAATATATATAATGAATATATATTATATATAATAATTATATATTATTATAAAAGCGGAAAAAATGATTGATACAAAATATAAACAATATAGACTTACCTGAAAGGCCCAGGTAGCTGGTGCGCTGGCGGTACCGCAGCGTTCTGGGCGTCTTCTATTATTTAACTGGCGATCAAGGCGATTTAGTACTATCTCTGCCATTTTCTCAGGGGTTCAACTGAGGCTAAAGCAAGGTGGCTTTTTATAGCCGAGTTAATTCGGGAGGTGAAGCTGCATGTGCACGTCCACATGTGTCCAAGTGGATGCGCATTGAAGCTGCCTGGGCGCTCTTGTAAAAGTCCAAATGGATAGCGGGTGGTTTGAGGACCCACCATACGCTTTCCCTAACGTGTGTGGTCAAGATAGCAATTGTACTGAAAGCGCATAAACATGCCCACGGGCACACCTCCAGGCGCAAATAAGGGAGTCGGCATAATGTATAGCGGGTAGGGTGGCCGCAAGATACCGCTTAGGGATAGTGGAAGCTGCTGAATGCTTAATTCACGGGTAGCGGGTAGTGGCAATGGGTAGGGCAGTGTGAAAGATAGAGCCCTATATCTAAAATTCGGATAGACGAAGATAGCGTTAAAAAGTGTCTCTTGAAGTGAACAATTGGTGCTGATTATTGGCCAGACTGTCTTTACACCAAAGTCCCAGATAAAGGGAGTGAGTAAAACCAGAAGTTCTCAGCCCTTGAGGAACGTGATTTGGAAAACAGGGTTCCGACGGCACATATTTTGGGTGTAGGGCTGACTGCCAGAGAGGGCCCACAAAATAAATCTAGTCGGATTAAAAAAGGTGGGAATTGAGCCCTGGAATTTTATCAATGCCCTTGGCAACCCATGCCGACCACAGCGAAGGAGGAAGGGACACAAATCTCAAAATACTGTCCATCTGAATGGGCAAAAATGGTTTCACTGACTTCAGGAACACAGGATCTCTGCCTGGATAAACTGTAGGCACTGCACTTATGTATTCTTTACTTCAGTGGCTCGAAGCCAGCACAAGTCTGTGGCCTTGGAATGTGAATTGACTGCCTTGTCCACACGGACGTTATTAGAAAGTCTCAGCTTCTATTCAATGCCAAAGAACTAATTCTGCTTTGTATACCAAGGCAAGAGCTTTTGCTTCAAGGTCAATTATTACCAGTTCAAATAATTCTACATTTGAGCACACCTAACAATGCGGCCAAAAAAAAAAAAAGAAACAAAATAAAAAACTGGTTAACAATTCTGACTGTCAGCACATACACAGTAGATAGTTTAACTGTTTTTGAAATAAACTCATCAACTAAGTCAAGCAGAGTGGGCATTTCTGCATTGTTTTGTGGTACCTGCATTGTTGAATGATTTTATTAAGGATTCAAAGACGACACTGACAATTCCTTTTATCTCTTTAAAGTGGGAGATTTTGTTTTGAATGAGATGATTCAGGGCACAATGCAATTCAATCAAAAAACCTGACCCAGTTGCGAACAGCAGAGAGAAGCCAAACACAAAATCACAGAAAATGCCACAACGGCCTTTGACAACAATATGAAACTGAACACAAAGGGGCTTAAACAAGCTTATGTCTGCAGTCAGGCTGATGTCACTGAAGTTTGAGGACTTGAGCTTGAAGGAATAGAAGGGGCTGGACTGAGCTCAGCACTGGAGCGGTGAATCGGAGGGACCAAGGTAGGTGCGCTCTTTCTAACTGCACAAAAGGCCACACAGGAAGATACGATGAGCCAGGACAGCGGACCCCGAAACAGAAATTCATAAAGGATTTAAAGCTTTTAGCTTTATTGGTGCAATTCCTTAGAAGGTAGATGAAAAACTCTTGACAAGACAATGTATGAAACACAGGTGCAACAATCCAGCAAAGGGAAGATAGAGACTAGGAACTTAAATACAAAAGACAACAATTTACAGATCGGAAACAGGCTTTCGATACACAGGAATTCCACAATGTTCCACATTCTTGAGCTCCAACATTCAGGTCCGGGAGGTCTCCTGCAGTGGTGCTGTAGATCGATTTTGCTAACGGTCGTTTCCTCTCCAGCTTCTCTGTAACTCAGTCCAACCATGTGGCAGAAGCAAACTGTCTGCGACCAGCAGTGAAGTTTTGAGCCTGAATGCCATTAAGCATCGGCCTGGTCTACTGTCTAACGTCTCAGTATGCGAACTGTGCTAATGAAGGATGGCCATCCATGCCATCCAGTTTTGCCCACTTGCAGAATGAATTCACTATTTAAATGGTCAGCTCAGCCTTGTCATTCGATTTTCGGATGTAGGGATGAGGATGTGACATGGTTAAATCGCCAGCTCGCCGCAAACCTCCGTAATTTTTCACAAGCTAATTGTGCTCCATTGTCCATGATTGGGCTGTCCACACTACACAAACTGGGCTTTGCAGCATGTAATGAGTGTCAGCTGAAAGCTCTGGATGGTGGTCAGTTTCCCGGAAGTCCACGTAATGGTCCACAAGGATGAGAGAGAATATCATGTGACATGGTAGATTCATTTTGCTGGGGTTTGGAATATTCATTGCAAGCTGAGAAGTTTGCTACAAAGTTTTCTATCTCTGTGTTCATGTTTGGCCTGAAGAGCATATCCCTGGCTCATCTGTAACAGGCCTGCTTGCCAAGGTGGCTAGTGTATATGCATTTTAGCAGTTCCGCACTCAGGACCTTTAAGATAATGACAAATTCCCCCCCTGTATAGCACTCTGTTTTGAACGTCCTTCCTTGACGCACCCTTCAAAGCTACCGCAACATTTTGTAGTGCACACCGCGCTGGAGTCTCACCAGGATCCTGGTCATAGTGCATCTCACCCAGAACTGACTCGATCAGATCATTGAAGATATCCAGCAAATTTTGTGATTTCTGCTCGTTTGTAAGGGGTGTAGACTGTCTTGCATCTACTTTGTTCAGTTCATCTGGAGTTGTGATGCTCATAAGGCCCAGATGTTCACGTGTCCCCAGAGAGAAGAGGCTTTTGCTTGTTTTCAACAATCTGGAAAGATGATGGTGTGCTTTTCTCCTCGAATGACACAGTCTGTGGGGAATTTCCCAAGTGACCACATAACTTTGCCTCAATACAGTTTCAACTTGGTTGAGCTGGGGTGTAATGCTGTTCCAGGCAATAGCCTCTCTGTGATTTTGCGCCTCATGACGTTGCAGGTGGCGCCCGTATCCAGCTGGCATGCCTGCTTTTATTATTCAGACCCAAATGTATAAACGATTTCCGCCCTGGGGATTCCACAGTACTAATGCATTCAGTGGCTAGGAACAGTCTATCGTCAGTTATCTGGGTCCTCTTTCCCTTGCTCAGCATCTTCAACCACATTCATGTTTCCTCATTATTTCAGACTTGCTGCTGGCCTGGTATACTTTTGCAAACTGATTTAAAATTCCACATGCTCTGCATGTCTCACTGTAGGCTGGACGTTGCTCTCTGCTCCTCTTGTGGTTGTTTGCACTGCATTTACAGCGTCATGGTGGAGTTTTCCTTGAAATTAGCGCCTCTTGCTTTGCTAATCCTTGACTTTAATGCAGTTTGTTGGCATCTGTGGACCCACAATAATCCTCATTGCGGTTTTTAGTCAGTTTTGCAAGTCAACAGATTTTAATTGCCACTGGTTACGTCAGGTCTATTTCACGCAGCAAGCACCGTCTGGTGTCCTCACTTGCACCGCCGAGCACAAGCCTGTCCAGGATGAGCTTATACTGAACCTCCTGATAATCACATGATGGCACCCTTTCCCTCAACCTCATCAGAAATCCATCAATGGATTTATCAGGGTCTTGTTTG
Source organism: Gymnothorax javanicus (assembly GCA_029692085.1). Classification (NCBI taxonomy): domain Eukaryota; kingdom Metazoa; phylum Chordata; class Actinopteri; order Anguilliformes; family Muraenidae; genus Gymnothorax; species Gymnothorax javanicus. Next base: position 10,612,719 of record CM056194.1, read on the forward strand.
TCACACCTGAATGTGTGTCTCTCATAAATCACCTTTTTGCTGGCTTGAAGAAACCTCCTGAAGCATTCGAAATAGCGACTGGATCTTTCCTCTGTCTCTCCGGCAATGTGAGGCTGAACATGTAAATGTGGCAACACTCGTAACCAATTAGCCGTCTCAGGGAGGCAGCCAGAACTTTGACTTCTCATGCAGACCTGTTGCCAAATAAATGAGCATGAAATACTCAAATCCTCAACAGAGGATGGCTGATATTTAACCTGGAAATAAAACGTGGTGGAGGGACAGACAGAGAGAAAGAAGGATGGGAAAAATATGAAAAGGCGCATTTACACAATAAGATGTAGCCATATATTAAATTTTGTAGAGAAATATTGAACTGTTGGGAGCTTTGGCCCAGAAAAGAAGAGTGAAGGACAGATAGACGGACAGACAGAATCAGAATCAGATGACTTTATTGTCCTAAAAAAGGCAATTCAGTTTCTCCAGTCTACCGGGGAAGGTAGACTGCAGCGGGTCGCACACTGAGAAGCGCCCCGGAAACTTTTCCTTCGAAAATTAAGGTTACAGATGCAGAACACAGAACAAACATATATAACATATATTGATGACATCAGACATAATACACATCAGGTTTATAACACAACACGCTGGAAAAGCGTAGACATGTGGAGGGACAACACTCATTCCTATATCCCCATCCACTTCATGCCAGGGATAAAAATCCCTAAACTCTGCCTAAATATCTTCGCAATTCTTTGCTAAATCTCTGGACATTTGCATGCCGTAGGGTGACATTAAATATATTCCTAGCTACATGTAATAGCATGCATTTCAGGCTAATTGTTGACTTAACTCTTGCAATCTTTTTCATTCTGTGACCAGGTGGGAAAGCAGCCAAATATGGCAATATGGTGAGTATGTGGGCAGTTATTAAGACAACGCCAGGGTCTTCCACAAACTCTGCCCCCCTCTGTTGTAACTACAGTCTCGTGCAAATTAATTGGATAAAGGCGCTTGTCAATTGAAAGAGCTGAATGGAGTGCAGATAGCCGTGCCGAGTGATGGACATTTTACATAACCACCTCAAAGATCACTGCATAGTACCTTGACTTGTATGATGCAACTTATGTGACTGCATCATCAGCACAGTCATCAACTGTGTAGGACTGGCCTGGTAATTCACTTGACCTCAGTCCCATTGGGAATCTCTGGTCCATCATCAAGTCAAGGCTGCAGCAAAAGGACTGCACCACAAAAGCCAAATTCATCGATGCAGTTGTCCGGGTGTGACATCTCGATGAAGAAATCAAGGCATCCTGCACAAACCTGGTCAGCTCCATGCCAAAACGGGTGGAACAGCTTATCAAGAATGTAGATGCTATAAAAAACCTAAAACCTTTGTTTTTTGGTTGTTCCCACTCCAGCCTGCTTTATTCAATTAATTTGTGCAAGACTGTAAATAGATACACAGACACATGCCAATGCACAGTTTCACAGTTTCAAGATTTCGCATAATGATCCTGATCCTTGATATAACCCCTCCTGGTGAACCAAAAGTTCATATCATATCAACACAGGTCAAAATTGACTCAGGACAACCTCTTTGTGCATAAAATGTGGAACAGCAGTACAGAAATATAAAATCAGGAAATGTGTTAGCAGTTTTACACATATTAGACCACTTTCAGAGCAGTGGTGAAATTTGAAGTCAAGAAGATTTTTTAAATTTTTAAATTTAATTTTTTTCCCCAATGGCTCTGGGTCAAATTTAACAAGAATAGAATGAAGGGGTTAAAATCGCTCAAGGAAATGGTGTGTGAGCCCTACTATAAATTGACAAATGGTAGTATTTCTATATCTCAGCCATGTCCCCAGTGGGCATTATGGAACAGATGAGTAGACCATAGATGGCACTTCAACGTGGTTTGTCCTCCGGTGTAGTTCTCAGGCATGTGTAGTGCATTATGTTTTTGAGTTTTACTCCTACAAGGCGTTTTAGCTTCGACCATGAATAATTAATTTCCCCATTTAAAGAGTGCCACGTTTGATTTATAATGCGTAACAGCTTTAAGGTCATAGTGTCAGGCCATTGCGGAGGTTTAATGAACATAGATGGGAACAGTGTCACTAAAATGCAAGCAAATTAATGAACCCCAAGACAGAAAAGGCTGGCGAAAATCCGTTTTTCCGGTTTTCAATTTGATCGACACAAAAATTGCATCATTACCTACCGTAGCTATATATTGTGGAATCTGAATCTACATCAAATTTGCATTTAACTTAAGATGAGTGGTGGTAATGACCTGGTAATAAAAAGCAGAGGATTCAGGCATATTAACATTTTATTTATTTAATTATCAACACTTTCACCGCATCATGGGATTTACGGCCACATCATATCATTCATCGTACTCCTCTAAACGTACAGGAGTCGAATCATATCGTATTCACTCAGATACTTATTTATTGGCAATTGGGAATCTCCGATCAGCCTGATATGTACATTTTTGGAATGTGGGAGGAAACACAATTCCCTCGGGAAACCCACGCTAACACAGGCAGAACATGAAATTCCACACACAAAGACCCCAGGCCAGATTCAAACCCAAAATCTAATTGTTGTGCAACCCTGCACGCTGCTCCACCGTGCTGCCCTATTCACACAGAAAGCTCTACTATACTTGCTCCACAATTATGCAGTAATTGTGTTATACACTCACTATACTCACTCCTTCCAAATCTTAAAAAAAAATGTTCCCAGTGCACTCCTTCTTATAGTATGGCTACTGGAAGCAAAAAAACAAAACATCCTCTATTGAGTGAAATAGCAATTAGCATGCTGTGATGCAAGCGGACAGTTCTCTCCCGGAGAGCTAAAATGAGTTCTTACATCCTGTCAATAACGAGAAGTAATATATGACAAGCAGATGGAAATAAAAAAAAAAAACTATAATTTCAATTCAATGAGTCACATACATTTGGCAACACTAAAATTCGCTTTAAGTGAATGCTGGTTATGCCAATGATTTAAAGATATTCAATAATAATATTCATCATGATAATAATATTGATAATAGGTGACATTAATTGGTTTGATCATTTTTGGAGCTGATATTTGTACAAGCACCTGCTGAAGCTGTAGCTCGCAATTTTATTCAAACAATGTCATTGTGTCTGAGAACTGTCCTGAGTGGGAGTAAAGCATACCTCTGTCAGAGAGCTAAAACTAAGGTACACTGTAAATCTGGAAAAGTTTGGTGCACTGAAATATTTTGTCACAACTAATAACTTTGTGTAAAACTGTGTAAGCCTTCTTAACTATCTAGTGTTGACTTAAAATATGGTAAAATAACTTAAACTATTAGCTTTTTGTTTCCTCAAAAACTAAACAGATTTATTTATCTTAAACATACTTAGCAAAAAGCAAAACTGCTGCAACAACATTTACGTCATCTCTTAGTACAGGCATTTACAGGCATTTAGCGTATACTTATCCAAGGCTACTAACACAATTCTTTGATATGGTTCAGCTATATGCACTACAATATTTCAGTAAGGTATTCTGGTTAAGTATCCAGTTCAAATGACAGATACTTGACCTAAAAGTCAAACCTAGGACCTTGGAATACTAACAAATAGCCATGCTAAGACCTGTGAAAGTATATGATATCAGGCAAAGCAATTAAAATGGCAATTGAGTATTGTACCACTAATGATGAATAAACATAGAGCCCATCATGATTAAAACCAGATTTCTAGTTCAGAGTACTCAAGTTTTGCACGCTAAGTTAAATTTTATGATGCACTCCATAGATGTTTAGACTCTTGGGGTACATAGTGCAGCTGGATAGAAGACTGAACTCCAGGACCAGAGTATCGCACCAATGATTTTAGTCATTTTTACCCTTGCGCTCACGTCTATTTAGATCCCATATAAGGCATCAGTCTCTGAACATACTGCAGACATGGGAATGAGCACAGTGCCACTGACAGAAAGTGTCCTTTGGGGGTCAGAGGTGAAAGGTGAAACATAGATATCACAAAGGAGTAGACCACTCAGTCATAACAGTGCTGTGCTAATGACATCAGACAGGGAGATGACGTGACTTACAATGAAACACTGAGCATAACTAGCTGACCAGTCAGAAAGACAGAGCACTTACCTCTTCAGTACTATGACAGAGACCCCGTATCAATCACAGTAATTATCTCTTAAGGTTGCAGTCCTGGGTGCAGCATTGAGGAGCAAAGAGTGTTGTTGGCTTTGACCGTCACTGAGCAAGGATACTTCTGAACATTCCCTTAAATCAGGGACAGTGCTATCTGGGGATTTCTTCTGGCTAGTCATTAAAATGTGTGCTGCAAAAAAGTTTGTCTTACAGTGAGTTTTCAGTCCTGAGAGTTGAGATCTTCCCACCAGTACTCCCTCTCCCTTTTTCTGTCGAAAATATTGGCCCGATTTCATACTCTGTGTGTGAGATGAGTAGGCTAGAATTTTCTTGAGACAAAATTTCAGCAGGCAACAAGTCTAATTTTCAAAAAAAAAAAAAAATTGAAGAGAGATAAGTAATTGTCCCATTGTCAGACTAAAATAATTCCGTGACTTCGCCAGATGATCAGAAAATATTGTTTTCAATTATCAGTTATCAGTGGTTCTGGTGATGATATACCCTCAGCAGCCTCATGTTCCTGTTCTTAGGTGAACTCAGCTTGCATCTCTCAACATAGCAAGTTCTTTACGCCCATAAAAACCACTGCTGACTGGATTATTTCTGTTTACTGCAACATTCCTGGTTAGCACCGAGACTGACAGTTATAGAAAATCCCGGAACGGCAGTGGTTTTTGAGAAGCAGGAACTACTGCTTCCGGGCATCAATGAAGGATAGAACAAAGGGTTCCAGACAGCTTCTCTGTGTGTGCACAGGGGGAACCCAAAAGGTTCTTTGTCAAGGAACTACTTCTGAGTGTGGTCACATATTTGTACCTTAGAGGAAGCATGTCCCATGGTGACATGTAAAATCTAATCAGTTCCCTAAGGGAACAAGCTAAGCTATTTTTTTTTTTTTTTTGTTACTAAGGAGTGTAAACATCAATTGAGGTCCATTAAATTGTTTGGCCAAACTACGTTGTACAACTAAACCTCTTCAATGTATCCATATCCTTTTTAATGAGGAGTAGATGTCACATTAAACACAGGCCTGAAACATTTTCCTTGCACTCTCTAAGCTGTTAAAATGAGTTCAGTTCATTTTGCCTTGCCACACCTCTGTCTCAAGTTCTGCAGCACCTTCCTGTCACATGAGATCATGCTGTAAAGATCAAGAAAATGATTTTTAAAATTAACACCACCCCCCATTTTATGTGTCAGAGGAAAACTTGCGGCACTGATTTTCAGTCATTTCTGAGCACAATACCATTCTGTGTTAATCACTCTGAAATGTCTCTCATTCCTTTCACGTCTGACAGATATTTTTTCGCATTTTTCTGATATTCCTTTGACATCAAAATCCATTTTCTGTCCTTATGGTAGATGATCCTCAAAAAGAACCTTAGATTTTTTTTTTCTCTCTCAAGTTCCATACATTAATCTGCGGCACAAGCCCAATGTAATTACAATAGCGATGTTCCTTAATACTGTAGTGATGGTTTGCAGGGCTGGGTTGGCACTGTGACTGTTGCAATATAAAAGCATCGCAAACGTAATGTCACCTGCTCAAGAAGAGTGCAATTTGCATTTGGCATGTCAGTGAATGGAGATAACTACTGCATCAAGATTGTTTATACCACTAATGACAAGGCCATAAAGGAATTGGCTTTGCGCTACTTTGACCCACTGTCACCGGGACAACGGGGCCTATGACATCACAGTCTGCATAACACACTGTCAGTGAAATGGAGGAGTTTGAAAGAGAAGTCGGAGAGGGCAGGGGAAACAGCATGAAGGGAATTAAAGTGCCCCGTCTCATCTAATTTCCTTCTCATGTGAGCAGAGAGAGAGCGCGCGGGCTGGGCTGTGGGTTTGAGCCACTGATGATTAAAGCTGGCCTTATTGAAGACTGTTCCCCCGCCCTTATCTCTGTCACTGCAGGCTTGTGGGGAGAGAGAGAGAGAGAGAGAGAGCCTGCGGGGGGTTGATCGGGCAGATAAACCCAGCGTCGCAAACGCTAACCGCTTCGCCGAGAGCAGACAACGGACGCCTGCGAGTCCGTCTCTGCTGGTCCTGAAGGTTAACCGAGTATGGGTGTGTGTCTTCGCATCACAGCAGTGCAGGGTAATGGCTATAATTTTGGAGAGACAGGGGTGAAGGGTGGCAGCTCAGTGCGGGGAATTGTCAGCCTGGGGAATAGAGACATGGACACTATGTCACAAGTACACAAATCAGCCAGAGCGGGACCTGTGACATCAGGCCTCCGGACTTGCGTAAAGATAGCAGTAATGAGGTTATGGACGTGCGCACTCTGTCGCAGTTGTGTGTATGAATAAAGCAATAAACAGACTCTGATACGCTCTGTTAAGTAGCGTACGAGTGGCAGGGGAGCTGCTATCACAGAGGAACCAGGGCTAGCACTGTAGCATCACTGCAAAGGACGCTCTGAATCGGAATTAGTGCTCTCCATGCCCCACCCATCTCTTCACACCCTGAACACATGTACACACAAAAAATTTTGCCTGTTTTCAACATGTCTTGAGTTGCCAAGTCGATTGAAGAGCCAATTGCTAAAAGTACTTCAGTCATATTTTCACACACTGTGAACAAAGGATGGGAAAACGTCTTCTATAGTTACCTAAGTCCACTGCCTCGATTTTCTAAAAATGGACGTTTTGTGACCTGAGTACATTTAGCGCTGGGGTCATCAATTTCAAATCTCCACTTTGCTGAGAAGATCACAATTTTTGTGTTGCGTTTACAAATTGAGATGTGTTGTTGAAATAACGCAGTAAGATTAGTTTTAAAGTAAAAAAATTTCAAAGCATAGGCCAGGCTAATTGGTACCTGTAAACTGAGAGTTTATATTGCCCGTAGGTAAGAGTGCGCGATTGAGTGGTGCATGTCTGCCCTGCAGTATATTGGCGACCAGTCAAGGGTCTATTTCGCATCCAAAGGACCCCAAGATAAGCTGAGAAACTGCTCTCACACCTTACCAAGGACACACATGAGAGATACCGAAGGGGATAATGCTCTGTAGAGGTCGGGCCCGTATCCATAATTCCATTTTGCCATATTTTACAGAAAAATAAAAGCTTGACACTATGTACGCCTCTCGGCAGGGAAGGGGGTGTGCCCGGCGATGTGATGAGCTTATGCATCTGTGTGCTGCTGTTTTACAGACGAGCGTGCTGTTTTTCTTCGCCCATGCGTGGCAGGTTCATTTAAAACCCTTCTAATCTACATAAAAAGCATATTCCTTACATTAGCTGCGCTTCCCCTCACTAGTCACAATTTGTTTTGTTGGTTGCCAGGATTGGACGCCGGATTTTACAGATCGTAGCCTATTAAGCGGCAATCAATGTGGAATTACAAATATTGGGTCCAACAAACTCGCAATATGCCATTGAAACATACTTAATTTATATTACGGGCATAAAAATAATTCACCGAATAAAAATTTAGTTTGATGAAAATAAGCCATAGCGATATATAAGTAATGCATTGTGGAAATATGCTAATTTATTGCAGTAATAAGTTGAAATATACATTCTTAGTTCAACACAGAAATAAACATATTGAGACTGTTATCTAATTTATTCGTGCAAATGTTTTCTTAAATCTGAAGCTGTATAGTTCAGTGTTTTAATGGGTATGCATAAAATGTACACAGGCCTTTTAAAATCACTTTCAGAAAGTAGAGCGGAGTTAGTTATTTTAGGAACAAATTTCCCAAATGCACCAGGGTGCAATAATATTTCATCTGGGACCTAATAAGCAGCCTGTGGTACCTATAGGGTTCCACTTCAGCAATAAGCACTCATGCCTCTTCAGGCCCTTCTTGCGCTTTTCTTCTGAGTAAAGGGGACTGTAAATGGCTTTAAAAGTTGCACCATCACTTCACGGCCTACTTTCAGCCGTCAGAAATCAACTACGAGCCGTTTCATACTTCTGTGCCGACTGCGTTGTTTGCGATCCGCATTTTGAGAGGCATTCGCAAACAGACCGAGCATTTTTGCTTGCTCATATGTCATTTTTGCCATGTGATCTATTATTGACAGAGAGTATGATTGTTTTTAATTGAAGACCCTGCTGCTAAAAGTTCTTGAGTCACAAATTGTCTAGTTTGGGAAAAAAAAAAAGGTCTGACTATACTATTTAATCGATCCATAAAATGCGCTAATTGAAGACCACAGTGCTAAAAGTACTAACGTCACTCAGACCATTTTGAAAATATTGAGAAAAATGACTTAGGTAGCTATAAAAGACGTTTTCCTGTCCTTACCTCACAGTGTCTGAAAATGTGACTGGAGCACTTCTAGCACTTGGCTCTTCAATTATTAATTGGAAAGTTATGCCAGCAACATCAAATCTCTGTGGCTTGCCGCAACTTAAATGCTGTTGGAAATTCGTTATGAGACTGACACATCTCTCATCACTAGACAAACATTCATCGTCTCGCAAAGTATGCGAGTATACAAATGCAGGTTGCAAACAGCATGCTTTAAAACTGTTGAAGAGGTGGGCAACACAGAACCCATGCGGACGCAGTTTGCATCCATAGCACATGCCGTTCATCCCGCCCAACCCAACTTCAGACTCATTATTAGCCAAACAACGCAAAAGTGATAAAACAGACTTGAGACATCATCACTCTCATCAGGAAGTACAAATCCTCAGAGAAAACCTCATTACCGAACATCAGACTTGCACCTCATCAATTGCAATACGATTTCACTTGCCGAAATTCAGAGGGTTCTCTGTCCTTTTTCAAACCTATTATTTTGCCATTTAATGATCGCTCATTTCCCTTCCAAGGCCTATCTCCTGGCACCTGCAGACACAGCGGCTGCAGTCTGTGACCAATTAAGCACATCTGCGGCTTGTTCGATGTCACAGGAACATTAACTGTTCCATCCAATCAACACCCCGGTGTGCACTTTGACCTGAGGGAAAGACGGCCTGGAATAAAAATGCTCCTCAGTGCAGGACTTTTCAGTCATCCTTTGGAATGCATTTTCGCAATAATATATTTACACTCTGTAGAAGTAATAAAGAAGAAATGTTGCACCCGAGGCTAAATGTTTGCAAAATTTTGGGGGATTTCACCGTTTGAAATACGGTCAGTCGTATGGAATTAATTGCAATTATTTGTTAGTTCACAGCCATGCTATAAAACATCGGGATTCGTACAGTGAAATAATGTGATTTATTCAGTTCTTCCCCATCATGAAATGGGTTTTCACAGGCAAGATTTCTGCCGTTTTATGATGCGATTGATGTTATTCTTTTACGGTGTAAAATAGCAGAATATGTTGAAGAGTCAACAGAGATCATAGCATCAAACCTTGACATGGGTAATACTGCCTACTCTTACAAATAGTTACAAAGTTTAAAAAAAAAAAAAGACACGTAGTTAAAATCTTGATGTTCTTGATCATCAAAATCTTGATGATATTGGGGCCCTCCTTGGGCCCCAATATCATCTTCGAACATTGGTGGACCCCCCTTCTCTTCGCTGCAAGTCAGAGGACAAGCAGGGACAAAATGGACAAGGTCCCCAGAAAGGCCGGAGCCGCTACCTCTCTCTGAGTCCCCAGTAAGGTGCGCCTGGGGCAATCAATTCTCTTTTACATTTTATTTTTCACAAAGCATTGCCGGTTTGAGTTTCTGTCAACAAACACGGTGCGTTTTGCATTTTTATGTCGTTTTTAAGTCCTCTGGCAAACAAAGTTTTCATTTTCATGCTGCTTTGGTAAATGTCATATTTCCTGAATCAACTTTGCATTACTTCTAAAAGCAAGACCAAATGCAGACGTAAACACCAAAACAAAAATAATCGCCGGCGATATGAGATAGACGGATCACAACAACGATTTTAATTGCTATTTTGCGACCAGTGTGCCGTGATTATGTGATTCTATTTTGGAGTGGGGTTCCAACACTGATGATACTACAACCGCATGGTAAACAGTGAACCAATAAAATGCACATAAGCTGGCTGATTAAACTGTATCCTCCATGTCCCTTTATAGCCCCACTTCAACAACAACAGCCAGCATTAAACAAATCTCCTGACCTGGATGAAAAGTGGAACCTTAATATTGGTCTTGATGCGTTTCTGTCACCTCGGTTGTCGTACCATCAAAGTACATTCACTGTTCAGTTTTACAGCAGGAACGACAAGATGGTGGACATCACCAGATGCTCCTTTTCCAAGAATTCATCAACCTAACCTGATTTCTGTCGCCCAAAAAAATCGTATCAGATGGTATTTTTGCCACCGAAAGCATGTCTAAGTTTAACTCAGCGAGCAAGCATAATTTCTACCTAAAAGTCGTGTGAGCATATTAATTAGCAAAATTGCTACCCCATGCAACCACAAGATAACAGAACATTGTGAATCCAGGAAGGTACTGGAGATTGGAGAAATGGAACTCGCTTTAAAAGCGTTTCCTCAATAGATACAGCAATATGACATCATTTTATTTTTCAAGACCATGCAAGTCAGCTAGTATGCAGCAATCAAATCAATTTCCAGCTAAAACGACTCTTCAGATTATCTGGACAAGAGACTTGTTTGACTCATAAATCAATCTAATCTGCCTTGGATTGATTTGTCATCACAAGCACTGCCATGCCTGAGAAATTATGTTCTTCTGACAACAAACACACATTGAGGGATATTTTTATTGGGTGGAATAGAGCCAACTCTCAATTTCATCTCGTAAATGCCGATATTGGGAGTTCCAATAAAACGAAACTGACTTATATTCAAATAAGACTGGGTAGCAAAGTGGTAGCAGTAGTGCTAGCTTGCAGAAATGGGAATATAGCTTTGGTAAAGAGCATAACGACTCAGTTTAATGGGGCCGGAGGCAGGTGGAGAGAGAAAAGATTTTCAATCATATATGGTCACAGCCTGCATTTATGGCAGCGAGGGCGTCAAGGGGTGCTTCATCATAAAGTTTCTTTATATGAGCGTTGAACATCAAGGGTAATATAACAGGAGCCACTGCGTGACACAATCTGTAACTGTGCCTCGCTCAAGCGAAGTCGCACAAAGGGAGGCCAAGCTGCATGGATGCTTTGGGAAAGAATGAGTTTTAAGAGACTAAATGCACACTGAGGGATAGACTCAGACGAAGATCAGTTTGGTAAACTTTGCCTTTACCTCACCAGCTGAAAATTCTGGCTAAGACCAGCAGTCATTCTAAGCTGTTAGTCCATTTGCGCCTCATTCCCTGGGCGGCTAGTGGGGCACAGCTGATCTGTGATTGGACAACAGGGGTGGCTGCTGAGCTGAAAATACAGGAGGCACAAAAAAATCCTTTTTAGAGGGTGTTCCCGATAACAAAGGTTAATGAACAAGACCACTCCCAATGCGTCTCGATTCTACATCCCTCCCTCCCTTCCCCTCTCCAAGAAGGAAGCAAGAAACAGCCACCACCTGGGACCCCGGGGGGCTTGGGAGCCACACGAACTCCGACGACAGACGTGAGCCCCACCCTGAGTCTCGCCACCTGGGGCTCCCAATGTTCGCATAATCACTGACCAAGTCCATACAACATCGCCTTCGCCCCGATCCCCTATCCATCGTTCCACCGAATACCCTCCTCCACTTTGGGAGTGGTCCAGAGTTGATTAACTGATGATTAGTCTTGACCTCATGTCCTACAGAATCATTGGGCTAGTACCATTGCAACTGTTGTTTTTGGTTTTTTTTTAACCCTCAAATAATACATCTTGATCTAGTTTAACAAATGATTGTTCATTCTTAAAGATAAACTGAACATACTGGAAACTCAACTAGGGCTGAGACGATATTTTTAGTTTGCTTATTTTGAGCAATAACATTTCACAAATTGAATTTTTTTTTTTTTTTCAAGCGGGCCATAAAATTTGTTTGCAGGTTGCATTCATTGCATCCATTTTCGGCAGAACCCGCAATCTGTCCTACAACAGGTGAAAGGCAAACTCATCTCCAACATACTGGCACAAAATAAACAAAAATATCTTATCAACCAATTCTCTGAAGACTAGCATGTACACAAGATCTCATAAAGATCTCATAAAATTATAAAATGAAAACAAAAAATGGAGGATCTTGTCAGAACAAACCATGAAAATTCTATCACTGATTAAATTGAAAGAATTTCAATTATTTCAATTCTCTGCTTACCATGTGTCACAAACCACTTGCTCGGAGCAGGCAGGTGTGATGCTATAAGTGCTGGGGAACATCTGACGTCACCATATTTTCCTCTCAACTCACAATTAGCAAAATGCAGCAAAACTTATTTTTTCTGATGATGTTGCATCGGTTTTTTGTTTCTGTCTTTGGTTCGTACATAGACACTTCATAACCAAAAGCGTGTAGACACTTTGCTGAAACTTCACTGACAAACATAGAAAATATATATTTTTCAATTCTAAACATCTGACATTGTATTTGAATTTGTAAATTAATTAGTCAGTATGGCCTGATCAGACAAGCTTACAGCCTCCAATTTATGGTATTTCATTACAAATCTGTTTCACCATTCTGTTTACCATTAGAATTTAGTTGCACTGAGAATACCCCTTACTCGGCTCCATTGAAACTCACTGGAGTTGAGAAAGAGGTGGGGGGAGCAGGAACAGAAAGGGTAACGATTTCCAAATCGTGGAGCGAAATTGCACAGAAATACCCTCAAATGAAAGCAGAAAGTCTGTCCCATCAGCTCATACTGACTAGTTAATTCCAAATTCAATCAAAATATCAGATATAAAGAATTCTGAGCATGACAATGATTTTTCAATAAAGTGTCCATTCACTTTTGGCTATATAACATGTAATAAAGTCTCTAGGGTTCCCATTGTGTCACAATGAAATCTCAATCTCACGTGACTGACACAACTTATATTGGTTACTTGGCTCAATTCAAAATGTGTGGATTAGCACCACACTTGAACCCACTGATGCAAAGGTGGGGCACATTGCTTATTAATGACAAAAAAAATGGGCGCACTGCTCTGGATTTTGTCATAGTTATAAAATCTTTCCTCAGCTGTTCAACTACTTCCTTATCTTCTACGAAAGTTTCACAGTACTGACAAACATAAACATTCTCACAAGAAACTGTTGAAATAAACAACACATCTTTACGAATATTTGTTTCCAAGAAGGAGAAGGAGCGATACAAGGGCCATGGTCTGGAGGCCAAGTGTTGTTTACAGAAAGGCTAAAAGCTGCTTTTAAGTACTATTTTTCCATGGTAATATCCTATCTCTGTTCACCAAGAGAGAGGACTGTGTGTCAAGGTGAAAAAAGATTAGCATCCGGCAGCTGCTACTTCGCGTCACACTGCGTCTCCAAATGTCCGGTTCACTTCATCAGGGAAAACCAAAAGAACATCCAAATTCTCAACCTCTACAGATTTTAGATTTTTGGCGATTTCTCTTGCTTTTTCCATCGACACATGACAAAACTTAGACTCTGTGGCTGCAGAGCCGTCGTTGGTCCACACTGTGCTTCGTGCTCGCTGCCACGCCGCATCGTCAAAGCGATGCATTCCCAGTCCGACCATAATCCCTCGGCCTGCGAAGAGAGGCGGGCTGCCGACTGGAGCCAAGTTCCCTTCCTCGCCAAACCAAATGGTGTCATTACTGTCCAGGATCGAAAATGAGGTCATTTGCTGCTATGATTCATTCCCTTCCAGCTTGCGTCCCGCCTCTCTGTTATCAGAGAGCAGGATAAAAAGAAATCACGGCAAAGTTTAGTCCCTTTTTTCCTGCGCGTGTAATCGCTCGGTAAGATTGAAGTCAACACTGAGCAGACCGGTTTAGCGACCAAGGCAGAGAGGGTGTCCACCCTGAATATCGAGGACTGGTGAAAGGACGCATTAAAGGAACAAAGAGAAGGTTCAGGATTCAGGCGAGATCTTCTAAAGAGCAGGACCAATCAATGCTCACCGCTATGTCCAACCGCAAGCATGGCCATTTTCCCCCAGCTTTTTCCCCCAAGAACATAAGCGCCGGCCGAGCAGCCAGACAGTTGATTGGCACATCTCGAAAATGAAGCACCTTGAGGAAATTGGCGTCATATTAGCGCTGCAATCTATAACTATTACACGCGACTCCTGGAAGAAGAAATGCCCCAGCGAGAGAAGAAATGATTATCTGTCGCATCTAAATGCCACACGTGTGATTTTCAAGATGACTGATTCGTTCGGAGTTCCACGACAAGGAGGCATTGGGATGCAAACAGTGATCGATGTGCAATAAGCATGCGCTGGACTCTCGAGTTAATGGGCAGTGTTGTTGTCGCTGTCAGTTGTTAAGCACTTGTAGCATTAGGATCCATTGACTCAGCCCTGTTCTCCAGAGAAAGCACATTCATCCACATCATACGGGCAAAGCCACTGATTCTAGTACATTATAACATGCTCAGCGCCACTGGGGAAGCTACAATATCCCATGTCCTGCCGTGCCTGTAGAGCTGCAAGTCAAGTATGTAGCGCTCTGTACTTCAGAAAAAGGTCAAGTAGGTTCATTAGCACCGAATTTGCATATTGGCATGTGTGCCACATGTTCGCACGCGGTGGATAAGAGGGGTAAATCATTTAAACCGGCGAAGCTCGGTCATTTGCAAGCTGTTTCCATGGCGATGGAAAGCCTTGGTGAACTTGCTGTGACTCCGGATTTTTCACCGAATCAGAGGTCATCAGGTGTCGCCGTTGTTGAGAATGGTCTGAGCTAACAGGCTTAGCATCGCAGAACATTTGAACAGCCTTGGTTAATCATCTTTATGCCAACTAAATGTTCTTAGAGGTCTTTATGGTTCAGCTATTGACAACATGCTCAGTTTACACTGATCTTATCGTAGTCCGGTCAGTCTGTTGACTCAGCTCTGTCCAGCAGTGAGGTGTATCATTAAAAAATATGCGCAAGAATAAAGGGTTCCAACTCAGGGATAACATCTGACTGCTGATTTCAATGAACACCCACTCAGAACTGGGAAACCGGCAGATATTATGGGGGTTTATGACCGAAAACAAGTGACAGCTTTTGTTCATAAAAATGTACTGCTACTCATTATGATATCAGGGATTTCACAGTTGAAATGGTCTTGCGTGGGTGGGTGCGTGTGTGGACGTGCGTCCATATATATGTGTGTGTGTGTCTATGTTTCTAAGTGTGTGTGCATGCTTTTTTATGAGCAAGTGTGTTTTTGAGGGTGTGCTCGTGTTAGAGTCTGCGCACGTGTTTTTGTGCACGCGTGTGCATGTCTGCTAATGTTCATGTGCATCTGCGTGTGTTTGTGTGTATCTGTGTGCGTGCGTATCAGTGTCTGTGTTTGTGTATTTGAGTATGTGTCTCTGTGAGCACACGTATGCACGCATCAGTGCATGTGTGTGAGTGTTTTTGTTTCTGTGTGTCTGTGTGTGCGCATCTGTAAAATGGGCAGTGGGAATAATTGGCCGATTAGACTCCGCCGCCCAAATGGAACCAGCCAAGCAGAACCCCTCCTCCCAGCACTAGCCCCGCCCCCTCAGCCCTCAGCCTCTACGCGGTTGGCCCGTTCCCACACCCGAGCGTCGGCACTGATGCACCATGACATCAACAGCCGGCTCACCCCGCCCACACGGGAGACAGGTTTACGTGCTCATTGGGCAGGTGTGAGTGCGTGTGGGTGTGTGAGTGTGTGTGCGCGCGCGCATGAGCGGACTGCTCGAGAACCAGCTGGAGGTGCCGGTGCGGTCAGCTGGCGTGCGGCTTAGCGGAAAGCAGACTCTGGTCGTCGCGCTAAGACGGCTGTGATCCCCAGAAAGACGGCGCTCTTAGAGTCGCGATTGGAGTTCTGCATCGGAGAGTGAGGGAGAGTCCAGTGGAGAAGCATTAAATTAGCCCCTCAGCAACCCGCATTTTATCATTCAGGCTACACTGGATTTGTCAACCGCCTGTCCGAGAGGGAGAAAGCTTACCAGCATTACTGTAAGCCCGGCAATGCCTCAAAAAAAAAAGTAAAAAAGGAAGGGCAAAGAAAGAGGAAGAGGGATGTCCAGTCCGCAAAGATGAGAAAGAGCAAATCTAGAGCTAATTTAGTGTCACAATGCAAAAAAAGCAGCCTGAGTAGCTCACCTATCTTTCTGACAAACATCCCTGTTATCCAGTGATGTAGTGGTCCCTGGAGAAGAGGGTAACACTCTATTAGGTAGATGGGTCCATCACTAAAGAGAAAGTGGGCATTCTCTCCTATGTATTTCAATGGCATTTTGGCTTATAGGAGAGTATACTGCAAACTGAAAAAAAAAGGGTTGGTATACTCCGTATACCTGCGTGTACCCTCTACAGCACCTCTGCTTTTAATGAAATAAAACAAAAGTACAACAATAATTTTTCAACACATTGTGTTTTTTTTTTTTTTTTTTTTAATAGAGCACTGCCGTTACCCGTCCTTGATCCTGCCTCCCAAACAAAACAAACATCATCTCTCTAAAGGGCAAGCGTCACAGTCCTGCGCGATTCCAATCTGGAGCTGCCAGCTCTATCCTGGACTTCAAATGTCACAGACTCTGGAGTCACCTTGAAATACCCTTTTCAGCGGAAAAAGAAGCATAACATCACCTTTCAAGGCTTTTTAAGCGCAGTCAGAGATCCTGTGCATTTAGAGGGAGGAAAAAAAACCCGAAAATGGCGAAGACAATGCCGTGGAAATTCAGCAGGTCAGAGCCGCATTTCTCCTTTTCGTCACAGTAAACGCAACGCAGACTGCATGACCACATCTTTTTGTGCCATCACCGACTCCTTCCTTTACCTCTGTTTCTATTAAAATGACCAGTGGAGGAGCAAACACACCTTTTTCAACAACAAAAGGGGGTCCTCTTGAAAGCCACCAATCATGTCACCAGGTGTAGACCCGATTAGCCATTACAAATCATTTCAAAACCTGTCCTTCGTGACATCACAAGAGGGAGAGATGACCCAGAATAATGAAGAAACTGATAAACTGGTTGGCTGAAGTTGGCAGTTCGCCTTGCCTCCGGGCAGTTTCTCACCATGTGATGTCAAATTTTGAAATGGCTTGTAATTGCTGTGTACCTGGTGACATCATAGGAGTGCTTGAAGTCCATTACTGGATATCATTGAGATACAGGGGAGTGGTGTGTACTGCTAATGAGTAGCTAAAGATAATGACATTTCTACCAACTTGATCACTTTGGGCTAACCTAGCTGAGACTATGTAGAAAAGACACAATCTAGTTCTGTGAGAGGGTAGGAACAGTATAGCATTCATGCACACGCAAATTATGGCCCATCAGTTTTGGGAGCTTTATTTGTTGTAGAACCAGTCAAAAACTTTGAGACAATAACTACTACGAAATTATACGCAGGACTCAGCCCTTACCTTAGTCATTCTATGCCCTTCAAGAATTTGTTTCCCAATATTTTACCCCAA
This sequence comes from Gymnothorax javanicus, assembly GCA_029692085.1. Taxonomy (NCBI): domain Eukaryota; kingdom Metazoa; phylum Chordata; class Actinopteri; order Anguilliformes; family Muraenidae; genus Gymnothorax; species Gymnothorax javanicus. The sequence goes on from CM056194.1 coordinate 10,630,308, forward strand.
AAAGTAATGAAGAGCAGCTAATGAGCCACGTTGCGTGGGAGAGCTAGCTGGCAGACCTGACCAATAAAATGGGACTTTTTTTTTTGTCATTCTGCAGATCTAGAGCTAATGGACAAGATGAATTCAGCTCACCAGCACACAAGAGGCTTGGGCTGTGATCGATTTGTTTCGAGTAATCCTGAGATTCGTCTGAGCACTGTAATGCCACCGGTATACCTGACGAGACAAAACTGCTGATAAAAGCAATACCACAGTGTTGGTAAGTATTTGGATAGTCGCAAATGAAAGCATTTGACTCGAGCACATCAGTTATGCAAACAATGAAACAATGAAGGCAAAAATTGTAACTTCAAATTTGCAGGTATATTTGCAGACACACCGTGCAGGAATAGCTACTTTTTAAATGCTGTTATTGTCCAGATACTCAGGGACCACGCAGAGCCTTACTTTACGGATGGAGTGCGTATCACAAAAGGCCGTCCCTAATATGCCGGAACTCGTCTTCGCATAAAGACAAATTTCTCCAGTGTCAGGATGCTGGTGGTGATGTGATGGGCGAGCCAGCAGGCTTTTGTCTGAGAGTCCCTGGGAGACGGTCCAGATCGAGCGCATAGCCAACGGAAATTATCCCACCACATGGTCACATCCTCCCTCCACACTGGACAAAAGATGTTGCTTTTGACAAGCTAAAAGGCAGACAGCATATGAACTTCAATTCATAAAAACACTGGCAAGTAAAAAATTGACCATTGTGTTTTTGTGCTACATTTTTTCAATGATTGTTTAGTGCCTTTTCTAAGGTCTTGTTAATGAGCATATTTTGGTTTAGACAAACATTTTATCATCCGTGATGTAAGTGGGAGTTTGCATTCATTTCTTCTCGCAACATTGATTTCCATTGATTTTTCAGTTAATTTATTAAATTCAGGGCATCCACAAAGTGTTCTTGCTATTATGGGAAATTTTGGATCCACTCTCACATCTTTGAAAGATAGAGAAATATTCAGCTGTTGACAGTAGGGGTTTGTGCAATTCTGTCAGTGTGCATTTTTTTATCGAACATTTTGTGTCGGGAAAACTCCTCACATGGTGCTGTTTTCAGCTGTCAAACACTGAGTTTGGATGGGGTGACAGCACAGACATGGGGCTGGGCAGATTGGCGCTTATTCACGAATCAGTCAGAAATAAAATCCATGTGAACTTTGGAACATGAGGAACAGGAATTCGCCCAAATGCAGAGAAGAGTACACAAAAAAAAAAACTTACCTCTGACTGGGTAAATATACAACCAAGGAGCCAAGTTATTATTGGAAGTTAAAAATACTGCACGATGACCGGCGGGGGGGGTTGGGTGGGGGCGTTGGGGAGTCAGCACCTAATAAGATGTCTTTCGGTGCCTGGCAACCCAGTGTTCCCTGGCAGGAGTAGATTTGCTCAATTTCAATGTTGTATTTGCAGGTAATACCTGTGCACCCACATAAAGTCACTTCAGAAGCCATGCAGTTCAAACAGCCAGGCTCTATATGAACTCAACACGACTCTGATTACCGTCTGTGCTGTACACTGTGGGTAGCCATGACAACCTGAGCCAATATACCCGAGTTGATATATATATATAAAAATTACGTGCTTTATTGCGGTTGACGTTCATGTTATTAGGCATTACATCAACCAGTACTCTGTCTTTCTTTTAAAGGGGGAAACTCCGCTGTGCAGAAACATACTTGAGTTCTCAACTGCCAGAAATGTTAAATTAAGAATTTCTCATGTTGTACCTCATTCAAAATAGCTCATTTTATGATTTTTTATCATGTGAAATACAGTGGGCCTCATTTATAAACATACACAAGCAGTGCACTTTGGGATTACCATCTCTGACAAGCTCAAAAAGTCTCACATTCTGAAGGGTTGGTCATAGATCTCTACTGTGTACATATCAATCTAAATCTTTACATAGAGATCATAGGCCAACATAAGGTCCCAATATTCGCTTATTTATTTGTGAATTTCTCAGTTAGTCATTCAGTATTTCTCATTTGCTTCTGCAAATTTGAAAAATATGTAGCTGTAAAAGAATACATTTTCCACTCTTGTGGATTGGAATAAAAAAATTAAATTTTCAAAGTGCCTGAAGCTTTAATTAAAAGCAGAGGACCTCTGTCCTTCCCTCTCAGTAGGCCTGGATGGTGCTGGACCTGACACTCAAGCACGGTTCCGGCGGCGAGCCGGCAGTACGGGGATATCTGTGGAAGGAAAGTGGTTCTGTGCGAAAATACGCATGGTGGCCCTGGAGATCAGCCCAGATAATAGCGCAGATAATCAACTGACAGCACACAGCTGTATTGCCATCTGTCTGCGCCCTTACAATGACACCCGATAGATAAAAACCTCAATAATTCCCCAATTCGACTATTGTATTCCACCTGGAGTCGGCCGATTTCGCCCAGCCCATGTTTACATAGCAAATGAATTAGCAAGTTCAGCCAAATAGTAATTACAGCATTAGCATAATATTGAGGCAATAGCAAATAGGGGTGGGCAGGGTCCATTTGTGCTGAATATTTACCTTCACTTACATTTTACAACTGGCAATTTTGTTAATTCCATCTTGATCGCATCATGTTTTCCACATTCCTTGGTTTAGAAGCCTGATGACCAACTTTTTCACATCACTGCTGCCACTTCCTTACCACAACAGACATTTTCCACAAACTCTACAAATTAATTTTCCATCTAATTTCGCTGAATAATTATTCATTTACGAGCTGCATCATTTCCAACAACGTATTAAAAATGGACTACACTTGATTTCTTTATTAGCCACCAGCCCGCCGCAATGATTCAAGTCATGCAGAAACTAACGCACCAGTCGGAATCCATTTGTAGGAGTCCGCGGGCAAAATTGTTGCTTACGTGTTGGCTATTCACGCATCCACATTTGAATGAGGCTTAGGCTTGGTCACACAGTCTAACTGAAGATCACAGACTGTGTATGGTTGTAGCTCAGTGGGAAAACACAAAGGTTGAAATGCCTACTGTCTGGGGACAGATGCTTCTCAGATTCAGCTAGTGGGGCTCTCCTGAATTAAAGGTCACGCCGCTCTCTACGGCACAGACATTTTACTGCGAAAATACCCATGGCGACCGTTAAAAAGACAGATCCAACAGATATCCAGCGTTTGAAGGATTGTGTCTCCAACCTTACAACAATGGAGGAACTGCAGCTAAATGAGCTTTTATATGTAGGTCAGTCTTTGCAAAAGTTTGAAGCTTATTATGAGACTGTCAAATTTTTTCTTTCAAGTATTAAATTGCAGCTTTTTCACTCCACTGGCAAACTTGAAATATTGGAAATTAATTAAACTCTCATCTTAATCGCAGGTTTTTTCTCAATAATAGAAATAAGTCTGTAATTAAAATAATCAGCTGAAAAACAGACCTATGTTTTGGGTTTTTTTTTTTCATTTCTAACTATAATTTCCCCACCTCTCACCGCCAACAATAGAGTTGAGGCATATTCTAAATGAACACAGCCCATTCTGCACATTACCTGAGAGTTTAAATGAATATTTTGGACTTTTTTTTTTTTTTTTGCAATGAATTCATTTCAATTATTTTTCTGAATTTTTCTGTATTCAGATAGAATTATCAATTGTAACCAATCGTCAATTCACCTGTCACAGCCATTCTAAGGGTACCTACTCCACCAATGGAGAGCTGAGGACACTTTGCTGCAATATGTTTTCAACGTCTCCAGTGTTGCACCAAAACACAACTACCTCCAAAGTCATAGAAAAAAGAACACGGCTGTCAATCAATTGAAACACAAGGTTTTTGTTATGATTCTTCCTCATGTGTGCGGTTTTTGTCTTTGTGCTTATTACTTTTATATTTGTGCTTCTGCTTTTTCTCCCGTGCCTCACTCTCTTGGTTTATTTTTCAGCTTTCTTTCTCGCCGTCTGCAGATTAATTCACTCTTGCCCAAACTCCTGTGATGTCGTGTGACAGCCTTGAGCATGCCTGCGTCTCGTTGTCCAATCATTTCTTCTTTCGGATTCGGCTGTGGTATTTCATTCATTGCTTCCACCTGTGCTTCAGGGTCTCGCAAAACTCTGAGTGAATAGGGTAATTCACTGATAGGGTAATTACTAACCCGTACTAACCAGCACTTATTTGAGGGTGATTGTATATATTTCGTCACGTAGTATTAACCTTTATTAACGCATTAGCGAGTGCGAATGTTTCTAGCTTTTGTAATTCCTTCCGAAGCTTTCCCTGATTAACAGCGTTTAAAGCTATGCTTTCCTTTGCTTCTCTCATGGTGCTTTTATACTTGTCACGTTTAGATTACCTTAATCTAAACCGTCTACCTTGATTGATTGTCTCAGCGTCTTGTCTCGAGTCATTATTGTTACCGGTCCTCGTGAATTTGTTTATTAATCCCATGTGTTTCTGTTTCCAGATTGCCTTCCGAGTCCCCGCCTCCTCCCATGCGTATATCAGTGGGCAGAGTGAAGCAGTCGGAACTTTGTATTGGCTTTGCTCTGCATTGTGAAATCGCCGCTCCTGTGCCTTCCTGAGTATTTCCTTTGTACGATTCCCGAGCCTTGTGTTTTGCTGCGCCGCGTCTTGTCTGCCCTTTGTCTAAGTCTCCCAGTGTTTCCGTCAGTCTAGTTAGGTCAAGTTTTTGTTTTTCTGGTTTAGCCACTCTTGGAGTGTGTACTTCTGTTTCCCCCTGCCTTGGGCAGTGTACCTTAGTTTCTCCCATTCGTTCAGTGCATGTGCACGGTGTTTTGATTCTGGCCCGTTTGCCTACTTTCTCCTTTGGTGTTTGAATAAACACTCTTGGACCCCATCATCTGGTGTTCCCCCGACCTCTTAACAGTTTTAATGTGTTCACATTTCAGAATGATAACCTGGCCGTGTGCCATTTGTGGGACTGGATTGAAAAGGATAAAACTTTAGCAAGAGAATGGGGGGCATAACGATATCTTGTAAGGCACAGAATGAAGAGCCCAGTGCTAAACGTAATGAAGTGACACTTTCACACACACAGGCAAGGATGGCAAAAGGTCTTAAATAGTTTAAGTCCACTGCCTCAATTTTCTTAAAATGAACATTTTGTGACTTAAGTACTTTTAGCACTGGGGTATTCAATCAGCAGACAGTATGGATTTATTATATATTCAGATCCTTTTTTCATAAAATAAACATTTTGTGATTTACATACTTGCAGCAGGCCTGCAATTTTAAAAAATGCCTAGAATATTTTGAGAAGCAAAGTTTTTTTTTTTTTTTTTGTGACCCCTAATATTAAAAATAGAATCTCATTCCTTTGGTCAGAGGACAAAACGCATGGCCGTCAGGTTTGGGTCGGCCACCCGAGTGGCCAGGTTCACCTACCAAATCCAAAATCAACCAATCAAGCAAACCGGAGATCTCAAACAACACCAGTCCTCACTTTCTCTTCCTCAGTTCAAATCTGTGTTGAAAGAAACTGCTCTAACATACAATATATTCAGAGAATTCATTTCTACTTCAAAAGGATACGTAAAGGGATGGCTTGGGTTTTTGATGTGGAGTTGTAAAAGGCACTTATCCCTATTCAGTGAATTATCTGCCGTAGATAGAGGTCAGCGAGCTACCAGTTTGCAGAAGTAGAGCATAGTGCTGGCAATAGAATCACAGTAATACACTGCAGTGGATGGGGATAAGAGCAAAATATATGTTAGCTACCTAAAAGAAGGTTCTTATAAAATAAATCGATATCAGTTTAAGCGTACGCTATATTAAGAATATTTTCTCCACTTATACCTTGATGTAGGACAGCCATTCTCTTTGGCACAACTTTCTATAAGGATAGGAAAGTTATATCTATGGTTTAGAAAATTTAGTGTTGGCACCAAAGGTAAGGGCAGGCATAAAGCACTGAAAATGTTCTTAATTTGACGTACACTTAAATGGATATTGATTTATTTTAGGTGGACCTACTTTTCGGTGGCTGACATGCGTAATGTTGTCCCCATCCACAGCAGTGTGTAACTTCTGTGCCGGCACGATGCTCTACTTCTGCAAACTGGGAGCTCGCTGACCTCAACCTACTGCAGGTGACACACTGACTAAAGATAAGAACCTCATACAACCCCACCTAAAAAAACCCGAACTATCCCTTTAATATCGTAAGAACAGTGTAATAATGGCAGTAAGTTTCGCGTATTGTGTTCTGTTTCTGGTATTGTTTAAACTCCTCCGACGCAACAGTTTTTATATCCTCTATCCTCTCTTATGCAGTCTTTTCAAGGCTTGCAATATTGTTTATCTACTCTGGCACCTGAATTTATGGACACAAGGTTGTCTACGGTAGCATCATGCTAAAAATACACCCCTGGGCTAAACTGTGCACCAACTGTGGGTGGTTCAGCTTCTCTAACAAGGTAAAACTGAGAGCAGGCAGCGTAAACTGAAGAATGCAAAATGCAGGCAAAATTCACCTGCTTTGTGAATTCACAAGCATTATTATGTACTGATGACTGGATTATGTGAATTCCAAATGTCCTCTTCTGAGAGTACAGCACATATGGACAAGGAGTTGTTTCCAGGTATCGGGCATCTGGTGACAAATTCTGGGACATTCCCAAGCCTTCCTGAAGAGTTAGGATATCTGTTTAAACATCAAATCAAGTTTTACATGGTACACATGAGCCCATACGGATTGGTATGTGTTCTTACAAGAAAGCAACATGGGTTTTTTGATCGTGCACAAATGCTCAGCTCAATACCGCTATTCTCTCGCAGTACCTGTGCCGACACCATGCCTTGCACTTCCCGCCATCATCTGTGATGTCTCCTCGAACAGTGTTTGCTAAAGGGATTCTTAATGGCCTGTAGTGGCGTTGGTGATTGCAGAATATAAACTCATGCGCTTTGTCCCATGTCGTGGCAAGTCGAGGCAAAGCGCTTTTCGGTAACTGCAAATGACGGCCAAGTTTTGCGCTACGAGCTGAAGGCAGGAAACGATGGCCTGACCGCCGTCTGCAGAGGGAGCGGAACAGAAATGACCCCCGACAGTCACCTGCCGCACCACCATATTGATTTCCCGCACACTGTCGGTGGCCGAAGGGATGCGGTTTTGAAGATTTTTACACTCTGTGGAGTGATGGAAGAAGTGGGCCTTGAACAGCGAGAGTTAACATCTACAGGTGTGATTTAACCTCCGCTCTTAATAACCTGTAATACAGACATAATTATCTGAATAAAAAGCTTAATCTCTGGTGCCTCTAACTTTAATATACTGCCCACGAAAATGTTTAACTGAATCATCTTCAAATCACGGGTAATCAAAATACCTTCCGTGGCTATTTCCATGAAGATCTTTGTACAGTTAATTAGTCTTTTAATGTATTCTGCAGCAGTCCCCTGTTTGCGTGGGGGTGTTTATGAGTGTGTGTGTGTTTGTGTGTGTGTGTCTTCTATGGCAGGTTTATTGGATCTCCATGTCATCCATCAACCCTCTGTTTATTTGCGTGTGCGCGTTTGTGTGTGTGTGTGTGTGTGTGTGTACATGAGCACCAGTACTCTTGCGCGTGTGTGCGTGCATGCATTTTTGCATGCGCCACTGTGCCATGGTATGAAGTGTGTGCGTATGTGAGAGTGTATGTGTGTAGAGCCACTGACAGTATTAATTGTTACCCAAGACACGGGATGGCAAAATCAGAATATTGTTTGCAGCCGTGGTACACAGGATTGTGTGCACGTGCAAGAATGGGTTTTTGTGTGTGTGTGTGTGTGTGTGTTTTGTGTGTCTGTGTGTGCGTGTGTGTGTGCTTGTAAATAAGTGTGCATGTCTGTGTGCATGCGTGTCTGCACTGACTGGGTGGGAAGCAGTTAGGAAAAAATTCATGCAAACTGTGTGAACATGTATCGGGTCAATGACAGTGGACTGGTTTCTTGGTAAACGCATTGGTTTAAATACATAATTAGTGGTTTAACACATTGGTTTCAGTCCTGATTTACTGGTTTAAATGCATATATACTGGTGTAATGGATTAGTCTGAGCACACATGTATTGGTTTACAAACGTGTACTGGTTTAATTAATTGGTCTGAGCCCATATGCATTGGTTTAAATACATATGTACCGGTTTATTTCATTGGTTTCAGTACATGTGCACTGGGTTAAATACATAGGTACTGGTTAAATTCATTGATATCAATACATATGCACATTGGTTTGTGCACATATGGTTTAAATACATATGCACTTATTTTAATGATTGGTTTGATCATATAAGCATTGGTTTAAACACATATGCACTGGTCTGTGAGACACTATCACTTTATTGCTCACTGCCATGGCGTACGGGCATGTGCTGTCCCCTCCCACTTCGTTTCCTAGGTTACGTATCCTGAGAAAACAGTATGGCAATAGCCTCCCATCTGCTGCGTGGCGTCTCTGTCGTCTGGCCCGCACCACGTCCACGGGAACATCCCCGGCGCTAAATGCTACGCTATCGAGTTCTTGCACGTTAAAGGTCTCGCACACGGACGCACTCACTTTCATCGTAAATCACCGCCGGCCTGAGGGTAGGATGGCGCAGCTTAGCGGAAACACCCCGCCATCGTCTCCGCTGCCCCGGAGAACGGGCCGGTCAGCCTGTCGGCATGGCACTGTCGATGTTTTTTGCTTTGCGTTTTGTGTTTGCTCTCCGAGCTTGTTTGCTATGAGCCAAGTGTACCCAGCCCCGTCCACACCCCCCACCTGGATACAGCCTGTTCAGCCCCACGGCAACAACAGGAGCCCTTACCCCTGTGTGTGTGTGCGTGTGTGTGTTTGTGTTGTAATAGAGAGAGCATGCATCTGCGTGAGTGGGAGAGAGAATGAGTGTGGGTCTGTATCTGTAAGTGTGTAATGGGAAAAAAATGTGTGTGTTTGCATGTGTTTTGGTGTGTATGTGAAATCAGGAGAGATTGTGTATGGCTGTGTGTATGTATGTATGTATGTATGTATGTGTGTATCTGCCTGTGCATGTGTGTGTGTGCAAGAGTGAAAGTAGGAGAGCGCATATGAGTGCATGTGTGTGTGTTTGTGTGTGTGTGTGTGTGTGCAAAGTGAAAGTCGGAGAGTGTGTGTGTGTGTGTGTGTGTGTGTGTGTGTATGTATGTGTATGTATGTATGTGAAAGTGAGAGTGGGAGAGTGTGTATGCAAGCGTGCGCTTGTGTGTGTGAGATGTAGAAAGAGCACATTTGAGACAGAGCACATTCAAATATCTGCTTGTGAGAATGTATATGAGAGAATATATGAATATCCGTGAGTGTGTGCGTGTGTGTGTGGATCTGTGTGTTTCCATACATGTATGTGCCTGCTTATATGACAAAGTAACACTCGCGTTTGCATATTGTACTTCCTATTGTAAACACTATTAATGAATAACCCAAGCTGGGAATAAATCTGCTTAATGTAACTCTGGTGCAATGCTACATTACTCCTCCGCGGTGACAGTAAATTACTGGAACAGTCTGATCATTTATACTTCAACATTTTTTCTGCTCGTTTATGCATAAACATGCCTCTGCTAAAGTCATTTCATTAAATGATGCATTTTACTTTGTGACAGATTCTTTTTTTTTTTTTTTTTTTTTGGGAGAGTTGTTTTGTCAAACTCCATAAATTCATATTCAGTGTTTCTGATGCAGATTCCCAGTACAAGATGTGAGAGACATACTGCATCTGCATAGATGGCAGGGTAATACTTTGCAATAAGGGTACATTAGTTAATACATACTATGCAACTACCAATTAATTTACAGTTAACTAATACATCAGAGAGCTAAATAAGCATTAGGTAACCTTAACTTAGCATCTCTCTTTGACATCTTTATTATGAAGTTGAAAACATCCCTTAAGTAACACTTCAAACTATAAAACTTTTCAATAATGTATTAATTAATACCATAGTTAACATAAACACCATTAGTAAATGATTAGTAGACCCATTAGTTTACTGTTAATTAACATTAGCTAATGCAGTAAGAGGCATTCACTATCTGTTAATTAATATACCCTTATTGTAAAGTATTACCGATGGGAGAAATGCATAGTGAATGCAAGATGAGCATTGAGTTGGGGCCATTTACCATTGTTGCTTCTCCTCCCTGCTCCTGGAACAGCTGATATATATGAACCTGCGAAGCTTCTCTGGTCCTTCTCTCTTTAAATGGCAGCAGGTGTGGATCAGCTGACCTGAGCTAAGCTATAAAACAGAGGAGGGCGATTCCACTCCTGGAGGGCCGCTGTGTAAGTGGGTTTTTGTTTCTATCAGTTACCCTGACTGATTGAGCTAATTTGTTGCACAAATATAGATTTGCGCGTAGATTAGATCTAAGAAAAATTTTCTATGTTAGGTGACATTGGTGGTCACTCTGAAATGGACTCAAACTCAAAGTGGTTTTATCAAATGGGTGTTTTATAAAAAGTTTTAGGACATGTAGACATCTCAGATGAGCCCACAAGCTGCTCACTTGTTGCCCATTTTTTCCCAAGCCCCTGTCCACCAAGCAGGTGCTGGCAGGAAGCTTTTAACCCTTTGAGCGCCGAATACATTTTCAAGGAATTAAAAATGTAGTTATCCTGAGCTGTTGAAAACCTATCATGTGGCAACTTGTTTAAAAGAGCTCCCTGCGGGAGCTCTTTTAAACAAGTTGCCACATGATAGGTTTTCAACAGCATCTGACTTTGATATCTTACATCATTGGGCAACTATAGTTGCCTTTGGCGCTGAAAGGGTTAAAGCAGAGGTGGGAAACAAGGGCCGTATCTCTCCCTGCTTTTCTCACCTACGTCTGGCCTTTATTTAGTTAATTATCTAAATTAGTCAAACTATGTATGAAATCTGATGTTTTTGGCACATTATCATGAATGACCACCAAAGGCTGTTCTTGTCTCCCTACATAAAATGAAATTTGCTGGACTTGTTAATTATTGTTTTCTTTCTTTTTTTTAACTCTTAAATCATCAAAGAACAACACTGAATGTTTTATATTAGCATAGTTATGAAACTTTAAATTTGGAGGGAAAATGTCACATTTACTCATTTCAACAACTTTGATGACTTTTTAAAAAAAGTCTGAGGCAAATCCGAGATGGCGAAAAGAGAAATTTTTTCAAAACATGTTGATTTGACACGGAATGACCCAATTGACAAATTCATGCAACTCAAGCAAAAATGTTCAGGAGAAATTTTACTTACTGAACCTGGGTTTGTCACCCCCGAACAGCACGATGAAAAGAAGCTCGCCCATCAGGCACTAATGTATTTGCATGGATCCATTAGTTTAAAAGCACCTGGCTTTTGTAGCACTGTTTTCATATTGGCAGACCAACTGCATCATTATTCCGGCAACGTTGACCTGCGACTGTACAGGTACTGTTAATGGAGGATTTCGGTTGGTGTGCACACACTTCAACAGGCAGTGGGTTCCCCAACAATGTTGGTGAGTGGTGTTTCATTGTAAGCATCCTCCTTAAAGCACCACCTGGAAGTTTCCGCAAACCTTTCATCAGGAAGTCAGATGTTAAGACAGAATGCGCAACCAAGAGCACAAATCATTCAATAATCCAGCATGATCAAAAATCTGGATTGCGTTGGATTTTTGGTCCAGATTGGATGATTCCTGATGTAGTCCGTTAGTATTTGGAATGTGACATGTTATAAGGCTACATCCTCACTTATAAGTCTTCATTTAAAAATCGAACAAGATTTCCATCCATGTTTAACATGCAATCCTGAGGTATTCAAATTGAAACGGAGTTAGCATTTTGAAAGTCTCCATTTTAGAGGTTAGAAAATGGAAGAATAGTGTGAACGCACAGCGAAAACATAGCAAAAGTTAAGCATTTTAAAATGAAAATGTATTGTGTGAATGTAACCCAAGAGTCCGCAATTCCTTGATGGTTCATATGATATGGATGTAAATGCATGGGGATAGGGCTGGGCGATAGGTACAAGCTCAAATATCAGGATATTTTTGACCAAATACCTCTACATCGACATTGTGCCAATATTGTAGGGATAAATATTGATGCTTTTACAGAATAAATACAGCATGATTTTTGATGAACAGTCATCACTAATGAGGATATGGTGACCAAGCAGGTACAGGTAACAGCTAGAACAGTCTAATGAGTGCAGAAAACTGCACCCACTTACTGTAAAGCAGCAATTAAAATCAGAAAAGACAATACTTAAGTCATATCACGATATTACAATATCCAAAATCCCAGACAATATCTTATCTGGCATCATGATATAAATATAATATTGATATATTGCCCAGCTTTACATGGCAACAGTATTTTGCATAAAAAGTGAGGTGCCAAAAGAAGAATTTGGTTTGCTTTTCAAACAATTATGGACTGTACTGTTCTTACAGACACAATTACATACATTTTGGGTGCAGTTATTGCATCATATCTGCAGTGTCTGGAAACTCAGAAATACAGAAAAATAAATGAAAGCAGGGATTGTGTTATGTACTCCTCTGTGGATCAGGATGTGCGGATGCGGCAATAAGAGTTTCACTTCTGGCTATAAATCCATAATACCCCACTGTGTATAAAAGGATAAAAATCTCGTATCATGTAACTTCAACTATAAATTTGAAATGGCACGTAAAACTCACATTAAACCGAATGCAAACACTTAACTCAGCACGGTTGATGAAAAAAAAAAACAGTTCTCCACAGTCAAAACGCATTACCAACAGAGAGAAAACCTGCAATGATATCCATGATCAAATTTGCTCAAGATTTCATCTGTACTGTTGGAGCAAGCCCATATGTAGAAGAAGGGCTGTACACAGGGTCTCACAGTGATTTTATGGATTGGGCTATTTAGCTGTCCAATAATTTGGCAGCGATGCGGTTTAAAAATTAAACGCGATTAATTAAAACTGCAGCATGGGTAAGATAAAATCGGCTGGAGCTCCCAAATAAAGTTGTCATAGTGACAGCATCAGCGCTAATGGAATAGTCGATGTGTGGTTCCAATATGCAGTATTTCCAATATCCAAATCAATCATCTTGATCATGCACGCACATGTATTATAAATACAGCACAACTTAAAGTCAATGTAATGACAAGTGCAATATGAAAGTCATCAAAAAATAGAATCTCAGTGTAATTTCGCCTGGATTATAGGTCATTACATTTGTAAGCATTCATATAGAGGAGGGAGTAAAGATATTACTGCATTAAAATCAAATGGCAGGTACTTTATCCAAAGCGACAAACAGATAAGGCAACTAAGTCAGACAAGGCCACTCTAGGCATTAGTCATCTATAGGGACCTGGTAAGCACCGGCCAAATTAGGCCAAACTTGTGCTAAACTGAGGGTGCACATCAGAAGTGTAACCAGTCATGTAAAGCAGAGGCAATCAGCACTAACTGCTATAGTTTCCGTAATTCATGGTAAGAGGGGTCCCAATCAATTCAAATTGTTCCTAGTGATTGAAGGAACCCTATATTTACCATCCACCAAGTCAGCGCTTGATATTCCAGGATGAAAATTATGAGAACTGTACCTTACCTGACCTGCATAAAACCTGTATTTCATTTATATAGAATCATCTGCAGCATAAAGGTAAAATTATTGGCAACAGTCATTCACTCAGTCAGCCAGTCAGTAAAATAAATGCCGACAGTCAGTCATTCATTCAGCAAAAGCCCAATTTTTCTTCAAGCAGGAAGCACAAATAACATAAAATAGGGGCTGCCTGGGCTTAAACAAAAGCAATTTATGTCTGCTGGCATCCTCTCCCTAACCTCCACCCATAATTCTCTCTGCCAGCACCTCCCCTTCCTTCTCCAGTAACACAGACAGTAATTTGGAGATGGACAGGTGGGCCTTTTAGGCTTCAGTGAGCACCGGAGTTTACATTGTTCCAAGCACCAGACTGAATTTATGATCAATTCATTAGAGCTGCACGTTCAGAGGAGAGTAGAGGCGCAGGATAAACTGGAATGGAGACGTCTCTTCTGCTACAGAGAGTACACTCTGGGTTACAAGCCACCTCAGCTTCAGAAACTGAAAGGCTCTCCTCAGAAACAACTGAATTATTCTCCAATTTTTCTCAGAATTTCACCTAATGGTACAAGTAGCACCATGCGAAAATGTGGACTTCTCTGCATACTTTGAGTAGTGTTCACTACTTCAACAAATTGACCCAGTAAGGAACTTACTTTTAGAAAGCTTATGTTCTTAAGACTTGAGGCTATGCTGGTATCCTTCAAAAAGGCCGTGCTTAAATCTGAAATGCGAGGCAGTACTTGATTAATAAATTGAAATTCATGTTGAATTTTCTTGAACTCGTTTTAACTCGAGGGTATGAACTGTAATATTCGAGCATTATTTGAGTACGGGAGCGGCGAAGTTGTTCCATGTTTCTGGAACGATGCTAATACATAATTCAACTTTGCGTTCAGAGAGCTGCTTTTGCATAGAATGAAACTATGTGCGTGTGAGCTTCTGCCACCAACTGCGAGTCTACGCTCTCACACACACACACACACACACACACACGCAAATGCGCACGCACACACACTCGCATGCACACACTCACGTAAACACTCGTGGGTGCACACGCTCTCTCGCACTGACACACGCTCGCTCAAACACACATGCCCGTGAACACGGACACACGCTCAAATGCACTTGCGCGCACACACACACACTCACACGCACACACTCACTAAAACATATGTGCCAACACACACCCTTATTCACATGAACACGCACTCATGCACAAACACACATGCACGCGCACACAAACACATACGCTAATGCATTCATGCACACAGTCACAAAAGTGCTGTCGCACGCTCATACACACACACACACACACACAGACACACACACACGTGCATGCTTTAACTCACACTGACATGTGCACACACAGACACGCTCAGTCGCACAAACACACACACAAAACACACATGCAAGCGCACACATACACACACGCATATGCCCTCGCATACACACACTCGCACGCACACACTCATACAACCACACACTCGCACATAAGCACACATGCACACGCACACAAGCACACAAAAATATGCATGCATGCACACACACACACGCATGCACACACACTCCACTTCTCCCCTCCACTAATTGTCATAATTAACCTCTCTCTTTGTCGTCCCTGTACGCCATCCATCAGGAGAGAATCTGCGCTCGGCTTTTCTTTCGCCTCAGTTTCTCCCTGTTTCTGCAGTCTGTCATTTTCCCAACCATCTGTTACAAATTTAAACCTACAGATCAGCCCGGGGCACCTGCTCCAGAATCACGCAAACTCACTTTCGCTGATCTTTTGTTATCACCCGGCTCCTGGCGCCATTCCAGGGGGGCTAAATTTCGGGATTCATCGCCGTCCGCGGCCCGTGAGCACGCGCGTGTGCATGCGTGCGTGCGCGCATGTGCGAGTGTGTATCGCGGGAGGCCGTCTCCGTTGCTTACACCGCTCGCCTAATTCCACGACAGCTGCCCCCTTTGTTTACCTCTCCTTAATCATTGACAGACAAGTGCAGACATGAAATGCGCCGTTTTGCAAGCCCTGTCACTCCTGCTCATGGCGCAAATGTCACACAGATAAATCCATCGATGCAGGTGTGGCCCCTTCCCCTCCCTCCCGCCTCCTCTCCTTTGTGTACGCTGCTTATTGTACACAAATGTCACGTATGGAACAAACAATGGCGTTTCGAGGGAAGGGGAGAGCGACCGTCACAATTCTGAATGAATTACGAGAGCAACACGCATCACAAAGCGTCACAGATACAATCAACAAGTAAACTGCACCTGACAGACGACAAATTGCCACACAATGCACGGCTCAGTCGACCATCGAGACGTGCGCATCTCGATAGTGATACGACTGCTTACAGATTTGCAATTAATGCCGCGTTCTGTTCAATCCTAGAGCCCTACCATTTTTGAAGCTGGGAACTTTTGACTCCACCGTTTGTTTTGAACAACTTTTTAATTCATAATACCCAGTGGCTCTCACCACCCTCCCTCTCTATTGGCCCCCAAAGTCGGAAATAGTTTTCCAAGTCTGAAGTTTTGTCTGAACTCTGAACTGATAGCATTATGCAGGGTTAATGAATGCCACAGAACAGTTCAAAGAGCAAGGTAGAGGCTTGAATCAGCACAATGTCATTGAGCAGATTTTTCACCGTTATTTTTATAAATATGTATTTTTTTAAACAGACCAGTGCAGCCGCAATATAATTCTACTCATTTGCGAGTTCATAATTGAGGCAGTGAGTTCAGAAGTCCAATTTATTTTGACGGATTTCACGTCATGCTGTGTAACTCTGTGGCCAATCTGTGGACTGCGTAAGAACATGTCTGCAAAATGTGCTGCTAACCAATGGAAGGGTTTGAAGCAATGGAATTGCATTAAGACATTTCAAATGATCTTATTTCATTTAAACGATCATGAAACACATGCATTGCTTCCAACCCCTGAGTAAAGAAACGCGTGAGAAGTCTGTAGTGGTAATCGGTATGTGTTATAAAGGAAAACTGGCCACACCTGATAATGTTGAGAGTTTTCGGAGTTTCTGTAATGGTAATTTAAATTAATAATTGAAAACATCTCGTGACCAATCATTAATTTTAAGGGATTGTTTGAGCCTCCTCTGTTGCCAGTTCACCAGCCGCCACTGATTCTGATCCATTGTTGACCTCAGTTTGTTTCTCATGAGAGTCAGTCCTCAGGAAGAGTCCTCACCCCTCGCATGCACAAGGACTTCAATTCCGCACAAAAATCTCTTACATACGCGTTGATTGAATAATTGCTGACTACAGCAGAGGAACGTAAATATGCCACTTAAACTCATACTGAATTCGTGAAGAGTTGACAGGTGTGCGTTATAAATGAAAACTGGCCACACCTGATAATGTTGAGAGTTTTCAGAGTTTCTGTAATGGTAATTTAAATTAATGATTGAAAACAGGTTGTGACCAATCATTAATTTTAAGGGATTTTTTGAGCCTCCCCAGTTGCCAGTTCACCAGCCGCCACTGATCAAAATGGACTTAATCATGCTGCACTGATGTCCATAGAAATCAATATCCAGCGCAAATTGGATACTATATAGGCTTTGCCCCAGAATTTTCTGCAAAAAAATACAAGAAAAAACCTTCCAAAGGTCAGATTGTTTTATGTAGCGCATTGCTATTTGATTTACTGCTGCTATCTTTATTGGTTCATCTACCCTATAATATAAAGTCCATCAAAGATCTCATTGGTGCATTGGTTCGTAAGACTATTCATTATTACATGCGATATAAATTTGTGAGCTATCCCCTCACTCTGAGATGAATTAAATAGTTTTGGTCATGTTGCTGCCAAAAGATGATGATATGCTTATTTTATCACTCATTTCAAATTTGAACAGTCTTTTGACGATGCACTGGCATAAATATTCATATCCAGTCTTGACTGGGAATATTCTGAGCATATTTGGTTGACTTTACAAGCTTGAGATTTGTTGCACAAAATGGTACCTTCCATTTAATCATTCTGCAATTGTGTCGCATAATATTGGTCAGGTCTATGAGCAAAACCAATTATAGACAAAATTTCCAAGAATCTCATAGACTATATTGTTGAATTTATACAGGCACTTTTTGAATACAAATTTGTTGTATCCAATCCCACCCGAATCTGAAATGTCCAATCAAGAAACGATGCCGATCCCCTCCAAAGCCTGCACCAGTCAGTTGCTGCTTCATTTCACTCGTAGTTTCAAACTGTCTACACACGGAATAAGGGAAGAGGAAACTCAATTATTATCCTGCTCATTTAGCAGCAGACAAGTGTCCGTATGGCCAGCAGGAGGCGCTTTAGCGACACTTTGCCAGTGGTTCTCATTAACATTTAACATTCTCTTACCATTTCCTGATTTTTTTTTTCCCACTTCAACCATAATTTAAAAGCAAAGGCTACTCCCCCAATTGTTGGGCAAATTGTAAGTGTCAGTTTTGTTATTCATCGTTCTCAGCCAATCAAATGCGTGGAATATTTTGCAAGCAACATGTTTCATTGAAGCTTTCTGGCTCCATTTTAATGGTCTCGTCTGGAGCGCGGCATCACGAAGACGGTTGGGGGAATAAAAGCAACCTTCCCCCTGTTCCGCCAACGGTTGGGGGAGTAAGAACAGCTTTCCATCCTGTGCCACCAAGAGTTGGGGCAATAGCCAGTCAGTTATTTAAATCATCCCACTATTTAATGGATAGATCCCTTTTTCGACAATACAGTTTCAGCATACATTTTTCCATCGGCTACAAAAGTTTTTGTACATGATAAAGGTTCTTTTTTTAGTCCTACAGAAGCTTCTGGCAAATTTCCAGCTTGGCATTTGTTGGTATCTGGCCATTTGGGGGTTTTCAGTGTAAAGCAAGAAAATACACTTCAAATAAACTTCAAAGCATCTTGCAGCTGACAGGGATGTTATGCTCCCTAAGGCTCAACACGAGAGCAGAGAACATTTTTATAGCGCTTACTCACTAATATAAAGATAAAAATCTGTTTTTATATTGTGTCAGTAGTTCTTTCCTTCTCCCTTGCGGAGCGGCATAAGCTCTTAACTCCCAAGGACCCCTGCAGTAATGCACATGTAAGAAGACATGATACAACTTCATTTGAGAGCTGGTGCTTTTAGCACAGCCATCAGGATTATTTCCTACCAAAAGCATGATGGCTTCTCAGGAAAGATCATTAATGCACAACAGAAACAGCACACTGTGGTAAAAAACTGCACTTAAGTTAATGTCTATTCTTTGCCAGGAACAACTAATGTTACCAATACCTGCTACCGAAAAGCTCTTCACCTAACTCAGACATTCCATGTTTGTAAATGTTCTGTGCCAATCAGAAACAGGCAAATAAACACTGATTTTAAAGGTGTCATCTCACGCATTTTTAATTAATTTTGTTATGGTCTCTGGAGATATTGAATGCCCTGCGAGCAGTTTTTGGAGAAAAAAATGCTTTGGTTGGCCTACTTCACTGTTCTAGTTTGCTATGGAAAATGGCTGGGAAGAAACGACAGGATTGCGCCTCTTGCTCATGAATATTCCGTATGTAAATGAACTTGCCTCTGATTGGCTAACTGTGGCCCCCCCTTCTACAGCTGTATCCATAGGTGTTTCTCCGTCCGTTTGATTAGTTGTTATAGACATAAGTTCACAGTGCGGATTTCTAAATTGTTCTCAGTGGCTTCAGAGATACAGCCGTACGTGTTTCATCCTGAATCCGAGGAGGAAACAGAAGCAACACAAGAACCGCTACCAGAACGTTTATCGATGAACGTATCGGAATGGTAATATTTGCATGTCAACTTCGATTTTCTTCAAGAGGCGAACGTTTGTCGCGATCGTTATCACGGCCTTTCACGTTGCGCTAAACTGCGGGAAACATTTTAAAACAAAGGCTTGTTTCTTTACACCATCAACAGTCATGGCAATCTTCCTGGTAGCTGGTCTAGTGCTAGTCTATTCCCAGATTACCTGAAGACACAGCACGCCACTACACGCAGTTGACCGAGATGCAGACATGTCAATTTGCTAGCGTTATGGCTTGAATTCCAGGCTACCATTGGCCACCGGAAGATCATTAGCTCATGTCATAGCCTACCAATTATTACATAGGCCTAACAAACACACTTATATTTTGTCAGATGCACATGTGGTAATTGCGGCAGAATGCCCACATAGGAGGAGAATGTGTGCTGCCAGGAGACTCCGCCGGTAATTAAGACTAAAGCTGCTTTCGAACCAAACGCGAAATTAATTTTTTGCACGGCAGATTACATTCAAAGTGAATGCAAAGACGAGAATACACACGTTTCTTATTCGCATCTTTGCATGGACTTTGAACGTAATCTGTCCTGCGAAAAATTTGTTTCACGTTCGGCGTGGTAGAATAAATTGGCATGGCTCTGATTGATACATATTTTTTTCAAAAGGTTACTCAATGTTGTTCATTTTCACAAACATGACTGTTCAGGTGGTAAGAAGGGGGTATTGGTGTCACCCATTCTTCTTACCACCTGAACAGTCACGTTCATCAAAAACAAACAACACTCAGTAACCTATTGCAACAAATATCAACCAAAGCCATGCCTTTTATGTTGCTTTCACACCGAACGCAAAACAAACTTTTCGCACGACAGATTACATTCAAACTCCATGCAAAGACACGAATAACAAACACGTGTATTCGCGTCTTTGCATTAACTTTGAATGTAATCTGCCGTGCGAAAAATTCATTTCGCGTTCGGTGTGAAAGCAGCATAAAAGGCATGGCTTTGCTTGATACATATTTGTTGCAGTAGGTTACTCAATGTTGTTTATTTTCACAAACATGACTGTTCAGGTGGTAAGAAGAATGGGTGACACCAATACCCCCATTACCTGCATGATTCTCCACCAGGGATTAGAACCAGTCTGTCTCAATATCTATTCTCTTCAAAATGCTACTTCCTGCTGGCTGCCAATGATTTGGTGGGCGGTCGCAAGTCAAAGTGGGCGAGACCAGAGCGAGACCATGAATAATAATTCACAAACCTACATAGGTTCGTTGAGCTTTTCATATTCGCCCGTTTTTCCGTCTATTGTTTTCAATTCGCTATTACACAGAGTGGGGGTTGATATTCATGTTCACACGCAGCATGCATACGCAACTCCTGTTGACCGATAGCACTTCAGAAAGAACACATAATACAAGGTTTCCTGTGGGATGACACCTTTAAAAAAACCCCATCTCGACTTGAGGTGCCCACACTCTCAGAGATAGGGGTACAACAGAAGTCCACTTCAGTTCCTGAAGATACATTCAGCACAAATCTAACCCCAGGGCTAATCACTGCTGGTTTTCACCTGACATCACTGGCCTTATATCTGCCATGA
Organism: Gymnothorax javanicus; assembly: GCA_029692085.1. Taxonomy (NCBI): domain Eukaryota; kingdom Metazoa; phylum Chordata; class Actinopteri; order Anguilliformes; family Muraenidae; genus Gymnothorax; species Gymnothorax javanicus. Next base: position 10,651,285 of record CM056194.1, read on the forward strand.
TTGTGCCTGTGAATAGTAGGCCGTTTCTTTAAACTCGTCGCGTTCTCAGCTCTATTCTGTGAATTTAAGATTGATTTATGCTCCGTAAAGGATAAAGATGTGATAGAAAGATTCCTGTTCTTTCTAATGGTGTGTTTGAGACATCCTGGGAGCTGGGAATAATCCCAAATCCAAGTGTATAAAGTGTTCTCGCTCACCTCTCCTAGTTGCAAGTCCCATTGTGGAGCTCTGGTGAGATTTTTGAACTCCCAGTTTCCAGAAATAAATATTTTGCAAATCATACAGAAATATTAAATCAGTATTATGCTTTCAGGACCTAAATTAATTCAAGACTGTGATCTCAAATTAGCAAGTACATTGTTAAACCTTGTGTGGTGTTCATATTTTACACCACTGATTCTGTTCACCGGGTCAAATTGACTCGCAGGCACATTAGGATTTTAAACCAATGTAAAGATGAAAACTTATGTGAAATACTGAATATTTATTGTTATTTTTAGCTGAATTCCAAACCAATAAGAATATATGGCAGCCTTATCGATGACGTTATCTGACTAAAAATGTTCTAATCTCCACCAAAATCAATAGGGATCCTCTTCATATCACTACTGACCCACAAAACAAAAATGAAAAGAATCCAACAAAAATTGTAGTCTGTAGAGTGAGATCAATAAATTGTGGATGGACCAACGTACAGACTAATGGACGGACCAATGGATGGATGGAGGCCATCGCGATATACGCCCATCCGGTAGAGTAGGTGTCTAAAAATAGGGTTTTGGTATCGTACAGGAAAATGTTAGCTGTCCGGAAAGTTTTGGAATAACATTCTGCCCATTCCCACAGCACAAACTTACCACCAACCCACTGAGAGATCGGGTAAAGTACAGGAAATGTAGAGTTTTATTGAATAACTTTCTGCAGGCTCCCACATGATAAAGTGTAAAATGTGCATATAAGTAACAGCACAGTAGGTCTCGGTGCTTGGAATGATACAATATTACACCCCTACGGCTTGTGTGTGTGTGTGTGTGTGTGTGCGCGCGCGTATACGCGTGCGTGGGCACGTGTGGGCGTCCCTCCATAGGCGTACGTCTGTGTGTGCTTTTGTGAAACATAGAGAAAAAGGAGAGATTGTGTTAAAGTCCACCTGCCTGTTATTGATGTACAGCAGGTCGGGGATTAAAGGGGTTTGTTTTCTGGAGCGGCTTTTCCAACCCAGTGGGTCGTAATTCTAAATAACTCGCTGAGTAAAGATTTTGTACAAAAATTCTGCTTTGAGTCATTATTCTGGATCATGGGTTTGGGATGAATGTTACTCTATATGTCATGTTGGCAAGAAGACTGGTACAAGCAAACCTCTTTTTTGTTGTTTTCCCCATGCATACCTCTCGAATGCACCTCGGTGGGAACTGGAAAGTTTAAACTGGGACGTCTTAAATGCTGAATAATTTTACAGCTTCTGTGGAAAGCCAAGTGAAGGTTCGATATCCACCTAGGTTTCTTTGTGGTTGGCATTACACTGATCAATACCCCAGGAGAGCAGCTAAATCATTAGCTAATGTCTAACACAAACAGAATATTGTGATTTGTTTGGCTACTTAGTCCTTCAAACAAGTTATATTACTGGACCACTCGGTTTAAGAACTACACCCTCGTGCAAATTAATTCAAAAAGTTGCAATTTTTTCAGTCTTTAATCCCAATTCGTGTTCTCACGCAGGAACCTGCCTTTTTGTCTTATTTTTACATTTAGTTCAGCAGGACAAAATGAAATCATACTGAAATCTCATAATATTTGTGTGGTGCATGATGTAAAAATTGTGCTCATGCACTTATTACGTCAATCAGTATTGCATTATATGTTTCTTGGTTATTTGTTTCCCTGGCGAGTTCATTGTGAATCTGATGTTGTGTGGGATGGATGTGCCCCCGAGAAAGTGAACGAAGATCCTGACTTTGCACGCACACACCAGCAAGTCATACAGTGATATATCAAGCACTTCTGATGTCAGTCTTTCAGTCTTAAAAACTGAGGAGGTCATATTATCTATTGATATAAGCAAATCAATATGATTCGTAATAAAAGTCTTGTGAAAATTTGCAATAAAATCTATAATTTACCCTTATCACGGCTTGTTTCAATTAATTTGCAAGAGGGTGTAGCTACTGAAGTTTAGAAATGTAGCTACAACCAAGTGGTGTCTGGATTTGAAGCTTCAGTGCCTGGAAAGACCATTTCAGACATAGGTAGGATAAATCAAAGGTAATTTCCAAATATTCCATATTGCATTAATGTCATTATTGTGCTTATCTGGGACGGCTGCGGGCTTCTCCAAAACGACTTGACAACCACAAAAATTCTCACTTCCTAGCTAGAATTTGCATTTTCTCAGTCAGTACAGCCTTGATTCATTCCTGAAATCCATAGATTTCTACTTGCCACTGCTTATTTCTCCCTCTCCACTCCTTGGTAGGTAATAAGCATTTTTTATAGCATTGTAACTTACTTTATGCATATTGCTTTTGTACCCAAAATTTACCACAATACAAAACACTGTCTTGAAGTTTCGCACTGGACGACCATAATCTATTGGTTTACTCACACTGAAGAGGCACAAAGATGGCAGATAGCTACCGTTGCCAAGGACCATGTCACATTAGTGAAAACCAGAAATTGGACCTCAAGGTAACTATACATACCCTCTCTGGGGTTAAAAAGGTATGTTTTTTCAAATGTATTTTCTAGGGTTCAACAGGCATACTGTAAAGGCTACAGCCCCAGTGACAAGCCATTTTACCCCTCTGTCAGAATGTCTAGACCAGAAAAAACCTAACAGCTGGATCAGAATGAACAGGGTCTTCATCGTCACGGCTGAAAATCCAAATCTAGAGCACCACAGAAAGAGCAATGCAGGTGAAGCCAATCATAGTCATGGCAGCGGTCCAGGGTTGGAGGACTGCGATCGCTGGACAGGAGATGAATCCGAGTAACGTCGAGGAGGTGAGCCAGGCCAAAACCAGGAAGGAAGCTCGAGGGGAATAGGGGTAGGCAAGTAGGGCAGCAGGGAAGACTGGGGAAATGACCTCAAGAAATGTGAACACAAGAAACAATCATGAGGCAGGGCAGGAAAAACCCATGAACAAAGAGCAAGGAGAATCAAACATGAGAGTGCAATGATGAGCATCAGGTGGCACAAAGGCAATCTGGCAAAGGACAGGGGAAACTGAGGAACTTAAATACATAGAGATGCACAGGGGAACAAGAAACAGGTGCGGAGAAGGGCTTGAGGAATGCGCATGGGAATTGAAAAGGTACCGAGACAATTAACTTATCAATCAGACAATAACGAAAATACATGAAACAGGCAGCCAGAACAAAAAAGTCATGAGAACTAAATAACATGGAGACGAGCCGTGATGCCCCTAAAAGTACGTCGATGTATTTTGTTCATTGAATATGCAGTCTTATTCAGAAAGCACAGACATTGGTGCTGGCTTCTGTTATTGCCAGGCACTAAGACACCCGGGTAACTAATGTTCCTGTCATCAAGCATACAGTAAGTAGAATCAGTTCCTAATTGGGCAAACATTAGCCCCTCCCCACATTGGCCCTTTCAGGCTTTAGCTGGTGCCTCATATTTTCTACACATAAAGTGGATGAACTACTCGTACCTTACTCTCTTTTTCAAAATTTTCAACGATTTCCTGCCAAAACATTTTTAATTATTATTGCAAGATAAATACTCTTGTACAGATATCTATGATTATATGGTCTTGGCACTACTGCTCTGTGGAGGGCCAGTTTGCGCAGGAAATGGCTGTACTACCACTACCACTGGCCCCCAGGCAGGCCATGTGCACACACGGAGAAAAGGCTCACTACTAAAAGGTGCTCATTAAAACAACAGGTCATTGGCTACACATCCCTCGCAGAGCGGAGGAGGCTTGTTTGCACACCACCTCATCATATTACGTAACGTGCGAGGAACAATTTCATGAAAAATCTTACACGGTGTCAATACAAAACCAACATGTTTGATGGTAGACAGCATTTGTTTCATTCGCACAGCCTAATAGCTGTAATGACCAGTTTTGCGGATCAGACGTTATCCCTCCAGGCATATTGTCAAATGCCTCTGACGGTCCGCATTGAACACATCACGAGCGGTTCTAAGTGCCATGCAACATGAAAGACGCAGAAGCCTCTGAAAAGTTTTGTGGAATAAGATGAAAGGTTACGAGGAAAGACCAACCATGATTAGTCGCTTCAAGCCTAGCATAGGGCGAATGGTTAAAATACGTAACAGGAAATATGTGTCTGCTTATTTTGTGTTGTCAGCAGCTTTTCAGGTCTTGTAGATTCTGTAATCTCAGAAATAATGGTGGGAATGCGTTTTATTCTGTGAGGAACCCATTTACAAAAATATAACCTGAATAAAATGAAGTTTTTTGGATACTAATCAGCACCAGTAACAAGCAAAAATAGAACAAATAAATGCCTAAATCAATAAAGGTTAGGGTTTTTGACTCTCATAAAGTACTATCTCAATGGTAATATCTTTTTAGGTCCTTTGTCACACCTGCTTTTCTGAGAGAGAGAGGTAACACATGGCTGAATTGAAATTGAAATGTGTTTTCACTTTTATTTTTAGGAAGGTTATCATTATAATATCTCATTTCTACCTTATTTTAGGCAATGGATTCAGGATCGTGAGCTTGTGTTCCCATTTTCTTGTTATTTCTCACAATTTCCTTATCTCACTCTGAAATGCCTCCACCTCTGCAGGCATTTGTCTCAGTTATTTGGAAGGAAAGGTTACATCACCTTTCTCGATGTAATTTCTCGGATGATGATGGCCTGCTGTTTAATTCAGCCTATGCGTAGCGGCTAATGCAAGCGCCCTCCCACGCATCCCTGTTGAGATGTCTAATTGTAGCTGTCATCCGCCACTCGCCTCCACGACATAGCGGGAGGATTATTTCATAGCATTGCAGTATTGCCGCGGTAGAACGATCAGATGGGCTCCAGTGTCAATGATCGATGGAGAGTACATGTGGGGGCGGAGCCAGGCCAGCATGAGCTCATCTCTGACCCCTTCTGCTGATTACAATCACCCCAGCCGAAGGTTATATTTAACCGTGTACGGCCATGACCCGAGAGAATTTTCCAGTAAGAGGCAGAGAAAGAAAGATAGAGATGGTGTGAATAAGAGAGCAAAGGAGTCAGAAACAGGGAGAGAAGGAGAGATAAAGAGTCAGTAGGATAGAAACACCGAGTAAGAGAATGACAGAAAAAGAGAAATTACTCTCTATAAAAAACCTGGGCATCAACAACCACAACTGTTTTGAGATTTCCTGCCAACTTGTGGCCTAAAATGCATAATGATGTTACACCCTGAGTCCGTCTTACCCGTTTTTCCATGCAATCCAGCCATCCTCGTCAGTTTCACCATTGTCAGTTTTCGCTCATTGGTTTTCATCATTTATTTGTTGTCTCGTGCCTCGCCCTTTCTTCCCTGCTCCCACTCACACCTGTTTCCTATTGTTAATTGTTGTCGCATGTATTTAAGTTCCCGGTCTATGTCTTCCTTTTGTTTGATTGTTCTCTTCTGAACTTAACGTTAACTTCTTTGACCAACTAAGTGAAAACTCATCCAGTTACTGACCTCGGACCAGTTGCTTTGACTATGTCTTGCCCATCCCTCCTGTGATCCAGTCTACCCAGGCTGACTCCAGACCGTCTTCTGACCAAGCTAATCAAAGCTTCCTCAAATTAAGTAGCCAATTTGGCTTTTTCTGTGATCTGCATCAGGCTCTTGTTCTGATAATTTGTGACAAATAAGCCCCAACACTTACAACATTGCACATCTACTTGGGATTAAATGTACAAATCAACCAGTGCTAGAGCATCTAATAGCCAGTTATCTCATTTAGCCTGGGTAATTGGAAAAAGCAACAATAGACATACACTTAACCCTCCATCCCTCCCATATGATTAGATCACAGTATGATTATACAGCCCTGTTAATGTCTGGCCAAATCAGAACAGCTAAACGTTTACCTTTTTTCCTCATATCAACTTTGTATATAAACTGTAATGATAGTTTATTAGTCTACTCCTAAGTGAATTTAGCAATCTTAATTGGTCAGATTCTGCATTGAACTTGCATGAAACAGGAAGAGTGTGTGTGTGTGTGTGTGTGAGAGAGAGAGAGAGAGAGAGAGAGAGTGAGTGTGTGTCTTTCTAGCTTTCTCTTTGTACAGTCTTTTCAAGTTTGCACTCAACAACAGAGTTAATAATCTTTAGAGGCGGAAACGAGAAGCATTTGATTTTCCACGCGACTGATTCTCCACACAGCAATGATTCATGGAGCTCAACTACTCAAACAGGGCCTGTTCCTTGCGGCAATCGCACAATAGACACAAAAGGCAACAATGAAGTCACAAAAGAAACACAATTAAAGGCAATTTAGCACATATGCGAGTGTCTGTATTGCTTTCACAAATTGCGCACGCAATCACATTTAAATAAAGAGATTGATACAGAACAGAAGACTGCTGTCATGACATTATGGCGGAGTCTCCCATAGAAAGGGATCACACTCCATTTGGCAGTCACCCTCTACTGCCTGCACTCCCTCATTCCCATATGCATCCTGCTGAGTTACCCGAAGCAGGGGCCAATGTCACACCATCCAATACAACAGAATTACGAAGAGTTACTAGCTAGATTACTGCTTGTCTATGATTTTCCGTTTAGTGTAGCACATACCTGCAGTATGTGAACAATATTCCCTCCAGTATTCTCGGGGTGAATATACCATCTAGTTCAATTCCACAGTATCTGATTGCATGTTTCATTAAAGAGACGTGTTTCAGCTTTAAATAAGGAACTGCCTGGATAGAGCCGTTTTAGCTTGGCAAGAGAAAATACAGATGTCATTAATTAAGCATTCTGCTCATTCTGGATGAATACCTTGTTCAAACGGTTTTAAAATGGTTCTTGAAACCAATACTTAAAAAATGGGAGGGGGGTGGGTTGCTTTCATTCAATAATCTGTTTAGGGTTTACATCACTACAAATCAGCCAGGAGACCTCGGACTGGAACCAAGAAGCTTTTAAAGCCATTGTCGCATTGCCAGTTCGGCATTTGGAAATCGGGTCACCATAAAAATGAAGTTTGGCGTGATCAATTTTGATGGTTTTTAAAGTGGCCTCCTACTGTGCCCACCATTTTAGCCTCTCAGAAAAGTGCAAAGAACAGCTTGAACAAAATTTCTTGGGGTCGAGTGCGTTTTTCAGAGTCTTTATTGCACTAGAATGGCTCTCTGAAATTGAGGATCATCTTCAAAGCAAATCGAGTGAGAAGCTTTCGAAGTAATATGCTGACTGGCCAGAGAAATAGTGGCACACTGTAATATTTTGTTGAGGCCGCGTTTAGATTTGAATACGACGCACAATGCATTGTGACATTGCTTCAACAACTTCATGCAAGGTCACAACATTTATTATCGTCCAGAGTTGCATTGATTTTTGGCGAAGATCTTGTACTGACACAGGGAGAGTTCAGCCACTTTGTAAGGTCTTCTCCAGCACATGCCAAAGACTTTACAAGGGGTTAATAATACATTAGTCAATTCTTAACCCAATTCCAGTCATTTCAGCAATCTCTTCAGTTATGTTCTTTGCTTGGCACAGATCAGTAATTTGTCCCCTCTGAAACCCAGTGATATCATTTCCATCACCATGGGATACGTCCTCCAAAATGGCTGTTTCAGAAATGAGAAGCTACGTCGTCCATCAGTTAGGGTAAACAGAATTGTAGCCAGCTGAAACATTTTGATCGCAGCAAATATGATCCAATCATCGGATCTTAAGTATTTACTTATTTTAAATCTAAAAGGTGATTTTTTTTTTTTTTTTTTTTTTTTTTCCAGGCGGTGTACATCACAACGTCATTTTCTGATGTGACCCAAAATCAATGTCCGATAATCGACATGACCCCAACGCCCCACCTGTAAACATGTTGTACTTAACAATCCTATTTAGCCATGATTATATTGAAAATCCATCATTATTCTCTGTGAAAAACTATAGAACAAGAACTGATAGCTCCAATGAGATTGCATAGTATATTATTATCTGGCATAGCTGATATAAAGTGCGTTTTACGATACAGTATTATAATAGTACATATTTTACAGACTTATGTCACAGTTTAAAAGTTTTTGGGACTGGAAGTCAAATGGCACAGACACGCCTGTCTTTGGAATAATTTAAATTTACAAACCGTGGAACAAAAATTTACTCAATCCTCATGAGTTCACCAAGGTATACGAATACTGGACGATATTGAGGGATAAGAATCCATTCTCAAGTTCCAACAGCTGGTTCCTAGATATAAATTATACCATAGCACTTTATTCTTTTTATTTTAAACTACGATCTGCCGTTGAAATAGTCAACGTTCTTTGGGTACCTCATCCCATTATCCATCCAGCAATATACTGATCCTGAAAGACACACACAAAGCGACAGTCTCATATGTATGCTCATGCCTCATGGACTACAGAACAACCCCTTTTTCTGGGGACTGACTATGAAAGAAAGATCTTGCACTGACTAAAAGACATATAAACTGAACACGGTTAAGGTCATCTAAAAATCCCAATAATCCATTGCTACACTTTTAAAAAATGCCAAAGAATGTATTTAAAACCTTTCTACAAACTGCAAAGCCAATTTTTGCCTTGCATTACTCGCTCGAATATGGCCGCTGAAATTCTTGTGAGAGTTGAAAATTTTCATCTTGAGCAAATATGCAAATGTTTTGCGTCATGCATTGACTTTGTATGCAATCCAACATTGCTTCGTGTCTGATGAAAGTACAACTAAAAGGTGTCACAGTGAAAGTAAATAGATGATGTTTTGAGGCAGAGGTGACGGTACAGTGGGTCACGATGGGTGGAAACACAGCCATTAGCCTGCACACCGCCAATGTTAACATCGCCTCCATGTTGAAATATGCAGTCCAGGGGGTCAACTCCACCCTCTTGTCACATATTGGTAGAGTGTCAATGATTAACACCAATGTGCATGTTCAAGCTCTGCACAGTTGAACTCAGCACTACATAAAATGAGCAAGAATACTACATACACAGAAGTCATTTATCACCCTCTTCACAGGAATGATTGGGGCACAATTATTTTGGATTCTCCTTCACTGCACACAGATGACCATACCTTAAGACCTCAGATAGACTTAACACTACACTCCTATTACAGTATCTGCAGTGAAGTAACATTAGGTACTCTGATGCACATGCTATGAGACCGTCCTGATGTGCAAAGATCCTTGGCTGGGCTAATTTACATGATCTCAAACCCTACCATTGCTTGTTTCCCTTTTGATCCAGCTATTATATTGTACGGTTAAATGAAAAGTTAAACTTTTAAAGAACAGAAAGTCAGGAAACGCTAGATAGTCGGTATGACGACAGCAAAGACAATACTGTTACTACGATGGTGCTCTCCACATAATCTCTCTATCAAGCACCGGTTGCATGTTTTCTAGATATCATATACCTTGAGTTGTCCCCAGCTAGAATTAATCAGGCATAGCACTCTACCATATGGATTTGAATCGTGCTGACAATAGCGATTGTTAAAGCTCTTTTACCATAAGATCATAAGTTTTGTATTTACTGTACTTTGCAACATTAATTTTATAAGTTGTTCTCATGCTATGTATGCATGAATAATAATACTTTTTATCCCATAAATGATGTAAAGTTGGTGTGATACGGCCCATGAGATACAGGTTTGGTATTCCATACGTGTAATACAACTTTCTCTCATCACGATTGGTCAGATTCCATTCATTGGGAGACACGGTAAGGTGACCAATCCTCCATTGACTTGAATAGACCGCCAACTAGAAGCTTACGCTTTTTTGAATTTTCTGAATAATACAATGCTGACATTTATAGATAAATAAGATCTCAAATTTGTGAGCCCAAGATATCAAATTTATGAAACTCGAGCGGTAATTCTGGTTCATTCATCGCTGAAAGCTCAGAATAAACGAAAATTACTACTCTCATTTCATAAATTTGACATCTCAGGCTCACTCATAAGAGATCCTCTATGCATTTTTGAAAATTTGCACATATTTTATATATGTTTTCTCAAATCTCAAATATTTTGAATTGCTAGCCAAGTTAGCTCCCATAATTTGATCCTTTGGTAGCGGTGCAGGGAAAATAACCAGTAAACGGGATACCGTTAACCGAAAATGATCTATTTTAAAATGCATGCATTATACAGTTTTCTTTTGACTATGCATTACACTTCAATGAATACAGCCATTTCCTCAACAATGAGACTGTGTGATTCGGTGGATATCTGGACATTGAACCAGAGGTCTGCCACTCCATTTCAAGCCTGAGAAAAGGTCTCATTTTCACCCATGTAGGGTCAACCATGAAGTTCAATGACAAGACATGATTATACACAGCTCTAAACCTCATTAGGCAGTTTAAATCAAAGTGGAACAAAAAAAATTCCCAGGGCATAATTTGCAGCTAATGGAAACATAACTGGTGATGGCAGGGGCCACATTCGGACTGTAATGAATTCCATTCATGTTTTCCAGAGTTTGCAGCTTTCACAGCTCATCAGATCTTCACTTTGCTGGGTCTATTTGAGAGTGTGGGATTCTCATCCACTGGGCAGGCCCTGTCCTAAATAGAGGGAGACCATCAACGCTTGGTACATGGAGCAGTGGCTTGCCGCTTACATTTTATCCAACACATTTTCATCCCAGCTCATCATATACTGAGGCTACTTCACCAAGCGTTGATAAACAACGATAAAGCAGACTTTAGGCATGCTTATTTGATGCTTAGGGTTCGGGTTAAGGGTTAGGGGTTATGGGGCGGGGTTTGTATTAAACTGGCATCAAATAACGACGCCAAAGCTTCACGCTTGGTCAGGTAGCATCATTATATGACGCATTGAAATGAGACTGGACTCATTTATCAAGGGTACCGGAAAATAATGTACTTGCCCTCTCGCAGTTTCATACACATCGGCCTTCTTTTTGTGTCACAGTAGGACTGAATTACGTTCTTATTTCAAACTTTCATCTCTCAAAATAAAAACAGACAGTTTCTGGAGAAAGCCTTCTTTTTTTGCTGTGTTGCAACCAAGACAGAACTAAATAAACTCTGGTGCACCAAATCGGCGAGCAGCACAGAGAAGGACCTTGTTTTTAGCTATCATTTATTGGAAAAAAAAAAAAACTACCACAGATACAAGCTTTCTGAAGCACACGGCACACCATTTTTGTTGAGACTAGTTTAGATACGGAGTGATTCAATTCTGTGGTGATTTTTACCCCGCCTCGCCCGAAGGGGGTGGGCAAGGAGTATTGTTTTTGGTTCGGTTTGTTTGTATGTGTGTCTGTTTGTTTGTTTGTTAACACTTTAGCAGCAAAACTAATGGCCAGATTCACCCCAAATTCGGTTTAGGGATTGCCACTGACCCAGAATAGATGCCTATTGAATTTAGGAAAAGTAGGTAAAAGTACAGTATGTGCGAGGGGCGGGGTTTGTTGTGCCTGGCACCACTTGTTAAAGCAATTGTTTTGGTTATTTGGAATTACCCGACCAAGTATCTGACTGTCTCTGTCAAAGAGCTCACCACAGTTCTTTTTTTTGCAATTAAAGAGCTAAAACTATTATAGTCTCGTTTTCACACACCATGAGGTAAGGATGTGAAAACAGCCTTTATAGTCACCCAAGTCCTCTGCCTCGATTCTCTCAAAATGAATATTTTGTGACACGTACTTATAGCACTTGGGCCGTCAACTGCTGCTTCTTGATGTTTGTCGTAACAAATGACACAGCCCCCCTGGCCAAAATTTTGCCATTTTTATGACCGAGTATTTTGCTCCTTTTGAACTTAATACATCCTCATCTTGTTTCGAAGACTTGCCAAGCCAAATGCTGCTGGTTAGAGCTCTTCTGAGCATATGCATGCTTCTAATTAGCATTGAAATTGCACTGTAGTAGTTATGACCTGTGCTTTTGATATTAATATGGTTTACATACTGCAAAAGCCATTTTCCAGGAGCGCTCACAACGTTTTGTCCACCCCCTGCATATTTGCACTTGTGTAAACATTTGTATATTCGTATGTAAACAGAAATTATGGCTTTATTTTTGTTACTTCATCCCAGCTCATTAAACCCCAGTTGGCAGAAACCCCAGGGCCGAGTCCTGGGCTATCATCGGTGCTGATTCAGTCAGTAGCCTCTTGCCATCTGGCGTAAGAGAACTCTCTACAACTGAACCAAAATTAAAAAACCAGTAATAACAAATTCACAGGGTGCATCCCGATTCGATGGCTGTTGCTTTCTAAGACTACATTTTTTAGGCTTCATGTCTGATCAACAAATTGACGTGAACACTGATCCCATGGGTGCTCAAGGTTTCAGGCACCCAAAGAGATCGCAGATCCACAGGGAAAGCTAATCAGTCATGGGAATGCCCTTACTCCATTGACTGAGTTATCAGTAGCGCACGTAATGCACAGTCCAAATAAAAGCGGTGTTAGTTTAGCCACATAAGTGCAAGGCTGGCAACTCGTATATTAGCAAGTACTATTAGCCAAGAAAACAAACTATGAAAATTTACAAAGTTGCCAGTCAAAATTCCAAAAAAACCCAAAAAATGCTAATGACAGATTTTTGATTTGATAGTCCCACTAGTGCCTAGTCATGTAGCAAGCTAGTAACATTCAAGATACAAACATTCGCTGGAGCAAAGGAGAGAAACACAAGTTTAGAGGAAGAAGCGTGCTAGAAAATTTAATTCCTCTGGATAGTCGCTTTGAAACATCTGACGGTGTTTCTTACTGTGCCATGGCAGCATTTAAAGTCCTCGATAATGTTTTCTTAGTGACCAACCAGCATCATGTAAGGCCACAGTGTGGCTGTGAACAATCTCAGAGAGCTCCCTCTATTGTGCCATCGTGTTTAACACTGTGACACGGTTCTAAGTTCATGTCACTTTATATAGTGGAACAACTGACCATCAGAGGTAATTTTGAAGAATAAAGTTGCCTCAAACCTGTTTAAACAATTTAAACAGGGTAAAAACATAGGTGGTCCCTTTGAATTGTTATAAAAAATTGATGTTTTCAGAGTTTTTGTTTACTACCCATATTTTTACCTCAATTTACTCGTAGGAATTTTTTTTTTGTTCTCATTGCGTACAACAGTACTTTTCAATGCATTTTCACCAAAAAAAAATATTTTTAAGTAATATATTAGGACCCCTCTGAAATGAAAATGGTGGTCCGTAATCATCACTGCACACTACAGACTCACTGTCTTTTTCTGGATGTAGCCACTGACTCAGGCTGAGGCCTCAAGTAAGTTCTGCGTAGCCTTTTTACTTCAGTTCTTTTACAAGTGATGCTGTATGCAATCTGAGGTTTTGCCCTTGTACCTCTCGAGCCCTTATAATCCCCACTCCGCCCAGTATTTACCATCATTTTGTTATTTTGCTCGAACTCTCGTGTCAAAGCAGCATTAAAGTTGAATGTTGAGAAAAACTTTGGCTCTGAAATGGTCTGACATTATATACACTCAGGCGTTCAGAGAAAAGCCCCTGTTGCTTTTTATATGCTGGGTGGGGGGGGGGCCGGTCCAGCAATGGGCAGAAAAACACTGGCCATCGGAGCAGCTTCCAAAATACGCTGTTGGCAGGAGCAAGGGTGTTAAAAAGTGTGTGTGGGGGGGGGATCATAAAGATAATTTAAAACATATTGCAGGCTCAGTGCCTGTCAATAATTCACCGTGATTCACTTATGGGTTTAGTCATGATTCTGAAGGCCGTGTTAGCAGAGATGTTTCAGCGGCTGTAGAGACGCCACCTCTGACCTCGCCGTAACAACTCCACACTGCGCAACACTGACGGCCCGTATCGATCACTATTCTTAATGCCTGAGCCCAGTGTGGATCGAACTATCAGTCTTGTCCTGTCAACGTGAAGTCAAACTCAAGTTTAGAGCAGATTTTTGATTTGAGACTCTGACTTCTTCCTGATGATTTAGTCCTAATGTGGCAAATTAATGCCAGTTAACCATTCTTGAAATTTGTAATAAATTCAATTACATTCAAAATTTTATATGTTTTCCAGCCGTGCCGAAAACATAACAAATCGTGACATCAAAATGGAAGTATAAACTTTTTTTTTTCACTGCCAGATGAGTGCTTAACACAGTTTGAACTTTAATACATTTCATAATATTTCTTCAAGCAGGTTTTGAAAATTTTATGAATCATATCAAAAATTTTGAAGCAAGAGATAAATCTTTCATGTTTAGAATTCATTTTCCTCAGTCTATTTTAACAGCTAAACAGTATTTCTTTTTTTGCAGCCTCCCTTGTTAGGTTATCTGTTCAGAGAAAATAAACTAGATAACATTCACGGCTGGGCTAGATGACCTCAGCTTCTCAAGCCTAACTGCTTTTGCTTTTTTGTGGGTGTTCTTAATTCCCCCAAATTGCAGAAAATGATTTGGTTGCTAAACCTCCAGCACCCTCCTCCAAGATGGCAAAAACACACAGCACCCCCCCGATTTAGCTCAGCCTTGCTTTTCTGAGAGTGACGCATGTTTAGATTCTGTAAATTCGATGGAATTCCTAACAAGCTGCTTTTGAAATGGTAAAAGACTGGATTGAAAACTGCATGAATAAACCAGAATCATGGCCGCCTGACAAAATAGGTGTTGGCATTTCAGAAGGACGAAACATTTTCTGGAAAACACTTTTGGCCCAACAGTACTATGCCACTTACGGCCCCTTTACAGGAGCACTATTCATTCAACATAGAATAGTCCTCTCTTTCAAGGATAAGGTTGAATTTTATCAGTAAAAATGACAACATACCGCTGCACTGCAAACCATCCTTTTGCAATGCCACAGAAAAACATTCTTGTGTTTTACAGCAAGACAGACTTTTTAATAGGAGCTCATACCAGTGGTAAATCATGAAGGTCATTTCCTGTTTGAAAGAGCACAGAGACCCATTAGTGTTCACATGAA
The DNA here is from genome assembly GCA_029692085.1 of Gymnothorax javanicus. NCBI lineage: Eukaryota > Metazoa > Chordata > Actinopteri > Anguilliformes > Muraenidae > Gymnothorax > Gymnothorax javanicus. Next base: position 10,666,403 of record CM056194.1, read on the forward strand.
ATGTCTTCCAAATAAGACGTCCATGCCAAACACCGCACCAAAGTTTTCTCAGAAAGTATTGCACATTTTCAAAAATAAAGGTGCACTGGAGGTCCATTTCGATGAAGTACACATTTTACTGGGTACTAAATTGTACAGGAATGTTTTCGCTATTAAGTGCCGTTTAAAAATAAATTACGGGCAAGTTATGTTCAATGCTTGCATTCATGGTTTGAGGTAGAATGTTCTGTATCATCAGATTGCCACCCTAGTGATTCTGGCAAGGTTTCAATTCCTTAAAAAATCCCTTTCATTGCCATCTTACTTCAAGGGAAATATTTTGTGCCTACATCAAGGCATCACAGTAACATTGAACACCACAGCATGTCTGCCACATTTCTTGTTCATAAATGCTATACACAATATTGTAAGACCATCACCGTCAATCATCCTCTACATTCTAATTTGGGGCAACTGATGAAGTTTCCTAAATATGGTCAATGTGATAATTGACTGTCAAGAGGGTAGACAGCGACACCTTGCTGTGGGAGGACTAATCTGCACAGAAACCATCCTAAGATCAGTCCTCAAACCCCACCTAGAATACCCCGTGCCTGATACAGGTAAAAGATATTATAAGGGTGCTTCAAGTGGAGTACACCAATAACCTAACTCTAGCCTTGGACTCTTATGGAGGGGTTTGGAACCCACTGCCCAGGATATACTGATGCCCCAACTGACAGGATGGGTCACTGTAGATGGCTTGGACTGAAACAGCAGTTAGGCCTACAACTAGGCCCATACAAAAAAAAATACTAGAACAAGACAAAGTCTTGGAGAACAGGAAGGAAATTGCATCAGGTTAATTCTGCACTTCCCATGCAAGGTGGAGAAAGTACTAATGTGTCATATGTATATTTCACTATGAAAACGTAGTAAAACCCCTCACAGTTCAACACTGACGCCTAGCACTCCTCGGGCGACATGATGTAATTACTGACTCCCATTTTTCCACGGCAGCTGAGAGGGATCGTTATTAACCATGGCATTTTCCATCATGACATTTCTATTTCATTATACCATTTCACTTTTAATACCACAATAAACTTGCCAGTACACAGCCTCTAGGATACGGTGGCTGTTTGTCAGAGCGCTACATGGAACGGACAGCATTTCACACGGCGGGAGACGCGAGTTTCAACTCCTACGTTTGTTCTCTCCTGCTTGTTTCTGCAGGAAATGTAAAAGTTGGAATTAAGAAAAGTCCCAGCATGTTACTTGCCGGTTGTCCTTAACTGTGTTCCACACAGTACACCAAATGCTTTCCCATTGCATGCTCCCAGAAAAGATGTACTCAAACTGGCACAAACCTCATCCAAATCTTTCAGATGAATCTGTTTGCTCTGGAGCAACACATTGTGTTGATTTTTTCGTATCCAATGTGCCAGAGGTGTTTCCACATGAATTGTGTAAAACGGATTCTCAAACGGATTTGTAAACTATTCCACATAAACAAAAATGGCCAAAGAATTTATGCCCACACCACACGCTCCACCTGGAGCTACAGATGCTCCGTCACGCATCTCAGTGTAGGGCTGGAGCTGCAAGAGGGAAACTGAAGCACAAAAAAACCTCTCGTGATTCTCACAATACCCCTGAAATCAAGAGGCCAGGAGCATATTTGCCCTTTAACTCATGTGTCATACAATGCTGAAATGTCATTTAATAATTTTGCGCCCATCCCCTTTGAAATCGCCCAGGATTTTGGCCAGTGAGGGTAGCCATTGCCATAATAATAATGCTGTTCTATATTCACATATCATCTCAGGGAGCAGATGATCTCAGTCCATGGCCTATCACACTAAGAGAGATTGACTAAGTAATTATTAATTGCTTAACAACATTTTTTGCTATATTTTAGCCATCCCATGTCACCTGCCATACTCTGGAGGAATGGACAGTGGGAAATTTAGAGTCTTCAATTAGCCTAGCATGAATGAGGACACCCACATGATTGGACTGAACATGGAAACTCTACACAGAAAGGCCCCAGGTCTGATTGAAACCCATGGCCTTCATGCTCTGAGGCAGCAGTGCTAGTGACTGCGCCACTGTGCCGCCCCACTCAGAGTAAACTTGCGGCCCTGGACACCTGCTAAGTCAAAGTACTTTAACACATTCGGTGCCAGTTCTGGAACAACGCATTCATATGGTCCGAGAGGGTGTTAGACGGGACCTCTCATCATTTTTCACCTGCTGGCGACATGTCACTGAATGGGAGGCCACACATTTATATTGCAATTGATCATTGTTAACAATATAAACATGAAGCCTTGTGTGATGGGACGCATTCCAATGATGCGCCAGAACACAAGGCTACACGTTTATCTGCCGAACCCTAAGAGAACACATCTGGAGGACGAAAATAATTTCGGTCAGCCAACCTCATGTGCAAACTGTTAACTGCGGGTACTAAGGAATAGATGTAATGATAGTCTGGCATTTCAAGCTCTGACCCTAACATAACCTGTGGCCTACTAGTCTTGAAGAGAAGAGAGCTGGGACTGTCTGGATACCCTTCCTCTCCCTCCCAGGGGGAATTTAGAGTCCTCCGGTGGATGCTGAGGTGGAGGTGGGATGTTAGCTGGCTGCAGGCAAAGTTAACTGGCATCAGCAGAGAATGGTGCGGCACAGCAGCAGTCAGAGGCATGTTTTAGCCATTGAGGCACAGCGGGAGAGCTGCTTTCCTGCCACACAAAGGGGTGGAGCAGTAGCGGGTATGCATGGGAGTGTGGATGACAATAACCGCATATCTTGAGTTGTCTTCCTGAACCACCTCCGCAAACTCCGCCCGTGTATGGAGACGTTTTGTGGAAGTAGGCCAAGCCGTTTTGTTTCTGACACATTTCTTCTCCGAATCCTCTTATCCATTCTGAGAAATAGGATCAATACTCCTATGCTCACAGGTATATATGAGACCTGGTTCCCTTGCTCCAAGGTTTACCTCCCACCGAGTAGTTTCCATGCTCCTATAAGACTTGAAGATGAAAACCATTACCTCCCCTGTGGGAGGCAGTGTACATAATTAAATCAGGTGTTAAATTATGAATGAGAAGGGAGGAGGAAGCGAGAGAAATAGAACTGAACCTATCAGGTACCCTTGTTTCCTCTTGATGAATTGCCTCAGTCAGGTTGTTTGGAAATGTTTTAGCGATTAGAAATGGGTCCGTTTGGCTGCGTTTGGACCTGACGTAATGAGCTGTTTGCCCGGCCTTGAGAGCTCTGCGTTCTCTCATTCTTGATTTTGTCTAGCAGTTGAGACAAGGGCTCTTGTGATTATCCAGCGGCAAAAATCTTTACCTGAAAACATTTCATCAGTGTTGTCTTCATTGTAACTTTTTCATTGAGTTCTTGAACTCCTTTTGAACTTCCAAAATATTGTTTCTCTGAGATGATTAGAAAGAACAGACAAGGAACATAGCTTTGTTGTTGTAATTAGCATAATAGAAACTCTACATGGAATTAGACACGGAAAAACATCACAAAGTCATAACATAACTTTTGATTTAGAAAAAATAATTAAGTCAGAACATCTTATGGATGATAATTAATTGATTCGTGAAACTACCACTTCATGTCGATCATAAGTTTTTTTAGTTTTAATGTTCATGAAAAGGCAAGTTTTTACAAAAATTTTGAATTCATGAAATTGGAAAATTTAGGGTTGTCATGCACTTTTCTCATATTACCTTAAATGCATCATTGTATTTTCAAAGCTACAAAGGAATGGGCCCTAAAGTATTTTTTTTTTCTGTTCTGATCATTTTTAATGTTGCTATTAAAATTCACATACAAATAAATCAGTGTTTCTTCAGCAGAATTTCATATTTTAAGTTCAAATGTAGAATTGATTAAAATTCAATATACAAGGCCAACTCTTGTAAACCAAAATTCTTCTAGTGCGTCAATTTATTTTGCAGAACATTCTGAAGCAGTTGGGCTAATTTTGAGACTAAAAATGTTTCGTTGATTACGTCATGTAAAATGTAGCATAAGGGGCTACAAGGTGGCCCATAGAGCTTTAACAAAATTCTTTTGTGCCAATTTGTGCGAATGCATTATATTTCATTCAGCATAGCCCAAGGAAGGAAACATTACTCCTTCTTAGTCTATATGCAATATGCTCTTGGCAATTTCAGTGTTACTCCTCATACTTCATAATCTCTCCAGATTGCCAATATAACACATTTAGAGCCATTTCAATGACAAACAACATTTGTTTTTCCAGAGAGGCATAAATCCCAGTTTATTTGTACTGGTGAAACATGGCCTCGTCTAAGAAAGAAATGGATAAATCAACATTTTTTTTTGCCTCATTATAATGAAAACATAGACGTAAGATGGAGGAACATGTTTAAAATCTGCCAAAGCTAAATGTGCGTTGAAACCAAACAACAGCTGAACAAGTCCAGATCGCTCGAGCTGCGTTTCTCTGAGGAATCACAGGTCATTAATTTTGATAGTTTTTTTTTTTTTTTTTTCCCATGGCCTTTGGCATGATTTACTGAGTATATATACTCAAATGCATTTTCCACTCCTTTACCACAACGATTTAAATGGTTCTGAGCCATTTTCCTCTTTACAAGGAGGGCATTGTTTGTATAACTCACTAACACGGCACTAAGAAACTATGGCTGTGCAGAGGCCACGATTATAGTGGGGGAAAAAAACTATCCCCTCTGCCACTGGAGGGCCGTTCAGGCCAAACACAGGCTTCTTTTCTCTTACAGACAGACACAAACTCTGGACCCACCTGGCTTCCCCTTTAACGGCAAAGACATGCCACGTGGCCCCACCTCCACGCCAGAACAAGTTACCTTCGTTAACGAAAGGTTAGAGAAGGTTAATGAGCAATTACTGCTCAAACAACTGCATTTTTCCCCTTTGAAATTATAATACAATTTGAATGAATAGCATTTTAACACGTGAAATTCAGACCCATAATGGTCATTTGTATCCGTTAGTGTCATTTAAGTGGGGGCAACTGGGGGCAGCTGAACCAAAGCCCCATATGGTGTTAAATTAGAGGACCCATTTCGATTAAATTAGCAGAATCTCCAGCAAGCTGAGGTTCATCGCCTAAATGAGCAATCACAGGATAAATGATGAATGGATATACAGACATGATAAAGAGATAATACATTGTGATGATTGTTGGTCATAGTTGATTATAATAATAACTGCCAGAAACTGCTTTTACCTCGTACCTAGATTACTGTATTGGGTGTCATGCTGGCGTAGTAGGCAACAATGATGCCTCACATCAAGGAGGTTGTTGGCTCAAATCCAGCCAGGGCCCTTTCTATGTGAAGCCTGCATGTTCTCCTTGCATTCTTGCTGGTTTTCTAGAGATACTCTGGTTTCCTTTTACATTACAAAGATATGCAAGCAAGGGTAACCGGAGAGTCTAAATTGTCCAAAAGTAAGTGTGAGCGAGTGAATTGTAGCTTGTGTTCTCCAATGGACTGGTGAACAGTTCACGGTGTATTCTTTTCGCCCACTAGATGCTGGGACAGGCTCCAACTTCTCCATGACCCTGACCAGGAATAAGTGAATTTGGTCATGGACGGACGGGTGGGCTATTTTACATGATTAGGGGAGTAAGTGATGATCATGTGGCCAGAAGTCTTGTTCAGCAGAAATAGGTGCATAGTTTCATATTTCTCCCTCAGAATTAAATTAAATTCAATTTTATTTGTATAGCGCTTTTCACAGAGACTGTCACAAAGAGGCTTTACAGTGCAAAAAAAAAAAAATAAAGATAAAAATAAATAAATAAATAAATAGATAGATAAATGGGGTAGTGTCTAGCCTAATCCCTACTATAGCAAATGAGGCAAAAAAACTCCCAGTGGGGAAAAGAAAAGAAGCAAAGTTCCTCTGGAAGACAGCATCATGCTCCGAGCTGAAGGAACACAAAAGTAGGACCACAGGTATTTTTCCAGGGCGTTTCTTTGAAAGCTAGTGGCTAGGGTCTTCATGATAGGCCACACAGCGCTACGAGAGGGGCTGTGTCAAACAGGCATATTGACACCGAGTGAAAGGAGAGACCAGGGTCACCTAAGACTCTCTGGAGAGGCCTCGATTAGGTTCTGCACCCCACAATTTTAAATCAGCAATCAAACTGTTCACATGGGATTCAAGTGCAGATTTTCAGCTTTAACCCTTTGTGCGCTGAATACATTTTCAAGGAATTAAAAATGTCACTATCCTGATCTGTTGAAAACCTATCATATGGAAACTTGTTTAAAAGAGCTCCTGCAAGTTGCCAAATGATGTTTTCAACAGCATCTGATTTTGATATCTCACATCATTGGGCAACTATAGTTGCCTATAGCACTGAAAGGGTTAATGAGCTGTGTTTCTAAAGTTTGATTTTCATTAATTCTGAAATTAATTCCTTGGACAGTGGCAATTTTTTTTTTGGTTCTGTACACTCTGCGTTTGAAAGCATACAATGACAAAGAGAGCGAAGTGCAGATTGTCGGCTTTAGTTTGAGGATGTTTAGAAATGACAGCATCTTTTGTTCTCAGTCTTATTCATTTTTGGTCGCATCAAAAAAAAAAACTGGATTCATATCCAGTGATGAACTCCATCAACGCAACCAAAATAACAAAGTATGTGTCATGGTCCAATAAATTATGGTGCTCACTGTAGATGTTGCGTCCCTATCAAACTTGTCCCTGGCTTATAATTCATTAAGATTCACAGCTCAAATCTGTTTTGCAAAACTCCTGGGAAATGCTTTCTTTAAGAAAGATACAAGTAATTTTATGACACATTTCCACACTGCGGGCCTAGATTAACCTCAGTTCCAACAACAGGCTGTCTTAGCAGTGCATATTCTTTGTGTGAGTCAGAGTTAACTTTGCCATTTCATTTATTTATTTATTTATTATTATTATTTGAATTGGAAAAAGGAATTTACACTAAAAATGCTGCCCTGTGTCAGTCAATGGAATATGAATAAGGTTGTCTGGCACACATACTCGACACTAAGTGTTTGCAATGTTACTTGTGGTGACTTTTAAAGCATTCTTCGGTTATAGAACTCACAACCTGCCCCTAATCCAAATAACCATCGGTGTTGAAATGCAGCGCGGTTTGAAAACGTTTTCCAGGAGCTGACCGTGTTCCCATTTTCTCACAGGATTTAGATGAACAATATTTCATGGCCTCATGAGGAGTGATCGGGGGATATGTTTATGTTCCCCCCGCAGTTAACTCCAATATCTGAGCGCGCAGTGGAGCTTTCCCGTTCAGGGTGATCTAGCTATATTTGCAAGAATTTGTATAAACATCGCCTTTAAGAGGCGTAATTGATTGTCTGTAGAAAGCAAAACATCCCTCTCTAAACACAGTCCCCACATTGAGGACATTTTGATGAGGAGGGACCACCGCGTTGCTAGCTAACTTGGAAATTTTATGTCAGCCTTAAAAAAATTCTTGTTCGTCCAAAGACAACATTGATTCAGGAGGATAACAAAAAGCATGCAATGTTCTAAATGTTAAAACAAAAAACATGGAAGCATCATTGTGATGAGCAATGAAAAGAGCAAAGAAAACCAACAGTTTCTACTCATTTACAATATATAGCATACATTGGTCCAGAAGTATTGTCACATTCATTTGCAGATTTAAGAGTATGAATATAAATACTATTGCAAATATTATATTAAGACAAGGTCGTGCTACACTGCAATAGTACACCCCAACATGCATGTCGGGCAAAAATGGATAAACTTCACTGTCGTTCTTGGGACACAAATCAGAAAGGAAAGTCAACTTTTTAGTCAACATTTTTAAAAATGAAATGATCAATGGCACAACCATCATAAACCAAAGATTTTAAGTCTTTAAAAATTTTGGTTACAAAACAATCTAATGCTTCAGGCAATATAAAACCGTTGCTCTACCTGTTTCTGGTGAAATGTGCTAGCACCAGATCAAGTTCTAATACACCAGAAAAGGCATTCAACTGTGTTTCTGCTGTACCTCCTGTGGGTATTTTACTGAAATTCCATGAAGGAGCATCTGGAAAGTCACAACTGAAGAGTTCAACCGATGTTTTTCTGTTGTCAAATAGCTTTGTTTAATTTTCTTTGCGAAGTACCTGCAGGACAGTATGCTGCTGTCTGATACATTCGGAAGGTTGAGCACAATGATGCTCACTGATTTTTACCCAAAAATAACTCTTTTACTTAGGAACCTGGAACTATTTTTTCACGGTGAAATGCAGTGAGATGAAGATCACAAAATAGAGGAGGCACAAAAAAAATCCCTTTAAAGTGATGATTAGTCTTGACCTTTCCTCAATCACTATCCTTGATTAAGAATGTGTTCACTTCAAAAACAGTCAACACTATCAGGAGTAAACAGTTCTCCTTGTCAGATAAGATGAGAAACGGAACTCTTTATTTGCTTGCAAAATTGGGCACAGTATAGCCCACTGAATGTTGTTCAAAATTTTACAGGCGAGGTAATAATTGTTTTAATTTAAACAATCAAGTGCATATTAGGTGCTCTGCATAGCTGGATATGCCACAAGCTAACAGAGTTATCTATTTTTATGAACTTTCCAGAATTGCATTTATTTTTGGGTTTTCATACGGTGCATTTATAAAGAAACTGTGCATTTACCAAGCTGGAAAATGATTGAAACGGGTGAAGAACTTGTCATCAGTTTAAAAGGATTTTGTGCCGCCTCTATTTTCACCTCAGCAGCTGAGGTGAAGTGACTATTGAACCATGAAACTGAACTTAACAATGATAAATACAACCACAGTTTCCATCACAGATCTGTGTTGGTTCTCTCTCTCTCCTACAATTCTCCTGGCTCAAAATGATATTTTTTTTTTGCCAGAATAAAAAGGTGCATTTTCTTTCTCAGGTTCCGGGACATAGTGTATGTACAGTCTAGGCATACAGCACTTGAATTTGTAAATAATAAAAAAGGTTTTCTGCCTCCTTTTCATTCCCATTGCAATTTATATCTCCAGATGTGGTTTTTGGCCTCCAAAATCCGAAAGTTTTTTGGGGGGAGGTCCCATAGACCCCTGCTGCTTGGTTGGCTTGCCCCCCGCCCCACCCCTACCCCTACCCCCTTTCTTATAATACTAGATCTGCGCCTGTGGAGAACAGTTCTCCCATGACAGCATGGCCATGTAGTGAATTTAAATTTTCAGGACACAAGCTGCATCTCTGTTATGGTACTATTTGGGGAATGGCTCGGTGGCTCGGGAAGGTCCATCCCAATTACCAAGTTCTTTTTTTGGATTACTATGTGGGGCTGCTTTTACAGCTCGGTCGTGGCTGACATTTTTACTTCCCGTCTTTACAAGGGTCTTTTTTGGGTTTGTTTACTTGCCGCACTATGGACTGTGCTGCCCTTTGAGAGTTGCAGTTGGCCTTCCAGATGTGCTTTGATGCTGTGTTTACTCTTGCAACATTCACCCTTTATAAGCAGTTACCGTTATCAGTCTCATCTGCAATACAAACCCATGTTACCATTTAGTAAAACCTTTCCACAGCCTCCAAACCCATTTAAGAGTGAGGCAATATCAGACAAGAGGGAGTGCTGTAAAACTAAATATCGTCACAGCTGCGATTCTGTTGAAGATAATCACAACTGTGATGAAATTTAGGGTAACAACACAACCTCGAGTGGTAAAGAAATAAAACAATTCTATTTACAAATTTCTTCAAAAAACTACGAATAACTGACTTTTCATGAAAATCTAATGTTTTACTATTTTTACCTCCGCCAACGATGTTGGGGGGGAGGTTATGTTTTCGCCCCTGTTTGTCTGTCTGTCTCTCTGTTTGTGAACAACATAACTCAAAAAGTAATGTATGGATTTGTCTGAAATTTTGTGGGTTCTTTGCTATTACATCAAGGATGGACCCTATTGATTTTCACCGCAATCAGTGAAACAATATGGCCGCCATGGCAGCCATCTTGAAATCGTATGACAAGCGATCACTGAACTTTGCTCCCACTCACGAAGATTTGGATTGTGCTGCCTTGGCGGAGGTTTGCACTCTACGAGTGCCTCTAGTTTTGCTCTGCGAACAATAGTTCCCAAAGGAGACAAAGCTGGTCTGTGAATTACCTGCTGCTACACAATGCCACAGACACATCTACAGCTCATCAGTTACTCGCTAACTGGCCCACACTGACTGCAACATTCCTGTGACAGCATCCAGTCAAATATGAATTTGGTGATGGGACAGTTTTTACTTTGTTTTTGCTTCAGCAGTGTTATGATTTAGTGTTGGTCTGCTCATGTTCAAAATATTTTCTAATCTGCTTGGGCAGTCTCAAGTTGGATTTTAGCATGCTCTTTGATTTCCATGTAAACTTTGGAAACTTTTTCCATGTAAACCATATCCATTGTTCATGTTAACTTTCCTGTAGCTTACTAACCATAGCTTTCAGTGTAACAAACAAATTTCTGTACGTTCCAATTAACTAGGCCAACGCTGCCGCTCCCGAGAGCAAAGGGTATATCAGCGAAACCCCTGAACGAAAGCTCCCCAGAAAGAAAGCCCAGCTACAGCATTGCCCCAGACCGCCAATGTTATCTTATATATGCTCAGCCTGCCTGTATTTACTCATTAATAATAAAAAATACACTTAACTATTTTTCCTGTGTTCAGTAATTAATTTAACTTCTTAACTTTTACCTAATCTATTGATATTTTTGCTGTAGTATTCAGCAATAATTGATCATGCACAAAAGAATCAAATGGCAAAAATTTCAAGGTGATACTACTTATATATCAGGTGATATGATGGCACTCTGATGTTCCAGGAAATTAGTGAGTTAATTAATTATTATTAATAATACAAAGCCCAATCCAGCTCCTTGTCTTGATAAGATCTAAAGGCACATAAAATTTTATAAGGATCTATAAAATAGTTTCTGAGTTAACGGGTTGACACAAAGTATCTGCGGCGAACGCATTGGCGATCATGATTCCATAATGGTTTCGGCGATATAATTACAATTTGCGCAGCATAAAAAGACAAGCTGAGTGGTACATTAAGTAAAACATCAGAGTGATGCGACACTAAAAATCATAAATCCAAGGAAGCTTCTTCTCCAATCAAAATGCTCCACTGCAACTATTGGTGTTTTTGAATGTTTTATTTTCCTGACTCTCAAGGCAGCTTTTATAACCCCTTTTTATCAGTAATGACTGATAAAATCAGAGCATTCCAATAACTCATTTTACATCATGTCTAAAATGGATTATAGTACTCTGGCTCTTGCAATATTTCTGAGACTGTATTATAAATTTCAGGATTTAACTTGAGTATTCATCATGTACTTCATCAGAAATAAATTTGTAACCATTGTTGCAGCCATTATCCAGAGATCTTGCGAGGTCAAAAGCTATGAAGTGCTGATATCATTCAGAACATGCCGCGAAAGTGAAGTCCATCAATATGTATGAATACACATTCTCACACAGCTGAATTGAACCATTGAACACGAGATCAAAACACACTTCTGTTTAAGGATGTTCTCCTTTCCCCTCAGTGACAGGCCTCGTTCTGTAAAGTACATGAATATGTCAGTTTTGTCGAAAACATAATACTGCAGCCAAGTCCTTTGCACGGAGGAATGGTTGAAAAAAAAACACAAAAAACAAAACTGACACCAGTTTTTCCGCTATTCTACCGCGCATCAAACTTCAAAGCCTAATCTTGGGTACTTTGTGGAAGTGCGGAATGCATTCCCTTTAATGACTTACTGTTGGAACGATGCACTGCAAATAGCCTCTGGCGCAGCTTTGTCTGCTCACTTGCTGTAATAAATCCCCCCACCCCATCCCCACCCCTCCACCCCACCCACCCATTTCCAGAATGGTAGGGCCATCCCAACCACCACAAAGACAAAATGGTCGCCGAGTATCGAGCGACACTATGCCAGCCAGGCCTGTGGGGCCAGCTGTGGGCCCACGTCCACGTGTGAAACATTTCCCTGACTGTCCGTCCTCGCCTTGCGCGCCTTACTATTAACACGCGGCTAATTTAGCGAATGAGAGGAGGCACTGGGGAGCATTATGGGGGGAATGAGCTCGTAACGGGGGCTCAGAGAGCAGGCCAGCGGGCAGGCATCTGTGAGTTATGCTAATGCTCACGCAGATTGGGCCCGCATCCCAGAGGAGCCGAGGGGAGGACGGGTTAGGTAATGGGGCCGTTACTGTTTTTGGGATAAGGGCCTCTGCATGTTTCTGTTGTCCTGGAGAGAAAACGCAGAACAAGATTTAAACTAACAGGGCCTGCTATTTCAGTAACTGACCCATCGTCTCTCTCTCCCCCCCCCAACTGATCCATCCATCAACCAAACTCACGCTCACAAAAATTTTTAGGGCTCCTTTTTGCATCGGGAATAATTTAATAACAGAAATACAACTATCAATAAAAAAAAAGAGTCTTAACAAGCATTTTGGCTCTTTAGCACGAGTTATCTAGAGTTTTTGTTTTTCGTGAGCTCAGACTAAAAAGTTGCCAATGCGTTTGACTCATTTAAGATTTCTCACTGGGATAGAAATATTTCCATTGGCAAGTAAACAATAAGTTTTCACAAGCATATATTTCTTTTTTATAAATTAAAGATTTAAAGCCTTGTTACAAGACTAATGCGGTCATTAAGAGTCTTTTGGCGCTGCAGGACCGAGGCCCTAAATGTTTGGCGGTGCAAGTAAATAGAGATATCTTCCTGTGACGGGGTGTGGAGAAACTGGAGTCTGACAGGTTGAACTCTGACCCCCAGGGAAAGGGCATTACACCATTAGGGCGAGCGAAAGCAGATGTCTCGAGTTACGGCCGCCGCCTGCTCCTGACAGGCATCAGCTGCAGCTGCCCTCTCCTGCATGTAAATGTAAACGGCACTGGACTGTTTTTTTTTTTTTTTTTTTTTTACTGACAGCATATATGCTGGTAATGACATCTACAGCCATAAAGGCCAAACAAGAAACATCTCAACCTTGGGGGAAGGTGGGGGGTGTCACTTAAATCCAGGCTTGTACGACTGCAGAAGCTTAGCAAGCACTTGGCTTTTGCTGTGTAATGAGCAGAGGTAAATACCCGAGGAGGCAAAATTATTTCAGTTCAGCTGCACGCAGACCCATCAGTTCTCATTCTCAGAAACAGTAAATGGCTGTATGTTGTGAGCACAGACTTTCACACTAGGAGCATGTAGGGCACTGTGCTGTAGTGAAGAGCTCCTTGAATTAAACATGAGAGCACTCGGAGCTGTGGAGCTTCGTTAGCACTCAGACGGACACTTGCAGGACTGTAAATGTCTGCATTATGACGCACTGCCGCGCAAAAGACCCGCATAAATGCACTGTGATTCAGTAATTATACTCACAGTATGGAGGCTCATCGTCTTGCGCAGATGCTAGTGTACTGCTGTGGACCTTCTCATCCACCCTACTAAGCATAAGCACCGCCAAGACGGTCATGTTCAATGTTCTGATTCCGCAGCAGACCCTTCAATCCAAAACGACTTACAGTTGACTACAAAGAACAGGGGCCAAACCCATCTTAAACAATGTAGGTTTAAGGGCCTCGCTCGAGGGCCTAATGGCTGCACTGATCTCAGTGGCTGAACTTGGGGGTTTGACCACTGACCACCAATGAGTCCCAGTCGAGCACCTCAAATACTTGTTTGTTTCTTTGTTTGTTTTATTTTAACACGGTTAAAACAGTGTAATCAGCCATTTGGCTGTTTTTCAGCAAGTCTGTATACACGAACAATGATAAAGCTAACTAACATAAGCAAAATTAAAACAAATGTGACACAAGACAATGATACACTTGGTTCATTAAAACAAAAGTGAGAATTATAATAAAGATCCCATGTTATTACAAATGAAATGCATGCAAAATAATTGAAGAAAATCTAATAACACAACAAACTATGAATTGAAACAAAATAACAGTGTCCATTTATGAAAGAAAACAAAATTCGATTAAGAAAGCAGTGTCGATGCTAGATTCGCTTTAGCGGAATTTTGAGTAGATCCGGCTTCAGCAGCTCTGATGAGACAGGGCCGCAATATCTGCTGCATTTGGTGTGTTTCCTCAAAGGTGATTAATTTTAGTGAATGATTCCCTAATTGCCCTGAGCATCACCAGCGTCTTCTCTATGAACTGAGAACAAGCCATGAGATAAGCTCTGTGAATTCGCCATTCGAGGATCTGAGGATCGCAATCTATTTTCTGAACTCTGGATGTTTTCTAAAGTCCTAACACTAAGTGTTTTATAACTCTGTCACCACGTTCTAGATCATTCTACTGTGACCTCAGCATGAGAATGTTCACGCAGGAACAACCCAATCAGTGTGTGTGCCCTTTTCACACAAAAGGGTCAAATGTTCACCAATAAGAGTTGTGAGATTACTTTTGTACATCTCTTTTTCTGAATTGAATAGACGGACTCGGAATCTTTGCCTGAATCAGGGCTAGCGGAATTCGCGCTCGAGCAGTGTGAGGGTCGCGGAGTTTGCAGTCAGGCCCGAGCGGATGGTATAGAACTCCAGATGGCCGCGGCTCTTGTCAGGGTGATGAATTGTGTCCTGCCAGCCTCGGGAGATATGTTCGTGTGGAGCGGGAAGGAGAGGGCGTAAGATAACAGAGAGAGGGAACCCGTCGCTTCCCTGGCCTGATTTACGGCTTTTAATTTGTAAACTTTAGGACCAGGGGATATGCGTTTTACAACAGAGGACCATGTTAGGACATGGAATGCGTTTAATTTCCTCTCATCTGTTTTCTTTAAAAGAAGAAGAAAAAAAAGGGGCCTTGCTTTGGGATGCACATGTGGATGACTGTGTAATTACAGAAAAGTACACAGTGCCTTTTTATGGGACATTGGTCTTCGCTCTGCAAATTTTCTCTGCAAATAAATGAAAAGTGTTTAAATGAATGGTTCCACCTCCTGGCAACAGAATGGTGTTTTTTTAAAAAAAAAAATCAGAATTAATTTCGAAAGGAAGGACATCATGGAGATGATTTTTCCTGAACACAGATTTTTGCCTCCAGTGTTTTTCCTTCTGATAATGAGCAGAGTTGCTTGCTTGTTAAAGATGGCGATCAAAGGTATTTCTTAGCAACAGGTGAGTGTGTCACTGCATGAATCTGCTAATGGACAAACTCTAAATAAACAACAAAACAAGAGGCAAACATGTGAAGTCATTATATACAGCCATGACATATGCACTGAGTGCCGATTAAACAACTTGTGCTCTGTGGACAGGCTGTTATGTTGTTATGGTTGTTTTCTGTTGGAAAGAAATATCATATGGAACCACTCTGTACCATTAATGATTTCCATTAGCTTTGCTTTCCAAAGGCATATGTGCGAACGACGGGCAAAAGGTCATTGCTCCCTACATCATTATGAATCACTGTTGCCCAGAAATCCCATTTTCAATGTCTGCTATCATTTTTTATTTGAATGCATAACATGTCCACTAGCAGAGCAAACGCAGAAATGCACTATTGGGTGGCCAGTCTAGCCAATGGGAGAAAGCCGTTAACAGCCCTTGTAGTGTGATATATTGTTGTTTAATCAGTTAATGGAATGTTTTAAATCACTCATGCCACAGCTATGAAAATTTAGCTGTCAAGCGGCAGAATTTTGATGCTCAAAATTAATCGTAAATTACGATTCCTAATCGGTTTTTCTTTTCTTTTTGTGCTGGCGTGGCTATGTTGGCATTTTAACATCATGAGCATGCCGTGAACCAGCAAGTGCAATGATTAAGCCTGTGCATTCTCTCTTGAGAGGTAAAAGGTCAATAAACAGACAACAGCTACAAAAAAAAAAAAAAAAGAGTTGAAGCAAAATGCAGATTCTCAAGTGAAAAGGTTGTGTCTCAAAAAGAATCTGTCCCTGACATGAAGATGTAATATCTGACAAAATCCTCCATAAAACAAAAGACTATAAAATATAATCTAAAATAATATCTGAATATCTGAAAAAAACATTCACCATTTTTATGGTGCAAAATAAACCATCTTTAAAGATGTGACTGGAAAGAATAAATCATGACGCTCCATTCCTGTTCAGATAAACAACAAATCTTTTCAGAAGGACTCGCATTGAGAAAATTACTTTCATTCTCCTAAGTTGTGTCATTAGTAAGGTAATCACTTAATCAAATAAATGTCAGGCCTGAAGAAAAAAGATGTTTTATGAAAATTTCATCCTTGCCACAACAGTTCCTGGAAGTTTGTTCATTGAAATTAGCGGCTTTGCACCAGATAAGGGGGGTGTTTTCCGAAAGCAACTTACACATTGTCGGAACCGCTGACAGTGAATGGACAAACTATGTGAGTTGCTAACTTAGCTAGCAATTACGCTTTTGGGAAATGCACCCCAGTGCGGATAACTCAGGTCCTGGAGGGCCAGAGTAGCCACTAGTTTTTGGTGAGGTTCTGACCAGAGTTTAATTTCAGTCACTGATTGGCAGATGAGTCGACTCTCCAGGCCATCAAGGCAGCAAAGGCCAGCTGACTGACAGCAGACTCTAAATGCCAAGAGTTACTACAGCTACAGTTATTACTCCAAGACCAGAGCCTCCAACGCCCTGTACTGGATACTGAAAAGTTGTACTGGATTTCATCCTTTTATCTCCTTTCCTTTGCCAAGAAAATGGACACAATCCAACACGCCAGTTTTTTTTGCAGACTCACTGCACGCATTGGTGCTCTGAAGAGTCTGTTTTCTCACGAAAACCAGAACTGCACTGCCAAAGGTGGGGATCTTCGGGGAAAATGCCTGGCCTAGCGTTTGAAAAATTAAGTGAGGTCTTGCTAGTGGTGAAGCAAAGGCTGGTAACAGCGGGGGGTTAGCTCTACTTGTCAAAAGCAAATGAATCATCGCGGTACCCAACCGGACCATTAGATGTGGGCTGCTGCACTTTCTATTAACTGCATCTGTGTTACCAGTTCATAAAAATAATGCACCCACTGGAAGCCCTGGGAATATAATATTGGGATCCACAAAAAAAAAGTTACGCTGAGCATCAACATAGTGAGGGTTCTAGTCTATTGTTTGTTCCTTAAACTTCCCCTATTATGTCACCAGGTGCACAGCCAATTAGTTATTACAAGCCATTTCAAAATCTTTCCCCTCTTGACATCACATGGGGAAGTAATCAACCAGAGGCAAGAAGAGCTGATCAACCTCAGCCAAGCAGTCAGATTTCATTATTCTGGGCGGTCACTTCCCCTTGTGATGTCAGGAAGGAAAGATTTTGAACTGAAGCATAATGGCTGTGCATCTGGTGGCATAATAGGGGACCTTTAATTTTTTGTCAAACATTAACTTAGCACTCAGTACAGTAATATCAAGCACAAATTTAAGCAACCAGCTCAAAACTCTGCCAGTGGAGTTTACGTATGAGACAGCAGTCAGAAGCCAAGGTCAAAACGGCTAAAAATGAAAATATGACCTGTCATATGAACGGTAGCAATAAAAAAAGGGAATATTCAAGCAAGCTTTTTTGCTGCGCTATTCTCCTCTCGCTACTGAGCAGTCGTAAGCTATACCTTTTTGGATTGTGTCTCTGTGCACAATTCGAAGAAATGCCATAGTTTCCAGGAATAGATGTACAAGAGGCTTGTGGTTGTCGCACTTTCATTAGCGACTTGCACACAACGCATTTTTGTGCCGCATGTTTTCGCAAGACATTGAAATCGGCAGGTTTCTCTGCAAATCGCGACCGTGAAATAAGCCTGATGATTTTATTTTCTTTGAGGATGTGAGCGCAGAAATTAGCATCGTTGTTCAGACTCATCGAATGCTGAGAGTGGGTCCTTTCAAAACAGGCTGGGATCTGAACCAGAAAAAAACCATTTGCGAGTGGGATCATTACTGCCAACAGATGGAACATGACTCAACAAACAGAAGCAACATCAGCTATCAGCTTTAAACCGAGAACGTGTGAACGGCATGCTCATTTAAAAGGACACTTTCACACTGAACATTTTTATATAAAAATTAACATCATCAAGCAATAGGAAAAAACATTTCCCAAAAGCAAATGAACTGGAATATACTTTACAAAATGATGTACTCCCAGTGAGTCATTTGCATCATGATCTATAAGACTTAAATGACCTGCTAGACTAGTAGAGCTGAAACAAATACAGCAGGATTGTAGTGAAATTATGTTTTATCCAATTCTGTCAGCAAGGCCTCTGTTCATCATTCATGAGGTGTCAAAATAAATATCTGCCGCTCAGACACAGATGAATAAAAGTGACAAGATGTATGCACCAATGAATTGTGATTTCTTTTGTCACTGAGATAGTTTTCAAAAACTGGACAAACTGTGTTTGTGTTTGACAATGCTAAAAAGGAGGTAAAAGTTCTGGTGAAATGATGTTGAATCGTGATTTTTTAAAAGTGTAAAAAGACAAACTGCTGCTATGTGGTGTGTAAGCTGTCATGCGCCATTTATTTTTCTTGAAATGTAACTTCATACCTGAAATGGTCATACCCCAAACAGCAACAAAACACCAGAGGCCAAATTAAATGCTTCTGGGGGAAAAAAAATTCTTGAGATCAGTACCAATCAGTGACTTGCTGATTGAAGGCAATACATTAGGGGCAGTTAGAATCCTCATCTGTAAACCAACTAAATTCTCTCTCAACCTCTTCCCATTTGCAAGCTTTATAAGCAATTAAACAATGGATTTGCTTAATCACAAAGACCAGGCAGTCTATCTAGAGAGCATTGTCGTTAGTTTCTTTCTGAGCTTAAAATGCAGATGAAACAGCACAGTTATGCACAAATCTATTTGCTTGGCTTAGGTCGGCAATATTTGCAAACCTTAAAATAATTTAAATGTCACTAAGATGATTAAATATGATAAAAATGTTTTCCATAATAAATTCTTGTTTTTGAATTCTTAAACCTACGTCAAATGCCATCTTAAAATAAATAAAAACTTAATCAATGTTTCATAATATCTCCTGAAAAATGCAAAAGCTGGAGATGCGGAATGTTTCCACTTTTTTTTTTCTGAATGATTCAGACGGTCCACTCTTACAATCTCATATAGAAACCTTGTTAGGTGTGTCTGCTTCTCTGTACCACTTATGAGTTGGTCTAAAACATAGAGCATGCATGGATTTGACTTATTATGGAAGGATTATAGCCTGGCTCTCTCCTCGCCTTAAAGCACATTACATCTCCAAACCCATTCCCATTTATGCTTCCTAATTAGCAACTAAGCCTTAAGTCGTTCAGTTGCGAGAATCAGTCTGTAGAATTACTTTCCATTTCATCTCAGCTTATATTATTTTTCATTGCAATAGTAATCAAGCATTTTCCCATCCACGTTAATGGTGACATGAAACGTCAATGTCTTTCGAAGCTACTGAATTACCATAGCTCACAAAACAGTATATATTTTTTCTGTGCCAGTGTCCGATCAGCTTGTTATACCTCAGAGAATGTTTTAAAAAACGTGGTTTTGCTGACTTCGATCCGCGTGTTATCTTTGCTCATGTAAAACTAAACCTCTCTCTACAAACAGTGATATTACCATAATGCACATTAACTCTCAACCTGTTTCCGATTAAGAATCTAACAATTAGCCAAATTAATTTACTGAGCAAAAAAGCTAACAATGAACTGCGTTGCCACTAATGATGAAGACATAACTGTCTGTCAAAAAGGAAGGCTACAATATGAGATTACATAGACAGCAATTAATGAAATTTCTCAAAATTCCATCTTAAAGTAGCATGTTATGTAGTAAATGCTGCTGAAGATTGTACTTAAATAAAGTCTCAATTTCATTTCTTATTAATAAATTTGACAATTGCCATTCCTACCATCTCAAATTGTAGCCTTCCTACAACTTTCCTAGAAGCTGGACATTAATGACCTCATCAATGATTTTGCGACCATGAAAGTTTGACGCGTGGCATGCATTTTTAAGGCATGCATTTTTAATGATTTTAAGTGCATGACATGCACAAAACTTTAGAGATGCATTAATTACCAATTTTTTATTCAGTTACCAGCGCTTATACGTAAGAAGCTATGGTAATTTAATAAATTATTTATTATCGCATCGCAGCAAGTAGTGCGCATCTGCTCTTCCCTGCAAATGCACCTTATTCTTCTGAACTCTTAAAACATTTTGATTAACTGCAATCTTCAAATAAATTAGATTGTACTGCTGAAAAAAATAGCTGAAACGGGAGATGAAATTCAGAGAAAGTAGGCCTACTGGATTTTTTTTTTTTTTCATCCCTGCAATATCACTATCAATTAAATTGTCAATTTAGCCCACTGGTGATCTCTGTCATTTGTTTATAATTTCTTAATAATCACAGGCTTATATAGTGGTCTTGATTATTCAGTAATTAAATTGTGTGATTATTAATCAAGCGATCTTAAACAGGAACAGCTTGAAAGCAATCATGCGTTTAAGGGTCAGAGGCTCACGGCACGCCATTGAAAATTCAGTAACGCTGGCTTTACTGTTAGGGGGACGTTGGGCTTCAGTTAAACACAGGTATTGGATGGGTAATCGGTATCGGCTACTAACCGAAACTCAGGTATCGGCATTGGTGTCAGGACTGAAAAGGTCAAATCACAGCATACCTAATTCAAAATCATAATATCCTGAGAAGAAGTGGTGTTTTTCTGTGCTGCATTTACATGCAATAAATATTCTCCACTGTGGTATATACTGAACTCAACATAGTCCCTTATTCCTCCGTATTCTTGTCTTCTCAGCTGGTTTCCTCATTACCTAGGTTTGCTTGTGACACCCACCCACCAGAGAAACATGCAAGGCTCTGCTTGTCGCCTCCCTTACAGAGCAAAACAAGAAAAAACCTTTGAGCATAATTCTGAAACCACCACGAAAAATCTGCCCATACATTTCCATAGATTCCTGAAAACTGTTACTCACCCGAGAATTGAAAGGTAAGCATTCTATTATTAGCACTGCCCAATAGCACTCTCATTTAACACAAATGAATGTGTGTGTGTGTGTGTGTGTGTGTGTGTGTGTGTGTGTGTGGGCGCGCGCGTGTGTGTGTGCGCAAGACATGGAATTCCTGATTTCTTTGTACTTGTGGGGACATTTTCAGGTCCCCACAAAAAATTGAAATATTTTAGGGTTAGCTTAAGGGTAGGGTTAGGGTTAAGTATGTACTGTTGAGGGTTATGGTTAGGGAAGGGGGTTAGGGAATAAATGGAAGAACATGGAATGTCCCCACAAAAGATGAAAACAAATATGTGTGTGTGTGTGTGTGTGTGTGTGTGTGTGTGTATGTTTGCATGCCCAATCTCCACAACTTGTAAGAGTTTTTGACGTGGACTGCTGCCTGTCCATTGTGGTGCTGTCCTGCTGGAAAAGACATTTTGATGTATGTTTAGAACACCTCGCCCGGAGTCATGAAATGCTGTAGTTAAACTGTGCGTACAGAAGCACTGAAACCTCAAAACCAACAAAAGGTGAATGCTTTAAACTCAATATTCTCATCACCTTCTCTGCCAATACTGCAATTGTTAAAGTTCCAAACGTGTCCTTGCTTAATGCATGTACAGGGCAATGCGAAGACTTGTTTAACCTTCAGCAGCAAAGATTTCAGCACGCATTATCTTGGGGACTCATGAAGGTTAACAGTTTCGCGTGAATCTCATAATATCTGCATGAAATTTGAACACACCAATTCATGAAGAGGCCATCCCTGCATGTACGCCGACAGTGTAATCACGGGCTTCCTCTCAGCAAATTAGCATGCAGGTAATAACAAGCGGAGAAAAGGTTGAATGTAAATTGGATTGTTACATTAGCCGAGGAAAGTGCGGCATATCCTAACCAGCCAATCACAGCTGTATCTGGGTAAATTGGCATTTCTCCCCAGCAGAGAGAAAGAGTAGGTTCTTGAGTGCTAAGCGAGGTTACAGGGAAATATGCCATGCACAGAGTCCATTTTTAAACCTTCATTCCACAGCAACACAATATACAGCAGATTACAATTAGTCATCCATTTCTACATTCAAGAGTCTTCAGTCTGCATGTTTCAAAGCAATTGAATGTTCCAGAGAATAAACGTATGCATAGTGTATAAATTGGCTGGAGATGCACAACACACATTCTAATACCATGTTCTGTTTAAAAAAAAAAGGGCTAACCTCGACAATGCAGAAAGTGTGTTGAAATACAGCACACAATATTTATATAGTGTGACATTCCTGTTCTCTCTTCTGCCTCCTAAATGACAATTTAACTACAGACACTCCGAGAGTGCAAACCTCTGCCAAGGCACCACAGTCCAAATCTTCCTGAGTGGGAAGCGAAGTTCAGTTATTGCGTGTCATAGGATTTCAAGATGGCTGCCGTGGCGGTCATACTGTTTGACCGATCGCCGTCAAAATCAATAGGGTCCATCCTTGATGTAATAGCAACCCACCCGCAGAGATGGGTATCAGAGATATCCGTTCACTACTTTTTGAGTTATCTTGTACACAAGCAGACAGACAGACAGACATATCAGCGCTGGCAAAAATAATCTCTTTGGCGGCGGTAAAAATTCCTTAATGAGCACAAATCCTGACATAGGAAGGGATTGATTGTCTGATACGACCAGCTCTCATCCATCCATCATCTAACATGTGTGTTGCTGGGCAGGGTCATCAGGAGACTGGAGTTTATTCCAACAGGAACAGACCAGGGACAGTTCATCAATCCATCATGGGGTTCACACACAGTCCACTCACGTGCTCATACCTACGGGCAATTTAGAGTCTGAAATTAGGTCGACACGCATGTCTTTGGACTGTGGGACGAAACCAGAGCTCCCTGAACAGGCCTTGTGAACACAGGCCGAACATACAAACTCCACACAGAGAGGCCCCAGGCCATACTCTGACCTACATGCTTCTTGCTATGGTGCACCAACACTACCCTCTGCACTACTGCGTTACCCGACTGAATAACCAAATACATAAAATCAAATTATTTAAAGTGTCTTGATAGTGGCAGGGGTAAGAAAAAAAAAAAATGACAGAGGGACTTGAATTGTGGGAACTCGCAATCACCAGCTTGGCACAGTCTGAAAAATATATTGTTAGATTGTATCTAGTAATGCGAAACCCTGAGAAGGGACTGGACATTGATGACCCTGATAAAAAGCCTTTCCCACAGCATCTGAATTCAGAGAAAACTCTTTTTATCTTACAATTTGCCATCTGTCGGAGGATGTGCTCCAATTCTGTTCAGCACCATCACTTTTCCGTTCAGTCTTCAGTTCCTAACTTCATGGTTTACGTCCATCACCCAGAGCCACTGTATAGGGGAGACTGGGGCCCAATGAGACATATCATGTATTTGTAATCTATAGATAGCTGCTTAAAATAGGCAAAATAGTAATATGGCTCATTGGTCCCCATGGCTCATTGTGTAACGTCCCATGCATGCAAGTCCCAGTACTGGGAGGGCATGAAAGTTTTCTGCTGTCCTCCAAATCACACGCCAGTCAGTCACCTCTTCCTTTTACATCGTCACGGCCTTACAGTGCACAGGGCAGAGGACACCCAAAAAAAGGTGCCCAGATGACCAGTAGAAGGCGCTAGAGCAACAGCAGAGTATAGCCTAACAATGGCGATTATTCTCTGCTCCAATGAGGCTGCATGACCACAGTCAGCACTGGTGCAGCAGGATTCGATCCAACGCCTCGGTGGTTACTCTGCAGCGTGAAGCAACCCAGCAGCCCAAAGTTCCCATTTCCTGTTGCGTAGCAGGTCTGCTGTACACGCACAGTATGTACATGATGCTGTACATAAAATATGACCACAACGTTTGAAAATAAATTTGCAAATTTTATATGAAAGAGACTGGAACCTAAGTAGTTTTTTCTTTTTTTTTAACAGTTTAGCAATTACTTGTCGTTGATGTTTCAGTGAAAATTCTAGAATTTTTCTCACGTGTCCACAGGGTCAAAATGGCAGGGGCATACGGGCCATTTTTGGCAATTTTTTGTCTGTGGCCTAATTTAGACATTCATAATTTTGTAAATGAAAGTGATGAACACTAGTGGATGATTGATTACAAAGGACTTTACCTCCTTTTCATATAAGTGCAATATCACATCCTTAGGACAAATAATGAAACCTGTGGACACCCCTCAGTTTTGGGGATACAAAGGTCAGCATAGTCAGAGTTGTCATTTTGACTGGCTTGTATCTCTGGAATTGTGACAGATAGCCCAAATCTGATTGCAGATTTAGAAAACTCAAGTTTGAAGAATTTAGTTTTATGGGAAGGCATAAAAATAATGGCATAAAAGTGCTATAAAATAGCATGATACCCAGGACTGACCTTTGACCCCTACAATTTCAAGGGTCATCACTTAGTGAAAATTGTGCCTGTTGACCTAATATTTTGTGAAATGTCCTACCTCATAATGATTAACATCCATAGATTTTTTTTAAAGATTTTTTTGGAAGTGATTGAGTTTGAACATTAGTCCAGCTGACATGGAATGACCCATGAAATATTTTCTGAATTAGACATGGGTAATGCTGATATTACAATAGTTTTAGGAGCTTTCTTTGGTCACGTATACAGCACATTCGGAATATGCGTCTTAATAGGGGGGTTTTTACCACAGTTTACAACAAACAGCCACCGATTTACAGTCATCAAAGCCCACATTTCTGATCAGAAGGAAAAACAGAACTGCTTTTAAACATTACGAACAACTTGGATATCAACAGACCTTCAGAAGGAGGTGGTTGAACGAATGAAAGTGGGAGGCTGTGTTCGCGTGGTAAAACAAGCCAGCCATGGTTGGGAAACTTTGAAAAAGTCCAATTTTGACCGGAGTATGCTCACAGCTTCATCTATATGGCAATATTAGTGCAACATTCATTTTCATAAACTATATAAACTGTGTGGTAGGTGGAGTATATTGTTTTTCTTGAAATAAGGCCAAATAACTGGAGTATTTTGTGCATGTCACTGTCTGTATGCAGCTCACCTTGTTCAAAGCGAAATGTACAGTATATGCGTTCATACTTTTTGACAGACAGTCTAGTGGGAATTGAACGAGTTGATCAATGTCGCTTCCCTCAACAACATATAGCATCAGGCTCAGGCTCGAATAATTGCAATATTGGTCCAAACTTTGCAGAACGACAGATGTAGCCTCAGCAGCTGTGTATTATTTAGTTCTTGGCTAATGCGGCGTAACGTTTGTATGTATGAGAATGTTTTGGGAATCGGGAAATAAGCGCGGGGGAAAGGGAGAAAGCCTTGTTACGCATACCGAATGCTTTCAGGCAAAGATATCAGGAGCGGCAGCATTAGCTGAAGTCTGAGGAGAGTTGCAAGAAAGTCGCAGAGCAATGAAACAGGATATCGAGTTGCTGAATGCAGGGAGCAGGCCGCACTTCCAACCAGTTTACTGAAGGATGGAAATTGAAAAATAACCTATATAAAAGTAACATGATATAAGTGGTGTTGTACAAAATAAAATCGCATTTTCTCGAGTAATGCAGAGGACAAAAGCTGCAGGACTAAGACAGGAACAGACACAGTGTGTGCTGCCATGTTGGTATGATGGGAGGCGCGCACACACACACAGACACACACAAACACATGTTGGGTTTTCATGTCTTATGGGGACATTGCATACACTTACATTCATACCCTAACCCCTTTCCCTGACCTTAACCCTCGATAGTACGTACCTAACCCTAACCTTATCCCAACCCTAAAATAGCTCAATTTCCTCATGGGGACCTGAAAATGTCCCCAAGAGGATAAAGTAATCTGGAATTCCATGTCTTATGGGGACATTTTGTCCCCACAAAGGTAGGTACACACAGACCACACACACACACACGCACACACACATTGTGCAGCTGGAATAGGCACTAGCCCCCTCACAGCCCTGAGCAGGTGTAAGGAGGGCATATAATGGCTGGATATTCTCCCGTATGCTCTCTTCAGAGTCCCACGGACCCTAGAGCCTATATAACAGCCAGTAAAGCCGATGCCAGGAGAACACACAGGTAGGGGTATTCTTTTCCATTGAACGGCCGTCTCCCCTTTCTGTGGCACTGTATTAAGCTAAATCTCTAGTCGAGGACAGACTTTGCGTTAATGGCGCTTGACTGTAATCCTGTGCTGGGCCACATTGTATTTGAACCTGTTGGGTTCACTGCCGCCAGAGAATTAGCACCCATCAGGCTTATGCTGACTCCAGGGCAGAACAACATCTCAACCACAGAACAAGATGAGGACCATTTGCAACTTCTTTAATTTAGATAGGACAACATCCAAGATACAGCCACCCGCGGTCATAAGGAGCCAAGTCATTGTTCTAATGAAACAATAAATGGACAAAACAAAGAGTCAGTCTCCCTGTTTTGCAGACATAATGATCTGGGTAGAGAACTTTCACTCTTTTTCTTTTACTAACTTACGTTTCTCCTAATCTTTCTTTATGACGAGGATCTAGCTCTTTTACGAGTACAGGCGCAGTCATTCAAAATTTTTCCGGAGGACCTCCTGCAATTGAGGCGAGGTCAAAATATTGAATTTTATCTATCCTCATTCTTGCATGTGGACATTTTTGATCTGGATTTCATTTCATGACATTATATTATATTTATATGCTCAAACAAAAACTTGTCCCCCAACATTTGTTGTCATTGTAAAATTTTTCTTTTATTTCGAGCCCCGTCTAATCCCGACGTGTCATTTAGTGACGCTACCAGACCAAGCGTCGACATATGATGCAAAAGGAAGCATTTGGCCTCGTTATTTTATGCCAGTTTACAACGTAACGTACCCTAACCCCTAACCCTAAACCCGAACCCTAACCTTAAGCATCAAATAAGGATGCCAAAACCAAAAGCCTCCTTTTTGTTGTATATCGATGCTTGGTCAGGTACCGTCATTTTATGACGAGTCAGGATGAGAATGTGTTATTTCCAGCATTTACGTTGGGATACAGTAGACAGTTTTGAAAGCATACAGTGACATTTCAATGAATTTGTCTTCCAACAGTTTGGCGAGTGTCTTTCAAAGATTTCAGCATGACAAAGTCCCCATTAGGGGTGCGCAATATCTCTGTAAAAACAATATGCTGGTAGAAATATGTTCTGTGATATGAATTTGGGCTACTCCAGTATTGATAGGATTTAGAGAGCCAGTGTAAACATTTTGGTCTGGAAACAGGGCTGGGCAATTAGGAGAGCCTAGTGGCCCAGGGCTACGACGGGATTGATTCATGCCAGCTGATTGATCTTTCGCTTTCCCAATCAGGCCAGTACAACAAGTCTTGTCTGAATCTGGTATTTTTTTGAATGCATGTCCTGTTGAAATTAGGAGAAAAAACACCATGATATACAATACTAACATCAAAAATTCAGAATAGACAATGATAATAAGGTCACGCCATACATCCCATCCCAAGGCCCAGTTCACAAACCCAGGTTTGTACAAGATCATCGCTGAATATGGGGCCAGCTCTGACCCCCTGAGTTCAGCACTGCACATAAACATCGGGATGGCACTGAACCAGACAGCTTTGAGTTGAGCCTAATTGTTTAACAACAACATCGGCACACAACCTCACTAATTTATTTCTTAATCTAATGGAATCAACAATGTTCTAACATCTAGCGTGGTGAGTTCTGCCATCTAGCAGCCATGATGGGACCAGCTTCATATTCTGCCAGTTATTTTAGACTGAGGTTTAACGTAAGCAGGCACCCACATACTTTTGGATATTTCCTTCACTTTTCAGATTATGGGAAAGTTTGCTTGCTGTCTACATACAGAACACAAACGTCCACAAACACTTCCACAAACATTCTGATGATTTGATATGGTCAGCAGTGCTAAGCATACTCACCCACCATGACTGCCCTAAATTACACTGATGATAAACTTCCCACAAATGTTTGGTAATCTTTCTTTCAGGATTATACTGACATACTTTAGGTCCCTGAGACTAAATGACTGACCAACTAATAGCGATTATGATGTGCTAAGGCTCCAAACTGCCATGCCTTTGTATTTCGTCTATTGTTGATGTTGTCCTTTCAGGAAGGTAGTTGACATGATTGTCACGAGAGATTAAAAGTTCAGACAATGTGATATGGACGTGCACAGCTGAGTAATTCAATATAGCTACACTTTACAACCGTAAGTGTGAATATATTAAAGTAATAATGAATTCCACTAATAATTTCAGCTTCATCGGATGTAATGAAATTGCTTTTGTACTTCCCTCTATTCTTTTAAATGTAATTAAAGGTAGACAATTCACTGTACAGTGAAACTGTTAAAAAATAAATAAATAAATAAATAAAATTAAAAACTTTAGGCAAACCTGTCAAACAGGCAATGAAATTTTTTTTTTATATTTTTCAGTAATTACAGACTCACAAGAATCTTAATGAGAAAATGTCACCTGTTTTAAAAGAATGTCAGAAATAAAATCTTTCCACTTGAGTGCAATTTCAAAGAGAGAAGCCTCTTTTAACGCACATTTCATTCAGAATCTGCAGAATAACCACTGAAGGATCCATATGTAGCTAAAGCTTCAACACTTCAAAACGATTAATGCTGCGAAAACAGTTCACAGGGAGGTCCGAATAGACTGGAGACATGTACAGCAGATTTCTAACCTCTGGTATCTTTCTTGAGATGGATAAATAAAACCGCCTCTTAACATCGTCTGGTTGGAGTTATGAGTTACAGACTTCAGTCACTGATCACAAAAGATTAACTACCAAATGTATTAAAATGACAATTTAATCTCATTTATTAGATTTTACAATCACTTTAGAGCCACTAAAATTTTGGAGGGTGTTCTTACATGTGATAAAGGTCTTTTCTACACGATTCATAAAATAGCTTTTTGCAAAAATCCTTCAATTAAAGCTTAAAGTCTATCCTTGAAGCACGTCTCCATTGATTTGCTTAAACACGGGGAATAAGAGAGAAAAGAGAGTGCTAATCAGGTTTTACTGCAGTTAAAAATGTCATCACTTTAGGCGGGATCGATTTATACCCAGAAATTTCTGAATTAATTAAACATCCCTATTAAAACCAATCCTATGAAGATCGCTAGATAGCCATTCAACACCAATTTCTTTTTTGAGGGGGATGGCGGAGGGGGGAATGGGAGTTTGCTGAGAAATGTTTTCATCCTGAGAAATCTGCAGACACTGCAAGTTTCAAACAGAAATCATACAACAACATCCTGACTCTGAAACAAATGAGATGTGCCAAAGAGTTTGTCTAAAAGATGGAGCAATAACATTTTTGAACATGCATTTTGCGCGCACCTAAAGCCAAATGACTCAATGCATGATAAGAAGCTGGAGGGCTAACAGTTCAAGCCCTAAGGTAGGAAACCCACGTCCCTTCAGAAATGCGAGGTAGCCTAAACAAAATGCAAGTTGCTTCAGAAAAAAAAGCACTTTATAAATACCTGTATTGTAATAATAACAAGTCTTGTGTAAAAACATTTCATGTTCAGATGGTTGGGGTCACTTGTGAACGTTATATGAAAAATGTCAACACATTACCGTCAAAAAACTAATATCCTACATACTCACCGATGCAAATGCAGTGATTGCTTCGTACTATTTTCGTAAGCACAAATATTGCCTACTTACTGTGGTGGCTTAACATTTAATGGGATAATGGGATAAACACAGTTCCTCTCAATGGCTAAACACCAAACAAAGAGCCTCAAGCAACATGGCAAAAAAAATCCCTTAAGGTGTTTCAGGCATGTAATGAGACAAAATCTTAAAAAAAAAAAAAAAATTATTAAAACTATTTGCTTGTTTTCAGTCACTTTGCCAAAGGCAAATCTTCATATTTTCCCTCTTTTAACAAACAAGTAATGCAAATAAGAAAAAGAAATCATTTTACTTTTTTTGCAAAGGTCTCGCAGTGGTTGCCTGTTAGTTCTGGCCACAGAGAGCATACACTTAAAAAAAACTCACTTATATTCCCAAAAGTATGTTTACAGTTTTATATATATATAGAGTTTGTTTCCAAAACGCAATGTATCTAGTTTACTCATTTTACAGCTTTTTCTATGTTGCCGCCTATTGCATTTTATTGAAAAACCCAAACATTGACCATGAAAAAATACACCTTATAGTATTACTTTCTAAAAACAGATTTTTTGCACAATGTGTAAGAAGCACAGGGCTATCGCCCTATGGTATTATCTCAGTTTTTGTCATTTTTGCACTTACTTTGTTTTGGAAACAAACTCTTCATATTTTATTTTACTTTTTCTGTGCAATAACACACAAAAATCTGGCAGTGACAGTAGATAATTTGACTCATTTCGAGATTGATAAAAGAAAATTGCACCTGTCAAACAAACACCAACTTCAAACAAGCCAATATTTTCTACCTTAGGGCAGACCAAAGATGTAAGGTTAAAACACTTGTTAAGACAGTCTCTTTTTTTGCTGTGTAAGGGAGAGGCACTCATCAGTGAAGGGGCTACAGCACTTAGGTACAGTGGCCTCAGCGAGATCATGTTCACATCCAGCACAGATGTCCATCCTGTACCCTCAGATCACAGGAAGCAATAACAAACCGTCCAGTCAGATGAGACCGTCTTGGTTCCGGAGGCTGCTCTGATCTAACGCTGGCCTGTCATCACTGCCTTTTGGCCTCCGCGATGCCCCGCTCCCTCTCTGTTATTCCACTGTCATCTGATGAATGGCTCGGCACCGAGGGAAAGGTGATGTTAAACTCAGTTAGTGAGGCAGCCTTTGGGCCGATCTCCATAAATCACCCAAAGCACACATATTCTGCCTATTCTTCCATGAGATTGGGGGAAGAGAAAGGCTGAAAGTACTGTTTCCAATTCTCTTCTCTCAGTTACTTCGTACCATGTCCTTGTTGACAGTGCGATGCTAATCCCTTTTTATAACAAGTAAGTAAATGAACAAGAACAAATGATTCTGTGGTACTAAATTGAAAGAGAACTTTCATCTGAAGTGAATAGCAAACAAAAGAACTGTCTCGTGTTAGAAAAATAGGTTTTTGGTAACTGAACTGAATGATAACACATCCAGAAACACTCATAAAATGTACCATTTTCGCCATCACAGCAAGCTTCAGTGATGTCAAATGTCCTGCAGCTCTTCAACAACAGGAGGTGAAAAAAGCTGTCACTGAACACATGAAGTGTCTGCTTTAGCGTGAGTGGTCTGACATCCAATAGCCGAACATGCCAGTACATTAACGATATCTGAGGAATCGTTTCCACCAACACGACAACACAAACATGACAGTAGTGTTTTTAAAACGCTGCGAAAACAACTCTTTGTTGATATTGTGGGGATAAGTCAACATGGTACATACAGTCTTCTGCAATTAATTGGATAAAGGTACTTGTCAATTGAATGAGCTGAATGGAGCGCAGATAGCCTTACCAAGTAATGGACGTTTTACATAACCACCTCAAAGATCACTGCATAGTACAAACCCCAATTCCAATGAAGTTGGGACGTTGTGTAAAATGTGAATAAAAAAGAATGCAATGATTTGCAAATCTCATAAACTCACATTTAATTCACAATAGAACATAGACAACATATCAGATGTCGAAAGTGAGACATTTTACCATTTCATGAAAAATATTTCCTCATTTTGAATTTGATGGCAGTAACACATCTCAAAAAAGTTGGGACAGGGCCAAGTTTACCATTGTGTAGCATCCACACATCTTTTAACAACAGTCTGTAAACTGTCTGTAACAGTCTCTCACCCGAACCGCGCACATGGCGTCACTCTGTGCCTTTCCTCTCGAAGTCCAGCAGGGGACAATGTTCACCCCGTATGGAGGAATGTGACACTCAGCGTCACTCAGACTAACCAATGACTTGAGTGTGTGACAGCTGAGCTTCGTCTCTCAGGAGCTGTCACCTCGGCTTAAGACGGACTTCGCTCCGAATTTCTTATTTTGGGTGGCTTAGATATGCTGGAGGCAATCCACAGCCAGGGATCAACACTAATGCATTGCAAGTAAAATGCCCAGGCTGAAGGTTCGGCAGCAGTAGGCTTCCTGACTTGTCCACCTTTGACCTACTGCTCTTTTAGCATAACCTTATTCACATACTTCTCTGTTACATTCATCATAGGACAGCTTGTGATCTTCACTGTGTAACTGCCGTATCACTAACTTTAGGTATAAAATGTGGATAAAAAAGGTACAAATCGTAGTCACTGGGCTGGTGCCCTACTACAGAGACAGTACCCACAGCCATCAATGATGGCCTGCATGTAGAAGGTACTCATTAGTACCAAAAAGAAGATTAGAGTACTTATAAGGGTATGTTTGAGAAAGTTGATCCTCATAGCCTCTGAGAGAATAAGAGCTATCCTATCTTCCCTCAGAAGCAAAAAGAATCCGAATGCTTGCGCTCTTCATGACTTTAGAGTTCTAAGACAACCAGAACAAATCCACCGTCATCCATGCTGTGCTCTGTGTGAAATACTGTCCAGCTGCGGCATGGGCCAGTCAACAGGGATCTCCATCATTAGCAGAATGAACAGCTTTAGCAGACTGACTGAAGTTACATCCGGTTCGAGAGCGCCACAGTGAATAAACCTGCACGTGTGGCAGGAGACGCTCCACATTTCAGTGGAGTTCATGAAGATCAAAAAAAGCAGCCGGGGATGTGCACCATCACAATGACAATTAAAAGCAGCAGAGATAGGAAGTTTTCACCGGCAAGGGGAAACAAATGGCTCTGCTCCGCCTCTGTGGCAGTGTCTTTATTCGGCCTGCAATGTGTTTTGCCTTATTAAGCGACACACTTTTCTTGCCTTCTTACATTTAGCTTTCATGACCAAGGGCGTAAGTGCAGTTTTGAAATTTGGGCGGGGGGATGAGGTGAGGGGGGTAAGTTCAGTGTTGGGTGGGTCCATAGCAGAATTTTGGCATTTCCATTACACTTCCCTGATTTATAGCCTTGGAGAAAGTGCAGGAGGCAAAATGACTTTTTTATTTGCAGGGGAGAGTGGGGGTAGGTTGCGTTCCCAGTATCCCTCAGCAGCCACACCCCTGTTAGTGGGATAACGCGTTTGCTAATGTGGTGATCTCACACTATTGCATAAAAAATAAAAAAAGAAGCAAGCCATAACTCTAAATTACAGACTGTGCGCAAATACGTGCTCCCTGACAGACCTTACACACAGTGGCTGAAAGGAATTGTGATTCGTTTTGACACTGTGCAGAGAGGGCGATCCAAAAATGCTTTTGTGTCCTGAGTCAATTACCATGCAGGACAGGCATCTCTTCTGTGGTCCTATAACCATAGAGTCCACAAAAGAAACATCAGTCAGGTAACTGTGAAATTTTTTAAACACATGCTAGTATTATATTCTTGGGGAGGGATGCTTGTTCAGGACTGGGCTATACATAATTTTGAAAGTGAGGTCAAACACAACAATCTGGTCACACTGCACAAGAAAACATGAATTGTCATATGATGTAATTTCACTGACATCCATGTCTTCCAAAAAGTTCTATGTTTGACTCATCGGTCCGCAGATTATTATCTTAAAAGTCTTGGGGGTCATCAAGATGTTTTATTAGCAAATGTGAGACAAGCCTTTGGGTTCCTCTTGGTCAGCAGTGGTTTTCGTCCTGCAGCTCTCTCATGGCTGCCATTTTGCTCAGTCTCTGTCTTATTGCGGGATCTTGAACACTGATGTTAACTGAGGCAAGTGAGGCCTGCGGCTCTTCGGATGTTTGTCAAGGTTCTTTCCTAACCTCCTGGATGAGTCATTTTTGCGCTGCATATCATTTGTTCTTTCGGCTTTTGGTCCCAGATTATCACAAACATCCACAGCTGAGGGGATCAAATGGGTTTTTCAATAACTTAGAGAGCTGGATTTCATGTATATTCTGATGCTCCAGTATTAAAAATCAGGCAAGATGTAGCCTATACATATAGCCGGAGCAACGACATGTAGAAATGTTAAATTGAGATGTATGATCCCTATTTTCATCTTCATACTTTTTCATGTGCCTTATTTATTGCATATACCATACATTTACATATATTGAGAAATATATATTCAAATACAAAACATTGCCCACTCATGGATATTTGTGGTATGTCATTTAAAAATATTTTACACATTTACATGGTGACATACAGTCCATATATTTAAAGTATTTTCCGGCACGCTTTGAATTTTACACCACAGGTTTACATAAATTACTTTTTCAAATAGGTTTCAGTGGCTTGTGTGCAGCCAGATGATTCAAGCAAGGAAGATGCCATCACTCAGAGAAAAGAACACTGTACACTGCCACTAAAAACTGGAAGTGCACTGATCACAATGAAACGGGGAGCTGTTGGTCATAAGTGTTTCAGCGCAAGGATACCATGTTTCATTCACGGAAGGACACCAGTAGCGAGTCGTGAATCCAAAGAATGATTTTTAGTGAACGATAAATTCCAAACAAATAAGGCATGTGGGCCAACAGAAACTTCGGGAATGAACAGAAATAATGCGGGGGAAAAGGAGAGCACAAGGCCAACAAAAGACTCCATTTAAAAAGCTGAAAATTCATTCAATCCTTTATTTAACCAGATAAAACCAGTTGAGACCAAAGTCTCTTATGGTGATCTGGCAAGAAAAAGTACAAACAGAAATAACTGCAGGATTAAGGACGGCACAAAGCCAACAAAAAACTACACTCAATGAGCTGAAACACATAGGGTAGTATAAACTTGATATGATCACGAGCATGAGAAATGCTGCATGAGAACAGGCATAGAAACAACGGACCGACTGCCAGCTGGAATGCCTCTGCAGAATAAGAAGGTACAGGGCTGATGAGAGACCGAGGAACACCTGAGCAGAACAGGGAGGGAATAAAGCATGAGCATGAGACATTGGACAAGGCTTAATGACATAACAAGCCCATTAAGAAAATGGGCGTTCTCAGCTAAGCACCAATGAAGTATGCAGATTGAGGGAAGCGTGAAAAAGTTACAAAGCAAAGTAAAGCTGAATATTCTGAAATAATATCGAAGTGGTAAATCATGACAATTGACACCCTACCTAAATTAGTAATATTAGTAAAGTGCCTGTCTAAGAAAAACACCTCCCATGAATGTTAGTAGATGTTAGTAACTAAAAACAGTTAATTGACATTAAGCTTAGAAAGGCTCGAAACCAGAACAGCGCTGAAGGAAAATGGAAATACCGCAGCCAGCCAATAGCAAAGAAGCAGTGCACGCACTTGAGAAAACAAAACGTGGACTGGAGCGCAGACATGAGGAGGATTCAATTCGGCAGTGCGGGACAGGAGCTAGAAACAGACACAAGGCAAGACAGAACAAGAACATAACACCTAGGCCAAACAGTCAAGCGCAACACAAGCTAAGGGTGATTCTAGACTCCCAGGGAACTGAGCCTGTACAGGTAAGAAAGTGGCTCATGGCCACCCAGCTCAACATGAACTACTTCTAATACTAATAGCGAACACTCTTCTGTTACTGTGTCAAATAAACCCATTAATACGTACAACGTATGATTCACCATATCAATTGATGCCTCTTTTCACTGTATCAATGTTCCCACGGGGAGTTCCACCTCTTGAAATCTCAGTGACTTTATACGGATTCAACATGGTTGAGGCCCACTTTGATTTTTTTTTCATCGGAATGTGTACCGTATACCTGCTTTAGAATCAGAGTTTTTCCAACAATGAGCAACACATTCTCATCCTGACACGTCATAAAGTGACGTTACCTGACCAAGCATCGATAAACGACGCAGGAAGCGGCTTTTGGCATACTGATTTGGCGCTTAGGGTTTGGGTTTAGATTAAGGGTTAAGGGTTAGAAAGTAGAGTTCGTTTTAAACTGGCATGAAATAAGGACGTCAAAAGTCTCCTTCTGCGTTGTATATCGAGGCTTGGTCAGGTGGCGTCACTATACGATGCGTCAAGATGAGGCTGGGCTCCACTGAGCGCATATATTCTGCATTTTGAGGTTGACTGGGCATTATTATTCACACTACTTTATGGTTCTTGCCCCGTTCCTCAATGCAGAGAGTCAAGTCTTTGAGATTGTGCTGCTGTGGTTAATTACTGTTTTATACGGTTATCTTGGCTACAAATCAGTGGACTCATACAAGGTTCTTTTAAGAATCATACACATTATAATACACATTCAGTTCTTTCCAGCAAACACAACATACAGCTTTGTGGGGAATGTGACGAAACAACATTGCAGTCGGCTATCATACTGAGCAACGTAAAATCTGGAGCGACAGTGTTTTTTTTTTTTTTTATTTGGTCAGTGTTCTAAACCCTTCATTCCCGGGTTTTACTTCCGGGTCTAATCCAGGCCACTCAGCAATCCTGCTTGTGAAACTGGGCCTAACTGAACCATTCTTCAAAATTGATTCCTTTTTCTCATTACTTGTATAAAAAAAAGAATAAAATCACCAGAGCACAAGGCAATTAAATATCCCAATGCAGATACCTGGTTTTTCATCTCAGAACCAAATATACTATTTGGAAAAAAAAAAAAAACAATGAGAAAGCCCTTTGCTGCACTCTCGGATAAATGAATAGAAAAAGTATGTTTGTGTTTTTACCCCATAATATTCCATCTTTTTTTTGAGCAAATTTCCACCCAATACTAAAGTGCTTACTTTTCTTGAACCACTTCGACTACAGGCATAATCATGGTCTGTTCTGAAAGGTGACACTCAGAAGATTGCTCCCAAATATTCATAACTACTGGGGATATTACCCAAATTGAGCAGCGATGCTGGAAATGTAAGATTTTGTCTGGCAGAAAGAGAGTCTATGTTTTCTTCTGGCTCTGTGGCGCGGTGACCAAGCCTCATTAGCCTCCAAAAATAATAAAGCCGGACTCCAAAACAACTGCAGGTTTAAATATTATGATACTGTAGCCAAAAATGTATATCTTATGGATTTTTTTTCCCGGTAACGTCTGTGCGTGTTTCATCAAACAATTTTGGAAGACAACAAATTTTGCTGAGCTCCCAGTCACAGTCACGTTCTCATTTACAGTAGTTCTACAATGTCCTACTTTCTGGCCTTTTTCCCTCATCTGTAGTGTACTTTTATTTATTTATTTATTTATTTTTAATAAAAAATTTGGCATCTCCAATCCCACCGAATCTGGAATGCCTAATTGAGGAACTATGTGCAAGGCTTGCTTGTATGCGACCCCTTGTTGCCAATTCAGGAGAGAGGGATGGTTCACGGCTCTCCTCCGAAGCACGTGCCCATCAATACTGCTTCTTTACACACATTGGTTGAATCCTCACAAGTTCAGAACGAGGGCGGAGGTTACCCGAACATGAACAAGCTTAGAATCTTCCTGACGAGCGCCCGGCTGGCCAACAGGAGGCGCTTGAGCAACAAACTAAAACGAACTAAGCAACCATTTTATATTTCCCTCCCCTGCAACCCCTTCCCAATTTGCATCCCTGTAGCGCAGTGGCCAATTGTGCGCTACTTCTGCAAAAGCTGCCGACCACTGCCGGTTGGTACGACCGGGACTTGAACCGGGGTTCTGAAAGCAAAATATTTTCCCACTCCTGCATGATGAAGGATTTCAGCTGCTCAGCACTTTGTGGCCTCTTTTGTCATATTTTTCTTTTCAAAATTCACCAAATGTTTTCACTTGGTGACAGGTCTGAATTGTGAGCAGGCCAGTTTAGCACCCAGCCTCTTTTAATATGGAGCCATGTTGTTGTAAAATGAGCCAAATTTGGTCTTCGGCATTGCTTCACTGAAATGAGCCATAACCATGCTATGTGCACTAATGAACCCCCATACCATCATGGATGCTGGCTTTTGAACTGTGCGCTGATTAGAAGCCTGATGACATAATGGGTAAGCTATCAACCAACTTAACTGGCACTGCTAATACTCAACTCCTTTTCACTTACTGCATTGTAATGATTAAAAAAAAAAAAAAAAAATTACACCAATTTTAATTTCTAAAACATTTATTACAGAGATCTTTTGGTGACAAGAAATAGATCTAGCTCTTGAATTACCTTTTGGCATGTATCGCTTCTACCCTCAAACTGCCGACAAGTTGAATGCGTACAATAGTACACTTAATTATGCGTGAACGCATCAAGTAAAAATTGATTTTCAATGACACTGTAATTATGAGATAAAGGCTGTTAAATTTGGGCATTTTTAACTTGATCTGCGATTGTGGTTTACTTCTTACATGATTCAATTGAAGCTAATAGGGCAACCACTCTAATTTTTTTTTTTACATCTAATACTTTATAGGTATGGCTACAAACTATTACAAAAAGTTAAAAAAGTCCAAGTGTCATGAAATGTCAATTTTTATGTGATGCGTTCACATATGTGTTTTTGAACTCGCTGGGTCAATAATGCAGTTGTTTGGGATGCAACAGACAAAAAAAAAAAAATTTTTCATTGTGAAAGCAAAGGTGAGTGCTATTCAGCTAGCAATCAAACACTGACTGTGTTTCAATAGTTTGCGTTTACCAGCCATTCTACGGTAGTAATGTTTGCAAAAAAACCACTATCACCGCCTTTCTTGGTTTTCTTTCTCGGACGGGATTCAATAAAAGCACAACCCTGGCTTTCCCCCTCGTTAGTCACTGCTGCCAACATTGTGGCAAAACAAAAAGGTTAAAATGACTGGAGGAAAGCAGCAGAATCTCGCTTTTTCCCCTCCGGGAGGGAATTCCCATTAGATTGTGATGACACGAAAACTATGAATTGGGATACAAAGAGTTCATTGTCTTGTTTGAGCTTGAGGTTTGTACTCTGCGATATGATGCGTAATCCAGCCAAATGTAGCCATTAGAAGATGAGATCATTATGGTCATCTGCTGCTGCAGCTAACCTGCTTCACTGTTCCGCATGTTGTGCATTTATAGATGTTCTTCATCATCATTGCTTTGTTGCAACGTGTGGTTTTTTTTTGAGCCACTGTCACCTTCCTGTTAGCTTGAACTTGTCTGGCCATTCTGCTCTGACCTCTCTTGTTAACAACTGTTTTTCGCCCACAGAATTGTCGCTCACTGGATTTTTTTTTTTTTTCACCATTCTTTGTAAACTCTATTGGGCGTAAAAATGCCAGGATAGCAGCAGTTTCTGAGATACTGAAACTGCCCCTCTGGCACCAACATTCATTCCATGGTCAGAGCCACTTAAGTCATACTTCTTTCCCATTCTGATGTTTGGTTTATGCCTCTCTCCAGTCTTTCATGCATTGTGTTGCTGGCATATGATCGGCTAATCAGATATTAGCATTGTCAAGCAGGTTTATAGGTTTACCTGAGATATTGGCGACTGCGTTTATATTATAAACAGACGTCGACACTACATGAATCCGCATCCCGTAATGCCATGTCCTGATGTCTTCAATGAGTCGTTCAGAATGCCTCCGGCCATGGTGTGAGATAAAAAAATAAATAAAATCTCTTGTGGTACCGAACATCACAAATGTTGCCTCGCCAGCAGACAGGAGTGTTTTAAATTCGATTTTCAGCAGGAAGCAGAACATCAGAGGAATTAATATCGCGGACACCGGGGGGAGTGCCAGAGCGAGACGGAGAGAGGGGAATAAGCCTTCTGCCAAGGTCTTCTCAGCTCCAGTCGGCGAAGAGTAAACACTGATCAACCGACATTTCATCTCAGGACTCCCGATTTCCATTTGATTAATTTATGAGAGGCTTTTCGGCTACTGGTGGCGAACAGACAGGGCCTCGGCCTGTCTGGTTTATCGGTTCTCTCTCCGACTGTCTGTTTGGTGTTCAGTGGCGTTGTGTCTGTCTCATTCGGCCCCCAGCAGAGGCTGCGTTGTGATGAATTTAAATGATGAGGATGGCAACACAATTTTTGGCTCTTTTAACTCACAGCACATTGGATTTGAAAATAGCACATGTAAAGCTAAAGTACGGACTGCCAACTTTAATTTGCTATTTATCTCTGTGGCGTATATTGTGCAGGAACTGCGGGCCTTCAGCACAGTATCACTGTCCAAATGTGCACAAACTGCACGGCAGTACACAGCCGAATATGTATGAGTACCACTTCAGCGCGGAGTAAAACTCAAGAGGGTTAAAGGATGGCACCCGCACCGCTGATTCTGAGCCAAAGGAGTGCTCCAGAGATCAATCAAAAAACCGGTAATTAGCGTGCTAAAAGGGTAATTATGTTTTTTTTTTTTGAGAAGCACAACAGGTTTTTTGAAATGTTTGCACATGCAGCTTGAGGCCTTGGGTTGTCGTGGTAACCGAGCCGCAGAGAGACATATGATCAGTCACACGGCCACTCGACGTCACGTTCGAGCTGGTAATTGAACCCGTGCTGCCATTAAGGGCTTTGCCTGAATGAAAGGCATCCACTCCTGGCATGTTCAATCAAATCAGAGGCTCAAGCACAGGGTCTTTGATATGCACTGGAATCCTTCAGAGCAATTGTGCCCATAAGAGCACTTTAATGCGCTTACTAAACAGCGTGGCACCGCGTTATGCCTGAGGGGGTGGCGAGATTTTTGCGGAAAATGCATTTTCTTATCTCCGGTGCTCACTTAGGAAAACATAATAAGAAATCGGGAGCACCTTACGGACAGATTCCAGGCGGTATACATGACTGAACGACCCCTTACGACCGAGGGGGGGTTGCGACCGGCGTTCCGATGCTGCGCTGGCGATCTAGCGCACCTCCAGCAGAGCGCGAACTATTAACTCGCGGCTCGTTTTTTAACTTTCGATGGGGTCGTGGCACCCAGAGCCGAGAGACGCAACAAAAAAAGTCAAATAAAAAACACCTTGCCATCTGTTTACGGCTCTTCCCAGTACTTCCCCAACTTTGTGCAATCTGGCGCTTCTTTGCTAGCGTGTCAGCTTCTGGCTTCTGCAGGGAGTACTTACAGGAAGGCAAACGTCATGATTGATATCGTTACTGCTGAGGAGGAAAGGGATCATGTCAGCTTCTGTTGTTTATCATTAATTCCTGGCCATTATGGTTTTGGGAACTGCTCCAGACTTCATGAGATTTCCCAGACGGTCTTCAAGCATCATCGTCCCACTTAGGGGCTGCGCTTAATGTTTTATCTTCTTTTCTTCTCACTGTCAGGGTTTTCTTCCAAACATAAATCGTATTTGCCTCTTTTCCTCGCAGTTTTCAAGCAAATGTCTGGCAGAGCAACAAGCTTTCCTATTAGTTTTCCGTTGAAGAAGCTGCTGTTCTCGAAATAGGTCTATTGATTGCTCTCTCAGTGTTTTCTCATATTCACTGAACTTTCGGTTATTATATTTATTGCACAGACATACCAGTAAGTGGCATGGAATATTATTATTATAAATTGATGATGTACAACAGTTTGCTTTCTGTGGTAAAATGGCATCGTTAACCACGCTCAGTACGATCACTAATCTATCGACTGATCATTACTGCTTATTTTCAGCTTGCATTCTGCTGCTGCCTTGACATAAACCTGGAAAAAAAAGGTGCTTTTTAGAGTGAGAGAAGAGAAAAAAAGATTTAAAAAAAAACTGAAAACTCAGATGTGGGTTCTGCAGAGAAAAACCCTCAAATAAAGGACTAATCTTCCACTGGCTGGCAAGGTTCAAATTGATGCTTCAAAAATTTAATGACAAATGTAGCACAGGAAATATGAGGGGATAACAGTCGAGATGATACACCTGCAGGTGAAGTGGAAATTCCGCAAGATGTGTATATCCTCTGTTCCTGACCTGTGCCGTACTACGCAAAGTTTGGAATCACTTGTGATTTTACCATAGATTAAAGTGAAAAACTTTTGTGTTACAGGAAGACAACAACCCAAAAAATATAAATCCAAACTCTGCAGGGACTTTCTGGAAACGAGATTGCAAACTATAGAGAGGTCAGCTCAATCAACAGATTTAAATCCTGTGGAACTGTTGTGGGACCATGTGGATCATACAGTTTTTCAAAGTGAAACCGCTGGGAAATATTCCCCTCTATGTGGAACTCCACATCTCAAAAGCCCAAAATTTGCAAAGCAGTGATTAAATATCTTGAGAGCTACGTTGGTGAGAAATCATTAAAATAGATAACAGTGTTAATCATTTAAAAACTTTTCTGCCTCCAAATACTAAATAAAATACTACATTTTGATAATAAATAAAACATCTTAAAATACTTTTGGCATTTTTCATTACATTTACTATTATACAACATCGTTGAATAAAATAGCAAAAACTACTGTTCTTAAATGACAATTGATTCCGAACTTTGAGCAGTAGCGTATAAGGCATTACTAATAGTAGTATTTTAGTAGTATAAATATTTGCATTTAT
This sequence comes from Gymnothorax javanicus, assembly GCA_029692085.1. Taxonomy (NCBI): domain Eukaryota; kingdom Metazoa; phylum Chordata; class Actinopteri; order Anguilliformes; family Muraenidae; genus Gymnothorax; species Gymnothorax javanicus. The sequence continues at coordinate 10,708,849 of CM056194.1, forward strand.
TAATATTGATAATATTCCTATTAAAAAACATACAACATCAACTCCACAAGAATTAGGATAGCATGAAAATTACATGCAAATGCAAATAAGAACAGAATGAAGTGATTTTTAAATTCTCTTTCACCTAGATTCAGTTGAAAAGAATACAAAGAGAAAAGTTTTGTCTTATCAACTGTAATGATTTTTGTAAATATTCACAAATTCCAAATCTGATTCCTGCAACATGTTTCAAAACAATGCGGGGAGGGGACTTGAATGACCAAGCAAAGTTGAGGAATTTTCAGAAAAATCACCCGTTTAACATTCTTTAGGTAAACAGGTGAACGGGTAACACGGGTCATTTGGTGATGATTGATTCTAAAATGAGCGGTCACAAAAGGCTCGATTGATTTACCACAACATGGATCACCGTTTGCCACTTTGACAAAAGCTGTGTAAGCAAATAGAGCAACATTTCTCAACATGCAATTGCACAGAATTCAGGGACTTCATAATTGACAGTCCATTACATCAAAAAGGTTCCGAGAATCCAGAGAGGCCAGAGCAATATCAAAGTCTAAAGGACAAAGCCGAATACTAATTTTTGATGCGCCTGACCTTCGCGCCCTCAGATGGCACTGCATTAGGAACTGACATGCTTCTGCGATGGACGCAACCTGAAGAGCTTGTAAATACTTCGGAAGACTGGTGTCAGTGAACAGAGTTTGTCGTGGCATCACTAAATGCAAGTTAAGGCTCCACTATGCAAAAAGGAAGCCATGTATTAATGCCATCCAGAAGCACTGCTGATTTCTTTGGGCTCGAGCTCGTCTGAAATGGGCTAACGTGGTCGAAAGAAGTGGTGTGGTCTGGTGAGTCCATCACAAATTATTTTTGGAAATAATGGACATCGTGTTCACAGGGCTACAGAGGAGAATGACTATCCCGCCTGTCATCAGCAAAATGCTCAGAAGCAAGCATTTATTATAGTTTGAGACTGCAGTGGCGCTCTCGGCATGGATACTTGACACAGCTGTGAAGCTGCAATTGACACAGAAGGGTACACGAGCATTGTGGAACAACATATCCTACCTGCAGATGTCACCTTTATCACAGATGCCCCTGTGTTTGTTCCAGCTGGATAAGACCAAATAACACTCCGCACAAATTTTTTCATTGAAAAGAGTGACAGGTCATAAAGGGCTAAAAAAGACCCTGGACTGGTGACCAACTGAAGTCCTACTGTATATCAGGCTAGAATGGGAACCAATTCCCTTTCTTAAACTCCAACAATTAGTGTCCTCAGTTCCAAAACATGTAAATAAAAAGAGACATACAGTATTTTACACAATGGTGAGCATGCACCTGTCCCAATTTAACTGGAATACACAATAGAAATCCCATTTGGACATGCAATTATTTAAAAAAAATAGTGAGGTTGATGAGTTAAAACATTAGTTATTTTGTCTTTGTACTTTTCCAATTAAATACTGTGTAAAAGGGATTTGCACATGACTGATTTATTGATACAGTCTTGTGCAAATTATTTGGATAAAGGGGTCTTGTCAATTGAATGAGCTGAATGGAGGGCAAATAGCTGAGTAAAGTGATGGACCTTTTACATAACCATCCCAAAAATCACTGCATAGTACCTTTTTGCCACGTTTCATCAATTTCCTTGACTTGTATGATGCAAATAATGTGACTAATGTGACTGCATCATCAACACAGTACTGTAACTGTGTTGGACTGGCCTGGTAATTCACCTGACCTCAATCCCATTGAGAATCTCTGGTCCATCATCAAGTCAAGGCTGCAGCAAAAGGACTGCACCACAAAAGCCAAATTCATCGATGCAGTTGTCCAGGTGTGACATCATGACGAAGAAATCAAGGCAACCTGCAAAAACCAGCTCAGCTCCATGCCAAAACGAGTGGAACAGCTTAGCAAGGACCGTGGAGGACGCATCTCGTACTGAGTGCTGAATGTAGATGCTATTAAAGTAATAAAAAGCCTGAAAACCTTTGTTGTTTGGTTTTTCCCACTCCAGCCTGCTTTATTCAATTAATTTGCACAAGACTGTACATTGTACACACTGTCCAAATTTTTCTGGAACTGGATTGTTGAATATGATCAGTAATAAAACACTTCTTTGAAACTCGTACCATGTTCTTCTGAGGATGAGATTTAGTGCTAGAAAAGTCAAGAACTACAGCCTACTTGCATTGCATCAGTACAGAAATGCCGCAATATTTATTTCAGCCAAAATAACGGAAAATTAGATACAGCAATTCACACAATAGCCTAATTATGAAAGTCATCATGAAACAGAAATTACAGCATCATGCTCATCTGAGAGAAACTAATCTTTGGGTGAAATTTACCATGGGAGGGGAATGATTTTACTGATATTTATAGTAAATGCGCATAACAAACAGCGTGGGCCGAAGGAGTCAAGAAAATAATACAAATAACTATAATAAAAATAGATTTATTTGGACAGTGCCTATTTCACTGATTTGGGGGTCAAGAGTGCTTTACAATAATAAAACAGGAAACCTCACAGTGAAGAGAGACAGAGATTGTAAATAAATGGCGATGTACGCAGCCGTGGCCGTAATATAAAGTGGCGCAGTTCCTCATGGAGCACCTCAGTGCAAGTTTACATTTTAACAGCTCTAATCAGGTCCAAAGCAGCACCACTGGCCCCGGCAGACATTAGCACTTGACCTTTAAATGCGATACATGAAAGCAGGTCGCTGCGGCGTAATACACGAGAACATAATGAAAAAGGCGAGTCGGAGCATCAGAGCGCTATTGATCACGTGCAGCTGGAGGGCCCCTGAAGCATTCGGTGATCCGAAGATAATAATCGACAGGAAATCCGGAGATAATGACAAACAGGAAATCCAGAGACAATGATAAACATGAGTGTCCCTCCACTGGCTTTTAAGCGACAGGATTTATTAAAGATATATACATTTGGCAGCAGGTCCCAGAGTCCGTCAGGCAGGCATGACTAATGGATGAGGCTCGGGGCACGCATCGGTGGAGAGGCGCCTGGGCTGGACCCGCAGACCGCGAGCCACCGCCATCGCTCATTTGCATGCGCTCAGCGAGCAGGAACGGTGGGAAAACAAAACCGGTGCGAGGGGAATGAAAAATCAGGAGGGGAAAAGAGGACGGACGGGGGGCTTCTTGACAGTCCTCTGAGGCCGGCCACTCGAGATGCAGACACACACGAACGGCCGTCCTGAAGGGCGGGGTCGTGGAGGGACGTCCCATAAAGCAAGGGCTCGTAATGACAAGCCAGTCTCAAAAGCAGGGGCCCCAGCCTGCAGCCACTGCCCAGGCACACAGCACCATGTTCTGTGCTAAATCACTGCTCTGCGGTTATTTATCTGAGGCCTTTATCACACGGTGCAATGTTCTGTGTTAAATTACTGCACTACGGTCATTTAGCAGATGCTTTTATCCAAAGCAACTGTCAGTTCATTAGGTCCAATCTCTCCCGGGAGCAATGCTGAGGTTAAGGGCCTTGCTCAGGGGCCCAACCACTACACTGACCTAATTGTGGCTGCACTGGAGCATTCACTTTTATTATTGCGATCATCTACCCTTCAAATCCCAGTCAAACACATACTGTAGACGAGGGATCTTCAAATCTGGACCTCGAATCCAAATTCAGTCCAGGGTTTCTTTTTTCCCAGGTAAGTAAATGAACATTTAGTGCCCTTGATTCGCCAAACTGTCTTTACACCCAACTCCCAGGTAAAGGGGGGTGGAAAACCAGCAGTTCTTGGACCTCGAGGACCATGATTTGAAGACCAGGGCTGTAGACAATATCTGTTTGTAAATAGTCTATGGTCAAACACATTTACCAATAGGCTACAAGCCACACCTACTAAACTCTCACAGTGCACATGCTGCATTGTTCCTATTGGTCCCTATTTCCTCATGTGTTCTTGACAAGACTTGATTTAACTCTTGATATTCACAGCACAACTGGTCAAAGCTCGAAAAGGATCTTGTCTCTTCCCCGAGATATAAGGGATGAAATAAGGTACAATAAGCGCTGTTCACAGTGGTATTGCAAGCAATCAGACGTTTCAATCGCTCAATCTGTCTCGCCCGTCGACGGCAGCTCGCACCCCGGTTTTCATGCTGTAACTGCCGGGATCCCGTGCGGATTTGAAATTCATGCGCTGGTCGGCCCGTCACTCACATTGACAGCTGTGTGGTTGCCATAACGCCACGGATCCAACGCCAGAACTCCTGCGTACATTTGAATGAATATTACAACAAGGGCGGGAGGAAGTACATCATCTTTGAAAATATTCCAGTGTAACTGACAGGTTTTCTAGACCAGAACTGTTCACTCACAACATTTCTCTGTTTTTTTGTCTCTTTTTTGGGAGCACTGCACAAAATTAAAAATAATTTCATCTTACCACGCATTATAAACCTGTATTTACTTCTAAAACATTCAAATCAATTACCTTTTTTCTCAGTAAGATAGAAATTTTCCCTCTCCGGAGACATAGGCCTAATATTAACTAATTTCTTGATTTGGCAATGAGATAAAAAAATTTTGCTTGCCAAGCACATGGTAACTTAACCCTTAGAGTGCTAAATGCAGCTACTATTACTCAATGATGTAAGATATCAAAATCAAAGCCATTGAAATCCTATTATTTAGCGACTTGTTTAAAAGAGCTCCCACAGGGGAGCTCTTTTAAACAAGTAACCACATGATAGGTTTTCAACAGCACAAGATAATTGTAGCCCCCGCACAAAGTCGGACGGCTACTATGGATTCATGCTTGTCGTCTCTGCCACCGCCTCTGCATCCGCGTCTGTAGATACTTCCTTGTGGACGCTGCGCAGGCTGTAATTTTTGACATATTTCTTTCATATTTGGTATGGACATGTGTTATACTTCAGTTATGACACCTATCGATTTTGGCTGACATGGCGACAGTATTGGTCGAATAATGCACAAAAAAGGGAAGAAGCATGCTTCCAGGGGCTACACCCATGCCATTGCTGGCGACTGGACTGTCTAGTTAAATTTATATTTTTTTAACATTTATTTTAGCCTTCTAAGGGGTAAAATAAGCAAATATTTCCTACTTGAGAGAGAAAAACTACGGAGTGGAGTCTCATAGTTAGATTAAAAGACTCGTTACTTTTCGCAGTGAAGACAATACTCCCAGCGCACTAGTCTCCGGAAATATCTGTCAAAGCAGAAACTTTTAAGTGGACAAGTTAAATATAGAATCTATTTCCCATTCTAATGATATTTTTCCTTTTGCAACGGGGTATGAAAGAATATATATATATATTTTTTTTTTTCGGCCGCAATAACATGTCACGGGGTGCGTCCTCTCGGCTCCCCACCACCCTTTGGTCTCCCTTTGAAGTTTATGCGCCGAGACCCCTGCTGGTGGCTTACGTACTCCATAAGCGCTGATGTGAAATCGACTGAGCAGGGCCCACAGGAAACGGTCGTCTCAGTGCGGTTCATCCCCCTGCCTCACGAGAACTTTCAATTAATGCCCCCCCCTGCAACCCGAATTTCTCTTTCTCCAAGACCTCCTGAAAGAGCAGCTGGAGACGCCAGGCTTATACCCAGCCGAGATCGCAAATTAGCTGTCCCTTCCACAAAAACTGGAAGCCCACAAAGGGAAGCTGAATTGGTAATCCTTATCAAGATGTGGAACTGTTTTACATTAACAAAAGGAGATTGCATTGGGTTTCATCTATGATGCTTTCATTTCCTCGCAAATCCATACGGGTGTGAAATGCAGAATAGGCATGAATGTGAAATGAAGGTTCCGGAATCATAAAATGACAACATTTTTTTTTTTTTTTACCCATTCAAATGGATATTACCGTGACCACAGCCTCACTGATCAAGAGAAGCTCACACACAAGCGTGAAATAGAATACAATACTTTACTGCAAAATTTATCACTTTTAAATTATATAATTTGACGACTAGACTTCAGCGTATGATGTTTGACCTCGTGGGGCTGTGAGGAACATTATCTTTCCTGAGCACTGAATCATGTGAGGATTTCAGCCTTGTAATAACTGAATACATTCAAATGACTGAGAAATTCCAGGCCATTCTGGTCAATGTCATGTTCCAGTTATGTAACTGTTGCTTTGATCCAAAGAAGCTTCTACTTGATTGGACTAGACTAACAACTATCTGAGTACCAGTCAAACGCCGTAACCGCTAAGTCTTCAGAATTTCTGAATGTGAACACACATGTTAATCATATGGACCATTGTTAAATAGGGGTGCAAACGAGTACTCAGGTAAACACGTACTCGCCAAATGAATCATAACGTGTTACAAACATATGCCAATAAATAATAGTCCTGTAGTCCTATATTTTTTCAAGTTCCCTGTGTTATGTAGGCCATGGGTTAATTTTAAAAAGCTATCAACTTTTTGCTTTATGTGTTTTAAAACCTCAGTTCAACCCCAGGTCATGGTCATGCCGAAGATACGCAATTTTCAGTTGTGTTCCCTAGAGGCAGACAAAAGAAGCCATTCATCACAATTGATCTCAGCATGTTCCCGTTTTTGATCACCTCACTAACAATCAAACAATTTATTCACTTAAAATCCGAGATCAATATCATAAGCCTGTCATCATGAAGAAATTTTTAACTGCAAAATGACCAAGATACTATCCATAGGCCACATATAAATGTATTACACGTGACACTGTATGGATTGCAAGTACAAAGTATACAAATAATAAATCAATCCAAAACTTTCTCTAAATGCTATCTCCCATTTTAGCTTTTTTTTTCAGCAGATAAATTTATTTTAAGATAGCATTGAACTTATTCAGAATGTTTTCAGGGTTAAAAATAATACAGTGAAAATGGGACATTTTCTGCTTAGGCATATCAAACCCTATGGAGCATTGGCGCAGAACAGCGTCACTTATTAGCGTAGCTATCGAATAGCCCTATGAGCCCTCATATGAGCCACAGGATTTCAGAATCTTCAAAAAAAAAATTGACGTTTTACGCATCATTAGTGTGAATAGGAAAATCCCCGATAACTCTTCAACGCAATGAACACTAATGCCAGCCAAATATAGACTGGCTGGTCATTCTACCAATTCTGACCAAAGCAACTGTTTGGTAGCACAGTAGGAAAAAGGAAATAGGAACTGATTTGGACTTGTTATCCGCTATGAGGAGAGTTAACTAAAGTGCTTCTACAGGCTACCTAAGATGACACGTAACCAAATATCCGGGGGTAAAGAGGTCAAAAACAATCCCTATGGTTAAGTTGCGAATTCAGAGTTGATGCCATAAAAACCATATGTAGCTGACGGTGCCTAAAGTTAATCCTGTGAAGGCTTTGCGAAAGGGTATTGATGAAAATAGCTTCACATGGCAATACTCCTGACTTGAATGAAGAACGTGATGAAGTTGCATGCAAACTATGTCAGGCAGATCAACTTTTCCAAAAAGTACATCATCGATGTCGAACCATCTGAAATGGAGGCACCATAGCGAAATGAATGACACTGGACCTAAGTTGTTGTGGACTCACAGAAGGAAACATGTACCCCAAAAACTTTGCAGCACTCAAATGTTGATTTAGAATTTGATTGTCAATGAACTATTCGATACAACCCTACTTTCAGTATAGATAAATGAATAGCATCGTAAACAACAGCGTAATGCTGGCTGCATTGATTCCAATGTGCACCTTTCATGGACTGGACGGCATGAAAAAACGACAGAGCAGTTATTTGATCACTCTTTTAAGCAACGGGATGAGTATTTAGTTGGAGAAAATATTGAATTTGTGCGCCCCTGTTGTTAACCATACCATTGTTCAAAATGCCACGTAAAGGTGAAAAGTATTTATCGACTTTAGAAAACAGATTCAATAAAGTTAATTCAAAGGTCACTGCACGTTCAATCTGGAACACTTGCATTTCACTTCAAATGTGCACTTGAACTTGGTGTAACTGCATATTTTCACTTCCCCAACTTGTCCACTTCCCCAATACACTCTGTGCTTGTAATTTGGCTGTTTTTATACCACTACCACTGCAGTACAGGGATGCAGGTTTTCAACTAGCTCAAAGAACAAGTGATCACGCAATATACTCAATTCATCATGGGATAATCGCATGATGTACTTGACTCCTAATAGAGCAATCACACTGGAAAGAATATGTTTTCAAACTAATCGTGTCATCCAGGTTTCAAAGGTATTAGACTACATTTAAGAGTTTGTTGCGCAGGTTAAATGCCTATAATGAGGCCTATGTATCAGTGGCTGAATTTTGAAACATGAAAGAGCAGACAGCTAGACCAAGGCTTATGTTTTCTTTGTGTTAAAAAAAGAAATACAGAGGCCTTGTGTGTAAGCACGATTACAACAATAAGCTGACTTTACTCAGCTTACAAAACACACCATTCTCTCTGGCCAGGCAAACTCATTTCAATTTCCTGACTTATTTCTTTATCAAATGAAACCATAAATGGACGCGTCTCTATCTTTCTCTGTATGTATGTATGCCTGTACGTACAGTTAGGTCTATAAATATTTGGACATAGACATCGTTATTAATATTTTAGGCGTCGGCCCAAAAATATTGGAGTTGAAATTATACAATAAGTATGTGTTCAAAGTCAGGGCATTCTGCTTCAGTTCGATGGATAACGCATTAGAAATTGGGTTGATGGTGTAGAAATTGCAGCATTTTTAAGAGGTCCTCCCTTTCTTAGGGACCAAAAGTATTTGGACAATGGGATGCTCTGCTGTTTTATGGCCAGGTGTGTTTTCTTCCTTATTAATTTAAGTGAAAGTGAACACATAAAAGGTCTACTGTTGATTTCAAGAGTAACATTTTCATTTGGAATCTGTTGTTGTTAACTCGCAACATGAAATCCAAAAAGCTGTTGGAATCTGTCCAGCTAAATATTATTAGGCTGATATATCAAAGCAAATCACTGGAGAAAAAGAAAAACCATAAGGTGTGACCAACTTAACTTTTTGGAGTATTTTTGTAAAAAGATTAAAAGTATTAGTTAGTTCAGAAATACAAAAGGCAAGGAAAGCCACAGATAACAACTGTGCTGGATGACAGAAGAATTCTTTCCCTGATTCAGAAAAGCCAATGCACAACAGTTGGCAAGATAAAGACCATTCTCTAGGAGGTGGGCATATCAGTGCCAAAGTCAGCAATCAAGAGAAGACTTCACCAGAGTAAATACACTGGATTGATTTTAACATGTAAACTATTGCAAAGCCTCAAAAACAGGGAAAAAAATGCATGAATAGTTCCAAAACATCATCCTATAGACAAACAAGAAAAAGATTGACTTATGCCAGAAAGACGGGGGTGGAAGCATATGGAGAAGGGAAGGAACCGCTCATGATCTGAAACATGCCACCTCATCTGTGAAAAGTAGTTGAAGACCACAAAGGAAAAATGATCAGAGTTCAAATTTTGCATTTTTGTATGTTTTATGTATTATTATAATATTTATAATTATATATACTATTATAATATTTTATATATTTTATATTTTTGGCTTTTTTTTTGTGTTTTATTTCTAAGATCATTTTGAATTTTAAATTCATCATTTCTCCACAACGTGAAAATGTGACTCTGATCATTTTTCCATTGTGGTCGTCAGTTATATACAGGCATGTATGACTACCAATTGAGCTGGCTCCCTTGGATCTATAGGTGATGTATCTTTCAACAAAAGCTGGAGAATGAATTCTGAATTGTGTAGGGCTATGGTGTACTGTATGCCAAGATGCAGCCAAATGCATCAGAATTAATTGTAAAAGGCTTTACAGCGCAGATGGACGGTGACTTTGGAGCAAATTACAGAAACACCGCTATTTGGCAAAAAACATCTTTTACCAAGGATTTTTCCAGGCAACGAAGTGGAATGCTCTACCTTAGACAAGTCAATCATATGACCTGAATCCAACTAAGCATCCATTTCACTTGCTGAAGGCAAAGCAGCCTAACAAGGCAGGAAATGCAGACAGCTGCAGTGAAGGCCAGACTGAACACCATAGGGGGATTGTTGGTGTTGCCTATGGGTTGCAGACTTCAGTTAATCATTGACTGCATGGGCTTTGCCACCAAATATTAAAAATGAAAATTTAATTATCGATTATGTCAGTTTGTCCAATTACATTTAAGGCCGTAAAACTGAGGTGGCTGAGCATGAAATGGGTGTAATTCATACATGGTTTAGGCAATATTTTTGAAAAAACTCTTCAATTGAAGTTGAAAGTCTGCTCTTCAAGCAGATCTTAAGTCTTTCTTTTTTTTCTGAATTCTTTTTTTTCTTTTCTCGTTCACGTTTTGCACGGCCGCTGCTAATCATGACTCAAAAGTATCTCATTTTGTGTCACGATCCATCCATCCATTATCTAAACAATTCTTTGGTCAGTAGGGTCATAGGGGACCCAGAATCGATAAGCTAACTGTGGTCGAAAGGCTTGGACACAGCATGGACAGCTCCCCAATACATCACAGGATGCAAACACCATTCACTCACGCGCTCATACCTACGGGCAATTTAGAGTCCTCAATTAGCCTGTCTTTGGACTGTGGGAGGAAACTGGAGGAAATGCATGCGAACACGCAGAGAACATCAAACTCCACACAGAAAGGCCTCAGGCTGGATTTAAACCCACAAAATTCTTGCTGTGAGGTGGCAATGCTACCCATTGCAGCATCGTGCTGCCTACTTGTGTCAGGATGGGCTAAAAAAAATTAGCAAAGAAGATCAAGTCTTAAATCGAGCGCTAAAATCAGCTGCTTTGCACTGGGAAACAGAGCAACCCAGCGAAACACAGAGTCACAGAAACAAAGCAGTGCCTAACTACCAGGCCGTAGGGGTAAAGGACGGGAGCAGATCCTCGCTGGTGGGTGGGGTGAACACCACTGGAAAGGGGGCACAAAAATTCCAAGGAGGGGAGCAATATTTTTTCAGGGGGCCAAAATTTCTACCTATGCCCCTGGCTACCTAAGCCTCTTGCTAAGCTGTGGCGTAACACATCACGTGATAATACTGTTTCCGGGTCCAAACGTGCTCGACACTGTACTAGCAGTATGCCACAGCGTTATATTCCGATGTGTGTTAATCAGTCAGACATGTCCGGCGTTGTCATTTTAGCACTTGCCAGTTGGTGAGAAGGTGAAGGGTAGATGGATTCAGCTCATAAGGAGAGTTAAAAAGAATTCAGTGAAATGTTGGCCCGGTGTGAGTAGTCCAGTATACCCCTTACTCAGATTAACATTTGCAAGTGGGCCTTTTAGCAAGCCCGTTTACATCGGTGTTCGCCGAGTAAATACTTTCACTTTCCGGGCGCAGGATCCATTTGGCTTGGGCTCAGCCACACTTTACTGACCACCACATTTCCCCTGTTCTCACGAGCACAGGCCCCACACGGTTCAAATTATAGGATATTATCCGTTTTTGACCCGTTCGGGGACTTCAGATAAGAAATTTGCCTGCACGAACATGGTAACTGGCTCGGCCATGTCTATAGTGCACTGCACGTGATTTTGTTATGTTTGGACCCGCAAACAGTATTATCACATGATGCGTTATGTCAGACTTTTCAAGAGGATAGTCACCACTTAGATTGCGCTGTGATGAATAAACTGTAGTAGGATGCACTAGTCAGCCTGTGCATTTACATCACCAAAAAAAAAAAAAAAAAAAAAAACAAGTAGAAACCTACATAGTTAGTTTCTATAAGGGAATAATCTTAATGTTGCACATGTATTCTAAGGAACATTTCATTGCTGGAAGCGGCCTGCATCTGCTCTTTTCTCCTCCTGCATCGAACTTCACCCAACAGCATCTTAAGCCGTCCTACACCCTATTTCTTTCCAAATTCACTTCCGAAATCTTATATTCCACTCCCGCGCTCTGGTGTAATTTATGGCGTGCTTGAATCTTTTTAACGACCACCGCGCTGTTTTTGACATTATAAGCATGGTGTAGCAAATGGAGTGCCTAAAGGTGGGCAGGCTTCTTGGTACGCATCCAGGGTTCGGAGAGTGGTTGCAAATGTGCGTATTTATGGAGGATCTTCGAGTTGACAAGGAAAATTTGGAGGTTGTGTGCTGGTATGGGGTAAATTATGGGCAATATATTTTTAATTTGAGCGTTAGTCTAATTGATAGCCTATTTAAGTGCTCTTAAAAGTGAAGATCTGAGTTTTTATCAAGCTGCTGGGGCACATTTTTGCCTGCATAAAGTGCTGAAGCTGTGTATTTATGCATATTGATGACATCATCTCATTTGCAAAGGGCGGCCATCATCCTGGCACTTCCACTTACTCTATTTTTTCCACATAAAAACTGCACAGTGCACTTATGTGGAGCGTTGAAAGATGGACCTGACAACACTAAACTAGCCCTCCGATCTGAGTGAAACCACGTAGGAGGCTACCTAGTCTTTTCACAAATATAATAATGTCACAGAATCACAGTAAAATTATTGGCTTACTCACCCTCCGAAAGCCTGAGTCCTTTTGTAGCCACCACTGACAAGAAAGAAATCATATTGGTTTTGGGTTTTATGTGATAACATACCATTTTGATCATTGATGATAACGTTCAGTGGAGATAATCAAGTACAACTATGCTACAGCCATACAGGCACTAATGCATCATCCATTGCAACATAAAACAAAAAAAGAGTTCTGGACTCCAAAGCTGACCAAAAGCAGGTAAACGACAACAGTGAAAACTCTTAACCCTTTGAGCGCTGAATACATTTTCAAGGAATTAAAAATGTAGTTATCCTGAGCTGTTGAAAACCTATCATGTGGCAACTTGTTTAAAAGAGCCCCCCCTGCGGGAGCTCCTTTAAACAAGTTGCCACATGATAGGTTTTCAACAGTGTCTGATTTTGATATCCTTCATCATTCGGCAACTATAGTTGCCCACGGCGCTGAAAGGGTTAATATGCCCTGGTTCTGGAGGCAAATCAGCGTATTGTCTTACACAGACAGCGTAAATCTATCTCTCTTCAAGTAGCTTACAAATGCATGTAATTCAGTTACAGAGGTGTGGGGCGTGGGAGTGCTGAGGTCTTTCCCAAACCCTAGGTGAGACGGCAGTCAGGGTCGATGGCTGTATAAGGCCTCAGCGTGTGTAGGTGTCTTACCTACTTATATATCTCACTGCACTGGGTGGGGCAGCAAGTTAAACCAAACAGACCTTTTCTCCTTTAGGTGGTAATGGAAGGATTATTTATTTATTTTATTTATGCACAAGTAACATTGACACTGCTCAATTACGGCATTTTTTTTTAACAATATGACGTCTGTGATGTATTGCACGGAGGCAGGATATTTGTCTTTAGAACCAAACCTTGAGGTTCCGGAACTTGGCTCCCCTACAGAGACCAAAAAAAAAAAGTGGGATTTTGGGAAGAAAAAATGCGACAGACAAAACAGACTACATTAATGAGCAATATTTTTAATTATGCACCATTTTTATTGAGTCATATTTATTTTCATTGGTCAAAACAATAATGAAAGCATACCCATGGGCTTTTTAATTGGCTAAATCTCTTAATCCTCGGCAATTTACTTCAAGGGTTATGCTAAAGGGTTATTCTTTATCATTCAACCTTAGAAGTGAGAGTTCTAAGTAACCTTTGAGCAAGCCTGTATGGTTCCTGTGATCTGCAAACACAAGAGACTATACGGTACAGGATTGGGAGATGTTATTTATGAATATGGGGGAAAATGCTGAACAGGGCTGACAATGCAAGGCTGTGTAAAATTTGCTTTGGGAGAGCGCATCAAAGGTAGAGCCACGAAAAAAGAGTTGGGAAGAGAGTTAATCTTTTTATTGTCCGATTTTCTTAATGGGGCACGAATACTTCAATCCGTGCAAATGGAGTGAGTGCAAACAGAAAATAAAAGAACTGCAGCTCGCAAGGGCAGCCATTTAGTGGTGTATTTTGCCGCCAAAAAAATAAGAACTGCTCTGGAAAAACGTTTCCTTTTCATTGTCAAAAAAGGAATTCCAAAAATTGAACTGAACATCTGTAGCTGTGAACGGCGAAAAATTCTATTCTGATAATGGAGACAGAAAGAGCTCGCAATAGTGCAAAGCGGTATTGGAATTCCATGCACGACTAATCCATTAAACGGGAAGAGCAATGTCCTCAAACAGGAATGGCCACGCAGAGACACTGGGAATGACCACAGAGAAGGGCAGCTGTAATTAACGTGCGCAAGCCAAAGCTAACAAGCTAAAGAAACACATGCTCCTGCAGTAATAAACGCAATTTCAAATTTAACACCTTGGGGGGAGGGGGGGCTGGCAACTCTATCTGAATGACCCTGAAGACGGCTCGCAAAATAAAAGCCCTTAAGTGCATAATGGTCCCATCCTCGCGGGCCTCCAGTCACGGCTCTTCTATCGTCTGCACCACAAAAGGATCAAATGGCTGCACTTAAGAGCGTCAACAGTGCGAATGAAACTGAGATGAACAATGTTTGCATTGTACGTGCAATACGACTTCGCATAACTCGTCTACAATACTGCATCCATACGGGAGAGGTTAACAGCCCCTTAGGCTGTATCCATATGCTCTACAGAAGGTGATCATTTAACTGTGAGCTTGACATGAAATTCAGCACTCGCTTTGCCATGATGCTAAAAAAAAAAAAAAAAAGAATATTACAAAAATCTTGGACCCGACCCAGTGGATTTAACTTGCCATTGTGGTAAGGTCTTACATCATGTAGATTAAAAAAGGTGGTGGCTTTTCGGGTCGTTTTGTAGTTGACGCAGAAGTAGGTCACTGACAATGCACTGCAAAACATTTCGTTCTCTGGAGTCACTGTAGCTGCAACATCAAAAAGGCAACTCAGTCGTGCTTTTTCAAAGCCCTTCGAAGAGTGACCAGAATTTGGAGCGATGAGAAAAGTTCAGTTTCTCCGACAGTGCTGCCGAAATAAACATGAGTTACATTTCATACTTAAACCACTGAATGAAACGCAGGCATAGATAACACTGTCATAAAGTTCATAACAGCTGTCACAAGATAGCATGACAGAGGCCGTTTATCGATGTCGACGGTCAAAGAAGTACGATACACTTTTTGGGAAATGCTCAGATAGCAACATCAATCTTGATATTTATTGCAACATGTATGACAATGTCTTTTGATGCTATTATGCGATCTTGCAACTGCTCTCTACGTTATGTGAGCCTCACGTTTGGGGCCTTAAGTAAAATTTCATGCAATGAAAGAAGCTGACACTCACTTTAAAATAAAATAAAGCACAGGCAAATAAATTGCTTGGTTGCCATGAGCCTTCATAAGTCTACCTCCGGAAACATTGCTAATTTATGTTTTCATTGCGTATACTAATGAAAAACCTTCCCCCGGGTTCATTTTCCAGTAGTTATTGTCCATTCCAGAACATTTTCATTTCATCTCAAGCTTCAATTACATACACAAATGAAATAAGGACTGTTAGGTGACCTTTCAAAATTGTTTTCATAGAACTGACCTTTAAACACAATGGCCGAAAGATATGAATTTCAGAACAGAAAATTATTATGAAAACTATTTCATAAACTTTGTTAAAACTGTTGTCGGCGAAGGTCAATTAAGTTCACAAACCCAGTCTCTGGCTAAATAGAAATAACGGCCAGTTTTTGGCTCTCTGGGGATCCAACAAAGAGGGGGCCCCAAAAAACACCTGAGCAGGTGTAGGAGGACTGGACGTGCCATTTCTGGGGCTCGGCTTTAACTACAGCACTGCCCAGCCCCCCTGAAACCCCCCCACCCCTTTTCACCACCCTCCACTCACTACCCTCCAACACTTTGCAGTTGCCATCTGTCCATTAGTGACCCTGAAATGTACCTCTAGGCTCTTGAGTCACTGAAAGTCACTTTAGTCATTACAGGTTAAAATTCAACTCGTGGGTGGAGATTTCGGGTAGTGTGTGTGGGGGGCGGGAGGGGTGGTGTTGATGGCTGGGGCCAGGGTGCAGAAGATCTAAAGCATTTGCAAACTTTGAAGCCATTTTGTCTTTCAACGGTGATAGGATAATTACAGCTGCCGAAAAATGTATAGATATTTGTCCAACAGGAGCAAAGGGAATGGCAAGAACCCCAGAAGAGAAGGGCAGCTAGAAGAGTGAATTTCAAAGCGAAACGCTTCGTGTTCTGACAGCTTTCCCCGACCCGGGGTGCGTAGTTAACCGGCACCGCGCTGCGATTGGTTGTGCTGCAGGGCAGTTCAGTGCCGGCCGCTGCCCTCACGCTCAGAATCCATCACAATAACAGTGTTTTTCTGGTGAGGTCCACATCCACGCTCGCACTGAGAAACGGGAGCCTGCAGGCAAAAGTCACCGCGCCTCACACAGTGGGGGCACGAGACTCCGAACGCCCTGACCCCCGCGGGAACAGAAGAGGAAGTAGGGAACGCCGAGGCGACATGATACGCAATTTGACAGCGGTTCTGCAAACGCCACCCGCAGACGCAACGCTAGCGGTTCGCTTGCTCACATCCGCTTTTACAGACACTTTACAGAGACCTACATAACCAGTGTGCTCACTGTTTATCCAGATGATTATTATCCGCTGCCACGAAGCGGGACAGGGGATATTGGATTGGAGTCCGTCCGTCAGTCCCTTCTGTCCGTCTGTCTGGGCCACAATGGGGACAAGATTTCTCTGAAACTATTACACCTAGATGCGTGAAATTTTGTTTGCTTAATAAGCTACTCATGATCTACGTTGAGTTTGAAAATGGATGTTGAGGCGTATATTGTTCTGTTGCATATTTTTCCTCTTGTGATGTTATGTATATTTAATGTCTTTTTATTTCTTTCTGTGTTTCCCTTGTCACCTGTTGCTGCTGTAACACCAGAATATTCCAGTTTGGGATTAATAAAGTCTGCCCATCTATCTATCTATCTATCTATCTATCTCTATTTCTATCTATCTATCTATCATCTATCTATATCTATCTATCTATCTATCTATCTATATGTATCTATCTGGAAAAGCCTGCTGCCAGTTCTTGCGTCTCCACGATGGAGTTCAGCTGCCGTGAACTCTTGACCTGCTCTTGCTGTACCCACAGCCTCATTTAGCATATGTACCTTAACACCATTACTGGTGACAACACCGCTATCCCCAAAAATACGTCTGCTGGTTTGGACAGCAGGGATGGGGGTTTGGAAGGAGGGTTGCAGTGGGTGGGTGGGGAGGGGGAGCATGGGGAGCAATGGGGTGGTGGTTGGTAATAGAATAAAGGCTTAACATCCCTTCTTTGAAAACCCTTTAATTAGTAGTCCGTCTCAATGGGGGTGGTCTCGGCCCCTCCAGCCGAGTGACGGACCACTGCGGCGGCTGTGATGGATGGATTAATATTCGAGGTTCAGGGGAGGGACCCCTCGCCGAGAATGGCTTCTATGATCTGCATTCATGGGCAAATGGGAAAATAGGTGCGCCCGCTGGTCCGAAATATAATGAAAACCTCTCGTCCCGACAATAATAACAATGAAAAACCGACGACCTGCGGAGAAACCGAAAGGGCAATAACTCACAAGTGTCAGGCGCTGTAATAATGTGATAAATTTTCAATAATTTAATAAGCAAACCGTCTCCGAACCCAAAGTGTGGTCCCTTTTTAGCCAATAACAAAATCTAATTTTCAGACCTTTTTGTTCAGTTATTAGTTATTGCATCACTGGTGGCCATCGGTGATTATACGTCGTGGAGGACATTCATATGCATAACAGCCTGGTTAGATTCCATTTCTAAATTGAAAATGCTTTCATTCTGAGTTTACAAAGCTTGTAAACCCATCCTCGTATAACAGATAGGACTGAGAGCGCAGGTGTGATTTGCCATAGGTTTGGTGGGTCAAAGGATCTCGTCACTCAGATTTTCAATGTTCAGAACAGGCTAGCAGACCATAACCAAATAACAACCTTCAATGGACTTAATTACTGCTAAAATGCTGCTTCTTTCTATGAAGCATAAATTGAAAATACACAGAAATGTGCCATGATAAATAAGCAATCAAAAGACATCATGAGTATTTTATTTTTTTATATTTCCTCACACAGGGCAGAGAAGAGACTGTATTTAAATAATGTATCAACTCATTTTACAAAAAAAAAAAACAGCCAATACTAAAAAGAGATAAAGAAGAGTAAAAAAGTTCATAATTTAATCAAAAATTTGCATATTTTTAGTGATAATTTTTGTGATAAAGTGGTAAATACACAAGTGACAAAGTGGAATAAACACTAAAGGCAACATG
Organism: Gymnothorax javanicus; assembly: GCA_029692085.1. Lineage (NCBI taxonomy): Eukaryota > Metazoa > Chordata > Actinopteri > Anguilliformes > Muraenidae > Gymnothorax > Gymnothorax javanicus. The sequence goes on from CM056194.1 coordinate 10,727,174, forward strand.
AGAAAAAGTGAAATTCAGCATGCAGAGCTACACATACAAATGTCACTTTACACTCCAAATTAAAATCTCATGATTAAATCTTAAATTTTTTTTACATTTTTGTTCAATACAGCACAAAAGTTACAAATTAAGCTAACTGCCAATTAAAAAAAGAAGGTGCACAGCTGAAGTCTGTTCAGTCGTCTAATGAGTTGTCACACATATTTATGGGATATACAGTATGCATGACAGCTTCTGTCAGTCCCAGAGGGACACTGCATACGCATAATTCTGTCTGGTACCCAGCCATCTAAAGCATTATTTTTAGTCCCTTAATTAACGAGCGATTAATTATGTGTGTAATAGCAATGCTGTTTGGAGAAACATCGCAAGGCGGACATTTTCAGATTGGGGGAGAGGACCGCAACAGCAATCGAAGATGCTTTCACATCAACGGGTTTGAGAGATGAGATCAGCAATATTGTTTTCAGGGTCAAAGTGTGGCATAACAAGCATGAAAAGCTCAATGACCATTTAATCTCAATTTGAATCATTTCTAATGATTTTGGATTCACTGGGAGTGGAACGAGGTTGGACCGAGCTGACCTCAAAAGGCGCAAGTCAGGATGAAAGAACAAATCAAAAGATAATGACACTGCTAATAGGTTTTAGATTAGCTAGTTTGTGTCCATATTACAGAATAACTCCTCCTTTTTGCAATTTTCTGCAGGCATGTGCATAAGATACTGTATATTCTCCAGCAAACATAAAGTGAATATCAAGAAAAAAATTGTGCCACTGTCCAAAGAATTGCTCACTGTAAAATATAAACTTCGTACAAACTGATGAGCAAAAATATTATGTGTACTCACAGATCAACTCCAACTCTAACTCAAGTATTCCCTTAACTAGCATTACAGTCAGAAAAAAGTACTTTTTTCATATTGTAATACAATGTCACACACATATTCTGTATCTGCTGGTTGCAGCGCTACACTGAAGCTACATCACACTTACTGTATATTGAGAGAAATTTTCAAACCCAGGATGCCATGCTTTTATGGCCTCAGCATTACATCAAATAGAAAGTATCCAAATTTTGCGCAAGATTTTATACACATTTCCCTGTAATACAGCAGGGCATATTTTGGATCGTTGGAAACCTTTGGATCTCCACTAGAATTTAAAACAGGCCTGAAGTTCTGTTGGTTTGAATACAGCAGCTGCATTTGACGGACCCATATATGGGTCCATAGATTTTATGGAGTTAACCAAATAAAGTTGATTATCTCGCAATAAAAAAAAAAGAAAAGAAAAGGCAGTGTGTCCCGAGCCATCAGGCTGGTGTTTAACTCCAGTTTTTGTAGCATGAACCGAATAAGGGTATTGCCACCCCCCTGTATGGGATGCTAGTCCATCGCAGGTTAGGTTTCCCCAACCATGTGCTGGAACCCAATCGTACACCTGCGTGGAGTGGGGCACTGTGGGAGTGAAGTGTTTTTGCCTAAGAACACACCATTAAAGCCATGGCTAGGACTTGAACTAAAGACCTTTCAATCCCAAGTCGAGCACACTTCACCACTGAGCTACCGTGTCCCTCATCTTGAAATAACAACGCATGTCAAAATCTTCAAACAAAACTCAGATGATGAGCAAACAGTCGGTTCTAGTAGGATTGAACGCGGGGGAAATGGGACCAGAGAAATTTTGATAACGGCCAAATCATTATGGCCAGAAGAGTGGGTCTGGACATCCCTGAAGCTGCAAGGCTTAAGGAGTGTTCTCGGTCAGCAGAAGTGAGTATCTGCCGATGGTGGTCCAGGCAGGACAAACCATGACCCGGCAGCAGGACACTGGGTGCCTCAAGTTCATTAATTCACTCGGGCAACACAGCCTATCCCGTCTGGTCCAAACTGACAAAAGGGCCACTGTGGTGCCAGTCACAGAGAAGTTTAATGATGGGAAAATGTGTCCCAAATGCATTGTACCCTGTTGTGTGTGGGGTTTTGTTCAACCTCAACTCAGAAAAAGATGGGATGGTACAGAAGATGCACATAGAAACAGGAAGAAGTGATGTCTAAAATTATTTGGACTTGTATGTCATTGCAGACAGTAAGTCGGTGAAATATTTAATGTTTTGTCTGCTCAACTTTATTTTATTTATAAATATCAGAGGCGGCTGGTGAACTGACAATTGGTGAAGCCCCGAACATCCATTGAAAATAATGATTGGTCTTGACCTGTTTTCAATCATTTATTTAAATTGACATTATATGAATTCTGAAAACACATGGGACCACCAGGTGCTGCCTGTTCTCCTTATGAAGATAACAGGAGAACTAATGAATCCTGATCTGTCTCCAATCATTTTCTTTAATTAACAAGCTTTCCAATAATAAGAATAAGCCATCGGCAGTTAAAGGCACAGCTTCCTTCTTAATGTAATGGAGCAATGATCAAAAAAAATAGTTTTATTCACATTACAAAGAAGATAAACAACTATGTTAACTTTTGTGTTTGCCTCAAGCACATCCAGCACTATCTAATCTCAGCTTCATGAATGTTTAATTATGACAAAAGAAAGCAAAATTAACAATGGATATCTGCAAATGAATAACAGTGATTGAAATGCAATTTCGCATCAAATGACGCATTTTTTTCTCATGTAACCCTACTAAGGAAAGCCAGGCGCACCTGATAATGTTGTGTGTTTCCAGAGTTTATAAAATCTTAATGTAAATCAATGATGAAAAACAGTTCAAGACCAATCATTATTTACAAGGGATGTTTTTAATTCACCATTTTTCAGCTCACAATCTGCTTCTGGTATGTAGAAATTCATTCCTGCCATTTATCCCAGCAACGCATTCCAAAAAAGTTAGGGCAGGGGCAATTTAGGGCAAGTAATGAAGTAATAAGGCAAAGACTTTGAATAACGATGTGATTTGAAAGGGCCGATGTCAGTAGGTGATTATATGCATTCTTTCATACGACAACAACATCCAGGATGGGCTTAGTTCTTTAAGCGCTAAGATGGGCCTGAGGATTGCCAGTTTGGCCAGAAATGTTTTAGAAAACCATTGAAAGGTTTAAAAACCGTGTTCCTCAAATAAAGATAGGAAGGGATTTTATTATTTCACTCTCTGAGATGCAACATATTATTGAATGATCCAAGGAATCTGGCAGAATTTCAGTACATTAGGGGCAAGGATGCAAGCCTAAGCTGAATACTCGTGACCTCTGATCACTCAGACAGCACCTCATCAAGAATCAACATTTATCATTCAGCGTTATAACCACATGGGCTCAGAATTACTTTGGCAAACCTCAGTCAAGTTCTTCAATACATAGTTACATCTACAAATGCCTAACATTAGAGTGGTCAATACTTCTGTCCCAACTTTTTTGAAGTATGTAGTAAGAATCCAAATTGAAATTAGCCTTTATTTTCAAAAACCAATAGCATCAAAGTCATGAAACATCAAATAAATTGCCGTTGTTTTTCAAAGTTAAACAAGTCAAAGATAAGATACAGATTACTGCTGTCAGTTTTCATTTGAATGTAACATACTGTCTCAACTGATTTTAATTTTGGGTTGTGTAGCTCTGCAGACTATTCAGAGTGCCCGTTCAAACACCTGTCCACCATCGAAAGCACCAACAATGGGCAACTATGACCGTAATTGGGGCAACGGCGGAAGGTTGTCTGGTCAAATGAGGTCCGATTTTCTGTCATGTCATGTTCATTGGTCGAGTACGCGAGCCCCGTATACCAAGGGGAGAGGTGGCAGGAGGATGCACAGAGAGAACAGGACTAGTTGGTGGAAGGTGCGTGATGCTTTGGGAAACTTTGGTCCGAACATTCATGTGGATGTCAATTTGACAGAGCTATCTCAGCGGCTCAGAGGACTGACAGCATTTCAGCAGGTGGTTATAATATTTGATTATGAGCAAATAGTGAAGAACACAGACTGATATTTTTAAAAACTCATTAACTGTGCTACAGATGGAAAATATGAACTATATCTGCCATATAAAATTATAAAACACTACCAGTCAAAAGTTTTTGCACACCCCAACATTTTCTGTAATTGTTACAATTTTTTTATATTTTGTTCTTGTGTAATAGTGTCATATTGTTTGTATAAGAGAAAGGTAGGAAAACTGAAGCCCAATGTATAAACCATGTATATAACAAAACAAATTAAGAAAAATCAGGATCAGTCATTTTGTCAGTATTTAAGCAGATCAGTAACGATGGTCTAATCCAGTGCTTCTCAAACCTCTCCTGGAGGACCACCTGTCCTGCATGTGTTAGATCTCTCCCTGCTCCAGCACAGGGGATTCAAATGATCTCCTCATTATCAAGCAGCTTCAGGGGGTCGATAGTGAGCTGATTATTTCAATCATCTGTGCTGGATTCCTCGTTGATTTTTCTTGTAAATTTATTATTTATAATAAACAAGTATTGGGTTCCAGTGATTTCTTTGTTGTAAACATACATGTAACTTGACAAGATCTGAGGGTGTGCAAAAACTTTTAACTGGTAGTGTACATGCGTGTGTGTAGGACTAATTGAACAACTATCATTAATGGAGGATCTACATTAAGTAATGATTTTTTCTATTATGTATGAGCAGTCCTCCACTGAAGACACAGAATAAATAGTGAAACGGAAATGAAAATCGCCAATTTCTGTTTATTGGTGGTTCAGCATTTAGCACGTTGACCTGACAAATTTGTTAGGCCAGAAAGAGGGCTCTTACTCTGTTGGAATACACAGCAAGAATAAAGAAATCAGAAATCAAAAGCTTTGCATAATAAAAGGCAGATCTAGTTTCTCCTCAAAGAGAAAACCACTCTCGCAGAAGGTTATTATCACAGCGGGAATCAGGAGAAAATAGCTGACTTCATAGACAGAAACTGCCAATATAACAGGAAAACCTCAATGTCATTATAAACACCAAAGCAAGTAACAGACTGAAGGCTATTCTTGCTCAGTAGGAGCAGCCACCATTTAAGCATTATTTTTTTTTTTTTACTTTTCTGTTATTTATTTTATTATTATTATTATTATTTTCATTTTGTTGCAGCAGTATCTACTAATGTTGAGTCTTATAATTCCAGGGTAGTTCTGAGCCTACTTTGTTTGATTTCAAAGCCAAACGCAAGTGACACATGTGGAGTCAAGATGAATGAATTGTTCTGGGCTTCATTTCCTTTTTCCTGCTTTGAAATGTGATGCTTTCCTCATCTCAATGTTGATACAAACTCGCATGAGTGTAATTTCATGTTGATCACAAAAAATGATTTCAATTGCGAAAGCTACATTAACGAAGGTGTTTGACTGAATCGTAGCCAGAGTTAAGAAGCGTAGAAGATCTATTGAAATTATCTGCTGAATTCTCCAACAATCAGTCACACAACCTTTAATTACATTCCCTCCCACACCTCAGACATCATATTGTATGCTAGACCTGGAGATGGGGTTACTGAGTTGATGCGAACTGAAGCAAATTGTACAGCATGGCTTTTACGCATTTCTCCGACTATCCTGGCACAAACCGACTCAAAATTGGTAAAGCTGGTACTTAGAGGCTGAAACACAAATGTCCAGAACGTTCCAGAAGTTTGGCTCATGACTGATAGACTTGCTGCAGAAACACCTTGAGGGTCAGTTCTGTGCTCATCTCAAGCTGTGTAAGAGCAAACTGACACCTGTGTGTCAGCATGTTATAGTAAGTTCAGCTCTCCAGAATAAAGTGCCATGATAGTTACAGGTCTGCCAATCCTTCAGTCTGAGAGCTCTAGAACTTCACAGTAAACTGTGTCCCGGCTCCACAGTCCAGTAGATCTGTGTGAGGTCTTATCTGTGTGAGGTCTTTTTCTTCCTGCTGAAAACCCTTGTCATGCACCACAGAAATTTTGGACAACTGAGTATGACTGATAGGCTGGATACGATAAAAAAATACGGTAAAAAAAAAAAAGATCTTGCCAGGTAAGTTATAGGTCTGCCCAGTGTATAAACTGTGGTCACCCCCGCTTCAGAAAAGGTGCAGATAAAACGGGCCAAAAGTCACGATTAACATACCTGCACAATAAGAGATGACATCATCTCACACACGCCTGGAGAGGGGAAACTTTCGGACAGTTTAGTCATTGTCTGTTACAGACTTACTGTATCATTGCCCATGTGTTCCAATGGCCTAACTATGTGCAGCTGAGCGTCACTCACCGTTTGCTTGTCTGGTCTGCAAGGACGTCTGGTTGCTGCCGTCCGTTATACTGAGAAAAACATTAGGCACAAAAAAAACAAAATGGCAAGTGCTTTAACCAATCAGCATCCTGTAGCTTTTTCTTATTATATACTCATTAAACCCCAATGTGAGAAAATAAACCGAGAGTGTCATTAATGAGGTGTGTCCAATTAGCCCGACAAGAGGATAAAGACTGCATGCTCTCATTCACCCACACGTGTTAATGCTCTCACATAAGAAAATGAACAAGCACAGAAAAACAGAGATAAGAGAAAAATATTGGAAAATAAAAGCCTCATTCTACTTAATGTAGACTATTGAGTTACCACACAGGGCAATTTTGCCAACACTGAATTGATGTTCAAGCATAGAATATTGGTCACAATACTGGCTATTAGGTACAGCTCCAATTTATAGCCCATCAATCACCAATCCTGCATTTTACAGCTAAGAATTCCTGCAGCTACCTCATTGCATCAGAGAATCTGGTGAATGCAAGCTATATAACTGCAGGCAATTTTAAAACAGGAAACTAAAAGATAGGACGCAAAATAAGTAAAAATGTAGTACTAAACACACTGTAAAATATGGCAGTGGGCACTGATATGAGAAAAAAATGTAATATTACAATTTGTATGAATGTTGCACTCAGCTTATTGTTACAACTCACAATTAATTGTATTCATATTTTAATAACACACTTGAAATTGAATAAATATTTACCATTAGCCTATTTTTTCAAGACTGCATATTTCCCAGATCACCAGGCTCCCTCAACTTGGAACCGGGAATGGGTCATTTGAACCCTGTACCTGTTGGGCCCATAAAAGTTGGACTCTGTCCAGTTGGACCCCTGACCCTAAGCGATTGGACCTCATTCCATTTGGACCCCAGGCAAGTTGGACCCTAGACCAGTTAGACCCCAGACCAGCTGGACCCCTGACCAGTTGGGTTAGGGTTAGGGTCTGGGGTCCAAACAGCATGGGGTTCAACTCGGTAGGGTCAGGGTTCCAAATGGTTTGGGTCCTAATGGTCTGGGGTCTAACCGGTACTGGGTCCAGCTGGTATGGGTCCCACTGGTACGGGGTCCAAACGACCTATACCCCTTGGAACCCTGTTTTAGATTGCATCGTCTTCCAGATAAAAAGGTGTAACTTACTGTTAAGTTTACTTAGAGTTCAGAGGCCTCATTTATAAAACTTTGCTTGGCTCTGTATAAAAAGTGTTGCTCGTGAAAGTCAGGAAATAGCACACACCAAGCAAAATGCACAATTTTAACTTTTTTAAATAGCGACCTTTGAAGTGTGCACATGTGAACAGGCAACACATTCTCATCCCGTCTCTTCATATAGTGTGACCAAGTGTCGCAATGCCATGTAAAAAGGAGGGTTTTGGCATTCTTATTTAATGTTTAGGGTTCAGATTCGGGTTAGGGGGCAGGGTTCGTTTTAAACTGGCATCAAATAAGGAAGCCTTCTTTTTTCGAGACAAACTTGTTTACAACATTCCAGGCGCATAGAGGTGGAGGTTTTCTATTGCGATGGCACAGTAATATTTCCTTTTGCGCTAAGGTAAAATTTAAGGTAAAATTTAACAGTTGCAAATGCAGTAACACAAACAGTTTTGTCGGGAATCATGCCACACTTGTTGTGTCTTGTTATGGATATTGGTCACCTTTACATGTTGGGTCGTTTCAACCCCTTAATGGTCATCGAGTTTCGCTTTCTCTCCCTGAAATCTCAAATTCCACTTCAACGAGCAGCTGATTGCATGATTGACTCCACCTGTCTGCACCCTACAAGAGGACCTGCAGCAGTTTGAGAAGATTTTTATTTATTTATTTTTAAAGAAGACTGTTGTGTGGCTCATTGTGCACAGTTTTTTTTGACATTTTCTTTGATTCTTGTGTTCCTCTGTGGTGTTTGGATAGCTTTAGCTTCTTTTTGTGTGCATTTTTAGTTTAGGTTTTGGCCAGAGTAGAAAACCTGCAGAAAACTCACCCTAATTTTGGTTTGGTCGGGAGTAAGACTGACTTGATGTAATCTAGGGTTGTATTCTTCAGGGGCCCTGCTTTGGCCAGTCTAAACACCAACTGAGTTTAGTATGAATTTTTGGACTTGTATTTATTAAACCCTTTTTTGAGACCTTTGTTTTTGTATTCAAATTTTTGGGCCTAACGGAATTTAGTGTTGCATCTTATTGGTCCGTCTCTGTTATTGTAACGTGCAGAACTTGGGATGTAACAATCACGCTATGATCTTTGCTGTAGCACCACAACCATGTCAAACTTTGCATTTTTAAAAATGCAGAAATTCAAACAGCTTTAAGAATCCTGTAAAATCTGCTTTCAAAATTCCTGGAGTTTCATTTATAAAAATATATGTGGATTTCAAACAAGAATATTGTATATGTCACAAAAAGAGAAACAGCCAATAGAACAAAAATTCTCATTTATAAAACTGTGGGTAAGCTAAATGGCATGCAATTCATGCAGAATTTTTCAGATTTGCAACAAAGAGAACCAGCAATGACAACTTAAACAAATTCATTCTTCACTGATTAAAAAAAACGTCTACAAATAATCCACTGTTCAATCCTCTAATAACACTCTAATGCCACTATGTAACTCTGTTGCCAAAACAAAAACTCTGCTCTTTCTGACCAAAATCACAGCATTTATATAGACCAGCAACATTCTGGAAAGATCTACAGGATTCATGGGTAATCCCACCCCCTCCAGGCGAGAGGAAGCCAGAAACTTCTAGAAAGCACTAGTCTATTACATTACAAAGAAGTGGTATTGCATCAGATCATGTTTTGCTACAGACACACCACCAGAGGGTGCTGATGAGCAAAATAAATAGCTGACCAGCAAGGCAGCAAAAACAGCATGTAACAAATCTCCATTTACAAATGATATACAATGCTGTACATAAAATACTCATACATAACAACATTTAATGTCAAGTGTTTTCATAAATCTGAAATCCAGAAAGAAATTGGCATACACATCATTTCGGAACCTACACACCATGTATGAACGAGACCCTTGATGCATAGAGAAGGAACCTTATTGATGTTTACGAATCTGTGACTTATAAAGGAGCCCCATCATTACATGAAACGAAGTCAAACTGTTCAAATGAGAATCAGATCAACTTTGCTGTGAACGTCTTGGTCTGTAAATGAGAAATTCTTTTGTTCTGGCGACACGACGGGCTCTATTTCCATGCCTTTGCAAATAGAAACGCTTATGACAGTAACGATAGTCACATTATTGTCCATTGCAAATGGCATATTAATTGCTTTCGCCCAATTTTAGTATTTTCCTCTGACATAAATATATTTATGACACAGTGGGTCTCACAACCCTCGTGTGAATGCCTTTGATTGCCCTTCTTATTCAGCAACTTGCATGTCTATCAGATGTAGGCCACCTTTGATAGGTTTACGACTTGCGTATTTGCTCCTCATCAGTTGAATCTCATTTCATGGTTATTTCCTAATGACTATGTGAAATGTATTTAAGTCCCTTGCATTGAGTCGCAAGTTGCGGGATTGTAATTTGCTACTGATTTGTTCAGTATTCCAAGTTGTAATTCTTCCTCTTTATTATGAGTAACGTAATCTTAATTCAGTCAGTTTTCCTTGTAGAAACTCTTGGTCTTTATTAAATGTAGCAAAGTCTTCAATGACAGCATTTCACAGAAACTTTCCTCTTTATTCAGTTAACTCGAATAAGCTTCCTACCCTACTCAAAGTTAGGACTGTGATCACGTTGAAGTTAACCCGGCTTTAGTCAGCTCCTCTGTCCATTTAAATTGGAACAAGGTCCCAGGCCTAACCAGGGTCCAGGATTGGGAAACCACTCTAGTTAACCCTCTGAAGTATGTTCTTCTGTCCAGTATAATAGGAACAAGCTCCCAAGTCTTACCAGGGTCCAGGATTGGGACAGCACTCTTATTAACCCTTACAAGTCAGTTTCTCTATCCAGTTTAGTAGGAACAAACTTCCAAGCCTAACTGAGGTCCAGGGTCAGAGCAACATTCTTGGTAACCCTTCCAAGTCTGTTCCTGTGCCCAGTTTGTTAAAAGCAAGCTCTCAGGCTTTCTGCGATCATCAGGATTGAAACCTAGTTCCTCTCAAGTGACTGCATCCTCCTGTAGGACAGTTCGGCTCTGGTGATATGTGCACTCTACCTGGCAGTTATCCCGGTAGTCACTGGCCAGGGATGGACAGCTCAGCTTAACTGTGCACTCCTACTCTGGGGTTCTGTCTCCAATAATACCGTATTGCTGTCAATAATCCTTCCTATTGGATAGTACTCTGCCTTCGTACATGATTCCTGGTCTGCAACATAATAGCGGGTTGAACTGTGCATTGAAGTTGAGTCAATAAATACAGCTGGCCCTGGATAGTTTTCATGACAAAGACCTCACTTGCATTTTGACTCACCCAGACCATCTTGTAACACAAATGCCATCACTGGTAATTTCATAGAACTGAATTAAAGACAGTGGAGCTGTTAGCAAAAGCATATTGTTTCCCTCCCATTATCATTTTCCTTATTTACCCCATACATAATGCCTACAAAATGGTGGCAAGGTCTAATTGGAAGGGGAAGCTGACCTTTGCATTGAATTACGGCGCTTACGTAAAAGTATCGTCCCTATTATTTTTCTCTTTTCTGTATATGTAGCCCTGTATTTGTGCAATATCTTCTTCCTGTCTTTTGTTTCTTTTGGTATGGCTGAGAAGATCAGCTGAGTGTGAAAGTGACTAATCAGATTGGCCTTAATAGAACCAAACACTCAGTAAACCCACAGTTAATTAATTTGTCTGAGTCCAACTCTTTTTTACAATGGTGCCACAGGAGCACCATGGCCTCCTGTCACAAAATTACTGGAATGTAAGTAGACACATCCAGTTTTGATCCGCGATGCTGTTGAGTCTTGCATTTGCTGACTGCGTTTCCATAGTCAAAATAGGGCCTCAAGACCATTTCTGCAGCACTATCCCTAGGCCAAACTAAAATTTTTTCAAAAATGGAATAAGTCAAACAGTTCTGAGGGGAATCAAGTAAAATTTGCTGTGAACGTTCCTGGAGCCAAGCATTAAGTTTGTATGTTCCTGAAGCACCACCACTGGGCCAAACAACGGATGTTGCCTATGGGGGGAAAGCTATAGTTTTGAGGATATACTCTGGAACTAAACATTTGGGCTTGTTTAAATAATGGGGCATCTTTTATTATTTTTTCAAGTAATCCTACATATGTCAATACAAAAGCTGTGGATATGTTTGCCTGTGCAGAACAGCAAAAATGTAATAGCTACAAATGAGAAGTTCTCAACTTTTAACTTTTAAGATTATGTACAATGGTAATATAGTACAGAGGATTGTTTAACATGTTTTTTGAGGGCAGTTCTGGTGCTGCCTCCAAGCCTTTTTCTAGATGAATCACTTACAGAAGAGTTCTTTTGGCGTTAATGACAAGCCTTGACGAGGCCAGTGTAAATCCAGCATGCAACTCACCTGTCAGCAAAGTCTTCTAATTGTCCAAGTAAACGTTTTGAGATGCAACCCATCATATTTATCCCATATAGGTGCGGGTAAAAGCTAGTGATTGATTACCATCTTTATTGTGTTGTCAACTTGACTTACCAGTCAATAACAGAGGCAGTTGATTCTGATAAATCGTCGGGGGGGCTGAATAATTTATCTGTCCACATGTAGGCTACATAATACACTGCCACATGGTTATAAACGCCAAGTTTACATAACTCTTAAAGATATTTCTACAAACTTTATTGTGCCCAATAGAGCATAGGGCTCAGTCAAATTGATAATAACCCATAAGCTCATTGAAATATTTGCTGAAAAAGGTTATTGAGGTGTAATGGTTTCATTTATCCTCTTTGCCATGAGTGTGATTGATTTTCACTTTCTTCAAAATGCCCAATATGCATCGGTGAGAACTTCCGTGGCTATAAGGTAGGTTTTTCGTCGAGCTTTATTTCATAAATCGCGATTGTTGCGGCCCTTTCTGTGCAAAGGCTTTGTTTTCATTTTAAGTGGCCTCAGGTCTTCTGAATTGTTTTTCGCCACTGATACTAAACTCATTTCCATGCTAAACTCTAAACATGGATCCCATTTGAATCGCCTTCTCCCAGTTTGCCAAACTGATTTTTCCTTTGTAGTGTGGGCAATTTTGTGGAAATTATAGATTAACATGCCCGACAGCACTCACTTCTGTCTAACGATAAGCATCAAAACAATCTGATTCGTGTTCTTTGACCTTCGCAGTCACCAGACCTCAAGCCAGTTTATCACCGAAGGGCAACTCTGGACCACATGTTAGACTGTGCTCTGAGCCACCATCATAAAAATAGCAATTGAAGGAATACTAGAATTCTGCGAAGTGGATGTGTCGCCTGCAAAGCTGATCCGTCACTTACTACAGAAAAGAGAGCACGGAAACCCAACAACCAATCAGATTGCAGTATGCAAATTAGTTATGGTCGAAACCATTCCGAAATCGAACTCGAGCGAGGTATCCATATAAAAAGCATCCAACCCAAACCTGATCAAAATCCGCTAACTACAACAGAAAAGAGAGCATGGAAACCCAACAACCAATCAGACTGCAGTATGCAAGTTAGTTATGGTCGAAACCATTCCGACATCGAATTCGAGCAAGGTATCCATATATAAAGCATCCAACCCAAACCTGATCAAAATCCGTCAACTACAACAGAAGATAGAGCACGGAAACCAATCCCCGGACGCCGACGCCGCCAAAGCAACCTCTATGTGTCTCCTGCTATCGCAGGCGACACAATAAACAAAGAAAGGTGTCCTGTCTCTCCAGTAAAGTACCACAGACCTGTACAGTCTACGCCAAGGGACAGTGAGGCCATTCTGTTGACTTGTGGTGGCAAAACACTTCAAGTTCATATTTTGCTATGATTGTCACTCATCTGTATTCCTGAGGCGTAAGACAAAGCCTATTTTCTTCTAAAAGCTTAATGACATAAATTGGCTAAATATCTATGCGGAACAGCATTTCACTGTTTATCTCCCTCGAGAGTCAAAGTTCAAGTGTTGTTTTCAACCGTGGGATTTAAGTAAACCATGAAATAAGAGCAAATCACAATCAATAGTGAGTCGGTTGCCATGGATGCTCCGGGTATACGTAATTATTTTGAAATACAGGAAATCACACTCTCGCCAATATGAAATAAATTTGTTATTTTCAAAAGCCCTTTCATGAGTTGGTGACCTTTTCAAGGTAGATTCACCCAGTGGGAGGGGCACACGCACCCCAAACAACCTTAATCAGGAAGAAGCAGGTTCGGTAACGGACAAAGGGATGGATTTACCTTCAAAAGCTGATATATTCAACTTCATTTAATACAAATTACATTCAAAATACAGTTCTGTGCAAAAGTCTTAGTCACATTTAAAGCAATTTCGTTGGGCAAATATGCTTGCAAAAATGATGAAATGAGAAGTTTTTAATAACTGAGAAATGTACTTTTAAAAGCTGCAAACTGTGGAAAAAACAAAATCAAATCAATATTTGGTGTGACCACCCTTTGCCTTAAAATTAGGGACCCTGCTGTGTTGTGGTATAGTTTTATAAGATGATTGGCTTTGTGCTTGTTCTAAGCAGAGTGGAAAAATTGCCACTGTTCTGCAGACTGACTGTCTCACTTGCGTCTGTCCCTCCAAGTAGCTGCAGGCAGCCATGAGGATGCCGACATCAGCACTCTGTCAAGACTATATTATCAGTATCAACTGTTTTCAATGAAATACATATATTTAAGTGTTTTTTAAATTGGGATTCGGAATTTCAAATGTTCTTTTTATATTCAGCAACACTAATGTGTAAATCAAAAAGTAAACCCAGATTTAAATTCTGAAAAAGCAGGATGCGCGAGACTTTGGCACCGCACTGTACATTACCAAACACACTTATGTTCAAGTAACTTGAAATGGTAGCGAGCATGGTGAATTTACTTTTGTCAAAACTTTTTTTGAAACTCAAATACTTTAGAGTCCGTAGAGCCGGATGAGACGCGGAGGATAAGGGACGGCGTGCAGCTGCCCGCTCAGAGATAGAGGCGCAGTGGGTCCCCCCCGTCTCCGGTCTCCTCGGCTCAGACAAAGATAAGGCGGCTCCTGAGACGTAAGCAGGGGCGAAAAGGGACCCCCGCTGTCTTCCCTCCCACCCCAGGCCGAGGGCGGGAATTTGAGCGAGCCCCGCTATCCGCTATCTTTTCTGCTTCATCTCTTCAGCCAGGGGGTGCGATGCAGGGGGTCGAGCAAAGAGACGAGAAAGAACAAAGGCAGGACTCCAGCCTTATTTTTTTTGTTTTACGATTGCCTAATTGGAGCTCTTCCATGGCATTTGGTGCGCAGCTAGCTCCAAGCTACGCTACGCTGAAGATGAGCTGTGATGTTGTTGTATACAGCGAGGCTGGCACGTCTCGAACACAAAAATGTTTTCCTGTCAACGAAGCGCTGCGATATTAAGTTATTACACGATAAGCTCGAACAAGTCTTTCCCTTCGTCTATTGCTTTTTTATTTCAGAGAAAAGGGGATTTTTTCCAGGACCCCACATCTGTTTCTGTTAGCCTTTTGTTTTATCGGTAGCAGATAAGAGAGAAAGAGCAGACCTGTTTCTCAAGGCTGCCACTGTAACCTTATCTTGACTGAAAGCACAACCGCTCTCTGTATTGATTAAATCTGTTTAAACAGGAAGGTTAGCCTCCAGGGCGAGGGAGGGGGGGTCACTGAAGGGGGCGTAGGTCGCTACATCGGGGGGGTGGGGGGGCGTGGGCAATGGGAGGTGGGAAGGAGATATGAAAAGCCAGGTCTAGACTGAAGTTGAGCACATGTACACAGATACACATTAACACCACTTTATGTAGAACAGAGGTTCCCTGACTTGGTCCTGGAGGCTCCCTGTGTATGCTGGTTTTTGTTCCAACTACAATTGCGATTAAATTATTTTAACAAGCTATTAATTTTTCAAACTAGGTACTTTTCATGCAAGATCACTTAAAATCTTAATCATATTCCATCAGAAATATCGTTGTATATGTTCAATTACATTTCTGTGGACATGGACAGCTATTTGTGCTATATTGCAAACACAAACTAACATAAAAGGCAGCAAATAATCTCTGATCGTATTGAAACTGATCTGAATCAATGGACTGTAAATTAGACAGAGTCCAAACACCTGGCCACCAATCACAGCCATCATGAATAATTCAAGGACAAAGTAAATGATCATGGTGCAAACCTGCATTCTACTGATGTTTAAGAAAGAAAAATAATTAAAGTCAACTAAGTTAGGAGCCTATTACCTCAGTGCTTAATGTTACCGCTTATGTAATTGTTCGCCAGTTTGTAAGAAATACAATATGAACATGGGGATTACGTGTATTCCTTGTGGTATTGCATTTTTCTGGCATAACGTTGACAATTACGATAAGCAATCCATCTGAAGATCAAAAGCACATGCTCAAGAAAAATTAGCAGCTTGTTAAAATTATTTTATTGCAGTTGTGGTTGAAACAAAAACCAGCATACACAGGGTGCCCCCAGGACCGAGTTTGGGAACCACTGTTCTAGAACACCCCGAGTGCATTACAAGCTTTATTTGATGTGTAACTATGCCATAATGTGTTTTTTTTTAATGTTTTCCTTCCGTTCACTCTGATGCCTGCAATGTCAAGCTCTGCTTCCTCCAAGAAGTGAGTCTCGCATAGAACAAGTCATGCAAAGACACATGCCGCATCACCGTTATGACAAGAACCGAAAAGGGGGTTTATACTATTTCAAGTGACATACTTTGCTTGTATCGGCAAACAAAGAAAAAAAAAAAACAGTGCTTCACATTTTAAGAAGTTTGCAGAGGTGGGAAGTCAGAAATAAGTCCCGTTATTTTACTTCCACACAAACAAAAAGCCTGGTGATTTGACTCATTTCAATAATCTACTGGCTGAAGAATTGTGCAGATCAGGTGATGCATTGTTCATGGATTTAATTGAGTTGCCATTTGCTGTGTTCTAGTCTTAGGTTGCATTTGGAAGATAAAGCTTTTGAAAAACAAAGGACAATTCAAGACGCCAATGAAATGTCACATTTTCATGAAATATGAGGGCAACATCCTCTCCGCTTTCAGGAAATGTTTGAAGTTTGATTCACATTCTTTGTCGCTGTGAACTCCAGCATTTTCCAACTAATACCATCAGGTGAGGTCAGGTTTGTCCCATCTTTTTAAAGAATTGCTTCCAATATGTACATTGCTTCATTAAAATGGCAAAACAAGGCATAGACCTACTGTTGACATGTCACGTCAGCGTCAGAAAGCCATTCGCTTATGTGAGTGCTGGGTTATGAAATTCTGCACTTTAAGGTGAGCCACTGAAACACGTCTGGGAGAATAAATACCTGAAAAATTACATACAGATTACCTCTGCATAGAACAGGAAACGCATTTCCTCCTATTAACACGCCTTGGGATTTAGCAAGAACATGTTGCATACAGAGATAGCGCTAGCTACAGTCGCTATGATATCACCTCTGAAAAACAAACAAAATCTGACGTGTTGACTAGCATCACACATTAGCTTAGCAAGTTTACAAACTGCACTTTGACTGAATAGATAAAAAGGTTATGATCACAGTTTAATTTTGAGCGAGGATGGTGTGAATCAAAGGCAGTTTTAATTCTTTCTTATCCACTTACTCCGCTCAGGTGGAAATGCACTGATATTTCAAGGTTTATCTGCTTTTGTGGGGATAAAAATGCCATTTCCTACAACTTAGAATTCAAACTTACAGCCACAAACCCAGTATTGTAGTCCCTAAACATGGCAGTTCTTGTTTAACTGTGTTTTTCCGGTTCAGTCCTCCCTGAAGGAAAATATTCTCAAGAGATTGTTTATCCATAAAATATTTCGACGCTGATATTTAATGCTTGTCTTGCATATTACTTCCCTCCAGCCAGAAGCCATTAATGAGCTAAACAGGTAATTCCCAACACAGGACGGATCTGCAGCGATAGCTTGTTCGCATGTGTGGACACACACTCCCACACAAGCAGCCATTTTAGCATAATGGCACTCAAGATTCCCAGAAACGTTACCGCAGGGAGGACAGGCAAACAGCGCTGCTGTAAGACAATCTGGGAAAGGAGGAGAGTTTTATTTTTGATTTTGTGAAATGCGCCAGCTCTCGCCGGTAAAGTACAGATCACAGGTCTGAGATGCTGTGTCTCAGGGGAACAGGCAGAGTCACAAGGCACTGGCTGCAGATCTGCACACAACAAACCCGCGATGCTGTCGCTCTCATCTCCTACTCTCTCTCTCTCCTCCTATTTTACATCTATCTCACCATCACTCTCTCTGGCAGCATTTCTGCTGCATGGTCTCTCTCCTTTTTCTCTCTCTCTCTCTCACTGCCTCCCTCCTCCTCTCTCCCTCTCTCTCCATCTCTCAAATCCTCTCAAAAATTTCTAATTTTTCAAATTCAGATGCTTTGTTGGCATGACATATTTCAAAAATACATATTGCCAAAGCATAATTGAACAACAGTCATTGTGGTAATGATATAATTACATATGGTTATAGAACTAATACTAATTATACAAATAATAAATAAAATAGTATTATTAAAGTGAAACATTTTAACAATTCGGTATTAAATTACAGAAATAATCTCTCTCTCTCTCTCTCTCCCACTGTTCCCTTCCTCTCCCCTCTTTCTCCCTCCTTTCCTACAGTCTCTCTCTCTCTCTCTCTCCCCCGGAGTTGGTTTCTGTCACTAAGTAATTTCATTCAATTCAAAATGCTTCACTGCCGTGACATATTTCAGAATGTTGCATTTGCTCATCAGAAATGATCAAATAAATGTAAATACTCGTTCCATCTCTCTCCCCCTCTCGCACCTTCCCCCCTTTCTCTCTCTCTCTCCATCCATCGCTCAGAGCAGTTCCTTCTTCTCTCTCTGTACCTGCTCACTCTATCTCAGCTGCACATCTATCTTTCAGTGGGCTGAGCGCAAAAAATAGGGAGTAGTGTCTGTTTGCGAATGCCGAGAATTTAATTGGTCAGTAATGTATGTATTTTGTGTGGGCATTTCCATGGTTCCTCTTCTGTCCTATAGGGAAAAGGACTCGCAGTATAGTTCTCTCTGCCTCTGGTCATGTGTGTTTGTTCACAAGATATGAGCTTGTGTTTCTGTTGTCCTTTAATTGCTCCTTATTAAAATTTACTTGTAATGAAATCCATATACCCACACATTGACACATGTGGGTACACAGACATATGCACACACATACATACTGTGTAGACGTATGGATATTTCTGTATATATATATATATGTGTGTGTGTGTGTGTGTGTGTGTGTGTTTTTTGTATTGCGGTAGCATTTCATGGCATTGATCAGACACACCTCACTGGTAACACTGTTGGTTTATTTGCTCATATGGGAGTGTAATGGGTCTGAATGTTATCCCGACTCAGCAATAAAACCCATTTTCCCTCCCTTCATAGGGTCAGCGATCCTGCTGATCAAGCAGCTTCCATTCAGTATCTTTGGCCAATTTTATTGCAAAAATATATACATGGTGCTGATTGAACAAGATTTATCCAATGGCTGTAATTAAGCACCAATTTCAGCTGTGTTAATTAGATAGACAGAACTATCCATTACGGGCTAACAGCAGCATATCATTTTCTTTTGGAAAGCACTTAGTTAAAAAAAATGCTTTATTTTGTTCTTTAGCTGTTATCAATTTACATTTCTGCCATTGTGAGATTGGATAACAGTCTGTTTTTATATTCATATTATGTAAGATGATATTATTCTGCATAAACAGTATGGTCTTGTCTTGTGTAGTCTGTGGAGCAGGTTCAATAGCCGTAGAAACCCATCCAAGTTCAACACAACAACATCCTTTCATTACGAGTGGAAAGAGCACAGTTTTCCTCTATTACTGACTAATTTACATTTGTGTAAACAATCCTTGAAAACAGCATTTTGGAGTAAAGCCACATTATGTGGGGGACTGGGCTCCACTGTGTCTCTGTACAGGAGCTCTATCTGAACCAAGGGCTCTTACTCAGGTCACATGATCCAGTCTGGTTCCACACTAACACTCCGACCACACATAGTTCCACTACAGACGAAAAAGAATTTCCTTATGGAGATGAAAATGAGTCCAGTAACTGTCTTTTGTCCGAGAAAGAACAAATCAGTTATTCTTCAATGTGACTGACAATTTTTCAACCTCTACTCATGATTTGAAAGGCTTTGTTATTTACCCTTGGAGATAGCGAGACATAGCACCTCCGAGGTTTTGGATTGAAATGCTGTGAGTCTATGTATCTAACCAAGGATGCGTGTGAAAAGCCTTACCCGTTTTCAACTAAAACGCGACATCAAGGGCGAAGTTTGGTTTTCTGTCATTTTTGCTCAGTCAAAACTGTGATGATTTTGTCAGCTTCTCACCAGCAAACCTACAGTCACATTTTGAAAGGCTGAAAGCTTCTCGGATCTGTCATGGAGGTGCAAGGTAGCCCGATCTATCAGAAATCAATAGTCGCAGTCACTTATTGTCTTATACTACAGGACGCCGATATGTTTTGTTGACAGTCTGATCTTGAGAAGAAACCGACATTTTAGGTCTTGGTTTGAATGAGAATGGTGGCAAGTAATGAAGTGAGAATTCTGCCAGAAGGGGAAAGCATCTTGAATTCATCTCAACACCACCGGGACTTTTGACGAAGAAGCAGCTTTAGTGTTCCTGTACTAATATGGTGGACGTGACTCTTTGTAAATGAGCAGTCTGCCACACACTCCTGCATCTTAGAGATATGAATGGGGGGAAACACTATGAGAACTTGTACCCAACGCTGAGCTGAAAAACTCAAATTAATATACAGGGAGAGATAAATGAAGGATGGAGTGGGAGACTGACAGAGAAGAGGAGAGAAGGGGATTACAGACGAGGACATTGTCTGTGACTCGGAATACCTCTCGTGTTCCTCTATCTCGCAGTTGTTCCCGCCATTTTTGTCTGAATCACTCCACTCAGAAAAAAAATCAATTGCCTTCGGTCGGCCGGAAAACCTCCTGAAGGCTTTTTATCACCGGCCTCAAATTTTCCGGCTCATTTGTTTGGGTTTTGAGGGACAGATAACGCACCATCCCGGCCTGCAAAAGACCAGACGCCCTCCCCAAACATGACTCATCAGCGACGTTATTAGAAGTAACAACTTCATAAGGGCGTAAGCTGGAGCCTCCTGCCTGTCTCTGTATTACTGGTCATTAGTCCTTATAAAGCTCAGTTACCATAGAGTCTGTGTGCTGAAGTTTCATTAAAGCAGTCCAGCTCAGTTTCCCCAACCTCGCCCAATCTCAATAAATCATCATTAACAGACAGGTCCGACGCGCTGCTCATAAATCACGCGGCGAGTATTTCCTTAAGAGTAATTCAATCTCAGGAACTACAAACATCCACTTCCATGTAATGAAAGAGGGAGCATTATCGAACCGAGCAGGAAAAAATAGCCCGCGCGCACAGAAGGAGGAGCGTCTCGGGGAGAGAGAAGAGAGGCTCGCAGCCGCGATGTGCAGCGATGGCCTTTATCCCCCCCCCCCCAAACCGCGGTCGGGCCATGCATGTGATTTATGCAGGACCGAGATACAGAGGGGGGGTGTTCCTCTACTGCTTTATACATGAGTCCCAGTGGTGCGTGTCGAGTTTCTGGAAGTGTGTGTGTCTGTGTCTGTGTCTGTGCATGTGTGTGTGTGTGAGAGAGAGTGTGTGCGTGTGCGTGTGTGTGTGTTTGTGTGTGAGAGAGAGAGAGAGAGAGCGCTTGTGCAGGTGTGTCTCAGCGTGCATGTGTCCAAGCAAGTGTGTGTGTGTGTTTGTGTGCGTGTGTGTGAGAGAGAGAGAGACAGAGAGAGAGGATGTGTATGTGTGTCTGTCCGTGCATATGTATGTATGTGTGTGAAAGGGAAAAAGTAGGAGTGCATGTGTGTGGGAGAGAGAGTACATGTGTCTGTGCATTTGTGTGTGTGTGTGTGTGTGTGTGTGTAAGTGTGAGAGAAAGAAATTGCTTTTACTCCTGGATTAAACTTAATCTGTGTTTATAAAATCAGCCCGAAGCATGCCAATGAAGTCAGACAACTGAATTTAAGCATTTAGTCATTGTACTGTTCGCTCAGTGGCCTGGACATCAGTTGATTGGCAAGGCATTTTTGTGAAGTATTTTCAACAACTATGGAGCAAAGTTTGGTGGCTACCAGATTAAAGAAATTGTTGCCACCTAGAAATGATCCCAAAAAATATTACCGAACCGCAGGCCTTGGGCTTAAATATATCTGTGCTATGAGTGAGTTAAGTTTTGTTTATTTGATTTTGGGTGGGCCTGTTATTGTCCAGGGGAAGTGTGAGTGATGCCTTCATGACTCCGCAGTGCCACAGGATTATAACGGCTCACGTCTCCAAACGCAGAGACCGTATATTCAGCCTCTCTCGACAGGGCGATGGTGGAGCGTGAGACCGCTGCTCTGCCGCAGCGCTTTAAGGGAGTTCAGCAGAAAATGTACTTGTGCGAAGAATTATAAAATTCCACCGGGCGACGCGCATCGTCCTGGCAATCTGCGCTTCGCTCTCGGCCATGAGGCTGATTGCATTATCGCAGCCACCTGGTTCGCCGTTGACGCCTAATGGATAGATCAGCACTCAGCCCAGCCTGCGGCCTGCTCTCGTCTGAAACAAGATCCGCTATCGCAGGGTTAACCCTTTCACCTGCCATTCTGTGGGAACAGGGGCTCTGCTGTTCCCAGGTCTGTGCCGGACGTGACCCACGTCAGAGTCATTTTGGCTTTTTTTTTTTTTTTGTATAACAGTGAAGTAAAGGTGTATAAGTATAAGTGAAGGTTTATACTGCCCTTCAAAGCCGAAGTGTAGTAACTACATATTGGGTAAAATGTGAGTTTTGCAGTCCTGTAATGTAATGAAGTATGGAGGTTAGGATTTATTTGCATAGAAATTATACAATGTCAAATCAGTTAACCATAATCTATCATAAATATGCTAAATATACATTTGGAGGGACAGCACACAAACTCTGACGCCATTTACTGCATAAATTATTTTGTAGTTACTGCACTTAGCCTTTGTAGAGCAGTATACATCAGGGGGCCATTGCTCTGAGAGATTTCTTTTTATCCAATTTTTTGGGGGTTTTTTTTTTCTGCTCTCAAAGTTGGGGACACTGCAATTAAAGCTACAGTTAGAGTGATTAAGCTGACCCTTTATCCAAAGGGACTTACATTTGATCAAACTGAGGGGGTAGACCACAGTTTAGAATGTGGGGCTATCGAACAATGCAGAGTCATTGGCTTTGCTCTACGGCCCAACAGCCATGCTAATGCTACTTAGCTAATGTTTGGCTTGAGCTTCCAAACTTCCAGGCAGCAATGAGCCACCTGAGCCCCTGGACTATACATTGTTTAGAGCCCACGTTCACCAAAATGAGATGATTGAAGATCGAGGCCCTTGCTCTCAAATACACTACAAGTACAGTAATGGCTAATGCATCCTGTATTGCCTGAGCATTGTTCTGCTCTTGTGTGTGATTCAGTTTCTCAGAAACCTTGAAAAACCTGAATGAACAATGTTACCTTTCAGGGCTGAAAATAGGTATATAATTCCCCATTTTTTTTCACGATAGATTAAATGAGCAAAAAAAAAAAAGAAAAGCAGGAAAGCCGCACTTGATTCATCCACAATGGTAATCCAATTTGCCTGGCACTTGGACTGATTGCAATCAGCAGCGCTCCGTTTGGTGAGCGTTGGTCCTTCGGCGAGAGCCGAAATCTAATTACGCCGCATTGTGTTTCCCCTGCGTCGGAGCCGGCTCTCGGTGTTCCTCGCCACCCTGTTCCTCCCCGCTCCCCCCTTCTCCTCCTCACTTCCTGTTCCGGGCCTCCTGCTGTGCTCTCCGGGCAGGAGAACACGCTTCGCAGGATCTCGCCCAGGCAGCGTGCCCATTCAAATCCCAGGACCATTAGGGTTCGGCGTTGCGTAGTTTTTTGCTGCAAACGCGGGGGCAGATGAGGAACATTGCATGACCGTGCTTGCAACGTGCTCATCAATTCATTGAAATATGCTTGCACGCTTACAGATTGAGCCTGTATGTGTGTATATGTGTTTACTGTATTTTTGCGTACTTCTGTTTGTATGTGAGAGCGAGTGCATAGGCGCGTGTGCAGGTGGGGGCATGTACAGTCGTAGGAGGGGTATTTTTAGAGTGAGGAGGATCCAGTGGCAGAGCTAGAACAGGGAATTGGGGTGGGGGGGGCACATACACATCCCTTTATGGCAGCAATTAGTCCTGGTAAGTTCGAAATCATTTTCCTTTAATGACGCGTTTTCCAATTAATTGGCAACTGGAGACACGGTTTCTCTCCATATGCGATATAACAGCAATGAAATCATGGGCTAAATTCAGTACAGTGGCAAAGCCAGAACTGAATTGGGGTGCACAAAACATTGCTTTAAAACAGTTATTAGTCCTGACCTGTTCTCAGTCATTTTCATAATTAACAAAAGGTTCACTCCGAGAGCACTCCAGACTTAACAGGTGCTGCTTGTTCTCCTCGATTAGGTAAGAGGACAATCATTCATCTGGACGCACATTTGCTGTATCAACGTTATTCAAAATACCTGTGGACTCTTACGCAAATAGCTTGAGCCGCACGCTTTTTATAGCCTATTTAACTGCTGAGTGCCACTTTTTTTTTTATCAACCCACGCAATACCAAGAGTGAAAGGCGATATTTCATTGGAATGCGGACCAGTTCAATCAACGCAAAGCATTGGCCTGTTAAGTAAATTATTTTTCTGTACTGAATTTAGCCCATGATTTCATCGCTGTTAGATCGCATATGGAGAGAAACCGTGTCTTTAGTTGCCAATTAATTGGAAAACGCGTCAATAAAGGAAAATGATTGCAAACTAGCCAGGACTAATTGTTGTCATAAAGGGACGTGTCTGTGCCCCCCCAATTCCCTGTTCTATCTGCGCCACTGGGAGGATCGGACAGAAAAAACAGAGCCATTTATGACATCCACAAAATGATTTGTGCGCTGTCCTAACCCCATAAAACCTACAGACTCATATATGGGTCCGTCAAATGCAGCTCCTGTATTCAAACCTGGGGAACTTTTGGCCTATTTTAATTTCTGGTGTTGATCCCAAGATTTCCAATGATCCCAAATTTGTCCTGCTGAATTATAAGAAAATGAGTATAAAATGATATCCAAGAGCTGGATATTTTCCATTTGATGCTGTAGCCATAAAAACATGGTGTCCCAGGTTTGAATATTTCTCTCAATATAAGTGTGATGAAGCTTCAGAGAAGCGCTGCAACCAGCAGATACAGAATATCAATGTGGCATTGTCCTACAACATGAAAAATAATGCTTCTTCTGACTTTGAGCTTACTAAGGGAAAACTTAAGGAAAATGATTAAGGGTTTAAGGTAATGGAGGGTTAGAGACTATGTCCGGTTCTACCATTTCAATCATTTTGCCAGTATAGAGAAAAGACTCAATCGCAGTTTCCTTTTGAACAAGATTGTTATGGCACAAAACCACAGAATGCTGTACAGTCATCACCAGAAATGTGAGCTGCCTTATTTTTTATTTTTCATTTCTTTGATTATTTTGTGTTTTGTCCACCAGTAGAATTAAAGGCAGGAACTGCAGTTGCCGCAGGATTAGTGAGTGAGATGGACAACTTCACTGAGCCGTACACAGAATCCACCCAAATCTGAAGCACTAACTGAAGTAAAAAAGAGCTGTTTTGGCATTTACTCAGCACACATATTCAGCTTAATCAGTGAGCCAACCTAGTCCAATATCCTATTGCTGTGTCTGGACCTCATAATGTCAATACTTCCAATTCCTACCTTCCCTGTGCCCTATTGGAGTGGATAGGAACATCTGGGGAGAGCATAGAGTATCCTTGCGTGAAAACTCCTTGAAACTGCTTTTTTTTTGTTGCTTTGGGGTGAATAATTTGAGGGGATAGAAGCCATAGAAGAACGTGATTAATTTGTACCCTTGTGTCCCCTCGTACCTCGTCCTTGACACACTTATTCAAGGGGAACAGTGTGACCCCGTCAGCTGGTGGTGCCCAGATGTAGAAAAGAGATTTCTAGCGCCCCGAGTCCCTGCTGCATCTATCTTTGGGCTGGCAGTTAACCCCTGGACACATAGACAAGCACACACAATCTCTCACACACACGCACACGCGCACACACACACACACACACACACACACACACCTCTTCCAAACAATGGATGATGTCCAGGAGAGAATGCTATGGCCCGGGGCTAGACAGAGTAAGAGAGAGGGTAAGAGAGTTAGAAAGAGAGAGAGACAGAGCGAGAGAGAGAGAGAGAGAGAGAGAGAGAGCATTCGTACAGTCGATACCCATACGCTCTTTCATGTACAAACATACACAAAGACGCATGCTTAAAATCAACACACACAACATTGGCTATTATTGTCGTTATTTTTTAATTATTGTTTAAATGTGTGGACATGTGTATATGTACAATTATGAAATAAAATCACACTGTTCCATGATCTTTCTTTGTTAATAGATGTTTCACATGTCCCTTCCTGTGACTGGTAACACCAGTTAAAAATCCGTCGTGTCAACAAAGCATTTTGCATCTGGTCCTGAGAGTTAGACGTGAACACACCTCTGTATCCACTCCAGTCTCCCACAGGAAGACCGAGCTGCTGCAGTAATAAAATTCACCAATGATCTGTGTCCTACTGCGGTTTCATCTTTCCCGTCTGCTGTGAGGTGCTCCCAGCTCTCATTCAAGGTTGCAATCCTGGGCAGTGTGTTGCTAGAGATGATACTAGCATGCTGTACAAGCCGTATGTAGCAGCAGGAAGTGCTCCTTTCTCTAAGTGTAGAGTACGGAGCACCGATAGTGTCAATCATCAGCTAAAGCAGGGCTGTCCAGTCTTGTTCTTGGAAATTTACCAGCCTGTAAGGTTTCATTACAAATCTAACCAAGCACACCTCATTCTACAGCAGGGCTGCCCAACCCGTTCATGGAGATCTCCCTGCCTAGATGGTTTTCCTGCAATCCAATTTTACCTCATCTGACTCTGTTCATTATCTCAGCGCAGAGCTCTGTTGAATGATATGTGCTTTTGCATGGTTGAAATAAAAACCGACAGGATGGAGAACAATTGGGCGGTCCTGCTCTCGCTGTTGAGTGTAGTATGCTGAAACTCACAGGACTGTAGATTTCCAGGAACAATGTTTGGAAGCACTGACCTTGGTGTTGAGTGACATGCACCTTGTTAGGGTCAGAGTGAAAGACTGCAGGGTAGCAGATCTTCAGGAACAGAGTTTGTTGCCACCGGTGTATGCCATTGGTGAAGGGCAGGAATACAGTAGCTCCACAACAGACAGAGTTACTCTAGAATGGCACAGTGATATTTTACTACACTACAGAAGATCTGGTTATTATTTCAGAGTCAGGCAACATACAGGCAGGACATTTTGAGCTTCCATACTTCTCGTTCTGCGTATTATTGTGTTCAAGCTTACTTTCTCTGGTACCCACAGGGTAAATGAGGGTGTGTACTTGTGTGCGCGCGGTTGTGTGTGTGTGTGTATTTGTGTGTGCATGCCATATGTGTGTTAGAGGGTGTACGTATTAGAGGAGTGAGTGTGTCCTTGTCAGTATTTAAGTTTGTGGACCTGCATATCAGTGTATGTCCATCTTTACATATCTCCTTCTCCCTCTCTTTTCTTCTTCTTGTGTGTGTGTGTGTGTGTGTGTGTGTGTGTGTGTGTGCAAGCGTGAGTGACCCCCTCTCTGGGTCATGAAGAATATGGGTCAGCACAGCATTAATATGCTAGAGGAGAAGAGGGGCACCATTAGAATCTAAGATCATGATCGACATCTCATCCTTCACAGCCTGACTCAGCCAGATTAATACTGACTCTGGATAGAGGGCTTGTCAAAGAGTCCCACAGTATTTTTTTTCCACAATAAGTTGTGCTACGTCAGTCACTTATCTCCACACAATCAATGCCTCTTTCAATCGCTATAATAATGTGGCATTTCACTGACAGCAATTTCAGGGCCTTTAAAAGGCTTTGTTTATTGAAGCATTTGTTCAGCTGTCTCCATGAAACCATAGCCAGACCAGAGGCTGTGAAGAAGTTGACAGCAAGTGGTATTCTTTAGTCCCAAACTATTTTGCACCCATCAAAGTTATTGTGATTTTAGCTGTCTACGACATCATGATGGAGAATATGGGGACAAAGTGAATAATGTCCGCTTTAATTAGAGGATATTCATCTACAAATCAGGTAAACGGTGTAGTAATTACAGAACCATTTTTAAAGATGAAGAGAGCTTTCCACTAAATATAAATTCAATCATGTGTACAGCCTAATTACTCAATTAAAGTGTGACCAGTTTAATCCTGAAACAAAAGTTTATCGCTTTTGTTGTTTTTGGGCCATAGCTCTTTCCTAAGCAACTGAGATGTTGATGATGTCATACTGAGAACAACAAAGCCAGAGATGGTTGCTAGTTAACACAGCAGAGGCATTTTAACCCTTTAAGGCCTAATGGAAAAATCCCAGCAGAGAATCATGCTGCCATGTTTACCATAGTAACCTGTATTTGGGCTGAAGCACAGCTTCTCAGCTTTCAGGAACAGTTGGAATTTTTTTTTCTATTGCGCAAAACTTACAGTAATTACGGTACTTTCAAAATTACGCGCATATCTGTGTCAGCAACGACACGTTCTTAAAATGCGCACATGCTGTCCCGGTTTAAATGGGTTAAACTGTTACCAAAGCACAACATAGCCTACTCATGCAGCATATCCACTTAACGAGAAGACACTTGGCTAAAAGTTCTTGATGTCATCAAATTACCATTCAAGCACTAAGCAACTAAATGAGCATGCAGCAAAATGTGGAATAAAATATTATCAGAACAGAGTGGTTCAGTGGTTAGCACTGCTGCCTAACAGCAAGACGGTCGTGGGTTCGATTCCGGCCTGTGGCCTTTCTGTCTGGAGTTTGCATGTTCTCTCCGTGTTCGCATGGGTTTCCTCCCGCAGTTCAAAGACATGCACATCAGGCTAATTGGAGATGCTAAATTGCCCGTAGGTATGAGTGTGAAAGTGAATGGTGTGTGAATGGTGCGTGCGCCCTGTGATAGAGTGGCGAGCTGTCCAGGGTGGGTCCCTGCCATTCGCCCAGAGTCAGCTGGGATAGGCTCCAGCTCCCCCGTGACCCTTGTGAGGAAGAAGTGGGTATAGAGGATTGATGGATAGATGGAGTGCAATTACATACACTAACCCAGCGATTCTGCTAAATTTGTGCAATGGAGACAAATGATAGATCCCATGTTCACAGTGCTGATGGGTAATCACCAAACCATACTTAAAAAGCAACCCATACCTTTTCATTAAGACAAAAAAGCAGAATCCTAAACAACCGCCATGTCAATCCCCAGACCTAAATCCACCTGAGCATGGATTTCGCTTACGAAAGGAGAAACTGAAGGCAAAACTCACTAAGACCGAGCGGGATCTGCAGTGAAGGCCTAGCATAGCATCAGCAGGGAAGAAATCCAGTATCTGCCAATGTCTATGGGTTCCAGATTTCAGCCAGTCACTGACTGCAGTGATTTGCAACTAAGAATTAGAGATGGCGATTTACAATTTGCATGATTATTTTAGTTTATGCAATCGCTTTTGAGCCCCTAAAACTGATGTATATAGAGGGTCGTAATTCATTCAGGGTTCAGAGAATATTTTCAATATAACCCTTAAATTATGGCTGCAATTCTACACCAGAAGCACATCTTGTGATATTGCAAATACACTGTGGTGGAGAAGGGAACCAAAATGTTGATAATTGTCTTACTGTCCAGCTACTTCTGGACTTCTAGCTATAGAGTTTTAATCACACACTGGGTAAAGTACAATTTTCAGGCCTTTATTTATATTATTTTCTGAATAAATACTAGCTACTTGTTATGAAGTGACCGCTGAAGTAAATGCACTAAAACAACATTAAGTACCATAAAGGAATATGTTTTATAGCTCATTTCAGAGTATTTTCCTTAAAAATCAAAATAGCAACGTAACTGGAAGCTGCTATTACACAAATAAACACCATGAGTAAGATGAAACACCACCAGGAAATGCGCTTCCCACTAATAACTCATGTATAAAATATTTCACCTTGCCAATGTTTCGCTAATGTGGGCCTCATTTCTTTGCCAGGGTTCAGTTTAGCATTTTCGTAGCCCGAGGGTTACGAGCCACAGAGATTGGTGGGACCTTAGGGTCAGGGTTCACAGGTTAAGGTTCAGGTCTGGCTTGAATCAACAGTCACTGACTTAGTCATGCATGGTGGTCTTTGGCCTACAACTCAGAGACACAGACCAAAGGACAGGAAATCTGACTACATTTGCCTATCTGCTTGGTCTTGTTCTGTGCAGTTAAAATCATAAAAATGTATGATTTACCTACAAAAAAAAAAAAAAAAAAAAACAAGAGCTTCAAGGGTCAGGTGCATACAATGTTAGTTACGATCTTTCCACACAATCAGAGTAATTTTATGATGTATTATTGTATAATGTTATTGTATTAATACAAATTAAAGCTAACGGTCTCTAATAACAGAATGTACAAAGCCTAACAGACTTCACTGTACATGCAGTGCGCAGAATTCCAGTCACTTTCCATGTGATGCAGGCTTCATGAGCTTTCGTGAAATAAACATAAAATCAAATTAGAAATACTCCTCGTAACCTGCTACCATACAAAAGCGTGTAATTATGAGAAAGTTTTATGTTTTTGAAAGAAATTAACGCTTTATACTCAGACCCATAGTGGTCAGGCATACGAAACAATCATAAATCTTTGTTATTTAGAACTTAAATCAAGCCATCACATTAGTACTGTAAAATGACCATTAAAGCTTGAAATTATTATTATTTTTTTACTCAGTGTTTACATATGAAGGCAAAGCAGCATTTTCAGCAAGCATCACTCCAATGTACAATCGATACAATGCATCACCGCGTCTTTACATAAGCCTGCTAATGCACAATATATCAGCACAGGTGAATCGAGACCCCTGAATGTTACTGCACAAATATATCAACAGCCATTTTATTATTGGTTTGCGATGATAGTGATACTTCTCTGGGATTTCGGTATCAAACTGAAATCCAACTGCCGCTGTCTGTTAAAAAACAGTACTGCCAGGGGACAGAATGAGCCTGGATGTCCTTCACTTCCTCCTCCTCCTTCCTGTTTCTGGAGAGGTCAGTGGCAGGAGATTAGGCGACCGGTGTGCTGTATTTGCGGTGTTATCTCTGGAGGGATGTGTTTCTCAGAGGGCCTGACGCACCACAGGTGACCTGGAAATGGCTGCCGGGTGCCCGGTGTTTGTCTTGATTGATGGCACGGCCCCGGTGCTCCCTCACGACCGAAACGGGCTCTTCTGCTGAAGAACGAGAAAAAGGACCCAGCAGAGTTCTCTCTCTTCTCTTTTCCCTTGCATTCCCCGTTACGCACACCCTCAATTCTCTGCTCACAAACCCATTGATTTGACAATAAATCGTACATGCAAGTAAATGCGTGCAATGCTGATGAGCTTTTGCTGATTAT
This sequence comes from Gymnothorax javanicus, assembly GCA_029692085.1. Lineage (NCBI taxonomy): Eukaryota > Metazoa > Chordata > Actinopteri > Anguilliformes > Muraenidae > Gymnothorax > Gymnothorax javanicus. The sequence continues at coordinate 10,758,192 of CM056194.1, forward strand.
CTAGGATTCGCTAAAGCTCTCTGGCTCTCCAGAACACTAATTTCGCTGGTTTCAAAGTTAATTTAACTGTTCATATAGCTGCATTGGGCAACCTGAGAGAAGTTTCAAGACTAAAGATTTGAGTTGCAGGGCAGGGTATTTGCAGTCAAGATTTAAGCATGTGCCCTTTCAGCTGCGTTATATAAAATCCCGGAGAACGCCTGTGCCGACGGTTTTACTGTCTACCTTTCACCTTTCTGTCCTGAAGAATGTGAGGTTTCTCATTTTGTGGAGAAAGGTAAGAAAAAATGGCACAGTCTTTTCCACTTATTTGATATTAAATATATAACACCGTAGATGTGCCTATACTTGAATAGAACTTGGGATAATTTCCAGCTGGTTATTCCCTCATGGGGTCCTAGTTTATTATCCCCTGCCACGAAGTGCAACGGGGGATACTGGATTGGGGACCGTCCATACGTCCCTCTGTCCATCCAGGCCACAATGGGGACAAGATTTCTCTGAAACTATTACACCTAGATGCAAGATATTTTGTATGCTTAATAAGCTACTCATGATCTACATTGAGTTTGGAAATGGATGTCGAAGTATATTTTTTTTACTGAGTTATGGCCCTTGATTGTGGCGGGGCATAGCGATGACACTGTCGTCTTGCCGTCAGTTGTCAGCAAACTTTTCAAGCCGAATTTGAAATTTAGTCAAGTAATTGTGTCCTCCCGTCTCCTCTCTCACAAGCGGACTCACATAATGACTTCCTGTGGAAAGGATGGGAACAATTCATGAATGGCTCTCTTAAATCCTGTATATTACTTTTTTAAAGCAATTCATATCTCACAGAGTTTCTGTGTTTCGTGAAAAGCAAAAATCCTAATGATTATAGCTTTAGATAATCACTCCCTGTTCTTGTTCCTTAATCTTATCTTTATAACCTCTGTCTGAAGAATGCTACACAGCTTCAGCTGCAACAGAACACGCCTTTGTTTTCTGTTAGCTTTGCTAACTCTTCTTATCTAATCTGGGAGTGCCCTCTGACCTTTGGGGCACCACCGTGGGCTGACACTAACCAGGTGGAAAAAGCTTGTTAGTAAAAAAAGAAAAAATGAGGGGGGGAGAAGGGGGGAAGTGTGCAATTGTTAGTGAAGGTAAGTCTGAGAGAATGTGATTTAACACCCTCCTACATACCATCTCAATGATAAACAGAACATTAATATAATTTCAATGAATTATGGCATTTTGGCAGTTCCGACCTGCTTACTTCCATTAACAAGAGCGCTTCTGAGTGGTGCAGACTCTTATTTTGAATGGTCAATTTCTCCTCTCTGGCTGTAGGTCCCATAGATCAAAATGTTCAGTACTAAATCAATTTTTAGTGTTTACATGGGCCAACTATGGCAAGAGTGGACTCATATAAACCCTTTGAGTTCAATTTATTTTATGTCATATTTTACTGAGTGTACATTGCTCAAGCATGTCATATTTTTTGTTTCCTTGACAAATGAATACATTTGTGGACTCATATATTTACCTAGACAGGTTGTAAAGTCATTGAGTGCTACGCTTTGTGACAACATTTCCTGCCCACAAAAATACGGTAAACAGCATTCAGAGGTATTCATGAAAGATCCCTCAATAAATGAATATATAAACATTTAAATTTCATTGTATTTTACGCAAGAAGATGTATGGCATAATACTGTAAATTTGCATTTTTGTTTTTTTTTTTCAGAACAAAGAGATAATAAAATCAGTTACCATCTCAACTCATACATTTTTCATGATTATCATTATAAAAACTGATGGCGTATGTATACCAATAACTCTTTAATGTAAGCTAATATAGAGACTATTAATGACTTATTTGCTTTTACAAACAAGATGTTTTCTTTCCCTCAATACAAATTAATTCAGTACACAGGAAAAAAGTGTGTTTGTGTTCAGTTCCCATTTGAGATACTGAAATTTAATAATTATCTGAGGAGTTAAGGCAGAAAAACCACTTTGTGACTATTCTAGTCCCTCCAGAAAGCCAATTAAAAATGTTTAGCCTGTACGTTAAATATTTTAGCACCGTTAATAAGAGCCATAATGTTTGGGCACCAGGAACAGATTTGTTGCCTGAAGCAAAAATAATCTCTCCCTGTGAATATATTACCTCAGATCCTAGACTCCCCTGCCCCGACTAATACCACTGGGGTTTGGACTCAGTGGTTTACACTCATCTCCCCTGTCAAACAAATGTGATGTGCATACACACAGTTTTGATGTAACTTGCGTGGGCGACTCTTTTGATATCTTGGCGTGGTTGATGAATTGTATGCGACGATAATTCTGTGTTTGATAGCATGCCTGTAACCATGTCAAAAATACTCAGTTGTGGTAATGACATGGTATTGCAGATGTATATGGGAGTTATAAACCATTTTGACAGGTGTCAGGCTGGTGACGGGCTCATATCTACCGGTGTCATGACACAGGTATGTTATGACCCCCCCCTCTCAGAAGACTGTTTCACTGCATCAAAAATGACAGCTAATTTACCGTCATTTTGAAAGGTACTTCTACATGTATTGCTACGTATATACTCCAAATATATGCTTGAAAATGAAAAATACAAAGCAGACTACATAGTGTGCAAAGGTTGGGAACTTTTCAACTGTATAGGCAAGGCCTCATTCTGGATCAATTTATACTGTAGCAAGGTATCCACCCTGCTTCAGTGAGCCATCTTGTGCAATTGTAAATAAACCATTATCTCATTATTTCCTGAGAGGAAACAACACATCTTAATAAAATGTCAAAAGTATGCATGAGCCTATTTTAACATTGTTTTCAAAGACTGCCAGAAACCAAGTGAAGTTTGCCAAATTCAATCAAATGAGTCAGTCAGCTGGCTATACCGGGCATTGTGTTGTGTTTGCTGGCATTATCAAATCAAAAGAGACACATTCACAAAACTTATGATAAACTTTAGTTTTATGGGTCTAGCCAGCTTGGAGACAAATAGAGGAACACAATTAGCATGACACAGCAATTGGATTGGTGGCCTGCCCAAGGTGTATTCCCACCTTGCAGCAAACCATGCTGGGATTGGCTCCAACCCTCCCACAATCTTGACCATGATTAAGCGGATTGGATAATAAACGGACGGAAACAGTATTACTTCATGGCATGGGGAAATTTCCATCGCCAAAGTTTACTTGTGACAAGTTAGGAATTTTGTTTTCCATCAGCTCCTCATAAAGTTGAAAGTGCGGAGAGTGAATTTCTGAAGTGTACTAGCTAAAGCACCTTACAACGTAACGATGTTGATTTTGGAGTCAAGGACAGGTTTTTTGAGTTATGTTCTCAGAGTAAATAAGCCATGCATTTTTGTTTTTGTTTCTGAATAATTGATTTTGAACACCTAGGGAGTGAATAACATATGTTAATGAAAATGTAAAATGACACAAAATCAATTTTGTGAAAAATCACTTTAGACGCCAGCACTGTATTACACGTTGTCGCCTCACACGTTTTGGACACTTGGAGTTTGGTTGAAGTACTTGTTATTAACAATGTGTCACTGAAACTGCCGACGGTAATGACGGATAGGAGAAGTTCCCAGATTCCGACTGAAACTGGCTCTTGTTTACTCACGACTGGGATACGGGGCCAAAATTCGGAGCCGGGGGGGCGAGGGAGGTTGAAGAGGGGACAGGCCTGGTTGCCACAGCGTCTCTTGAACAAGATTAAACAGTGGCTGAGGGCTCAGGAAAGGATCATTAAAACACACAGAGCAGTCCGCAAATATTTGTTCAAGAACAATGCGTGGAAAGTGCCTCAATTCTGTAAATATCCACAAATTAAAGCCAACAGCCGACACACTTTAACCTCATAGTCATCGTTTTTAAATCTAGTGTCCTAGGCTGCCGAGCAAATATAGTGTCACTGTCTCCAAGGACTTAATGAATGTGAGACATACGGCCTCGGCCTGGTTCTGTGAGATGGGCCGCAGTACCGGATGGCGAGTAAACGAGCGAGGCGCTCGAAGGGCGAGGAGGGGGAGGGTCGTCGCAGGTCGCCTGGGGCTAGCGGTGAGTCACCTGGCTGCGTTGAGTCACCGTCTTATTTCTGCAACACGCTGATAACGATGACGATGACTGGATCCCACTCACCGATGTCGGGGGATTTATTTAGGGAGGGGGCCGGAGGGGGGGTTGGAGGTGGGCATAGAGCTCGTGTCCTTGTCCTCCCTCACCTCAAAGCCCTTCTCTAAACAGAGATGTGCCCCGAAACTGAACCCCCCTCCTACCCCACCCTCCCCCCCTCGAACACCAGAGACGGCACCGGCGGAGTTCTGTCGATCGGGGCGAGGGGGGAGCCATGTGCACCACACTGATATCACATCAAAAATAAAAATACCAATATAAGATCGTATCGCACTCCTCTGCTCTCAAACTCTGACGTGAGCATGCAGGACACTTTAGAACAGTATCTAGGCTCGTAAGGTTATGGATACGATATATGGCTTTATCAATAAAACAACAAAAACGACACTCAGGTATGTGTACATGTTGCTCAAAAAATACAGCGCCCTCCATAATTATTGGCACCCCTGGTTAAGATGTGTTAAAAGCCTTAAAATAAATTCAATTTTTATTGCAGAAGCATACTCTCACACTGAAAATTGTAGAAAAATGTAACCTTCAACTCAAGTGAATTTTAAGGAAAAAAAAAAAATCCTGACTAAGAAATAATTATTTTTCATAAAATCACTTGTTCCACAATTATTGGCACCCCTAACAATTCCTAGGAAATAAATGTAATTGAAGTATTTCTGTCATTTCTACAGTAGTTCACAAAGTTGATCAGAGTATCTAGGAACATTTAATTAGTAATTCATCACTTCCTGTTTCCCTGGGGAATAAATATGACGTGACACAGAGGCCATTTCTCTTATCCACTCTTCAACATGGGAAAGACAAAGGAACACACCATTCAAGTAAGGCAGATGTGTGTCGACCTTCACAAGTCAGGCAATGGCTACAAGAAAATAGCCACTCGCCTGCACCTGCCCATATCTACTGTCAGAGGAATCATTAAGAAGTTTAAAACAACTGGAACAGTGGTAAACAAGCCTGGACGAGGACGCAAGGTTATTTTGCCACCACGCACAGTGAGGAGGATGGTAAGAGAAATAAAAAAGTTCTCCAAAGCTCACTGTTAAAGAATTGCAACAAATGGTAGCATCTTGGGGTCACAAAGTCTCCAAAACAACCATCAGGCGCTATCTACATGCCAACAAGCTGTTTGGGAGAAATGCACGGAAAAAACCTTCTCTCACTCACAATCATAAACATAAACGTCTGGAGTTAAGCTAAGCGGTACTGGGACTTCAGCTGGGACCTTTTGCTTTGGTCAGATGAGACCAAGATAGAGCTTTTTGGCAACAAACACTCTAAGTGGGTCTGGCGGAACACAAAAGATGAGTATGCAGAAAAGCACCTCATGCCCACTGTGAAGTATGGGGGAGGATCGGTGATGCTGTGGGCCTGTTTCTCTTCCAGAGGCCCTGGGAACCTTGTTAGGGTGCATGGCATCATGAACGCTTTGAAATACCAGGACATTTTAAATCAAAATCTGGTGGCCTCTGCCCGAAAGCTGAAGATGGGTCGTCACTGGGTCTTTCAGCAAGATAATGACCCTAAACATGTGGCCAAATCTACACAGAAATGGTTCACCAGACACAGAATCAAGCTCCTGCCATGGCCATTTCAGTCCCCAGACCCTCAACCCCATTGAAAACCTGTGGAGTGAGCTGAAGAGGAGAGTGCAGAGGCTAGGACCCAGGTCGCTGGATGATTTAGAGAGATTGTGCAAAGAGGAATGGTCGAAGATCCCTCTTTCTGTATTCTCCCATCTTGTGAAACATTGTGGGAGAAGATTAGGTGCTGTTTTGTTGGCAAAAGGGGGTTGTACAAAGTATTAACATCAGGGGTGCTAATAATTGTAGCACACATGATTTGATGTAAAAGAATTATTTCTTAATGTGGGATTTTTTTCCCACTGAATAAATGCACTTGAATTAAAGGTTGGATTTTCCTCTTTTTTTCATTGTGGTCCTATATTATTTAGAAAAAAACTGAATTTATTAGAAGCTAAAGAACACATCTTAACCAGGGGTGCCAATAATTATGGAGGGCGCTGTACATGGCAGTAGAAAGAATAAATCAGACGTTTAAGTGAACCTCTTTTACAGTGGCGTGGGTTCCTGAACCTCATCAAAGGCTATGACTGCAGCACAGGTTGAAGAGGTGACGGCATTTCTGAGGAATTTTAAATAGTTTCTTCGCGGAGGTGTCTGGACAGCACCGCCATGAAATCAGCGAAGGGAAAAGGTTACACTGCTTCTGAAATTGCCAGCTAATTAAGCGCTATCTGTGAATTTTTTTCTCTTCAGATCCTCATCGCTGTGATAGCAAATTTAGAGCGAATAAGTTGTACTTAACAGTTGACGCCCGGAAAAATTCAGGTGACTCGTAAGGATTAAATTTAGGTTGATTAAATTTCCCTGCTGATTGGAGATCTTGACCTCTCTGGTCCCGAATGAGAGGAATATCTGCGCTGATTGCTTTTTCTTTCAATTATCTTCCCAGAGAAATGTCAGCTCTGAGACTCAGCTCAAAAAAGTCTTAATTTAATAATGCTTACAATTGTAATGAAATGTTACATATTTACCACAACTTTTCAGTGCATAAGTCCAAAACAGCAAGGTCATTTATTTATTTATTTTTAGCTGTGCTCCACTCCTGAGAAGAATTCAGTTTCTTGCAAATGCGGTTTAAGCTTCATTCTTCAAACAAGTATCACATATTTATTTCTTTCTGTCAAAGAGATCAGCTCTCCATGCACAGGCTACAGCTTCCTCTGGTCTATTCCCACAACTGAGTTATGCTTCTGTTTTCTTGAAAAAAAAAAAATTAAATAAACAAAAATTCACAGAGTACAGAGGCAAATCTGGAAAAATTAGAGGCTTGACAAATTTGGTTTCCAGTTGATTTCTCCTGAGTAATGCTATTTAAATATTACAGTAATTCTCAGCACATTTTTGGAAAAGCAATAAAGGTTGTTATTGTGCAGATATTGAGGTATGGAAGCAATAAGGAAATCTGAACTTAGAAAAATAAAGCAAATGTACTTAAAATAAAGGTAATCACCGCCAGTCTGAATGACTTTGCTGGCAATGTTTCAAGAGCTGTTCCCTCATATTCTCACTGGTGGTGCAGTTAGAAATTGGCAGTCTCATTTACCCTGGTATCTATGGCTATTAACACTTTATGATGTCGTTCATAGACAGTTACTGTCAATTTTATGTCCTCAAAATTACTAACGTATATTTCAAAATAAATAGAATCTTAACATGGATGCGCAATCCAAATTCCAAAAAGCAACAGATGCGTAGAGTATATACCACCCGAACAGCATATTGGCATTGCGACTGTTTCTGCTTTGGTTAAAAATGTGAAGTGGAATGCAATGATGTAGGTTTCTCTGTATGTGAAGACAAACATCATTCATTCAATTCACAATACAAGTTTTAGTGGTTTTACACAACATATTTAAGACATTCAGCAGAGGTAGAAATAAGGCAATTTCAGGGTCACCATAACATCAATGATTGTGAAGTGAATCACACAATATTTGAAGAGTTTGTTTCCAAAATGCACTGTATCAAATTTACTCATTTTGAGTAAATCAGCTTTTTCTATGTTGGCGCTATTGCATTTGAAAGAAAAACGCAAAAGCTTTCACCATGAAAAAATACACCTTATAGTCTGAATTTCTAAAACAGATTTTTGCACCATGTGTAAGAAGCACAGGGTCACTGCGCTATGGTATTATCCCAGTTTTTGTAATTTCGGCCCTTTGTGCGTTTTGGAAACAAACTTGTCATTTCTTGTTAAGTACTTTCCTGATAGAACATCGATTGAATAGCCTTTGCAATGATTCTGGGGTCATTACGTGTTTTTGCGAGAAAATGAAACCTAAAGCATGAATCAGATTACGGCGGCCATAGCATGTGGAGAATGGAAGTTATGGGCCAGTTGTTTCAACAGGATACTTGATCTTATCAACGGCAGAGTTTGCTTCTGTTCATCATCTCGACTCTGTGGAAGTAACGCCCTCCCGTCCCCCCACCCTGGAGCCACTGGGCACAGGGGCAATCAGAGCAGCCGGCTGCAGAGTGCCTGTCATCTGTGCACTTAAATAGGGTTCGCAATGTGTCACTCATCGACTGCTCTTCCTGTCACATGACCTGTGTCTGTGTGTGTATAAGTGTGAGTGGAAGTAAGTGCTTGTAGGTGTGTGTGTGTGTGTGTGTGCATGTGTGTTTATATGTGTGTGTGAGTGAGTGCTTGTGTTCGTATTCTGTGTGTATAATCCTGTGTACGTTTGTGTGAGTGTTATGATGTTTGTGTGTCATTGTGTATTTATATGTGTGAGTGCATATGTGTGGTGTGTGTCATTGTGTGCGCGTGTTTGTCATTGCGTGCCTAAATGTGTGTCATGGTGTCCGTGTTTGCATGCGTGTGCGTGTGTGTCATTGTGCATGTAAATGCATTCATTCATATTAGTGTACGTGTATGTGTCATTGTGTGTGTGTGTGTCTGTGTGCATGCCATTGTGTGTGTCTCTGTGTCTGTATGTGTAATTGTGTGTGTGTGTGTATCTATGTGTGCTTGTGAGTGTACCTGTCATTATGTGAGTGTGTGTGTGTGTGTTAGACAGCAGAAGCAGAGAGAGAAAAACAGACAATAACTAAGAGCAGGGAGAATAAAAATAGACCCAAAATATCTATTTTTTTTCCGGCAGTATATTCCTTTAACTTTCTCATCATTAGGGATGCAGCCACATCACAGCATCTCAGCCCTGGTTTCTGGGTCCCTTAGAGGTTGCATCATACGACCAATTATCTGAGAATACAATCTCATCTTATCTCTGTCAGGCCTTTCACGGTTGTAAAATAGATGAACAAATAAATCAGTGTGGCTAATTCGTTAATTGGCTTTCTGCTTTGCAAGCACACTAAACATAAACTCAGTGTAGTCCTCTATGTAAAAGAGAAATGAAGAATGTGTACTAAAGCAACAGAGGGAAGATAAAAACATGGTAATTGTTAGAACAGACATGAAAGCATGTTCACCAGAAAGGACAGAAAATCACATATTTTAGCTCAATCGCAGCAAATCCCCTTGATGCCGAGTTTCTGTACCACTGATTAATACATAACCAGTTCGCTATTAGCATTAGCGTGTACGTGAGAACAGGGTACAGTCCTTCGGTTACTGCAGTGCTTGATGGCTAGAGATCTACTGAGATAATAATACCCTGTTCTCTGATTAACTCATACATATTCCTCTAACACTGTGACCCTCCTCGCCTGTATAGGAAGGGACCTCCGGTCATGTTAGCGCGCTCATTTATCTGTGTTCCCGACTCATTCGCCCTGCTGTCTTTGAGAATGCGCACTGCCTTACATACACAAGATCCAATTAACCTTCTCCCACGAGCCTCCCATAAAAAAAAAACAACTCCACACAAAACAAGTCGCCGGCACCGAGAGGTCAGTGGCGTTATGATAAATATATTGATCACCATAGAATAAGAAATGATTTATGAGCCAAGAAATATTCACCTCGTTAAGGCTTTGAATAGTAGCGAATTATGCAAATGTCGAGCCTCTCCCTCGCAACGGCCCCTGAACATTAAAACACTTGTTTTGAATGGAAGGGAAGGTTCTTTGTGAATCAGATACAATGTGTTTTCATATTTTATAAATACAATTACATTAAGGACCTTTTGGAGTCCATACTGAGGTTTTTTCAGCCAGTCATCCTGCTATTCATGTGTGACATGGAAAGGCCAAGGGCAAAGCTAATGGTGGCTCCACATAATTCAAAGTGAAAAAAGAACAGGCACGAAAGAACTATTTTGACTTAGGTACTTCTTGCACACAGGTCTTCAATTATTTGTTTCCTGACAATGTTACACAGACAAGAAAGGAGTATCTTTTTCGTAAATACAGGAAGTTTTAAGTCTTACATGGGGTTTAAGCATTACCCTAGCTGAAAAATGTGAAGACCAGCCTGCTTCCCTTTATTTATAAAATTTGTAGCTGGACATAGCAAGCTAAAATGGAGAAGAAAGCTGGTGGCTGGTGGTCATACTAAAGTGTACTAACAGTGTACAGCAGTGGCTTAAGCCTTGGTCATCGGGGACTTCTTGTGTTCTGGTTTTATTACAGCCACAATGGCAATCCCAGAATTTTAATAGGCAGTTAATTTTTTCTTGCTTATGGGCTTTTTAGTGTGGGATTAATTAAACTCCTAAATAAGATTTTGTCAGAAATTGCTTTGGATGCCATGAAGAATAACATTTCTGCAGGCACACAGTCTTTATTGGTCTAGTTGCAAACAACACTTACATATTAATGTGCATCATTGCATAACAATGGACAAACTATTGACAACTGTTCAAATTAAAAACTGGGGTGAATCCTAACAGTTGTAGACACCTGTCCACCAAAACTACTCATTAAAAAGATGAAGAATTCAAGGACATAGTCGATAAGAATGAGACAAACCTGTATAGCATTCAATTTACGGGTAAAAAAGAATTACAAGCGAAATTATCATGAATTGAGTAATCAATGAAGGAGCCCCTTTACCTCAGCCTTTTGGTCATTACTTTTTAAAATTAACCTCTTCAACTCTGCAATCTCATATATGGGTTTGTAAAATGCAGTTACTGTATTCAAATCTGTGGAACTTCAGGTCCATTTTAAATTCTAGTGGAGATCCCAAGGTTTCCAACAATCCCAAATATATCTTGCTGAATTACTGGGAAATGTGTATAAAAAGATGTACTAGATCCATATATTTTCCATTTGATGTAGTGCTGTGGTCATAAAACTTGGCGTCCTGGGTTTGAATATTGCTCTCAATATACGTGTCATGCAGCTTCAGTGAAGCGCTGCTACCAGCAGATACAGAATATGTATGTGGCATTGTCCTATAATATGGAAAAAACATTTTTCTTACTTTGAATCTATTTAAGGGGAAATTCAAGTGAAAATCTTAATTTAAAGGGTTAATGTTATTGCTAACCACACAGAAAAATAAGCACAATATGAAGTAGGGAATTTTATCCTCTGCAGTTGTAAAGCTATTTTTGGCATAAAGATAATTAAGTAGGCAAATAGCCCCTCTAAGTATTTCTAAAACATTAACAGCTTGTTAAAATTCTGGGATTGCAACGAAGGTTGGATTGAAAAACAGGATACACAGGGGTCCCGAACACTGAGTTTGAGAACAACTGCTCTACGCAACAGGACAGTTTACAGATAAACAGCTGGTAAATACCAGGAAAATGCAGCATTAATAAGGCTGAACATGTTTGATGAAACTGAAATTTTCAGCGGACTTTGAAAGCTTTTTCAGGCATGAAATTTACTTGGGTTCAGAATACATTGCAATAAGAATTTCACCGTCAAAGATGCACCACACAGACTTTTATCTCCTTTGGTGTCGCTGGGGACAAGTTTTTTTGGAGCGCGCTCAGTACGATCAATGTACAGGAAGTGCTCAAGCTCTCCCACGAGTCCACTTCCTGCTTCACAAGCCTCACTGACTGCACAGCAGAGAGGCCCCATTCACTCTCACACTGTCTGCTTCCTGTAATGGCATATCAGTGTCACACCGTAACACCCTCAATTCCACGCAATGAGCTGGAGCGAGAAGTTTTGCGACCATCTTGGGCCCCACTGCGAGAGGGACAGTAAGAGAACTGTCGGAGCGTGTATGTCAGCGGAACCGCTTTTCCTGCCATTAAAACTGTCCACAGCCCGATCGCACACAGTTGGAAAACGTCGTTCAGGAATCCCGGAGTCCAAATGAAGTGCTCTCAGGAATTTCGCTTGCAGTAGTGACTTGCCTCCGGATAATTCTCCTAACAATGATGATGCCCTTCCAGCCAATTAGGGGGAATACATGGAAATGCACAGCTCAGGTAATTTTTTTTTCTCGTTTGGTCACGAAAAATTCTGGCGTATTTCATCAGTGCTTGGAAAAAAGTTCTGAATCCAGTTTAATAATCAAATAAAATGGTGTTTGACTTCTATTTCGTCCTGGCTTTTTCCAGTCCTAGAATCCTCTTCCTTGAATCCACAAAATTCGCTGCAGAGGCTCAAAAGATGAAAGTGATAAGAAATAGCTTTCTAACCTCACTTGATGCACAAGACGACACTAGATTCATGGTGATCTGTGATTGGATGATTTGGAACTTGGCCATAAAGCACTCACAAATTGTTCATAAATCCTCCCCTTCCAACCAAAGAAATAACAATCATGAGTCAGTCATTTTAACCTTGTAAAAAGCTTTACAATATTTTTTCCACCCACAGGAATGGAGTATTCTCGCTTGCTTTAAGTTGATGTTTCCATGACAATACTTGGCAATACTGTTTTTATGGTTATACTGTAAATTTGTCGTGTCCAATCCCACTCGAATCTGGAATGTTGAAACAACAAACTATGTATAACAATGCACGTGTGCAACTGCCATCTTCGGAGAGCGCAGACAGTAAATGATTCTCCAAAACATGCGCCTGCGGCCCCCTATTCTTTTCACTAATAGATTCAAACCTCACATACACAGAACAAGGGTCGAGGAACCCGCAATGTGTGCTTGCTCAGAATGCTACTGACGAGCCCAGATGGCCAGTTGGAGGAGCTTTAGCAATGAATAATGCTAACCCAAACTGACTCACCCTCCCATATCCCTGAGCAGCGCAAAGTCAATTATGCATTGTTCTCATGAGGCTGCTGGATTGGCAACACATTTATCTTATTTGTCAGATAAGTTATGGAAACAGTATTTTAAGTGTACATATAAGATAAAACTATTTTTTGCAAGACTTTATTTTTTTCCTGTCTTTTTTTCTCAGAATGGAAAGGTAGTTTGATCTCAGAGTGATCGACCAAGGAATGGATTGAGCACGCATGACTTCTGTCATGTGCTCGGCATTCAAAATGATTTCCATCCAAGCGCTCAGAGACCAGTCACACTGAAAGCAACAGCTCTGACAGGGGAAAGATAAGCATGCCGCAAGTGTGCATACCTGATGGGGCTAACATGTGATGAACTGCTCAGTCTATTTGCTTTATCGCTCATGTTTCAGCAGGCTCCTCCATCATGTCATATTTCTGAGAGGAGATTTGAAGTTACAGCAAAGACAGTTGGGAGAAGGACATTACAATTCATGATAACCGTGGCGATAATGTGATGCCAACATAACACTGTGTTTGATATCGTATATACTGTATTTTTAAGAACAAACTGAACTCATTTATTACCCGTTATCCAACTCTCATTTTACCTATTTTCACCTCACCATTTGGGCATACTTGCAGCCGAGAGGGCTGGCAGATAAGGCCATTAGCACTAACCTCAATTGGCATGTGAGTGACAACATTGTTTACTGGGAAAAGGACAAAGAAGTTGCCGTATATCTTCCGCCATTCAGACTGTGCAGGGGAATTGACCTGTTCACGATACAGCTCTCTCTCTCCTCAGTGTCCCCAGCTTCTTTATGGTCGCAAATGCAGTTTTGATTCCTCGCCACATATGTTGCCACAAATCATTTTTAATGTCGATTTCAGGAGCTGCGCTTCAAGTGTGCCAGGAGTTGTATAATACTAGAGTGAGCTCATGGAGTGGTGTTCATAGCAGATCAAGTCTCTCTCTTTTTCTCTCTCTCTCACACACTCACACACACACACACAACCAGCTTCCTCCTTACTTCATTGAGTTATGGTCCCTTTCATTTGTTTTTTTTTTTTTTTTTTGATTACTACTCCAATGTACCTCCGGAAATAGTCCAAGTTGATTGATTGATTCTTTGCAGTCTAACGACACTTTCAGCTTTTTCTCCGGCTACCTTGCGTCACCCGCTGCTCTCTATTAAGCACATCGGAATCAAAGCAAATTTAATTCATTCATGCAAATGGGCTATTTAGACACTCCAATTAGCCTGACGTGCATGTTTTTAGATTGTGGAAGGAAACTGAAGTACCCAGAGGAAACCCACTCAAACACAAGGAGAACATGCAAATTCCACACAGAAAGGTCCCAGGCTGGATTTGAACCCACAACCCTCTACCCGCTGCTAAACCGTGTCACCCTGGCTCCTATTGAGGTTATTTCAGAATGCAGTATGTACTGGAGAAGCAAAGAGGTTTCAGATTTAATTAATTTGATATGCCTTGCTCTGTAAGGAAACATGGAATTATACTTACATACTAATCATATTTATTGTGATATACAGTCAGGTCCATAAATACTTGGGCACTGACACAGTTATTGCCCTTTTAGCGATCTACCACAGCATATTGTAGTTGAAATTAATTTATGAATATGAGCTCAACTTTCACTCTAATTTCAAAACAAACCTATTACAGGAATATTGGAAACTTTAAATGATCAAATTATAAAATTTGAACTGCCTTAAAATGACATAAGAAACCAGTGAGCTCAGAAACACCCAAAGGCTTGGAACACTACAGCTTACGATTGTGGATTAGAGAAGAATTATCTCCTTGCTGACTGAAAAGCCTTTCACTGCAGTTGGCCAGATCAAGAACATCCTCTGGACAGTATACGTATCCATGCCAAGAGAAAACTTCATCTGAGTTAATTCTTTTTTTTTTGGGAATTTTCCCTTTATTCGATAGTTATACAGTGTAGAGAGACAGGAAAGTTGGGGAGAAGAATGGGGGAAGACATGCAGCAAATGACCCGAGCCGGATTTGAACCCAGGTCGCTGCGGGAAGGACACAGCCTTTATGGTACGCGCACTTAGACCGATGAGCCACCGGGGCGCCCCCATCTGAGTTAATTCTGAGGGTATACCAAGAAATGTAAATCACTGGAAAGCCTGAAAAAAGGATGTCTGCCAAAAACATTTTTAAAAAGCCAGATGAGACAAATATTGACTTGCACCAGAATGATGGCAATAGAAGAGTATGAGGATGGGAAGGAGCTGCTAATGATCCAGAACATTCTACCTCATCAGTGAAACATGGTTACTTGCAGGCATGTATGACTGGCAGTCGAACTGGTTCTCCAGAGTCGCAACCCTTGTGTGAATTCCTATTCGGTCTCCTGCCTTCAAGCTGCTTGCGTCTCTATTAGAAGTATTGTCTCTTTTGATTGGTTTATGTCCCACATGCTTTCCTCACCAGCTGTGTTCTATTCATGTCTCCCCTCCCTCACATGTGTGTTGATGTATTCATACCGCTTACTTTGAGTGTGTAAGTTGCTGGATTTTCACCGGCGATATGCGCTTCAGCAACCAGTCAAAATTTGCTTGTAAAGCTCTTTGTCTTCAGAAATTATTCGTAATCTTTTATGATCGTAATATATGGAAGTTCTCCTCCAAGTGCTATTAACTCATTCCCTACGGCAAGCCGCTGCCAATGGCGCGGCGAATTCTACCATACCCTACGGTAAGCCGGTGCCAGCGGTGTGGATGACCATTCGCAGTCCGATGAAAACACGAAATCAGTTGACGATCGCGGTGATGGGCCACCTGTACTTCAATACTTTATATTGTGTAATTTTCGGGAAAAGTATTCTGTACAAACGCGACAATTTTATATAAAAGTATTCCGTAGGGAATGTGTTAATAGGAACAAGCTCCCATGCCTTACTCTCAGTCTGCAGAATTGGGACTGCATTCTACTTACAAAATCTCAGTATGTTCCGCTTCCCAGTTTATTAGGCACAACCTCCCAAGCCTTTTGCGGTCATCAGGGTTGGGACCACATTCCTGTGAAACTCCACAGTCCTGCCATCTGACAGTTCAGCTCTGGCAAAGTGTGTATTCCATCTGGCAGCTGTCCCAATAATCCACTGGCCGAGTATTAGCTTCACCAACACAGCTTCGCCTGTTACATCTCAACTGAACTGTGGCATTCAGCTCTGGGCTCCAGCCCTCTGTCTTACTGTATTACTATCAATAAACCTAACAATTGCATTGTAAATAATCACAGATTTAGCTAAATGCTTCAAAACTCACCAGACAAAACTGCACAGAGCAGATAGATAATACATGGAGGCACTCTGCAAAAGCAATCCACTTTTTCAAGGCAAAAAAGTGGAATGTTCTACAATAGCCTAGCAATTAAACTGACCTGAATCCAAAATAGCATACATTTCACTTCAAGTATGAAACACTGGAGGCAAAACATCCTATGAGTTTGCAGGAACTGGAGACAGCTACAGTGAAGGCCGGGCAGAACATCTCCACGGAGAAAATTCAGAACTTGGAGATGTTTATGAGCTCCAGACATCAGGCACTTCAGGATTTGCAACCATGTATTTAAACTGCCGGTTGAATTTGTGATTCAACTGGTAGTAGTGTGTCCAACTATTTTTGAGACTCAAAAGTGAGATTCTAAAATTGAGGGTCCATGGATAAAAATGGATATAACTCCCACAAGATCCATAGAATATTTTGGACAAAACACTAACATTTAATGTTGAAAGTCTACTCATCCGGCACATCTTGACTGTTTCCAAATCCACCGAGGCATTCAGTGCGAAAATTAAGGGGTGATCTGGGGTTAAATGGGCAAAATTTGATTTTTTTTCCAAAAATTTTTTTTTGAATAAAAATATTGTATAATAACCCACCTTTAATAATCACTAATTGCTACAAGGATTAAAAACTGAATTTTGCCATAAAATCATGATTTAAAAGCAACTGTGATGATGAAATTTATGCTTTTCACTCCAGGAAAGTGATAAACATTTGAATAATCAGATAATACAGTCTGAAAAATGGGTGTAAGCCACAGGCTAAGACTGAACTCAACTTTTCAATGCGGTCTAATGCATTTTCCATTGATTTCCTAAGTATTACTTTTTCCATGTTTCTCATATTTGTGGCAGCCATAACTTTTTTATTTATAATTGAAAATCAATTAAATTTGGGCTGCAGGTACTTTACTTCATTAGAAATGCAATGACATAGGGAAATTTTGTCTATCTGTTACATACTTTGAATATTTTGAGCATTCGTCAGATTCTGCGCAAAATAATTTCAAAATTTGAGTGAAATGCCCCAAAATCACAAAACTGATAAATTGGGCAAAGAATGGCTATGCCATTGCATTTGGATAAGCAATGGCTTTTAAATGATGAAAGAAAAACTGAATTCTATCATAGAGTTAAAGAGGAATTGGTGCCAGAAGTTTTCTGCATATTTAATGAGCTTGCTCGGTTACCATGGCAACCGCATAAACAGAAAAATGCCAACTTGCATCTTTTTTGGTGGTTATTACATATACCTCTTTAGATTAATTCTGAGTTGTTTCCTGGTGTCATTTTTCATTTAACCCCAGATCACCCCTTAATGAAATTGTGTCAATATTCAAATACTTATGAACTTGACTGTAAAGAGTAAACACTCAATGAGAAATACTATAATATAAATTACCATACTGTTAATAAAAGTTGAATAGCTTTAAACTTTCCAGAAATTGCTTTGTAACAGATAATGAAACAGATATGTGGGAGGATTATGGGAGTAAATTACTTGTGCTATCCATTCTGGCAGCATAATTTGCTACTGAACACTTATGCCAGCAAATTGATGTATTTCTATTTAATTCTAATATAAGCAAAGTTAGCTGAGTAAATCCTTAAAGGAAATGTAGATGGGCAGCAGTAACTCATCTGATTCAAACTCAAGGGGCCCGATTTTAATGATCCAAGTGCAATGCCTGAAACGCGTGGCAAAAATGCATTTATGGCATGTCCTACTCCATTTTCACTCGTTTGATGGCAGGTAAGTTGAGCGCAAAGTAAGGTGCCTGGGGCAAAGTAGTTGTGCTTAATCACTTAATTCATCATTGGCGTGTTTTGGGCATCACATGAAACACGCCTAAGTGTCACCTCCCATGCCCTTTAAAAGCAAAGGGCAATCGCACCTTGGCCGATTGCTGTTATAATGGTGGATTTTCCAAGTAGCAGGAAAAACGCTTCTCTGCAGGGGAAATGGGTCTGCTCATGCACAGAGTGAAAGCGCGCGAGCACACCAGGGCTGAATGTACGGAAACCTGATCCCAGAAATCTCCCAAAATGCTAATATACGTTGTACTAATAAAAAGCATTTTTTAAAATATTGTCCAAAGTTTTTGAATTCATGTCCAAACGAAAGAATCATCATAAGCATTGAATCCCCAGGGTTGCATTTGAACACGTGCATACGAGCTAAAATTAGCAAATGAAAAGGAAAAAATTATAAATTCATGGTCCTGGGTAAAAAAAAAAAAAAAATTGCATGCGGGTGGGGCACTGCTGACAGAAATTAAAATTTACGAGAAAAAAACACTTTGGTCAGAAGTTATGAAAAGAAATATAAGTGCAACTTTGGCCTGATGGTGGCGCTACAGAACTTAAAGCATGGACCCCAAAATTAGTGCACAGGTTATTGGGACAAACAGCTATCAGTGTACCTAACTTTTTACCTTACGGTTCGATGGTTTGCCGTAGACCTCCATTGTTGGAGAATAATGATAAGAAGAATTCTACTTAAAACGATAGGTGCCTTTGAGAATAATGATAAGAAACCTAATTAAAACAATAGGTGCCTCTGCACACTTGATCGGCCCTTAATTAAACAATAAATGATTGCATTTCCCAAGCATTTCATGGAAACGGGATTTGGATTTCTCTGAAGCTTTAGAAAAGAACCCCGCAAGAGCTGACATATCTGAAGCAATCCCAAAATCTGCTTTAATTTAGGTCAGGAGAAAGAGGGTGTTGAGATTCTGGTCTCGGTTCAACAGGAAGACTGATCATAGCCATCGTTCCAAAGCATTTCTCTGGACTCTACTTGTTCCAGTGCACATGCTGGAAAATCTTGCTGCGTAATGCTTTTAGGGAGCATTACAAAGTCCCATCTCAATACAGACAATCTTCTAATTTTTCGCAGCTTTGAGCTGCATATTAGTACCGATTCATGCCCAACGGCTTCCCAAATTGTGGGACACCTGTGACGATGCCCCTCCGCATGCTCCGCATGGTTTATGCGACCGGGGAGTACAACCAGGAGAGAACAAAAGGTAACACCGCAGATAGCTGTGAGTACCGTAGCGTGGTTGAGAGGGGATAGCGACGTTAATTACAAATGATGCTGCTTTGTTTCTCTGTTAATCAAAACAAACCTCATGTTCCTGATATGGGAGCAGTTATCTTCTGCGGCTGCTGCCAGGTCCCAGAGCATGGGAGGCGTGGATGTGGAGTTCCTGTGTGCGGCTGGGGTCTATGCTGTGTTTCTGTTTACTACCCCGTGAGTGTGTAAAGCACAATGACCATTGTCACTTTTAACTGTGGAAAGAGCCGGGGTTTCACTAGTAAACTATATCGCTGAAAGTATGTGGACACTCATTGGTCTGAGGCTGTTGCTCGTGGTTTGGACACTATTCCATTAAAGGAAAATCCTGATGCATACAAACAGTATGTACAGAAACTGCAAGGTGTGGGGTGGAAGGATAAGACATTCCTAATACTGTGCAGCTCGCTGGCAGTTCATATTGTATTATTGCCTTTCAACTGCCTAAAGGGTAACTTATAAACTAATTTATTTCATGTACGAATGTTTGTAGCTGGCATCTCGAAATGTGTTTTAAGTAACTATTTTAAATGACAGCTATGGACCGTCAGATATTTTTGGAAGCTTATTTTATCATTATGTCGCTCGACCATCCATCATAAACATTAGCTGTGGAAGCATTGTGATATGATAATGTGTATAACTTTTTTCATATACTCCCTGCATTGCATTGCCTGTCATAATACAATTAGCCATTGTGTCAGGGGGAATTGCTAGTATCGTCTTTTTCCATTGCATTCTGGGTAGGCGCACCGTCGTTTAGTTTAAAGCTGCTATCAATGTCATCTCCCTATCACATTCTCCGGCGATTTGCATTTTTCCCATCACCACCAAGGACGGCAGTGGCAAGGCACAGCCGGTGCGACCCCTCGCATCACAGCAGGTGGCTGCTGCTGAGGTTATTACTGCTGCCTGTCTTTCGCAGTTCAAAAATCCCGCAAGCTAATCTTCAAAACTTAGCTCATGGGAAAGCGCTCCTCAGCTTCAAACGGTTCAGTCTCATTTTCCCTGTGCCATTTCTCCCCGGCCCCTTTTTCCTCTCAGTTCTCCGGAAGGTTCCCTCGAATAGGATCCGTCTATTAATGGAGCGCATCTGGACGGACCTTATCTTTTGTCCTCCGTTCGTACGGACTTTGAAGGCCGAAGCCAATCTACGGCGGTTGTCTGCCGCTGGTTTCCTGCTGGGGTAGGCCGAGGCCCTCGATAACGCGGCGGTGATTTAGACGTTAACCCGCGGTCACCTTGCCACACCGCTTACGGTACGGTTGACAGGACAGAATCACCTGGGTTCTCACTCATAGCTCATGGTAAACTTGAGAAAGTAAATACAGTATATCTCTGTTGCACATTCAAGATGGCTTCTTTTTATATGTATAATAATAATGGTAAAAATCTTTCAAAAATCTACATGTAGAGCAGCTGTTATAACCAAGAAGCCAAGAATTCATGCAAAATCCTTTTTCAAAATGCAAAATCCTCCCGCCCTCCCTGATTTAGTTTTAACCAGCCAGATTTGTAAAGAAGCACAATTTGAAAGTCCAGAGGTACTTGTATAATTAATCACTGAAATCAGCTGAGGTTCATGGGTGAGAGGAACAAACAGTCGAAATTTCATTTTCCTCCCCGTGGGTTTTACGCGTCTGCAAGCATCTGCACACCCTCACATTCATTCCCAGAATTTCATTTTCAAAATGTTCGTCGCTCAAGCTCACAATGACTCACCATGCAGCACTCATGCCAAAATCTATAATTTGTTATATTTTCGAGTATACTGGTGTAATATAATGTCGTGTTATATCTGTGAAGCGTTACGTTAATGGTTGAGAACAAAGCTCTTAAAGCACATATTATCCCTGAGCTATATCCTTCTCCCAACTGTTCAGCTGTTCTGTTGCTGGAGTTGGGCAGAGTTGAGCTCTTGCTGCAATTCAATAGGAGACAGCTTTCTTTGAAGGGAAACCTTTGCAGTGAAATGACCAATGGTACATCTGAACCGTGCGACACAATGTATTGTATCTTCAGCCTGTCTGGTTATGACCAATGCGCTGAGACAATGTGCTTTCATTCGTAATGTACTGCGTCCTTCAACATGGCTTTGAGTAGGGCTGTAAAACACAGGCTTACATCCAGTCACTGGGGTTTCAACTCTAATGTCTGGACTGTAGCGTCTCCACAAAACTATTTTTTTTACGGCTGTTAATTATTCTTATATCCACCTGTATCCATCTGTTCAAAATGTTCACATCACACCTTGGATAACAAAAAAATGCAAAAAATATTATAATCTGTATTCTATTAAGTATCCTTACAGGGCATGCTTCATATGTAACAGAATGCATCAGCCGATGATTATGACCAGAGAGTCATGCCGCTTACAGAATACAGTGAATTTCTGGTTCTCAGATGGATTCACCTCAAGCCCAAGTTATTTGCATATTCTGACTAGAGTGTCCTAATATCATTAACCCTCACAGCGCCAAATACAAATAGTGTTGCTCAATGATGTAAGATATCAAATTCAAAGCTGCAGAAAACCCATCGTGTGGCGACTTGTTTAAAAGAGCTCCGGCAGGGGAGCTCTTTTAAACATGTTGCCACGCGATAGGTTTTCAACAGCACAAGATAATTTAATTTATAATTTCTTGAAAATTTATTTCAGCGCTCAGGGGGTTAAGCTCTATGAAAAAGGCAACAAAAATCTCAGAGGCACTTCCCTGAAAAAGCGCACAGGAGCCCAGATGTCCTTTGTATTTCGTATCAAATGATGGATCTGCTTGACAATAGTCACCCTTGAAGCTCCAATTAGAGGTGGATGTTTAATGATAATAACTAGATGAAGCGCTCTCGGAATGCCCCCCAGGGGCCGATTGTTCGGGCGGTATGATGATTACAGGGTGAAGAGTCCCTGGGTCATCTGGCTGCCTGTTTACGTTGAAATGATGGCCGTCCTCTTTACCGCAGGGCAAGTCCACAATGAAACAGAGGACTGACCGACTGTAAAGCACGTTTCTTGTGATATCTCATTGTGGGCTTCTCTGCTGAACCGCCTCAGATGATTACATCACCATAAGATAACTGCCAGTGAAGCAGATTAGCTTCCAAGCCTTTTACTAGCATATGAAGTTTTCAAACTGCAGTTTGGCCATGCAAGTAAAAAAGCCTAACTAGGGATGGGAGTTGAAAACTAGCCATAGCTATAATCTCTTTGTGCAGAACATTAGCTTTGTGAACCTGGTGTAAGCAGGCAGTAATGATGCTATGTCTCTTGCATTGTCCCTATTCAAATAAACAATAAATAAATAATATGCGATAAATGATGAGAGCACTGAATTCAGATTTTCATCATGCCGCAAATGTTCTGAGAAGGGATTGTGTCTTTGCGTGTGTGTGCAAACAGAATCTCCTCACATTCGCAAGAAATAGCCTGGCCTGTATAGCGAATCAGTTAAGGTCGCTCAAATTCAGGGCATGAAGCAGATGGCGAGCAATGACTTAGTGCCATTAGTAAAGTTACAGCATGTTTCAAAGGCCATTATGTCAGTCTTAATTGCTGCCGTTAGAGTAAGATACGAAAAAAGGCACAAACGAGTTCCTCGCCGGACGCACGTTTCGGTTAATTCTAGCCCCTAACTTCCCTAAAAACCATCTGCTTGATTTGTCTTCATTGTTTAAAAACCCTGGCCCTTCCCTTCTGAGGTCTCCTAATGCAGCCGTACCGTTTTCTAAACAAGGTATCTGAGGATAGCCGACTTGTGCAGAATTCTCATGAATACTCATTATCTGTTGCGAGCAACACATTGCCGCCTGTGTGAATACGGCCAAACCAGCGCCCGGGGAGTTTCTATGAAGGTAATAACACCCGGGGAAAGAGTTTCATCAGACAATTTCAGCATTCGTGATTCAGCATCGCTGGGACTATTACCGTAGTGTGCACACAGAGGAGTCTATTCAGCTTCATTGCCGTGATCCTGTTCAAGCTCTCATTCCACCTCTTCCCCAGGAGCATTACGGAGCAATCTCCAGTTCCGTTTGGGCACTTGTGTTTAATGATGATAGTAAACTGTGATTTTTTTTGGCTTTCGGGAGAAAATCCCTGCAATTCCTTCCCAATGCTGCCACTTCTGAGGGTCGTGAAGGGGGTTACAGCGACGACAGACAGCCGTTCTTCAGGAAAGGAGTGTTTGCTGAACTGTTTGACAGGCACACTCAGGTACATTCCTCAAGCCCGGGCCAGTTCAGAGCGCTGCTAAATTACATCTACCCCTTACGGCTCCATATGCTGCACAGAATTAAATAAGGAGAACATGTACTTTGCATATATTCTGCATATGTGTAGTTGCAGCACTGGCAGAAAAGGCTTAATGAGAAGAGTTGTGGATTATTTTCAGTGGTGGTGATCAATGAGTATCCCAACAGTTTTGACTAGATTCACCTTCTCTGAGCAGCTAACAACGAAGAGCTAATCGAGCTGTAAATTTGCATATCACAGGCTGGCCGCACCATGAATGGGTGGATTGGTATTCTAAAGGAAAAATACTCAGCATGAACCATTCTTTTTTCACAAGTGCTGACAACTGGTGATGTCTTTAGTTCCATCTCAGGTAGAAAACAAGTGGTGCCAGGCACAACAAACCCCGCCCCTCGCACATACTTTCACCTACTTGTACGAAATTCAATAGGGATCTATTCTGGGTCAGTGGCAATCCCAAAACCCAATTTGGGGTGAATTTGGCCATTAGGTTTGCTGCTAGAGTGTTAACAAACAAACACAGAAACAAACAAACGCACAAACACACAAACACACAAACAAACTGAACCAAAAACAATACCCCTTCCCTCACCCTTCGGGTGGGGTGGGGTAATAATATTAGCTGGTATCAAGGCACTGTTGGCTTGGAATGTTAGATTTCCTCACCCCATTGGCAAGCCTTATAGTGAGTCACAGCTATCTCACCCAGTTGCCCATATTGTTGCCTAATTCGATGAGAAAATAGCAGATATTAGTTTTTAAGTCCAAATTTCAGGATAATATACATGTAAACACTTCTGCTATTTTGTTTTCACCATGGTAAGCGAGTGAAAATTCCACCGGCATCTCCCTTATGGCCTCACTAGGGCTGTAATTTGGTACTTTTTCACGATGAAACCCAGGTGATTCCCCCTCGCCACCCAAACGGAATTCCCCGCCCCCTTTCTCCCCCGCGGGGACGGTTTTCCATTAGGCCTTTCAAAGGCGGCCGAGAGTGACGCGACCTCCGACCTCCCACCTCGTTTGACCATCGGCCCGAGGGTATGTGGGCGGGGTCGATGAGTGCCGGAGAGTGCTTGCTCATTAGTGTCTGTCCGTGATGGACAGCGTGGCTGCACCTATAGGGCACGAGAATCTGTCAGCGGGAATAATGTGGAACAGAGCTGTCCAAGTGCGGTTAGGAGCTGAGCAGCAGAAATGCCCTCCTCATTGTGTTGGTCTGATCATTCAAGTGGTTCCCGCTCATCTCAATGACATTAATAGCATTTACCAAAAAGATGTGGGATGTTAACTATCAATAAAACTGCTCATCAAGGCTTGGACAAGAACACTGATGGAGAAACAGTTGAAGAGCTCTTCTTTAAGATTACACCGCAGAAACAAAGGATACAAATCAAATAAATGAACTGTGTTGTCCGGTCTTTTTATCATCTTTTTATCTTTAACATTTATCAAATACAACTGTCCACATAAACAGACAAGCTACATTTAAGAAAATCACACTGGATACCAATCCCAGTTAGATGTTGCTCAATACATATCCCAATAAATTTAAGTAATTGATTTGATCCATATTTTTCCAACTGGGATCGCACTGGTTGTAGGGAAGGGGATTCATCATTGCAGAAGACATTCTTGTACATCAAACCACAAGAAAATTACAGGAATAAATCGGGCATATCTGTTGACTGAGAAAAATTGTGCTGCTCATCTGCAAATCGGACACCATACAACAGCTAAATGTGACCATTTTAAAAACTCCGTCAGAATCCCTTTATGTCACCTCCTGCAGCGCTCCCCCGGACTCCGCGCACCTCCTTCTTCATCTAAACGCTTGCAGGTATCCCCAGGCCAGCCGCGGGAGGGTGGAAACATTATCCATTCAAATTTAAAATAGTGCGATGGGAGACGGTCTGTCCAGAATCTATTTCCGCTCTATCAACGCGAGATATGAGTTAATGTGATACAAAGTCATGCACAGACTCTATTACTCTAAAACCAAACTGAATATAATCACCCCATCAGCTTCCATCCCCAGCGGGAAAGAACTACGGCCACAGAGAGCTCAGGGATCCATATTTCTTGCGATTTTTTCCCGCGTCTTTCACCGTTTTCTCGACATGAATATTCCGGGGGTTTCCTGCGGTATATGAGAAGCAGATCAATCTGAACTCGCTCTCTTTGGACGCGCGGAGGCCGCTCTGGGATGACCGCGTGAAAAGAAACTGCTCTTGATGTTCGGTATGATGGCAGGAGAGAAATCATTCTGGAAGACCGGCGCTCCTGCGCTTCTCTCTGCTTCCATCAATGGCCGCCTGACGGGACATTATATAAATGGAAATGATATGATATTGTACGGTCAATTCAACTGACTCCCCCTGCACATTAATCTATATTCTGAGATTTATCATTGATGCCACTGAACATTTGTAGTGCTGTCTGGCAGCTGGTTGTCTACATGACTGTATGTATGTTTTCTTTTGCACGGCAGGACATACACCTCTGAAAGATCACAGAAATTAAATGATACATATTGACAGGGCAGAGGTGTAGTACTGTGGTTAAGTAATTGCACCTGTTTGTGGTCAAGCACCCATACATGCACATACACACTCACACGTACACACGCACACATTCATGCAATCACATACAACTGCAAATGCATGCACACTCACACACAAGCACAATCACCTTCAGACACACAAATATACACATGTACATGCATGCACCACACATGATGCATGAACACATACATACTCCTGCTCATGTATGCACACACAGTCAAACATACACATGCACAGTCACATGCAAATGCACCTGCATTCGCGCACGCACACACACACACACACACACACACACACACACACACACACACATATCCACACATTCATACACTATTATTGCTTTTCACTTTTTAATTGTTATGGAAGAAGAAAGAAAACTTGTAAAGACCAGCAGTCTTCACAAGCTCAGTATGGACAAAAACCTTTTATAACCCAGTATAAATTTGGAGGGCACCGTAGGTTGGCCAGGACAATGTGTTCACAATTGAATTACTGATCCCCATGGCGCAGTAAACACATGAAGAATGTGCTCAGTATTGATACATCAAGACAAATAAACCAATAGACCAGACAAAGTGCTCCCTCCTCATTGCCGTGTCATAATTACTGGTTTGTGACACCCTTGGTACATTTGCTTGGGAGAAACTTTAGCTTTTTCAGCTTTTAAGTTTTGAAAAGTCTGAAAATTCATCCCCCAGACAGTGTGCGTTCAGAGAGTTAATTTAGTTCCTCTCCAGAGACAGGAATCAATTCCCTAAAAGAAGAAACAAGCTATTCTTTACTCTCTTACAATTAATAGAGGAACAGCTCTCTTCATCCTTCGTAATATTGTAAATGTTACGGTGGCAATGCATAAATATGGGAGTGTCCTGAAGGTTGAGGTTGTTCTGAGGTGTGTAATTGCAGGATGCATTTGACTGTGCCGGCCGTGTGATCATCTGCATACAAACTATTCTCATGAATCTCAAAATGATTATTTCACCAGGTAACTTAGTCAACTGACAAACCTATTTCCAGAGAGTCTCGGTGTTGTAAATATGATCATTTGAAAAATAAAATTAATGAACCTCAAGGAGCTGGAGTTCAAAACGTTGCTTTAATAGCTAATTGCATCTTCGCTAATTAGAACATGCATTTTCATTACGTGCAGTGCTAGTCCATCACAATAGGCTGTGTTAATTGACCATATTGAATAGAGTGAGGTAATTGCTTGCGCTGAAGAGGCTCACGGACTGAGTCTAATAGGAGTCAACAGCGAGTGAAAAAAAAGGTTGCCATGTGCGCCATAAGATTTGTGAATACAGATTATTTGTGTGCTGAGGTTTAATCAGCCAAGAAATCCACTCAGAAATGGTCCATTGTGTTTGATAGAAATAATACACTCTTGCTGTCCCTTGTTGTCTTTTACCTTCTGTGCAGTTGTGATGTATATACGGATATGATACATTTATGAGATGCAAATGTACAAATAGTTTTATGGATGAGATCTTACATTGAGAAAAAAGATAATTATCTTACTATGGTTGTCGTCTTGCTTCAGCATGTTATGTATTAAAAGGTTCGATAATAATAGAAACAAGACGTATCTTCATCATTAGCGTTATCTTCACAAGCACAAAGTCATGTCTCACTTCCTGTGTGCACATCATTAAACCTTTCCCTTCTCATTGCACTTCCACAGTGCATGGCTATCACTGCAATAATACACTCATACTTTCTGTAAATTGCATGGCAGTCAGTATTTGCGCATATACTGGTGTTCCTATAACCTTGATAGCATTACGGTGCAGGTCATTCTGGATAAGAGAATGCATTGAATAAAAATTGAATCGCCATTATTATCCACAACAGCATCCCAAGGACACAAATCTAATACATAGAAATAATTTTTTAACAGGTGGGTTTCTCTTTAGGGCATGTGCACAACTGACAGGAGGTTAATTTGAAAATAATTTATTGATTACCTTTGACTGACAACAACAATAAAAGACACTGTTCAAATATTGCCTTCACTCACTGGCATCGACTGGTGAATGCTAATTCTGGTAGAGTGCATTGTTCAAATCTGTGGCAGTTCGGTAACGCCCAGCAAAGTCATTCTGAGACTCTCATTGTCACTGTGCTGCTCTTCTCACGCATTTCCATCAGTCTAAATGTTAATCTTCTTCAAATTCATATACATAATGCATATTCTTTCTTCTTTTCTCACTCAAAGGAAGACGCTTCTGCGAGCTCATAATAATTTAATTACATCAATATTGGTCACCGGTGAAACACAGGCAGTAATTAAGTGTGATTTGATTTGGAAATGTGCATGAATTAGTAATGATTTCATTAAAAAGCACTTGGGATGCGTTCTCCTGGGGTAACACCTATTCTTACCTACTGCAGGGGTGCCTTTAGAGTCAAATCTCTCTCAGGTTCATGAGCAAAACCCTCCATCAGTTAAATGTGGTTTTATATTAGACTCTTAGAGTGAAATGGCTCTGTATCCACCTCTACAGTGCAGTCTGTTTTTAAACAGTGAAACTGTGTGGATGGGGCAGCCATTTTAAGATGGTACTACTCAGAACAGAAGCAAAGACCTGCAAATTAAACCTGACAGTCACTTCCTGAACTTTTTATTTAATGTTTTCAAATCTATTAAGCTGGACTGCAGAGCCCAGAAGTAAAAACCGAGACGCCCTCCGAACAGCACCATGAGAGTTGAAGCCCCTTCAGTTTAATTATGATGTAAAATTCACACTTTTGTAATTAAAATGGCAATATTTACCTGAAATATGCATGCCTAGGAAAACACTGTGGCTCATAAGAATTCCAGATGTGGCAAAATTTAACTTGCAACTTGTGCAATGGATTTGAATGATATTTATGTGGCATTAAAGCAGGTCATGACAGCTCCAGTATTTGTGCATTCTCATCTATACTTGTAAACCAAGAAGGAATTGTGGCCCTTTTTAAATTAGTGTTAATGTCCCAAATATATATGTACAGCACGGCACATAACGACAGTTTAAAATTTCATCTGTTTAATTAGATTTTTTTCAACCAAATAATGCAATATTCATTTGGAAGATACACGCAAAAAATAGAGGACTGCCCAAAAAAAGTGAATGTGTTAATAATTGGTATGTTTTATTAACTGACGGGACAGCCAACTGACAACCCCATTCCCGCAGTATTAGAGTAATGGAGAAAGGTCATTTTCCAATGAAATTGAAATGTCAATCAGGAAACTGCTGCAAAGATGTCACTGTGTATGATGCTGAAAGGTAGGATGAGAAGATAGTTTTTCAAATTAGATTCTGCTATTTTCTTTCCTGCGTAACTTAACACGGAAGATCAATCTTATGTTAATGTCATTCGCATGCATTATTTATGCCATTGCATAGTTTACTTTAAAACAAACATCTACCTGTTATGTTCTTGAACCAAAAAACATCTCCTATAATGAGCATTTTTGCATAAAATAAAAGGGGAAAACTTTTAAGACTAACATCAAATATGTATGTGGCATTTAAGCCTTGATCCAATGAACATTTGTGCTTAACTTTAACTCTGAATGATGTGTTTTCTACCTCAAAATGGGATGCTCTCACAGTAAAACACAAATGAAATTATTTCTACATTCATTTCAATCAATAGAAACGCTTTTCTGTATTTTGCTTATTTCCCTGCAAGTCAAATGCTTAATACAAGTGTTGGCTGAATCCAGCCTCTTAATTCCCTTCATCATTTGATCATTTGATTCATTTATGAAACAAATGAAGCATTTACTGCAAATATTTTATTTCAATTGTTTTTTCTTGTGTTTTTATGTAAGTGCCAGTGTTTACTGCTCTCTCTCTCTCTCTCTCTCTCTCTCTCTCTCTATCTGTCTTACACACACACACACACACACACACACACGCACACACACTATATGGTGTGTGTGCGTAATATACTCAAGTAAACATGGGCTGGCACCAGTATAGGGTTGGGACTTTGGTCTGGCTATTTTATGGGGATTTCTGGATTAAGTGAAGCCACTGAATTGGCTATTCAGCCACTTGGAGTGTTTGGCTGACTTATATTGCCTCTGCTCTGGTGCTGAGAGGGAAGAGAGGGAGGGAAAAAGAGAGAGAGAGTGAGATTTACTTCCTCAGCTACCAAGTATAATCAGAAAGGAAAACAGATCATTGTGCAGAACAAAGGCTTTATTATAACAGGTGTCACACACTGCTGTGTTTGCACTAGTAAACCAGCAGTTGAGGTCTGAAGCGTCAAATAAGTGTTCATACTGATCTAAGCATTCTTCTGTATCCGTTACATTATCGAAAATCAACCAATGTGTACTGCAGTTGTCAACATGAATGCACTAATGCTGGAAAACAATGGCATTCTCTCACGTAAGATTAACACAGCTGTGATTCTTTGCCTCTCATCAGAAGATATTATTCATTTGACGCTGTCATCATTTTTACAGAAACAGTCATTCTCGGAGCACTTACAAAAGCTTATTTCAAAAGCCAAGAAGCAAACAACCTTTAAACACAAAATCAATAAAAAACTAGACAGGTCGGTCGCCCGCGACCAATGAGTGTAGCCCCAGATCGCCCACATTTTTCATTTTGGCTTATTTTTGACACAAAATTGTCTATTATTTAGTGAATTCTGTTACCATGGCGACCAAAATTGGTAGGCGTGGTGTCCTAAACACTGCCCATATATATAGGTATACCAAATATAAAAGAAATAGCTTTAAATTTGTGGCATGTAGGGCGTCCACAGGGAAATCTCTATGGCGGCGGCAGATGCGGACGCGTGACAAGGCCAAATCCACAGTAGCCCCGACTTTGTCTGGCGGCTACAAAAATGAGGACCACCCTTCTATAAACTGGTTTCAAAAGTTATTGGCAACTGCGGAATACAGACAAACACATTAAGTCATTTTTTGTCCATTTATTGGCATGTCCCCCCCCAACTCCAACTTCTCTATCTCATTAATATGTTGGATTGGCAGTGGTTGCAGCATCACACAGTTAGTCATGTGACCCCCTCCCCCGATACACGAGGCCATTTCCAGAATGAGACTCAACACGCGCTTGTTCTCTCTCCTGGTTTCGGCTCAAATTGAACATGATGTGAAAGGCTTTTGTTGTCATTGCACCATTGTACGCCGGATTGGCCCCATCCCACGCGTCTCTTCCCGTAGTCGGCGCGATTCTAATGCAAAGTGACTCTTCCAAGGGTTTCTTGGGTTTTTGTATTAAGTTAGAAGGTATATCTGTGATTAAAACCACCGCGCCTATTTCCTGATTGAAAGTCAGCCGTGCCCTGATGTGACTGTTTAAAAGATTAGAGCGCAGCTGGCCGCTCTGAGTTTCTCAGGCTGGTTGTCCAATTGTGAATAATGGGGAACAAGACAACAGCTTCAAACCAGATTTGGTTATGACATGGCTGCATAGCTCCTGAAATCAAAGTAAAATAGAAGCTGTAAGTCAATACTGAATAGGAGGGTAGAGGGCACTCAAATTACCTTTTCCTGAAGCTGTAGTCCCCAAGGTCTGTGAACCATAGGGTCAACTGTCAGAAAGATTGTCAAAAGCATCCGCACTGACCTCAGATCAGTTTACCCTCCCCACCTCCACACAACATTCATTATGAACAGAAGAGACAAACTTGGTCCCAGATCAGTGTGCTCACTCTGTTTTATGAATTGAGGCCCTGGTTTTCCACTTTCCCTTTATCTGGGATTCAGGTGTGAAGACAGCCAGGTCAGTCAGTGGCACTGAACTTTCAGTTAATTTCCAGGTTGAGTAGAAAACCAGGGCCGAATTTTGATCCAGAAACCTGATTTCAGGACACCCTGACCTCCCCTCCCTCCCAATCATGATCAGTGTGCTAGTCAATGTGTGTTGTGTTCTGACTCATCACTGCTGTGAGAGGAGGGCAGTTCAACACAGTTCCTTGGGATCTACAGAACATCTAGTGAGGTTTTTGCGTCCAAATTTGGCTCCAGCTTTAATTTGATCATACTAATTAGCAGCTCAACAGCATCTTGGGTGTGGCTGGTTTGGGTTGGACAGGAGTGAAAAAGTCTCATGAAAGTAAATCTCCAGATTCAGGGTTCGACAGCCTTGAGTCACTGAAACAAGTCTTCCCTCCACATCAGGGCATCGCAGATCTGGCCCTCCAATCCAAATCCAGGCCTGGTTTTCTCTCCCTCCAAGAAATTAAGTGAACTGTTACCGCCCCTGGTTGGCCAGTCCTTACACCTGACTCTCAGGTAAAGGGAGAGTGGAAAACCAGCAGTTTTTGGCCCTCGAGGACCATGTTTAGAGGAGCCCTGTGCAATATTGTTGGCTGGAGCGAAGCTAAAACTTCTGGTTATTGTCCCTCTTTACTTGTTGTCCTGGCAAGCTATAGGGCCTTGAATTCTAATATTCAAATCCAAACCTATGACCCCATCAGCGGTGGCACTGAATGTTACAACAGAGCACAGTTACTTTGAAGAAAGTATGACAGGGCTATTCAACATTACCCAGAAAGGGCCGGTGTGGGTGCAGGCTTTCAATCCAACCAAGCAGATACTGACGTGACACTACTAATCAACCCCAAGAGTCTTTGCTAAAGTGTCTTTCACATACGTCGTGTGATTTTTTTTTTTAAATGTTGTATGATTTCCACAACAGAAGAGACTGACGTTCATTTGGGAGAGGAGGATTTGAAGGTTGTGTTGTAGCAGTCACAAAGCAATATGTGTCGTACTACCGTTGTAGGAAAATATGTCATGAGAAATTTCAAGACAGTTGTGCGACTGACATAGGATAGAATTGCAATCGTTTGATTAACTCATAACAGTCGCAGAAAGGGCGTACAGTGGCGGAACATTCGTAGGAATATTGTGGGTTTAACGTTGGAAGACTGTAGGTCTATTGTACAAAATTCCAAAGTAATGAGGACCTCAGATGACCCCAAAAACCGAACAAAATTTGTAGGTTTTGCGTAACACAGTCGAACAACCTCGTAAGGCACCGCACAACGGACCTACGGAATGGGCCTGACGCAGAGAATTACTTAGAATGCCGAAAAAATTTTGCACATGTTCAAAATCCTAAGACAAGGGTCTACAACAGCCTTTGTCCATTGTGGAATACATGAATTTCATAGGACATACTCACAGGCGTCTCACAAATTACCCCGCATTTCTGTCGTAGACCTGTTGTATACCTGTCGTAAAACGAATGTGAAAGTCCCTTAAAGAGCTGAGTAGTAGCATCAGGTGAGTAACTGCTCGGTTGGAATGAAAGCCAGCACCCGCACCGGCCCTTTCTGGGTAATGCTGAGTTGCCTTCAAGTATTAAAACAGCCTGGAATAACACTGCGTCTGGGCTAACGCAGTAAACAACAGCGCGGCAGTCGAGAGTCGCTCGTGCAGAGCTGCAGCTCGAGGATGAGTGAGTGGACGTAGCTGGCCCGGGAACGCTCGTCTATCTCGTCCCGATGCCTGGCCCCAGGACCTGGGCATCCCGAGGCCTCATTTGGAGAGGAAGGATGAGCGTAATGTGACAGCGCTAGTGCTCCTGGATCCATGGTGCCGAGGGGAGGTATAACTCAGCCCGATGTCTTCTGCGCCTCTGCTCCTCTCCCGAACTCGGACAGGCCATCTGTACACAGCCAGAAAGGCCTTCTCCAGGTAGAGCCAGAGTGTGCAAATCCAGCCAATTTACACTGCCAAGAAACCGAGCGCTCCAACACAACCTTAGCATTTCAGGGGGGAACTAAATTGAATCTAATTTATGTCCTGTGTCATATTCTTGGCCTTTTTTCACAGGCTGAAAATCAAAAAGAACATGTAATGAAAAAAAAAATTGTATTCAGTACTCTTTACAATATCAATATATTCCACTGTGGAAGCGACTGCCTTTGTTTTCTTGTTTGAAAACCGAAAAGCCAAAAATTGCACATGCCGCTCAAATGCTAATTTGAGCGAAGCCGCAGAAATGTCTTATAAACTGTCAGTCATTTCGAATGTGCAATCTGCCAGCTGAGCTGTACAGTCACTTCGCTGGAGATATATACCATAATACCATAATACAGTGGAAACAGGCAGACTCCCCGGCTGCCTTCATGTATAAGGACTGTGTGCATCTCTGTCATCTGTATGGCATTGTTCACCACACAGGTCGAGGCCAGCAGCAATGGCATGATTGATAAATACTGAGGGTGGTTCCACAATATTTTAACGTGGAAAAAAATGCACCAAATGAATCATTTTGATACATTTGGAGCAGATGTTGTGACAATCTCTGGCAACAGAATACGCTGACTTACATAGAAATCGTAATGAGCAATGTCTGCTGTGGGTTTGGGGATTAGTAACCATAGATTAAAAAATGAGTAGACAGCAATGGCAATTAGTTAAATTTTGACTGCATTTTTGATAAATTGAATGCAATTTTTTTTTAGGTAATTCAATGAATAAATTCATGAAGTGTTTTAATGTGTTTTTTTTTCTTTTCTAGTAAGTTGCATGGGAATGTAAAACACAATTTCCGCAGATAAATGTAAAATTTGCTCAAAGTAAGAGAGCGAGACCACACTAGAGAGCCACTGGCAGGCAGAGAAGAAGTGAGACGCCCTTAACACATTCCGGATCCCACTGGGACCAGGACCGTCCCTCGTGGTGCTCCGGTTACCAGATACGGCGAAAACACACCCCAGCACCCCCCAGTTAGGAGGAAACTCCCAGACTCATCATTGTCCTTTGTCCTCCGAGTTCCCTGTGCACATTTCAACCAGGAAGTGTCTCTAATACAATTAAAAAGAATGACTAAGCATCTCACAGCATACTATTACCGCATTTGGAATCGCCTGCGCGTGGCCTACTTATTAATTGCTACTTTTGGCCACAATCTGCACGCAAGTACTATGCAGTATGCGACTAACGATGAAATTTACCAGTAGGCCAGAGATAGCTGGTGGACACACTACGTTAGCAAAATTTCACAGTATGCAGATAGAACTGTCTTCATGGTATACTGCATCTCACAATGCAATGGGGTAAATGGTATTGTCTCAATGAGACCTAGGAGATCTTAAATTACGGTCCTGTGACTGGACTGATCAGTTCAAGACATGGGTACTGTCACATACTGGAAATTACAGTGCATACTGCAGCTGACAATAGTGTGTAGAATCTAGTCTATTCTGGTGCCGTATGCAGTAAACAAGTGTGTGATTCTAAACACAATGTTTTTTTTCCACCTTCCCCCGTTCTGTGCTGGAGCCTGGTTGTCAACTGTAGACTATGGAAACTGTTTCAGCTGAGTTGAAATATGGGTAAAGTCGTGAGTACTGAGCTTCAAGGTTAGTGCTTGTACATTGACATAGTGAGGCCAAGGGTTAAATGCTGTATCGAGCTGGGGCACACTGACTACCAGTAACTGTTGGAATTCGGATCAATGCATTTTTAACGTTGACATACGTGCAGTGCATATTTTTCGCCATAACTCTCTTTTCACTCTTTGACTGTGTGCCGTTTTTTGAGGTTTTTCTTTCCTTGTTAATTTAATAATCATTTGTTGGTTTATTTGAGCACAAGCAGAGAAATATAGGTTATATCAGCTTATCATGTTTTTTTCTAGTCCTCAAATATAATTTGATTAACCCTTTGAGCGCTGAATAAATTTTCAAGAAATTAAAAATGTAGATATTCTGACCTGTTGAAAACCTATCATGTGGCCACATGATAGGTTTTCAACAGCATCTGATTTTGATATCTTACATGATTGGGCGACTATAGCTGCCCATGGTGCTGAAAGGGTTAATACGAGTTTTTCACAGTATTGTGAGAAACTGATATTGAAGGCATAGAGTGAGATTCTTTTTTGTTTGTTTTTAGTTCACTGGCCGAGGCCATGAGCTATTGTGGTCAGGTGGCTGCCGGCATCGTCATTGTGATCGTATTTGTAGTGGTGATCGTGATCGTCCTCCTTCAGCTAAATCTTTCAAAATCTTCTTCTCCGAAACGACTGGCCCGATTTACTTCAAATTTGGTATGGACCCTCCTTGGGACAATGTCTACCAAGATTGTTCACAGTTCTGTGGATTTTTTATTTTATTTTAATTTTTAGCTCACTCAGTCCAATGAACCAATAAGAGCCAATCGGATCATGCGGCGACGTGGCCGTCGGCGTCTGCGTTAACTTTGATCTTCTTCTGCCAAACCACTGAAAGGATTAATGTGAAATTAGCTGGGGAGGTACATATGGATCTACGGATTAAATTTGTTCGAGGCGTCAAAACTCAATGTCAAACATGGCCGCCAGTTGGCCATATTTAAAATTGCACTGTAATATGCTGGAGAGCGCTTGAAAGCAGCTAGAATGCTGAAGCATTTAAAAGATTAGCTGTTAATTTGCCACAAAACTAGTCTCTTGAGCAACACACTAAATCACAATAGCCAACTGGTGAACTCCTCAGTATATAGGCCTAATGCTCGATACAATGATCTGGCGTCTGGGGCTTGATATTTCAATGGAGCTGCACTATGAAAAGAGCACTGAGCTGCAAAAAAATGACGTGATGAAACCTGAAACCATGATGCTGAATTTTGCACGATTTATTTATTTATTTATTCTTACAAAAATTACCAAAGGTGTCTTCATTCTCCCAATGTTGGACCCAAGCATAAAAAATATTAAGCTTAAATAACACTAAAGCCTGAAATAATCCAAGTGAGCTACAGTGCCCATGGCACTATTTTTTATGATTTTTTTGTGTTTTTATTCATCTGAAAACTTAAAAAATCTTCTCCAAAACTATTGGCCGGATTTACTCCAAATTTGGTATGGAGCTTCCTAGGCACAATATCTACCTTCTCAAAAATGCTGAGCAACGGGCTCATTGGGCTGGCGAGGTACATGGCCATTGGTTCTATTTTATTTAGTTTTGCACTGAAGTGCAGCAGATTTTTTGTTTTAGCGCTCTCTCTTTCTCTGTTTTTGTGTTTAGCTCTTTAGAGCCACGGTAGAAAAAACAGAACGCCCGTTAATAAATGGTCCATACTTCATACATACTCTCATTTCTTACCAAAATGAGCTTCATTAAATCTGGGTCTGGCCCTATGCCACTGTGAAATGTGTTTCTGATCTAATTTACCACTGTCATTGAAATTAGCGCAAGTTGCGGGTCGGTAAAATCACTGTTTTATGTTTGAAAATTACATGACTAGCAGAAGCGGCAATACGCAATATTAGACTCGCAACATTACCGCGTAGGTATAGGGAACACTATCTGCGCCCTGTTCAGATGGCAGCAGTAGTGAAAATAAACATCCATTCCGGTATCCATCCCGGGTCTTTATAATCACCACAAGAGGGCAGGAGTGGGTAGAACCTGGATTGGCTGGAGAAGCGTGGCAAACCAAGAGATTTCTGTCTGTCTACAGCGCTTGCAGTAGAACGCGAGCCGCGGAGTAGTGGCAAGATGCTCTCCAGCTACTGAGCGCGCAGTGTACCAGCTAACGGAAACTGCCGTGAACGGAACGTCGTAAAAATATAAAAACAAACCATGAGCTTAACGTGACCAGCATACCACTCCTGCAATTTCTTCTGTTTGTTTCTTAATAAAACGAACCTTTTACCAGGAGTCTACTTTTTGTTGTCTTTTTCCACTCTTCAAAGAGGAATTAGCCGTTTGCTTGCTTGAGGGCGGTGGCATTTCGTTCCACATTGCATTGCTGGCCAGGCAAGTGCAGTGACACAAGTCCTGGGACCCCTTTAACCTCCTTTATTTTCTTTTCCTTTCCATTTTCGCTGTTTTCTACAACCCAGTATCTAAAGTCCCCGGAAATTTACCGGGAACAGCGATAGACGACTGCTTCGACTTGAAAATTGTTTTGACGCCTCTTGTTCAAAGAACTGCGGATATTTCTCGACGAGGAGTTTTAATGTTTCTTCATAGAATGGGGAGAAGTGAACAGTTTGCGAAAACACGAATAGGACTCGCGGGATACTTACTGCAAATGTGCACCGTACCTGGGTTCGTGCTGCTGGTGCTCGTCAACATCGGAGGCGCGCAAGGTAAGGCGAAATTCCACCGTCCCTCACCTGCTCGTGCCTAAATGGATCCAAATGATAAAGTGGGTGTGATGTTTAGATTTTTCACGTGCTCTCTCCAATATGTTGTCTGTATCGGATAGTTAAATAGTTATGCTGTCTAAATGATAGTTTTGTAAAGACAAATATCTTGGTTGTTAAAAAACTGTGGTGTAGCTTCTCTCAGTGTGTGTATATGATTTCTGAGAAAGCTGCATAAAATTGTCATTGAGCGTTGTGATGGCCTGGCGCGAATCATTTGTGTCACTTCAAGTTCTGTTCCCAACATGACATAATTTGGTGGATTTTGGAGGAATTTTATGTGCGCACGACACAGTCTACGGCCAGATCCGGAATGCTCGTGTTCGCAAATGGAACGCAGTGAAGTGCCATGCGCTTCCCAAATCTTTATCAATATAAAACATCATCTGATGGCAAATGGCACGCATAAGGGTGCGTTTTTTATGGACGTGGCAAGCGAGAGATCTGCGTCTTAAAGTGAAGAAAGAAACGGATGGCTGTAGTTTGAAGTAGAAAACAGAACACCATGTTGATGTAAATCGTGGATGATAGATCAGCTGGTAAATAAGTGCATGATGCGCCCAAAGAAAAGGGAGCAATCGTTTGCGAGCGTTAATTAAAGCAAGACTGGAGATTTCCTGCTTTTGTAGAAATATGGGTTAGCTGACATAAATAGTTTGTGCTAAATGAGTAGGATAGGCTCTTCATTATGTTCTCAATTATTGTTATTGTACACTGTCTCGGTTGCTTGTAGACTATTTACTGAATATATGCAAGTCTCCTGATCACTTCATTTTATAGTAAAGCCAGAAATATTCGGAGGGGATTATCATCGCTTCATTGGAAAATTACGGGGAAGCTTCGGCCTTAAGTGCACTACTGTAGTGAAATGCGCTATTGAAATGAAGTCAAAGGCATGCGCCGAATTCCCCGAATTATTATTTTTTGTTTAATAATTAATTTATTCATTTATTTATTTAATAATGACTATCTCAGCGGTGGTTAAAGGAATTAAATCCGGCTTAGACTCAAAGCAGTACAGCAGACGACGTGCAGTGGTCCGAATTCAGGCGCACGTTTACGGCAGTAGGCTATAAGTGGTACCAGGTGGAAAATTTATTCCGTGTGCCTTGCGTTTTTTCATTTTAAGCGCACGAATCTATAAGAATAGTTAGCATTTTCAAAGGAATGGCTAATAATAATAATAATAATAATGATAATATAGGCTACTGCTTTTGGATAATTCCGGCTACTTTCTTAAGTTCAAATTTATCTCGCACGTTTTGCATTTATTTTGTCTTCCCCAGGGTTCTATACTCAAAATTGAAACTGGAAACACTGCAATCCCATTTAAGTAGTGTGGTTCGGTCAGAAGATATAAAAACGATGCGAAAGATTTTGTTTACCCGACAAGTCATCACATGCACGATTTTTTCATTATGTTGTTGCTTGGTTT
This sequence comes from Gymnothorax javanicus, assembly GCA_029692085.1. Lineage (NCBI taxonomy): Eukaryota > Metazoa > Chordata > Actinopteri > Anguilliformes > Muraenidae > Gymnothorax > Gymnothorax javanicus. The sequence continues at coordinate 10,797,784 of CM056194.1, forward strand.
TCAAATGTACCATTACGGGTTATTTCTGTTTGCTGCGTTCTTATGTCCCACTTCCTCACACAAACGTTCCATAAAGTTTTATTTTGTCTACTAAATCCCACCATCTGCGCGATCAAATAAGACTGGCCTACTCTGGAAATAAAACTTTATGGCAACAACACAGTGATTTGTCTTGCTGTGTGTTTATCTCTTTGATTACCGCTTTTTTTGGGGTATATGGTTTTTTTTCCTCATTCATTTTGTTGTCCTTATTGAGGGATTTGGCAAAAATATTTGGACTTATTGATCTTAAAGTAGCTTGTATTTTGGTCTTACAGTCCCATTCCCCTGTATTTAAAGCAAAATGGAGGAGGGCAGGACTACTCAGATGTAGCATATCCTATACATTATCTAAACGATTCTTCCGGTCGTTTGTTTGGAGAATTTGCCTATTCTGTTTTTATTGCTTTTTTTGCGATCAATTAATTTATGGGGTTTCTGATCAATTTCTCGATAAGTCTTGAACGATAAAAAGGTGGTTCCTTCTGAAATGTACATATTTGGCTACAGCCTACATTTATTGGCGACAGTAAGACAAGTAGCCTAGCGCTACAGACTTTACAATCAGCATTTATTTATGAAACATGCTTGTGGCTTCATCGAGCTTAGTTTACAATAAATGCAAATTTATGACATTCTATGAACAGGATTGTATTTGCTTTTTTGTTGAAATGGGAGGAGAGTATTTATTTCTAATACATTGTGGACATCAGGACTTCATGAGCATTTCTATCCTCGGCCTCTATATTTTGCTATCGTCATTTATGCCTTGCTGACAATGACTGATTTCGGCTTTGAAACATATTTTGGTTGGTATATTTCTAATGCGCGTTGAATATTTCTTGTTTTGCAAGAATCGTTGAATGTTTACAACGTTGCGCACAATAAATGTAAATAAATGAATTTTAAACTTATTAACAAATATGGGCCAAATATAAATGGTTTTAAGTTGGAGGGAAAGTTCGGTGCAGTGAAGAATAATTTTTATTGTTCGACCGCTTTAATTGTCTGGGACAAATGAAAGATATAGGCTACCTCATAAACTGCTTAGGGCCTAGATTTAAAACAGATGATGCGATATAATGCTTTTCCTTGCGAGTGGGCAGTTTTCACGAAATATGATATGCATTAACTTTATAATGTTCTCAGTGGGATTTATTAATTTGAGGTTACTTCTTTTAAGCAGTTTATTCGCCCCCAGCCAATCATATTGCTGTTTCTTCCTGATGCACGAGCGCATTCTGTACTCCAGCACGATTTGACGACTGGCGCGAGACCCTGCTATCATCCCTTAGCTGCTGACGCGTTAATACGACCAAAGCCGTGGAATTCAATTAAGCATACTTGGGTTTGCACAATATCCCACGTTTTTGTGAAAATGCTGTGATATTGTTGTGATCACTAGTTCATTGTTGAGGATCACTTGGTGTGTGTGTATGTGTGTGCGTGCGTGCGTGCGTGTCTCTGTCTGAGAATTCAGAAGGGTGGGGGTGTGTGTGCTTGGTGAGAGACCTGTCTAAGATCACTCACCAGAAACGCCTGGCAGGGCTGCCAGCCCAGCTTTTTGTTCCTGCGTGTCAGCCATCAAGCTGGTGTGTCGAGCAGTGAGTTACTTTGGGAAAAGGAGACAGGTCATAACCTCAGGGCCAGTGGGCCAGCTCCCAGAGGAGGTCTTTGGCTTATCCATTATCGGTAGCACTCTCCCATACTCACAGCCGAGAGTACTGTTCTGAAGCCGATCCCTCCCATTCCCCGCCTCTCCGACCATTGTGCCGTCACTCTCCTGATTCATCTAATGCGGTTACCATCAGCATGCAATCTCTTGTTTTCACCCGTTTTTATTGCATTTCCTCAAACAGGCCCTAAAAAGTCCAAAAATTCCATTACTGCTGTGTCGTCGCCCCTTCTTAAGAGCGGACAGGGAAACGACTGCTTGTAGCGTTGAAGAAAAATGCAGCTAAACACACTCTGTGTTTGTCCCGTTGTAATTAAAGGCGGGGAAGAGCGTTTTATTAAGGCGAGCCCTGAAATGTTTACAGTCCCACATCCTGCCTTTTTGTCATTAAAAACAGACGTGTGCTGGGCCGTCAGAGAGGATGTTATTTAAGGACGGTTCTCAGAGTAAGTGGCAGGCGTCTCCTGACTGCTCTGAGGCAGCATAAAAACCCCTCTGCCTATTAAAAAGCCATTAGCTAAACCCACTCTCAATAATGGCTGATTGTGTGTCAAACAAACACGGGCTCAAAGCCCTCCTTCAGCGTCGCATTGACAGAGCGCGCATTCCTCGGAGGGCAGGTGGCCGGCGCAGCTTCGCTCGTTCAGGGTCGACGGAAGGCCTATGCTTTTGTGAAAAACACGGTTCCACAACGAATTACACGATTACACCGAAGACCTTATCCAAATCAAGGGTTCTTTTTTAGCAAAATTGTTAAGTCTGAGAGCTTTGAAAAGTCACATTTGTGATATTTAGAACCGTAAAGAATTCAAAAGGGTTCCTCTATAGAGGCAAACCAAAGAACCCCTTGGTCTGAGAGTGCATGACCAAGCATTCGCTCAACACAGGATAAATCCTGTAGAGTGTTTCGTGGAAGAAGGAACGGTGTTGGCTTCCCATTCGGTAATTTCGTCCAGGGTGACCGCCTGTCACCAACTTGAGCCTGTCGCAGAATTCCTGGCAGCTGGCGTAGGGCTTCCATAGCGACAGCTGTGCTCCATCCGCTGTTAGTCCTGCAAGTATCTTGGGCCTAGTCCTGCTCCCCGAGCCTCGACCCGAGTGAGATCTGCGGGCGGCTTTGATCCGCCTTCGACTCCATCTGTGACTGAGTGCTAACTTTCCAGCGGTGACTCTCACTCTCGGTGTGACGGATCATGGAAGGCCTCGCTAAGCGAGTCCCAATTCTTATCGTGGCCATCAGTACTGCAGGAGGAAGGGAGAACCATTCGTGACTTTTCTCCTCACACAAAGAGCCCTTTTTTGTGGTTCGCTTTCATGTGGCTGGTAGTAATTCCATTTTCTGCTCAACAAAGGCTGTCATACCGCGTACCATATTCTTGTAATGAGAATTACAATCGCATTAGGAGAATTCGTTTTTCTCAAGTAGAAAATATCACCATATTTTAACTTACTTTGACTGAATAAGTGAAATGTTCCCACCCCATCGGCAACAGTATTATCTTATTTAACTGAAAAGTTATTTAAAAAAATATTATTTTAAACCCAAATGGAAAACTAAAATACTTTTTGAAACTTATACATCTTCTGGTTTTTGTAGCACTGCTCTCTTTGTATACCCGCTAACTTAAATCCCGTAGCGGTATGAAATACTGAAAAATCTTCGGCAGTAGATGTGTGGAGCAGGAAATCTTGCCGTCTGACTCAATGCTTTCATAATGGATGCAGACCAGCACCAGAAACTCGCTGGAGTAGAGAGGCTTAATTCAGAAACGGGTCTGGAAAGGTTCAAACCGCATCCAGTCGTAACGGATAAACGCTGAAATGCTGAATTATTCATTTAGTATTTTTTTTACTGTGATTGAAAGTTGAGTATACTGTCCTCTGATGACAAACAGACTTGAGACTTGGCCCTCAACATTATATATCCCTCCCCCCCACCATTAAATTGAGTAAACTGCTGATACACAAAGAAAAATGGGAAAAGCAGGGGAGCTGGTGAAAGGCAGAGGCCAGAGTCTGCCAAAGGCCTGAACCAGGAGGGAGCAGTATAGAAGGAAATAACGAAAAAGGGACAACAGACTGATTCTCACGGATACAGAGAGATGACATAATTCCCATTCGGAAGTGCCTTGGAGGACTTGGCCTCCGTCTATAGTGGCAATTTAGCAACATTACAGAGTGGGTTTGCTGGGGAATGCCATTTGGGCTAATTAAAGACTAAGGGGTTTGCAGGCGTTGATGGAAGAGTTTGATGTATCACATCTTGTCAAGAGTGCGCTCAAGGCAAGAAGTGATGTTTGGACACTTGGAGTCTGGAATATTCTGTGGCCACTCATGTTTTCATGGATATATCTTTCACTGTTCATTGTTATTGTGTTTTCTCTCTCTCTCTCCTCTGTCTGTTGCTCTTTGGTTTTTCCCCTCTATCCCTTGCTTTCCCGCAGTCTTTCTCTTCCGATATTCTCTCCCCCCGTCTGCTTCTCATTTCATTTATGCCTCTCTTTCTCTCTCTCTCCCTTTCACAATCTTGTGCTCGCTCTGTCCCTGGCTCTCTTCACTCCGTCTCCCTCTGTCTCTCCCCCTCCATCTCTCCCAGTGCTTTTCTCTCCTCTCTCTTCTTCTCTACCCGCGCTCATGGAGATTTATTCCGATTAATTAAACCTCGGTTAAACAGCAGACGTATTGTCCGGGGTCTGAATAAGAGGACAGCGGTGGGGCACTGTGGTCTGCTGGGCCTCCCAAGCCATCACTATGGCCCCATAACTCAGGCCCGAAAGCTTGGAATCCCCCTCCCTGCGCATCAACCGCCATTGTACCGCCTAAATCGCCAGCTGGGCTTGGCGGGAGGGCGTAAAAGTGCACGCTCTGATTACATCGCGCCAGGTGTGTCACCTCTGACTTGCTTCCCCCAGCTGATGCTGTAACTCCGCGGGACTCCTGCCGCCCTCAAATCTAATATCGGCCTTTTGTTTAGCCACACAAAGGCAACTCTGAGCACTTTAGCCGGTGGGGTCTGAACCTCCACATTCCGCCATCCGCGGCCCGGCGACCACAGTGCAGGGAAACGGCCAGTTCTGGGGTTACCGTTGACAATCGAACTGCTTGGGGTACCAAGGATTTCTCAGCCCCCTGCCAAATGGCCACCAGGAATGTGGATTCGGGTCTACAGCTCCCGCAGAACAAAATGGGGGTGGATGATAGCCTCTGGAAGGAGGCCGGAACATTCCCAGAATGTTTGTCTGGCTGGTACATGAAGTGAGAGACCATGCTGTCAAGCCAGCCAGGAGGATACAAGGGGCGTGGGAGTGTCCGTTTTTGAAACCAGAACAATGATGGGCCAGGAAGTTGTCTTGTAAGTTTGTTTACGTCGTAAATTGATTTTGTTCTTAACAATTAGTGAAAAATGCTCATAAAGCATGCAATCTCATGTTTTTTTTTATTAAGCACAGTCGAGTAGAGAATTTAATTTTGTGTCACATTTCAATTAGCTAAACAAGTGGAATACTCTAGCCATAATGGCAAATCTTGAAATTCATTGATTTTCTCACGTCATTGGAAAGCTTTTTGTCTTACTTAGCTGAAAACAAATGAGACTTTGAAGTTGATTTTGAGACATGAGTGAGATTTTTTTAAGTCTACATGCGAGACTAAAGCATTTGTTTAGACAGTGCTCTCTGCAGATGGGCAGTGGGAGGGGAGAGCTGAAGTCGTCTCACCGTCTCGCTGAGCTCCTGATACAGAAGGCAAGCCGCAGGGAGAGCAACAGGCGGGGCAGCGGGCTTTTGTTTCCTCAACGCTAATTGTTGGCTTTGTCAGCCATTTCTGGCGAAGATAAATAAAAGCCCGAGAGCTGGAGAAGGTGTTTTGTGCTTAATTCAATGGTCGTATTCCTTTTCTGGCTGACGAAGCCGCGACGTGAGGCCTCTCTGTAAGCCGCGTTACGATGGTGCAGCGGCGCCTTGTACTGCGCTAATACTGGCGAAGTCGCTGTGTAAGACTGGGCCGCTGGATTAGTTTGTTTATTTGTCTTTCGTCCCATTGGCTCCTTGCTCTTTCACTTCCTTTCCGCTTAGCCCGCGTTTTTCGCTCTGCATTTATTTATTTAACCTTTATTTAACCAGGAAAGTCCCGTTGAGCTCGAAATTTCTTTTTCAAGGGAGCCCTGGGGGGTTGAGGTGGGGAGGGAGAGGACAAATTGCATGGCCAATTAGATCAGGGGATGATTAGGTGGCAGGTTGAAAGAGCCAGGTTGGGAATTTAGCCATGACACCGGGGAACCCCCTACTCTTATCGAAGAGTGTCATCGGATCTTTAATGACCACAGTGAGTCAAGACCTCGGTTTAACGTCTCATCCGAAAAAGGGCGTCTCCTTCAGTATAGTGTCCCCATTCCTGCACTGGGGCATTGGGGATTATCCCACCAGAGGGAAGATCGCAACATACTGGTCAACATAACTTCTTCCAGCAGCAGCTTGGTTTTCCCTGGTGGTCTCCCATCTGAGTACTAACCAAGCTGACTCCTGCTTAGCTTCAGCCACAGCAGATTGAGTAGTGGTATGGTTGCATCAAAGGTGAATGTGTTTGCTAATCCAAAAATCTGGGGTCGAAAATGAGGGTTCGGTGTCCAGGCGCTTCATATTTTAAGGTGTCATGGCCACAGGATGATGCTCGACCTGAGCTAGCTGTGCCCGTTGAACCTAGGGGTGCTTCATAGACAGTGAGAGCATTTTATGCTGGCGGGAAGTGGTGCGCAAGCGACCTAGTAACGGGAAACACGCAGGTCATGCAGATATGATGATGTCATGCAGGCCGGCATGGCGGTGAGCATAGCATCGTGCTAATGCCCCCATCCCCCTCCCACCCACCACGCCCACAGTTGCACAGAAGCAGAAAAGGTGGCCTCGGAAATTCAATCTCCCCTTGACCCACAACCATGCCTTATTCGTGTTAACATTAAATGCAGTTTGTTTTCAAACACTGCGAGGCTCCAATTTCCTGCAGGAACAAATGCGAGGGCCCTGGTTCGCTGACACTGCAGTTTTCCTGTTTGATGTCTGACTGTGTTTAATGTGTGGGTAGAGAGCAAAACATTACACAGTTGTTTCCACCGTTGTCCGCGGCCCCGACGGCAGTTATTTTCACAAACATGGGCGAAGATTCTTGTAACAGCTCTTCGGAAGCTCCTGCCTAGTCTCGCCCCTCCTCCTCCCACAAAACCGAAGAAGGTTACGGTAATTAATCACGCGCTGTCATGCGCTTAACTAACGGAGGTGGTTCGGATGTGGGGGAGGGGCGGTTGCCGCGCCGCCTCATGTTCTATTAGTGGTCCATTAGTTGAACACGGCTCAGCGCCGACGTGCTAGAGCCGGAATGGCCGACGCCGCGGATGCTCAATGGCCGCCAGCAAAAGAAGGGGGAGTCTTTCATATTCATGAGCGCAAAATGGGAGAGATGAGCCAAGGGTCAAACCTCTGAGTTTCGGGCCTTTAATGTTCTGGTATCACATGTCGGTGGCTGTACAGAGAACAGCATGTGAAGGTGTGAGTCATGTCACACCTGTGTGTTAGCGTGAGCGCAGTGGTGATTTATGTGCACTCGAGACGGAGCACGCATGTGTGCTGCAGATGGGGAAACCATAAGTTTGACCTGCAACAAACTCTGGAAGTTTTTTTGTGAAACAATAGTGCAGTATTTCTTTGAAGCAAATGGAATAGTCTTGCTAATTACGTGCTATTGCGCTGTTGCTAAGTGACTATGACATGCTGAAATGCCAGTAATGGTAAAACTTTTGATGTACAGTAGAATTTTTTTTTTTCACCTGAATAATACCGCATTGTAGTGAACAAGGCTTTGTGGAGGGATCAATGGCCAGAATAAATCTAATGCTTCAGAATAGGCTCATCGAAATGACATCGGAGAGACCAACATTGGCTTGGGCGAGAAACCAAGCCATAATTACGGAATGATCGAGGTCTCTGAAGTTTATTTGCCCTAATTAACTGTTTTTCTAGTCTGGGTGTTGGTGGTATTTAGATATTTTTTAAATTGTTCTCGAAAGTCCACTGTTTTCAGATCCTAGTAGTTCCTGTTACATCAACATTAGACTGTTCAGAAGATAGACGTGGTTATGATCTCACACCACAAAGATCACATGAAGGGGGTCTTTTCTATTTAAAGCCAGTGAACAAGGCAGATCAGTGATTTACAGGTAATATCCAGAGTCTGGACTTAGTTTTTTGTACAGGCACTGCATTATGTTGTTTAATTGGAAAAATGAGATGTCTATAATCGGTTACAGTCAAGGTATGATAGTGATACTAATATATTAGGACTGACTGGCCAGCTGGCAACAACAAAACATTGTTAGTGACCTGTGGAAAATCAGAATTTGAATTTTACACAATGAATTTAGTTGTTCGCACCCCCCATCTCGTCCTGATTTGTGTGCCTGCCTGAGTCCCTCTTCTGTCCCCTTAAAAACGACCTCATGCTCAACACTCTTCTGCTCAACAGAGGTTGGACAAAAACATGTAAGAAAAGATCAGCTTCGTGGTTTCTTCGGGCAAACCGCATGAAAACCTCAGCAGTATGTGCTGTATAGGAAGTGAGGTATGACGGGTTACGTAACCACAGCCCCTGTTTCCACTGACACACCTGTGGAGATTCAGAATTAGGTCAGCTCGCTGTGGAAACAAACTTCACTGCTCGGTGTACTCCAAGGAACAGAGCGGCGTTCCTACCGAGATCAAACTGGGAGCGCTCTGAAAAGCCTCCTCTGGTGTAAACAGTTCAGCGTCTGTAAGCGCTGTTCTATACTCCCAGTCTGTTCTAGTTTCTGTGAAGAGGTAAGAGAATGCTTTAAAGTGAATGAACGTAAGGGGTTTCGCAAATATGGCGATAAAAGAAAGCTAAAACAAAAGCCTGTTTGAGAAGGTCTTTTTTTTTTTTTTTTGTCTGCCTGTCTTGCATTTGGGAAACACTGAATGTGCCTCTCGACATCTTGAGTCACTAATGTCCCTCCTACGCAGACACTAGCAGCACTTTTGCTGGAATCTATTTCCTGCACGCATGCCCTTCAGTATTTGCGTAGTTGTAATGCTAATGCTAGTCTCATTCATAACTACAGCTAAACATGCTTTCTCCAAGGCCTTAGCTGTGGATATAGTAGGATGTTGAATCACTTAAAAAAAATTCAATCTCAACGAGAATTTTTAAATCTTATTTTTAGGCTTAAAATCTTATTTGTGATATTTTTTGCCAAATATAAATTGCGTAAGAGGTGAAACCATTTGTCTCATTTCAAGATTAGTTAGTGGGTGTGAGATACACTTGTTATAGCTGTGACCTAAAACAAGCCAAGTTTTTGTCCTGAGGAAAAAAGGGCGTGGTGCTGTGGGTAGCACTGTTGCCTCACAGCAAGAAGGTCGAATGTGGTCTTGTGCTTTTCTGTGCAGAGTTTGCATGTTCTCCCCATGATTGCGTGAGTTTTCCTCCCACAGTCCAAAGACATGCATTTCAGGCTAACTGGAGACTCAAAAATTGCTTACAGGTATGACTGTGTGACTGAAAGGTGTTTGACTAGCGTTTGGGCATTGCAATGGATTAGCCAGCTGTATAAGGTGTGTTCCTACCTTTCCTCCCATAGTTAGCTGGGATAGACGCCAACTCCGCCAGGATCCTGCTGAGGAAGAAGAAGGTTTAGATAATTGACGGATGAATGGGATAAAAAAGATTTTTCGGTCTTGTTTCTGGAGTCGAGACAGGTGTGCTCGCTGAATTTTGTAAAAGAGGTTATGCCAGTGCCCCTATGTTTTAGGCAGAGAGGAACAGGACAGCCAGATGACTGGAAACGAGGAGGATTCCTGTGAGAATCTGCGTTCACACATATGAATACTCACACAGACACAGGCCGCATGGCAAACAAGGTGCTGGTCGGTGCCCAGAGCAGTTGGTTAGCGGCAGTATGCTTGCTCCTTCACACCGAAGCCCTAACCTATCCTTTCAACCTCCGTCCAAGAGGGACAGCGGCCGTCTGGTCATCGTCCTGCTTCTGAATATAACCCAAACTCATTCTCGTCTGCCTGATTACCCTTGTGCCGCTGTTCTTGTTCTTGTTTGGCTGCACAGAGCAGGGAATCCGTCTGCCCTCCCAACGGCCCTGTGCTGCTTTATCTGTACAACATTGCATTTTCTTTTAATCGTACAGATAAGGAACATGTCTCTTTTGGACGAAGACCAGCGGGGACCGGAGTCTGGGAGAGCCGAGTGTTATCACGGCTGTGTGGGAATATCGTGTAACACCAGTCCTGCTTCCTTACAAAAAGTGTAATCGGCCCAGTCCATTTCCTACCTCCTGTTTATTGGTCTCTCCCCGTTTTAGTTATTCTGTCTCTGAAACAACAGATTAAAGTGCTTCGCGGGTAGCTCAGCGCGCTTTCCTCTGTTTGTTTACCGGGGCTTAAGTGAAGGTGGCTTATTGCCTGAGACTGATGGACGGAGGGAGATGTGTTTACTCTGGTTTGCATTAGGGCTCCCTCGCTATCTGGAAACGCCAGTCCTCCCCGTTGCTCTGCTGCCAAACACTGTGCAGCAACAGGACAGCAGGGAACACCTCTGCCGCTCTCTAATTAGCTTGCGTCTTAGCGGTGGAGTTGGGGGGGGGGTCTGGCCTCGTCCGGGAGCAGTCCAGCAGGTAGCTAGCGTGATAAGAAGTGAGGGAACACCCTGCTGGTTCGTGGAAACTCGGAGGCCCCAGGGCTGGAGAAAAGGCGGGAAATGATTCTATGACCTGCTCGCTATTACCCTCAGCAGGTGCCAATCATGGGATGTGGCGGCCATGTTTGAAGATTTGCGAGCACTGCCATGGGAAAGACTTCTGACTGTCAGGGATGTTCTGAAGGAAGCTTCACTCTATTGCTGGAAGGAGGGAGTTGGGTGTGTGTGTGTGTGTGTGTGTTGGAGTTTGGAAAAAAAAAAAGATTGCGTTTGATCCTTCCAGAAGCTTGAAAATGTCATTTCTGCCCACAGAACTATCAAAAGGCGCGGGGAAGGGAAGAAAAGGGGAAACAAAACAGGAGACCGTGTAGCTGCTGCAGCCTGGCGTCGCTCTTAGAAGTCGCTCCGCGCTTTTCGCGGCCTCTCGGTCCGAGCCCCGTCGGGGCTGCCGCTGAGCTCCGCGTAATTAAAAGGAGTCTGGATCCAGCGCCAGCGGCATCGCTGCAGCGCCGTGAGATTACAGGCCGGACCAGCGGGTCAGCATCTCACGACAGAAGGGGGAGATATTTTCTCTCCTGCCTTACATTGGGCTGCGAGCCCATCTGACAGAGCCCGGTGTTTTCTTTCTTTGGGTCAGCTAGGTGGCGGGTCCATGCTGCTGCCAGAACTCTCCAGGCCCGGTTCTGCTAAGCTTCGCTTATTCAGTTAAGGGAAAATGACCTCCCTCCACGCGCCGAACGTTCCCCTCTGTACCGACACCCTCCCCCCCTCCTCTGCGCTTTTCTGGTGAAAAATGAAAACAAAACAGTGAAGGGAAAAGGCTGCAGATGAAGCCGTGCTCGGGCCGCGAATTCATCAGCAGGAAATCAATCCTTTTTTTCATATCTTCAGTTTTCTTCCTCTGTTTTCGCTCCCACGTTTTCTGGCAGAGAGAGAGAGAGAGAGGGAGAACTGTCGTTATCGGCGAGGCCTCCTTCGAATGCGCCGCCGAATGTCTCACCATCGATTTTCAATGTTGGTATTTCGCCTGTGATTAAAGTAGTGCTAATTGAAGGGCCGTGTTTTATTTTTGCTATTAGTTTGTAATTCTGTTCCATCGATTCCCCTCTCCTTGAGTTTATGAATCAGTGGGGGGGGGAGCAGAAGGTGTAACATCTAGCCTTGAGGAGTAACTGGAGCTGTATAAATTCACTGATGTAACCTTTTCTGCAAATATTTCTCTCCAGCAAGCCCCCCGAGTCTCAGCAGTCAAGGATACTCTAAAGACCAGGAGCCTGTCTAAGCCCAGTGAATGCCTGATGTATCCCCGGCAATACAAAATGAGATGAGATGCCTTAACTGCTTCTGCAGCTAATCTGAGGTTTTGCCCTGCAGTTGGAGCAGCGAATAAATACGTTATTATGATGTCTGCTGCATTCAATACACGGCCTCTCTCCCACAGTCGCTTGTATCCGTCTCCTTTACTCCCAGAAAGGCATCATAGGCGCCAGCGTTCGCCATTGCTGGCTGTTATATTAACCCTCCTTTTATGGTCGGGGTCAGTTTGATCGATTCAGTGTTCACCTTAAATCAAAACATGGTTAACATACTTTTGAAGCAAGATTTTTTTTCCCTAACCTTACAGGTAAAATGTGAAGTGAACTTAAAAAAGATGATGCCATGTACACATGTCGCTAGCATCAGTGTTGTTTGGGTCATTTTGACCCCAGGATCTATTATTATATCCAACCATCATTTTAGTCTTGTTTTTCTTCTGTTGCCTAAGACTGAGGGCATGTTCAAATTAATCTCTCATTCATTTCACATTCGGTCTCATTCATTTTGCTATAATCATGTAAAATCGATGCCGGATGTATAACGGGAGGATGGGGGAGTCGTGTTTTATTTACTTGGCTATTAAAATGGTCAGTAGAAAGGCATAAATGAGCTGAGAGGAGATTGGGTAACACTTTCAGTCACAAACATCTTATGTAGTTTTACATTGCGGAGATCAAACTGACCTCAAACCAAAAAATGGGTCATTCATTTTAGCATAACAAGATGGTTAATGTTTCATCCTGCCTGTTTTTACTGCATTTGCATTGGAAACGGGTCCTCTCTCCGTGCCTGTGTGCATCTACAGTACGTCTCGCTTCGGGCCTGTGGGACCGGGGGCGTACCTCCCGGGTTCCATGACTCAGCACTTCGGTTCCGCTGCCGTCTCCTAAAATCTGGGTCCCGGGGGGCCTCCAGCAGGCTCCAGCTCGCTCCTCGAGGTTTAATAGGGATGCGCTCATGGGGGCTAATTTGGTGCAGGGCCAGTCAGGCATGATGGCAAATCTTGCTAGTGGGGTTCGTTAGCCATATGCGAGGGTCTGGGAGTGGCTGCATCGGTTCTGGGTTACATGGTGGTTTGCTCCTCTGTATATGGAACAGCTAAAAAATAGTTTTGATTGAAACACGAACAGTGCATTAAAGATTGGGCCGCGGAAATTGCGGCCTCTGTGCTGTCATTTCCTCTCGAGTTAGCCAGTCTCTCTGATACCCCTTTTCCCCGAAAAAGAACCTGGTGCTAGTGCCGTGCTGCTGCTAGTGCCAGTGCTTAGTTGGTTCAACCCACGAACCTCCTAAGAACCTGTTTGGTTTCCCACCGCCGAGGAGCCAACTCAGAGCTGCGCGATTACGTCACTGTAATTTAAGACCAACAGATCAGGGGAAAATAAACTTCGTTCAAGACCTGCATCTCCCTCAGCAGCGCTCACGTAACATCTGGCAACACAGAAATACAGTACGGACTGCGGGAAACCTCGAATAAAATTTTAAACTGAAATAATGCTTGTGTCCTATGCTGAGTAATACTATTATTGTCACTTTTATATCGTTTTAGTGGGGGAAAGGAATATAGCCTGATTGCTATGATCTCGTACAGAATTAAGATCACATATTGAAAATAATTGTTTAACGTATCTTGCGTTGTTGTCCATGCATGTTAATACCGAAACCTTAAGCAGCAACAGGGTGTAATAATAGGAACACGCTATCCATCATTTCTCTTCCCAATGATGCAGGCAGAAGAAATAAATGAGCAACCGTCGTATTTCATTCCAACTTCATAAGTTTGAATGATCTGACGTAGTTTCGTTTTGAAAATGCCATTCAAGTTCGCTAATGGTAAGAATTCGCGAACGCCCTAGCTAGCCAGTTAACTCATATTCGTAATACTTAATACAGACGTAAGCGGTGCAGAAAAAAATGCCTGAAGCAACAAAGTAAAATGCAGTATTAACGCATCATGCAGATATACGACAGATGCTTCTTTATTCCAACATTTACTGCAGGCAGAACACTCAAAATACTTCCGCGCCCGCGCTGGTCTTGTTGGTCAAACTCCGCCCCACATAGTCGGTGCTTGCTCTGGACCAGCAAGGAGTTAGTGCTTACTCTAGCACCAGTTTTGAGAGCCAGGGGCTGGTGCTTAGGCGGTGGAAAACCAAAGAACTGGTGCTAAGTCAGGCTCTGGGTCCGAACCAGCACTGGAACCAGCTCGGTGGAAAAGGGGTATGAGAGGCCAGACAAGTTCTTCCACGGTCATTCTTCCCAGTCATAGACTGAAATGCTGATCCTGGATAAGTCACCAACTTTTTTTGATGCAGAGTTTGCAGCTAGAAGTTTGTGCCCTGATCCTAGATCAGTTGCTCAGGGCAGGCACTAAGTGAAAATGTAGGCCGGTTTTTGGCTCATGTTTTAAGTTCTCCTCCTTCATCCATTGAAGGAACAAGCCCAGCCGTACCATTAGCCTCCAGCTAATGTCTGTCCTGAACTCACACTCCTCTTCTCCCCCCTTAGAGCTGAGAGCCAACGGGAAAAAAATAACGGTAAATAATGAATGAGCGCACTCAGTAAGGCGAGAGGAACGCTTGTCCTTTAGCCTTAATGGAGTCAGGGGAACAGGTGGCCCTCTCAAGATCGGACTCAGTTCCGAGTCTTTATGGGAGGCGACAGAAAGCATGTTTCTGTTGGCGTGTGGCTAATTCTCGCCGCGAAGGAAATTCTCCAGAGTCAGTCACAGCACGAAAAGTCTTGGAGGGTCCCGAGCTCACCTTGGATGTTGGGACGGCATCGGTAATGTGCACACCCCCCTCTTAAACAACCCCCCAACCCCATCCTGCACAGACCGTACAGGACTGCAGCAGCTGCCTGCGAGGGTTCTTTCACTGTTTACGCCTTCCCTACCCGCGAACAGATGGAAAATGTTAGGATGGAAAAATGGACTGTTTGGCTTGCGTCTTTTGGGAAAAAAAAGCGCTATTGTCGTCAACAGTGAATGCCAGCTCTCACACTGAGTCACCTAAACCACTTATGCACAACACTGGCTAAAGATTACTATATATAGTCATGCTCACTCCAATTAAGCTACCTCAATAGCTGAGAAAAACACACGTAATCTAAAGCTGTGGCTGCTGGCCAATACCAAGTTCCCCTTCACATTTATACAGTACTAGTTGTGTAGCGGCAGTATGTTTGGTTCATTGTTCAAGAGCAGGTGATTTGTCTCCGGCTATTTCCCCCTCTTTCAACATCTCTCGATATGTGGGAGGTGCAGCTACGAAGAACAACTATGGGTATTGGTGGAGGACTCAGGTATTCTTCTCCTACTCCCATTTCGGCTTTCGCAAATTGACAAAACGTCCGGCGTTTATTACAGGAAACAAGGGAGTCTCATCAGGGCAGCACCGATGGGCCTGTTCAATGATTTCCTTCTCCTTTTTCAATTACTTAGTGGCGTCTCCGCCGTCTGGCCCAGACAAGCCCCGCTCTCCATCCGCTCGAGAACATGTCGGCGGCCGCTTACAGCTACAAGACGACTGCAAGGAGCAAACACAGGGCCGGTATATTTTTTTAAGCGTAAGCAGCAAGGGGGGGATGTCTTTAAACACGGCTCAGCAGATGGCAAACACGAGCCAAAAAGTAAACGCATTTGTCTGTCTGTGTCTCACAGTAGCCGAGACTCGTGCTTTTGTGCAGCCAAGAACATCGGGCGGCGAAAACCAAGAGGGAGACTGGTGGTGACGAGACTGAAAATGAAACGTGAAACGGCATTAATTAACCTGAAATTGCTCAAATCCGCAGTTGTCTTAGAAATTCAGACAGGCTTCTGGATATGATTATTTAAATATTAAACTATGAAATTCGACCTTAAGAAGTGGAGGGAAGACGAGGCAGCTTGTAGGAGACATTTTATGTCAAAACAGCTCATAAGGAACGCCACTGCTTCTCTATTTTTTGCCATTGCTAAGACGGTTCATTTTCACTTGTCTTACATTGTTAGCTTTTGTCAACTCCTTGGCAAAAACCATGCTAATTATAGTTTTTCATGTTACATATCATTCATTTCGACTACATTACGCTTGGTCTTATGACCATTCTACAAAAAATAAACCTTTAGCGGCCGAAATTCTTCCTGTTTCAGAGAACAATTACACCCTTTATTATCCTTATCACTTTAATCATCTATTCTTTCTTCCGTCACTTTTCTTTTTGTTGGAAACCTATGATTTTGATGCCGCTTCAATGTTAGCTTTGTTTCTGTGACGTGAACATTAAGGCAGCTTGTGAATGCGAGCGTTTGTTCTCTCAAAAGACGAATAAAAAGTCTCCTCCCTCCCCAGCTAAATAGCATCACATCACTTTTTATCCCCGAGGCCAGGCCCATAACGTCGACTGGTTATAGGGAGGAATGAAAGTCATTATTGTAAGCCAATACCCCGAACTGCCCTGCATAAAATATGACTCGCGCTCAGGAAACAAATTAGCCTTCCACGTAACACAAAACGTATGAATTCCTGGGGTTTCGGGCCGAAATCGTTTGAGCTTCAGCTTTAGTGTAGGCCATAAATGATGGAAGGAGAACAGCCGTACAGAATTATTCTGTTTCCCTGCTCCCCACTGGCTCACCGCTATCAACTCACTGGGGCACAAACTCGTTGTAAAATGTAAATTACACCTTCTTACCTGCTTCTCTCTTTCCCTTCCCTCACTCTCTTTCCCTCTCATTTGTGACTGAGCGCGGAAATAAATCAGTCTTGTCGAAAAACCATGGAGTTCAAATTTTTTTTTAAGGAAAAACTTTTTGTTTTCATTTTAAGCGTAAGGTTTAATTGCAGTATTCTGCTTCCACGTAATGGTGGCTTGCCAACAACAACAACAGAGCCGAGAAGAGGAGAGGAGGACTGGAGGTGTAGGAGTAGGAGGAGAGAGGGAGGAAGTGGGAATATAACTTCCCTTTTTCTGCTAATCTCCACTTCTCTAACCGCCGCGCTAAAGACATGCATTATGCATCCACGAGACGCAGCCCGCTGCTATTCCAGGCACCTCCGCACTTCCCGTTACCCATGTCGGCTGTTTTGCATTTTGTTAGCAGACGTTGGAGTGTAACTGCGTGAGAGCAATTCCTGCTCGGCTGCACAGATAAATGAACGTGGGCCTGCGCTCATCTGCATCTGCGCTCGGAACAGATGCACTCGGTCATTTATTTGAGAAAATGGAAACCGTGGCGCAAACCCTCGTGAACGTGTTCCTTCCTCCATTGTGCATCTACCAGGTGTATCAGGAGGTGAAAGTCACACAGATCGGCATAACTGAAACGCAGTCCTCGGAGTCCACTGTGTGCGCTGGTCTTTGCAATCCCGGAATGATGTGTTTAACAAACTGTTAATTTTTCTTAATTGCACTGTTTATGTTTATAGGGATTATTTAGCTTTTTAAGCTATGTTATGTCAGAAATAGCTATGCATGCCCTGAAGAATTCTGTATTAATACTGTACTATATTGCAATTTCAAAAATAAAAACAAGGGAAAAATTGTAATTGATGAATTGAAAGAATCAGTTGGCTTTTCACTGGGCAAATTGTGGATACATGGTTACTAAAATTACAGATTAGGTATTTAGGAATTCAAAGACAACGAGCTGTTATGAGTCAAACCTGTCTTTATGTTATTTTTTTATTAAGTTCGAGGAAAAGCATTAGTTTTCAGAAAACTACCAGTTTACTGATTCACCACTGACTTAAATTTGATCTTATGGTAAGTGTTGTCATTTTTGTTGTTTTCCCTTGGAAAATCGCTAAATAAGCACAATTTAAAGACTGGACTTCTATTGATCATGGAATACTTGTACATTTTTGTCATCACATGCTTTTAACCCCATAAAACCTATGGACCTATGTATGAGTCCATCAGATGCAGCTGCTGTATTCAAACCTGTGGATCTTCAGGCCTGTTTTAAATTCTAGTGGAGATCCCAAGGTTTCCAACGATCCCAAATATGCCCTGTTGAATTACCGGGAAATGTGTATAAAATGATGCACAAGATCTAGATATCTTCCATTAGATGTAATGCTGTAGCCATAAAAACATGGTGTCCTGGGTTTTAATATTTCTCTCAATATAAGTGTGATGGAGCTTCAGAGAAGCGTTGCAACTAGCGGATACAGAATATATGTGTGATATTGTTCAACAATATGAAAAAAAACTTCTTTAATGTTGAATCCTCTTAAGGAAAAACTTCATTGTAAAAATAAGAGTTTAAGGGGCAAATAATCCCTCTTAATATGAAAAACAACTTATTTAGAAGAAATGACTGCTCTTTAAAGTCCTGAGATTGCAGTTGGGGCTGGAACAAAAGCCAGTATACAGAACAGTCCTCCCATGAGTTTGAGAATTACTGATGTAGATGACATGACTCAAGTTAAAGGTGCACTAAATTAACTATCTGTTCTATTTGTCATTTGCAGAGATGAAAAGCACGGGTCAGTAAAAAGTATAACTTCTCCCACGTGCCACCTCCACCTATGATATCCAAAAGTTCACTTCACTAATTCGGTCTTCCTACTCGTGGAGGAATTGCGCTAATTAGCAAATCCAGCCGATCGGAACAGGGACGAATACTTGGGACGACACCTACTTTCTGAGTCTGGAATTTTCACCTCTTATAATTAGTGTCAGAGAGCATGGATTTCACTGAATAATTTTGTTGTGGGAACTTTAGGTGATTACCGTCTCAAATTCAAATGCAGGAATCAGACATCAAAGAGATCAGAGCGATGTGTCATCAAGGAACTGTCAGTGTTTTTTTATGTGGTCGGGCGATGTCACAAGGATAATCACCGCCACTAAAAAGGGAGGCCATGATGCTTCGCAGCCAGAAGCGCTAATTAAATGTCAAAAGATTACATTAAAAAATTACAATGACTTCTTCTGGATCCAGTGTATTGTTTTTGCAAGTTTCTTACAAATTTTTTGGTATTCTGAGCCTGGATCTACTTTCGTGGATTTTACCGTTTTTAAAATGTTATTTATTTATTTTGACGAAAGGCACTGAAGAAACTTGACAAGCCAGAAAAGAGCAGAAATGTGTATTTTTTCTTCACAGATAACGCACTATTCTGGCCAAAAATATATGATGTATAATTTAGTACTTTTCCTTCCCTCACTGATGGTTATGTATGGACGATTTCAGCAAACATTTTGTTTCTTTTGTAGTGTGTGACAGGGCAATAAAGACTACCTCTGCTTTCCCAAGGTTTCATGTCGGTTTTTTTGGCTTTTTTCCAGTTTAGTTTTAAAAGTTTGAAGTAGAGGAAACATGGGATGGAACACTTACACTTCTGTTTCTGCTTTCTCTTTGTTTTGGTAAGTCTCGGTGAATAAGTTCTCTTCACTGGAAGAGAGCCCTCGATAATGAACACACTTGCAAAAGTAACTGTAGAATTGGAATAATGAGCTACAGCAATGGGAATCATGCCGGGTAGTGAGGGGACAGGAAGTGTGCCTGGTTAGATGCGAGGGAGTGATTTGTGGTTCCGTGTAGAATTGTGCAGAGTTGCATTGTGTCGCAGTGGTTCCCAAACTGAGTCCCTGAAACTGACTGTGTGTGCTGGCTTTTACTCCAACCACAGTTAGATCCCAGAATTTTAACAAGCCGTAATTTTTTCTTAATTAATTGCTTTTCAGGCAAGAGAGACATTTTACCCTCTTAATCCAGGTTGACAGGAATGACTTTTCTTTCCGTGATGTTAAAAAGCCCAACATTCATATCTGTTTATTTTGTCATATTTCAGCTCGTTAAGCCCAGACGGCAGTATGGTTTACCTGATCAAATTCAGGATTGTGGTGAATCAATATGATGCTAATTAGGTTTCTGAATGCTGGTGTTTTAAATTCTTTCTGAATGTTTTCCTAAAACCAAACAGAAAAAAAGCACCAAACTGGTTTGAGTCATTGTAATTTGTTTTTGAATTCTTACCTACCTAATGATCGGGGAGTTTGAGGGACCGTGTGTCCACAATTTCAAAAATTGGATGCCAACTGATTCTTCTATTTCAAGAGTCACAGGTTTTCCTTATTTTTATGCAATTAAAAGCAATTAGTGATATCATACAATTTGAATATAGAGCTCTTCAGGGCATGTATCGTACTAGTAGCTACTTCTGACATAATATGGCTTAAAGGGGTAAATAATCCATATTATCATGAGTATCACTTAAATTCTGGGAGAATTGTGGCTGATACAGATACCAGTGGACACACTGGCTCCCCGGGACCAAGTCTGGGAACAAATTTTGCAGTGTTAGCATTGCTAAGAGGGAGTTGGCATTGTGTGGATTACGTTTGCATTGAAGGGTGTGAGTTAGCATTGCATGGACTGATTTAGCAAAGTGTGGGGTATGTTAGCATTGTGCGGATTGCATTTGCATTGAGCGGACTGAGTTAGCATTGCGCGGATTGAGTTAGCAATGCGTGGGGCATGTTAGCATTGTGTGGACTGCGTTTGCACTGACCGGATTGAGTTAACATTGTGTGGATTGATTTACTGACGCATAGGGCATGATAGCATTGTGTGGATTGAGTTAGCATTGAGCAGAGAGCAGTAGCATTGTGCAGAGATGAGCTGCGCTGCGCTGTGAGGGGCAAGCCGTTTGCAGCACACTGGGCAAAAAGTTGATCTAAACAAGTGCTTCAGTCTAAAAAGTAGTCATAATCTTACATTATATTATTTTCTTACTCTTTTGGAAAGTCTGCTAATGAGTTCTCTCAGATCACAGGCAATATTCTTGTTTTTTTTTTGTAAAAATGTCATAAACATGAGACACAAGGCAGAACAAGGCTTCATCAGGCAGAGGAATGAAGGACTCTGGGGTAAGCACGACAACAGTTTGGTACGGTTACAGCGTAAGACATAACTGGGACAGTAACAGTTTTAGACAGAACAAGGCATTGTGGGATACGACCACAGCCTGGGACGGAAGGCTGAGATCAGATGCCTGATTTACAATCGCAGAAGTGCTTCACTGTCTCTCGCTCCTCCCTCGTCTGTCTTATCTATCCTTCGCATCAAAGCCGAGACTCCATTTCCTGCCTTTCAGAGAGTTCCGTCATCCATTTGTTTTGATTGTTCTAGAAATTTCATTTGCGGCTGAAGATTTGTCCAAAAGTAAGACGAAATAAAAGAGCACAAATTATGCTGATTATTTTTCTCCTTTCTCTGTGCCAGTGCCTGTAGTGATGTAAGGATTCCCAATTCTCAGTTTTATTTTTGAACAGTTTCATGAGCAAAGCTTCCCTAACTGGCATCTGTGAAGGTTGTGTGTGCTTAACGGCGCAAGAGGAAAGGGGAGTGGAAAGGAAAGAATTAGTTGAAGGTCTTTTTTTTTTTACTGCGTCTGGATTTTCATGAGAAAGCCACTGATCTGTATCTGACATTCCACGGTTCATGAAAATACATTTTGGAGGAGTAGGGTTGTTCAGCATCATCTTAGTGTTGACTTAAGTTTTTGAAGTGGGGTGAGATTTTTTGTATTTGATATTTTACGAGCGAATTTGTGTGTGTATGTGTGTAATGGAGCTTTGTTTGAGGTCTGGGGGCGGTGATTTAAGAAATGGGTTGGGGGGATACCGAAAACAAGCGTAATGATTACAGTCCTGATAGCAAGGGAGTTGTACGGGCTTGACTAACTTCCAGATATTTCCTTGGGAGTGAAGTGTACCTCGTGCGGGGGCAGGAACAGTAAGCTTTATTTATGGAGTGCTGTGTGGCTGTACTGTGGGCCTTATCTCATCCCCAAGGCCTGCCAAAGCAAACAGGAGACAATGCAGACCACTGGCCAGCATCTGCACTGCACTGACCACTGACTACACAGACTGCTGAGTGAATGCCCTCGCTGTGTGGCACAAAATAGTATTTGTGTCAATATGTGTGTATGTACATGTATAGTAGTGGTTTGCGAGGACGCACACATTGGCTAACATCTGCACTGCTATAACAACTGATTACACGTACTGTTCAGTTAATGTCCTCTCTATGTAGCATATAATGATACTTGCATCCATTTGTGTGCGTTCATGTGTAGCATATTTGGTTTGTGAGCACGCAAACATTGGCCAGCATCTTCACTACACTGGCTACTGATTCCATAAACTGTTCAGTGAATATCCTTACTGTGTAGCATGTAATGATTCACTTGCACGAACATGTCTAGTATATTCTGAGGACGTACACACTGAGAATCTGTACTTCTCTGAATACTAATTTCATTGGTTTATTTATATGTATGCACATGAGTTGTATATATGGTTTGTGTCGACGCCCACACTGACAATCTGTACTACTTTGCATAAGAATTTCCGCGGTCTGTTTGCACGTGTAGTATATGTGGATTGTGAGAACGTGTACACTGAGCATCGATACTCCTCCACATACTAATTTCATTGGTCCATTTGTGTGTATGTCCATGAGTAGTGTGGCTTATGGGGACATACGCACTGATTAGCGTCTGTACTCCTCGGTATACTAATTTCACATGCAGTTCAGTGAATGCCCTCACTATGTAGCATGTAGTAGTGTTTGTGTGTATTCATGTTTCCGGGGTTTATGGGAATTTACGCAGCGAATGTGAGCACATGTATGGCTTGTGTATTTTTACATTGTACTTTGTGCATCTTATTGCTGTTCCATTTTTGTGTTGTATTGCATCCGTGGAGGGTTGGTAATGCCCTTTTGGGGGTCCTGTGTGAGAGGACTTGACAGGAGCACTAGGGTTTCCACGCAGGTCTGAAACCCAACACCCAGCGTCCGCTCCAGCCCCCCCTCTGCACGTCCCCGGGGAGGTGGAGGACAGTCGCGAGTGGCGTTTACTGTCTGATGGACTGGAGGGGGGGGTAAGAGTGGCCTGGTCACAGCAGGGGCAGGTAGAGGGGGTGTAGGGGCAGACAGGGCTTTTTTTTTGAAAGGTCAGGGGGTGTGGGGGCTTTTAAGATTAAATCAGAGCCGGTAACATGGCCCAGATGTCTGTACTCCTGGTAGGGTGGGGGGTCCATGGTTGTAATGAGTTATTTTAATCCAATAGCTGCAGTAATGGTTCCCCCCACACACACACACACACACCTCACACACACACACACACACACATATATACACTCCCACTCCTGCACACTGGGTAATTTTGCAAGGTCGATTTCCTGAACGTGAGCCACTTTGCCTGTTTGTTCTGGCCATGTTGTTGTGATTATTTGTGTTTACGAGGCTGGGGGGGTTATAACGGTAGTCTTTCTTTGTTCTTGCCGCTGCAGGAGCAGAGGAAAAACAGCATTTATCACCGCAGTCCTCACGCTGCTTTCCTGCTCTAGTTTTTTTTTCTTTCTTTTTGTCAGCCGTGCTGATAACGATTCGCTAACTAGCGCAGCACTCTCTGCATATTCCAGAAAGACCTCGTCCCCTGAGGTGAAGCGTTAGAAGTTGCACACAAAAGAAGTTCCTTCGGTTCCTCGCGGAGAGGCAGCTGTCACGCACGCACACACACACACACACACACACACACACACACACACACTCACACACACACACGGTCAGAAATATACAAAGTGCTTGATTGTTGTGATTTGTTTGGGTCTTTTCTATCAGTAAGCAGTAGGTGTTTTTACGTTGTTCCTTCGTGTTTGAAATAATGTGGGCCAGATGGAGGGTTTTGTCGCGCGTTCAAGGACGAGCATCCGGCTGCTCCTGTTTCTGCGCCTCTTGGGTGTCCCGAAGGCCGCTGATTACAGCTCCGCACATTTCATCGTTCTTGTGGAATCGGGCGCTTTGATTCTGAAATTTACCGACCCTGACTCCCGCCCTCCTGCGAACGCCCCATTTTTTTTGTCGCTTTCCGGCGTATCCGCTCCGGACCTCTGATTTAGGATCAGCTCGACCAGCCGGTAACACTAGCTGCCCTGCTGCTATGGGAGGAAAGATGGAGCTGATCAGGGTTCAGACCTCAGGGGGGAGAGCCAGTGGTGCAGCATTAGCGGCTTAGCTGGAGATAGCGGCGAGGCGATTGGGGTGAGAGAGCATCGCGGCGAATCTCTGGGCCTCGGCAGATGAGAGGAATGGTGTGTCTGGAGCCTGCCTCTGACCATCTGCCCTGTTTGTCACCGGCGATCGATATCATATTGCAGCGCAGTTTATCTGACCTTCACAATTGCGTTTTTTTTTTTGTCCCCGTCCAGAAGAAAAGCGACCATTTAGCAAGCCGGTTAGCATCCTAATTGACAGGCTCTGCTAAACAAATCAGCCCATCCCCTCCCTCCCTTCCTCTCTCTCCAGCCCTTGTTGTCTCCCAGCCGTGCCCAACCCCCCCCGCACGAATCTCGACAGTCTAATCTAACTAATGCCCCCCCGCGCGCTCGGGAAAGTGAATTAAAAAGAGAAAATCCAATACTCGATCCATCAGAGGGGCTAGCCCGCGCGCGCATTAGCCGCTTCTCCGCGGCCTCTGTAATTGCGTTACACGACTCGGACGCTGTAACAATTAGGGGCTAACACTCTCCCCGTAGTCGTTAATCTCACCTCGTAAGGGCCCGAGACGGGCTCGGGAGCCCCCCGGATTAGGGCGATCCTGTAATCGGATGGAGCAGGGGAGAGGGAAGCGACTGGCGAAACGCGAATGAAAAATACCTCCGGCGCAGGAGAGGAGGTTTTCTGCCGTTCTCACTCGTCTTTATTGTTTCCCAGGGAAACGGTCGGCTAATCGTTCTTTCTCCGCCTTCCTCCTACTTCCCAGTGCTTTGTTCCTCCTTCCTACTATTTAAATTCTTTGTTCGGCCTACTCTTTGCAATTTAGTGTTAATCTTTCTTTCCCCCAAACATTGCCAATGTGAAAGGGAGTAGATGAGTACTTACTGTCCTCTGAAATACGTGATTTTGCTACATAATGCTAAGCCTTCCTGTTTATTAGCAGGTCATTAAATACATGCTATGTGCGAACAAACAAGCGATGGAGGATCTACTGGAGTGGTTGGGGCCTTTCCACTGAAGCCTAATCTAACTGACAAAATTGAAATATACATTTATAGGGTCTGTTTCAAAGGGTATGGTAAAATAACATCACTCGGTGGATCATGGTAGCGTCGCACACCGTGGGCCAGATTTACTTTGACCTTCTGTGCATGTAGAACATGCGAAACCAATAAAGTGGGCAGTGATTTGCCAGGGCACTGGTTTTACACTTATCATCGGCCGTGTCATTGGTTTTGCAAGGGCTGAAAGGTACTGCATGTGCAGAAGAGCCAAGTCAGTCTGGCCCGGTGTCTTTACGCAGTTATGGGCGGAAGCATTTACGAGTGGTTACGTAAGGCCCAGGAATGTCGTAGTGTTTATGAAATAGGTATGTAGCCTTGGACTGGATCAAGTGGAGAGGAAGGTTTCCCTCTCTATATTTATATAATCACTCATGTGAGAGCGGAGTATATGTTTACTTGAGCGGGGGGATGAGTCAGGTTGTTTTTGGCGAGTTTGCGGAAGGGGTGGAGTGTCAGATTGACAGGGCTGGGGTCCCAGCAGGTGGCTCTGACGTTGGTTGATTCATGGCTCCGAAGGAAGCGCAGCTCTCCGTCTTAGACGGCGTACGCGCTTAACCCAGCTGACGCGCGGCACGCTGGGCCCAGCGCCGCTCAGGAGCATGACGTGGTGACGGGTAATTAAAAAGGTGCCGCGCGCGACGCTAAAACTCGTCAGGGCTGCTGCTCTCAGCAGATAAGACACTGTGGAGTTTAATTTTTTTCCAGTTCGATGGCGCATTCTACAGTTTTTAAAGGGGAATTTCATATGAAAATCAGGATTTACAAGTACCTTGCTGTTGCCATGGAGTGACCCTTCATCAACATTGATTGTGGTGATATAAGAAAGACTAATCACCTCCATTTCCCCCGAAAATGGAGACTTAAATTGTCAGGTGACTTGTAGGTTCTCTGTTAAGCACTGATATAGATGAAAAAGTCAGTGCGGATTCAGACTTCTCTTTCTGCATATATACTGAGAGGATGACTAGTAGCCTTAATAAAATGGGTAGCGTTTCGTATTTATGAGTCCATTACACTGACAGATAGAAGACAAGCAAATTCGTCTTTCAAAATTTTTTCACTGAGAGTGCTGTTTTCACTGTTTATATTTCTTTTTTTTTTTTTTTTTTTAACAAAAGCCCCAAAATAACAAATCAACAGATTATACAGTTTAAAACTTCTAGAAACTTTTAACAAAAGAGCTGTTGGCTGTTAGAGCTCTGGTTCGTTCTGGCTTCTCATAACCAGTCGATTTGACAGATGAAGATACTGTGTAGCTTCTAAGAGTTTGGACAGTTACTCCATATGAAAGGACTGCACAGTTGTTTCATTCACATCATAGAGGTAAAAAGTAAACCAAAGTTAAAAATAGGCAAACTCTGTTTTAACTTTTTTGTTATTTTGAAATCGCAAGTGCTGGAGTGTAGAGTCCAGCTCTGTATTAAAAGCATCACTGCTTAGTTGCCGTTCTTTTTTTTCACGGTGAGATTACACAGTCCTGCAGTGGTGGGATCGTGGGGCTCCAGTTAAGTTTGCATGGGGATAAATGGCGGGTGATGCAGAAAAGTGCCGATCCGGAGTAATTGGGGGTCAGTCAGATCCAGTCTGCACTGACGTGAGGAAGTGACCCCCCCTGGCGGGGTGGAGTAAATCACGATGGCCCTGCTTCCCAATCCCTCCGCCCCAGGAGAGCACTGCTGCTGTACCTGCTATCTGACCAGCGCTAATCAATTATAATGGACATAGAGTCTGTGTCAGGCCGTCCCCAGGGCGCCCCACAGGCCCATCAGATAAGATAAGCACTGCCCCTCCCCCACCCCAGTGCGCTACCTCCGATGAGGAAACCACCTGACAACTTTACTGAGGCTGTCATGTGTGGAGGCAGTGTGTGTGTGTGTGTGCATGTGTGTGAAAGCATGCGTCTGACTGCGTGTACGCCGATGAACCAAAACATTAATACCACTTATAGTTGAAGCAAATATTGTTCATCATCTCAGTCTACCGCAGGCAGATTGTTGACAGCAAGCTAAGTCAGGGAACCTACACAATACTGGCCGGATGTGTCGTGGCAGATTGGTGTATGTGAACGTTGTGTGTGTCAGTCTGAGTGCCTGTGTGTTTTTGTCTGCCTGAGTGTGTGTCTGTGAGTGAAAGTGAGTGTGTACCAGTGTGAGCACCTGTTTTGCATGAATGCCTGTTTGTGAAGGGTTGTCCATTTGTATGTGTCGGTCAGCATGTATGCGCGTTAGCACCTAGCATGAGCGTGTATGAGTGCCTACAAGGTAGGGGAGGTTCGCAGACGGTCTCACATGGAGATGCCGGGGCTTTTTTTTGTTTTTGCCCCCCCCAGTCCTTTTGAGCCACCCCTCCCATACCCTTACCATCTCCCGGGGGCTGCCCCAGAGGAGAGTATCACAAACTGATCAACCCCCAGAGACAAACAGATTCAACACAGCCCTCCTGATGCTGTCTGGATCAGCCAGATAATCCCGGCTTGGGCCCGGGGCCTAAACCACAACGCTCTCTGCCAAAACCTCGCCTCGTGTGTTTGTTTTAACACCTGAGAGGCATGGAGGTCTTCCCTCGCGCTGTTGGCAGCGTCCACTTTACCGGCGACGGTATCCAACATCGTTAGCTTAGCGACGTAGCGCCTTGAAATCCTTTTGCTCTTTCCCTCCCGAAAGCCCTGTTTGCTTTCATTAAGGCCGCGCCGTCATTAGCCGCAGTAATCCTATTGAAATCCACTCAAAGGAATACGGCCCTTTGGGCTCTTTTTCTTATTCCCCGCGGTGATCAGGCAGTGACAGTCCGCAGAGATTGGGCGAGGGCTTTATTAGGCTCCTTACATCTTGTTAGAGCTCCTCTCCGACGCGGCGGCGCCGCTTCCAGGGACAAACTTAAAGACGAAGTGAGAAATGGTGACAGCTCCCCACCGCACGGCAAACAAAGCTGCCGCAAAACGCTTGCAGTCCCCTCAACACTTTGTGACACTGAGGCTCCTTAATGGCCCGGGGCGATGACTTTCACTCCACAGGATGGGCCTTTGACATCTCTGTAATTTTCACTCTTGTCACCGTAACGGAGTGGTTGTTAACCGACCATCACGTGTACTGCATTGTGTTTGGATCAATGTGGCGAGGGATCTTGATTTAAGAGTTCTATTTGTCCGTGAATTTTGGAGTTTAACAGAGCTTTCTCAGAAAAAAAATTAATCCTGAGAGCAATGAAATAAATTTTTAAAAAATGTATAAATTTAATTATCTTGTGCTGTTGAAAACCTATCATATGGTAACTTGTTTAAAAGAGCTCCCCTGCGGGAGCTCTTTTAAATGAGTCGCAACATGATAGGTTTTCAACAGCTTTGATTTTGAGATCTAACATCATTGAGCGACAATAGCTGCATTTAGCGCTCTAGGGGTTAAAAGTAGCTGCAAAGATGCAGATGCCTGATTTCCTGTATGACTGTAAAATTGTACCCTCCAGCCAGCAATGTACAATATAATTAATTTGTACTATTTGACATTTAAAAGGTGCTCATTCAAACCTAATTGGTTCATTATTGTATTTTCAGGGTGCATTTGGGAGCCATTTTCCTGGAAGGGCAAAAATCTCCACTGTACCCTTATTTTTGAGATTGAATGGGAATTCTGACTTTACCCAGAGGTTATAACCGTAACTCAGTATATATCTTCCAAATGGGACTCTCTTTCCTAAAATTACTTGGTATGGTCTACTCTACAGTATTGTGGGTGGGCTTCTTATGTGTTGGATGTGGGATGTGTGGGATGTGTTGGATGCTTAACACATCCAAAACGAAGGACATGATTATTGATTTCAGAACACAGGCTCCAAACTGTGATCCTACAGTCATTGAGGGCCAATCTGTAGAATGTGTAGATAGTTATAAATATCTTGGGACTGTAATTGATGCTAAACTCACTTTTAACAAGAACTGTAAAGCAGTGTGTAAGAAGGGACATCAGCGTTTGTTTTACCTTCGGAAACTGTCCCGTTTTAATATTGAAAAAAATATGCTGACACTATTTTATCGAGCTTTTATTGAGTCGTTATTATCTTTTGCCCTGGTGTCCTGGTTTGGTAATCTGTCACTACAGGACAAAAATTCCCTGAACCAAATTATTAAGTGGGCTGGTCGGCTAATTGGGGAGCCTCAACTAACTATGACAGCCCTTTATGGCACACAGCTGCAGCGTAAAGCTGGCTCTATTCTTAACGACTGCTTACATCCTTTGCCTGGTGAGTTCCAGCTCCTTCCTTCTGGCTGTCGTTTTGTGGTCCCTAAGGGTAGGACAAAACGGTACAGAAATAGTTTTGTACCTACCGCAATTGTAATGCTGAATAGTAAGGCCACCAGGTGAACAATTTTGTTCATATTGAACTTTAGTGAGGTCTGGAAGATGTTGAAGCACTTTTCTATGATTGTATATTTTGAGATGATTGTATTGTTCTTTTAGTGTGTGATTTGTCTTTCATGATGTCTGTTGTGTGGCTGTAATTCTATATTGGGGTTGCTGAGTTCCTGTCTGTACAACAAATTTACCATTTGGTACTAACAAAGAAACCTTGACCTTGACCTTCTAGCATAGCTGCAGCACGGGCCTCCTTTAACTTTTTTGACTGCGGGTAATTTCTCATTGTTTTTGTGTTAGGCAGATAGGCGAAAGCTAATCGTGCTTACCACCTAACGCACGTATTCAGTAAACAGCCTTCAATTGTTTTCCGGGTCACACGCGCACATCAATTACGCTCTGTGCATTCAGGTGCCTGGAATGCGCAGTGAGCCGAGGTGCTAAAACATGCTGTTGTTAAAGTCGAGTTGAGGCTCTGAACTCAGAGTCAGGATATCCTGGTCCTCACCTCCTCTCCCTCGTCACGACTCTGAGCAACCCCCCCAAAAAAATGAAGACCTCCAGCAGCTCCTCACCACCCCTATCTCAGGCATTGATTTACCAGCCTCGCTCCTGGGCAAAGGGTTTAATTTGCCTGTCACTGCGTCCTCATCTTTGTAAAACAGTGCAGGTGAGACTGGGGGAAATGGCAGTCGGATCCCTGCGGAACTGTAGCCAGCCCATTAAGTCCTTAAACAAACACGCCGCTTTCTCCAGAACCCCGCACCAGGACGGGGGGTGGGGGGTGGGGTTGGGTGTGAGCGTATTTCTTTGCATTTTTATCAAGGCCGTGCTGGAGGGAGGGCGCGTGCACAGAACTCTTTATTATTCTGGAGGAACATGGGCTCTCGAAGGCGAGTTCGCTCTCTGAACACCACGACTCGGAAGCAGAATCAGAAACACGGTATTCGCAGTCGTCCTGTTCGAAACCTGGGGTCAAATTTTATTGTTATATGAATTGAAATACTTTACTGCTATTGGCTTAGCCTACCTTGTTTATTGGAACTAATTAGTATAAACCATGTGGCAGTCTCAGAGAGTACGTTTCTGACAGGCCCTCGTTAAAGCTGCCCACTTGTTGACATCTGAGCCGGCAAAGCCAGGGTGGGAGGGAGATTGAGTGAAACAGGTAGAATGTTCTGGAACGAGGTGGTGTTCTCCACAATGGCTACTTTTGTCTCTTGTTGGAGATTGTACCTCAGTGACATCATCCCTCTGATGATATAAGGCCTGCTGGCGAACAGGAATTGGTTCTCAATATGTGGGGTACACTCCGCGGGGGATCAGCACTGCGGAAACACCAGGGGACTTTTCGCAAGAGTTATAGAGCTGAATTTTTGCCCCGAGTTTTTCCACTCAGGGGAAAGGGAAATCCCAAATTGCTCCCGAATTTTTAGAAAAATAAAGCGAGCCTCAAACATTGCTTGGCACTGTTGTCGAGTTTTCCAAAGGTAATCTCAAAATTTCAAAGGTGTCATGGCTTACATCGGAGAGCACCGAAAATTAAAGGTTGGTTTCACTCGGATATTTATATTATCCACAGAACTGTTGTCCCCTCCTGTAGCTCCGCCTCCATTTATCGTCCTATCAGGATGGATTATAAGGTCTCCCAGCAGCTTGCCGGGGGGTGAAAGGTCAAGCGCCTCCACCACTGCGGCCGTAATGTTGCAGTGCTCTCATGGTCTGCGTTAAATCTAGAATCTAGACCCCCGACAGGTCAGAGGCTTTGGGGAGGACTGTCTGTGGCTCAGTGCCTCAGCTCTCAGCCCGACTGGAGAGGGCAGGGTTCCTCCTGCGTTGGGTGGTTCTGGTAGCTCAAGGTTGAGGTTGCTCGTAGAGCCCCCCCCCACATCCTCGACCCCCAATACAGAGTGGCCCCTGTACAGGCCCATGCTGAGTGAGGAAACAGGCTCACATATATTGCCCTCTTCGATCCTCAGGGTGAAAAGCGTGTGCAGTCCACTGGAAAAGATGGGGAAAGCCAAGAACGAGGAAGGAAAAATCAGCCAGCATTCCTCCAGCTCTCAGTGCTGAAGCGTACTGTGTAGCACATAAGTGTTTGGACAATAAGGCAGTAGAGAAATGGCTGACATTTCTATGTGCTTTATACAGAATGGATGTAAATGCTCAAAAATGAAATTTGATGATCTGTAGTTCAGCCTCAAATTTATTTTTTAGTCAAATGAACTGAGATGTAAAGCCAAACGGCAAAAATTGTGTCATAGTCTAAATACATGTGGATTGCACTGTAGGTTAGGCTGTTTCCCCATACATTATGTGTACTTAGCTGCTGATGGAGGAGTTTACCCTGAATTAACGGTATTTAGCTGTCAGCGAAAGGATTTTCTCGTCGGTTAAGGTATTTACTCTGTGAGGCCGCGCAAAGCAAATAAGGCCAGATGTTGCCGAGGTCTCACCGTACAACTGTATTAACGTCCCTTCGCCTCGGCGCATTCGCTGTACGTGCTCTGCCGTTCGTAATTAGAGCTCTTAATGAAGAGAGGCCGTTCAGCTGCCCTCTCTCTCGCCGAAAGAAAAAAGAAAAAACAGGTAAACCAGAAAAAAACTAAACGAGAGCTCTGTTCTCTCCTCTTGCAGGCTTGTTTCTCTAGCCTCCTGCTCTCTTCTAACCCCCTACCTTGTTTACTCTGCCTCGGAAAATATTGTTGCGTCATATCTCAGGAAGCCAAACAGGGCACCCTGTAAGGGTTTGGGCGTCTCGTCCAGGCTGGGCGGTGTGCCGATGTGCCGAGCTGCGTTTTGGGGGCAGCGCGTGAATCGGGCCTTTGATTCCGACGAGGACCCGTGACGTACACAATGTGGCCTTTCAAAGATCCGCGCCCCAGTCCTAATTAAGCTGGTGAAAAAGCTTTTCCATGGTTTATTCTCCAGGTCTGTTTTCTGTGAGTGCTTACTGAGAGAGAAAGAGAGAGAGAGAGAGAGAAAGGGGGGACAGATGATTCTTAAAGAGGCCATGCTCCTAAACAATTTCTTCCCCTCTTTATCTGTGTCATTCAGTCATTGTTCTGTATTTTAGAGTCTCTTTCAGGTCAGTGTTTTTGAACCCAGGTTCACAACAACCACTGAGTACTTGGTCATTAACTTGGAGAAAAGACTATATACGTTATGTTATGTCACACATCATTTTTCCTGTGTCCATTACAGTCAAACTGCATGTAAACCAAAATGGGATGTTTATCTTTATCTTTTAATACAACAGAATGCATTCTCATCATCTTGTCCAATCTCTCTCTATCTCCCCATTTTAGTCCTGTTCTCTCTCAGTTCAAATTAAGTTTCCATGTGAATATTTGTGTACCATGCACTGCGTTACCCAAGCAAAGGTTAAAGAATAATAACTGTAATAAAAACTAGAGCAACTTCATGACTTGTTAGCTATTGTACATGTTATATAAATTGCTATAGCATGATCAACAAACACATGCATCCATATGTTTGCCACATGACACATGATTTGTAAATAATAATTACCGACGAATGTGAATGGTCATTGAACATATACTATGTTTGCTCTCTGCTTTACTCACTCTCCCTGTTTAAAATGACTGTGGAAGATCAGAAGATTTGGAGGTTAGCTTTAAAATGCCAAAGTAGCTAAGTCCACCATTTTCACCCGACCTTCTTTCATCACCCGCTCAGCGTGTGTCTTAAGAACCTGTCAAGCTCAGCTCAGTACTGACGCTAACCGCTCCAGAATGGAATAATTACTGTTAGACCTGTGCGCTATATTTAAACCTGTTTCCCTCCTGCCTCGGAGGAGAAATGCGGTAATAACCACTTAACACCGGAGCACCGGGGGTGCGTGTAAAACTGCGAGTTGCGCTCACGTAAACTTGAGATCGCGTTAGATGAGCTGTTAAGTGCAAATCTCTGTTCTGGATTGTTCCGCTTGTCGTACTGGTGCGGCTGTCTTTGTCTGTTTGTGCCCAGCGCGAAAATCTGAGAATTCTACTAAAATGCGTGCGTCGCTCATCTTTTAGTACACGTGTTGACGGTCATCCTGTGTGACACAGCGCTCCATTTAAGTCTATTTGGGTCTGCGCACGCTTATTTCCTCTCCGAAGATCCGCTCCTGTCCCATAGCTTTACGAGACGTTACTAGGGCAGTATCTCATTTTGCGGATTTTGACTCTGGGATTTTTTCTTTCTCTCTCCAAGATAGGTCGCAGTAATGAGTTGCATTTCGCTGGCGTGATTTTGATGGTACTTGCATGATGTCCGGCCAGAACCAAAATACCAGGTGTTGAATCATTATCGCTGGAACAAGATGATTCACACAGGTGCTGTTGCGTGTGGCGGCCACACTTTGCATAATCGCAAAAAATTGAAAGGGAAACGATTATATCACGCTTGATTTTATCAAAATGGAGCCTTTTGCATCTTTTTGCCTCGAAGCTGTGGCAGGCGTTTCACCATTTTCTTGTTGCGTTTCACGTTTAGAACACTAAACCTTTAAAAAATGTGCTAAGTCTTATATTAAATTCACTTTGTGATTTCTTGTGTAAAAAGCGCTGCTCTGTATTGCGATCGTTCTCTTTTGGGAAAACAGAACTCGGTAGTTCCCCTCACAAGTTTCGTGGAACACAAATATCTCAGGGGAACTCATTGAATCATTCATAATTTAAGGAAAACATGAACTTTGGAGAAACTCTGGGTGTGCTGACGGGCGCATTGTAGTGAGACGGAGAAACCGGTTGTCACTCTTGAAGGTAAATTTACGACGCTTAGCGGATACGTCCCCAAGCATCCCGCGGGTTTGTGTGTGAGTGCGCGCGTGTGTGTTTTAACCCCTAGAGCGCTGAAATAAAATTTAAAAAAATATAAATTTAATTATCTTGCTCCATTGAAAACCAATCATGTGGCAACTTGTTTAAAAGAGCTCCCCTGCGGGAGCTCTTTCAAACAAGTCACCACATGGTAGGTTTTCAACAGCTTTGAATATGACATATTTCATAATTGAGCAGCACTATTTGTATTTAGATCTCTAAGGGTTAAACACATCGTGTCTCTCTACGGCTGGATCCAGTGATTAATTTTAAGAGGAGTTAGCAAAGAAACTGTGGTCGCGTTAGCATGCCACGCAAGGCCTGGTGCATTAGGGTAACTGTTTATTTTTTGGTTGGATTAATGCTGAGCCCCGCGATATAAACACTGCCCTGTCCTGGGCCTCCAGGGTTGGCTGTATCAGATCAGGAGGGGGGCAGGGAGAGACGCATTTCGAACGGAGGCCAGGACCCCTCTTTCCCGATTTAACTCTATTAGTTCCTTGTGATTAACTCCCCCCCACCCCAACCCTAAACACCTCTCTCGGCTCCACAGCCCCACCTCCCCGGCCCGCCCCCAGCCCAAGCCCACAGACCGCCATCAGAGCCGCCGGTTATGTGGGCGAGCAGGCCGCAGGCTGCAGGTCGACCTCTCTGATGTTGATTGATTGTTACTGACAGGCAGGAGAGGCCCTCCTCTTCTCCGCTCTCCCTCTCTCTTTTGCTCATGCTTACTACAGGCGGTTTTATACTCTTAAGACATGTGTTGACGGACGTCTTCAGAAAAGTGTCTGAGGACACAGATTCCTTTATGCTTGACCAAAGTGTCAGGCAACGCAAACTGTCATCTCCATGGTATTTGAATCACTGAGTTTCCAAAGGGCCCAACTCCAATGAATCAGAGGTCTGCATATCTTACAACAAAAAGGGGAACTTTCTTGTAATTTTCGCCAAAAGTATCCCAATGACACTCTCTTGTAAATAAATAAACTAAAAATGTATGGGTTATAACATATGGGCAAAAAATATTTATCAATTTTTCCCTTTCTGGAAAAAAGAGTGTTCCTTGAAGTTGGGCCCTTTGGAAACTCAAAGATTCAAATGTAGTTATTTCTTTATAACCATAACCAAACGATTTGTTTAATGAATGCTAATGCATCAACTTTCTACCTCAGTGACAATCACCAAACTCTATGCCCATCCAGCCAATGAAATTGTCAGACAACCAATGACAGTGTCTGTGACGTTACAAACATTGGACAGGTGTAAGACACCGTTATTTTGGTCATCAGACACTGTGAGTCTCGCTTCCTGCTGCCTTGCTTTTCTTGCTGTCTCTCTCTGACTTTCTTTTTCCCTCCCTCTCTATCGCTCTGTTTCCCTCTCTCCCACACACAGTATCTCAGCATCTCTCTTTCTCTCTCATTTTAACTTGCCTTATTGGCATGACATATTTCAAATAGGCATCGCTAAAGCTTAGTCACAATAATAATCACAATAATAAGAACACTCCCTCGTTCTGCCTCTGTCTTCCTCTCCATCTTCTCTTGGCTTCTCTCTCCTCCCCCTCTCTCTTTCCCCTTCTCTCCTCCTCTTCACTGTTTCTCCCTCACCTTCTCTCTCTCCCCTCCCACCCTATCCGCTCCCTCTCTCTCTCCTTCCCTCCTTCTCTCTCCCTCTTTTTCTGTCTTTTTTGCTCTCATTCTCTCTCCCTTTCTCTTTTTGCCCTCCCTCTTTCCCTCTCTCCCCTACTGTGTCTTCCCCCTCCCTCCCTTCTCTCTCCTTCTCCCTCCTTCTCTCTCCCTCTTTCCCCATGTGTGAGTGTGAGTGTGTGTGTGCGTTAGAGATGGCCCGCAGGAATAATTGATGAAGCGTGGGCCGGCCCGGAGTGTTTGGGGGCCTCAGGAGCTCTCCCTGACATGGAGCCCCGGAGGAGAGGCCTGACGCCAGGCCGAGGTGACAGGGCAGCCCGGGGGCCCATGAGCCTGGCGGAGGACTCCGATTGGTGGAGGGAGGTGTGGGTACATGGCGCGTGGGCGGCGCTGGCACTGGGAAGGCGGTCAGGAACTGGTCCAGGGAGATGCGGGCTTATTGGCTGCACTGGGAACTCGAGGAGTGGCACATCTGTTCCAACATGGCCTTCACAGCCCTTCTGCTGTTGATACAGCTGGTCCTGTAACCAACGAAAGCAAACAATATAAGGAAATAATATTTCATAATAACGGCAGGTTTATCGCAGAGTTATCTTTATGAGTAATGTTTCTTATTAATGTTTGGTTTATCGGAGAGTTATCTGTATGAGGAATATCTCATATTAATGCTCAGTTTAGCAGAGAGAGCCATCTTTGTATGGTATATTTCACATTAATGCTCTGTTTATCAGGTTTAAATTGAGAAGAAAGAGCATACATTTGGTTTTGATCCAATTATGTTTAAGTTAGCTATGAGTTTGAAAATATGTCATCGCAGCCATAATCTCTCGCATTTTATGTTCAACTCCTTATATCAGCATTTTGAATTTTTAATCTGCTCTATTGCTATTTTTATTTAATTCATGTGTCGTGTGAAGTGCTCACGCACCATGTGTGAAACGATTTGCACAAATAAGTTCATTATCATGTTCAGCGTGCGTGGCAGCCTAGTGATACATTGATGCTTAACATAATATGAATTTAATATGAGCACATTTAAGGTCGTTTCACACCAAGGATCAAATGGAAAGATGAACGAAAACCCCTTGAACTCTATGATCCTATCCATGCAGAATCCGAAACTTACTGTATTTTGTTACCAACGAGCATTTCGCATTTTCGATTTTTGTTTCGCACTTAGTGTGAGAAGGCCTTTAATGCGCGGCTTTTAGAAGGAAGGAACATTGGCTGTTTTACTTTTACATTGTGGCCTAAAAATGTTTGAGTCTGTATTTTTAACACTGTTTAAAATAGGGTGTAGACACCCACAAATTGAAGCTAACTTGCTGTACTTCAACCTTGCAAAACTATGTGCTGGAAAACATACTGTATTACAGATTGCGCTGTGTATTTGAACCTTCAATGTCATACTTCTGTTTTGTTTGATGAACTGAACCTCGATCCAGAATTACTGCGACTCCCAATTAAAACAAAGGATTCAAGTTCCTCTGCAAACATCCTTAGCGTCGCTGTCTCACCAGTCGTGTGCAAGCGGATCACAGGCAACGAAGACCTGCAGGCTGAATGAGAGACATGTTTTTAAACAGGTTTTACATTATAAAAATATTTACAGGGTAAAGCAGTCTGAGCCACAATCATGCTTGTGAATAGGTTTTGTGTTGTAAAAATATTAACAGGGAGATTAAAAGGGCCATTGTGTTACTCCAAGGGCAGGCAAGCAGCTCCGTCAGAGAAGAAGAATTATTCCTGTCTGCGTTTTGTAATGCTCGCCTTGAGCAGGGAGAGGACTCGGATTAGTCTAAAGGCCTGCGTTATTTCACATATCCTCCGCCACTGTTAAATATGATTGTTCCATTTGGCCCTGTGTTCGTCAGAGTAATCCTTTCAGCTGGTTTGGACTGAGCTCGGAGGTTAATGACGGGCAGAGACACACACACGCACACACACACGCGTGCGCGCGCACAGCTTGTCTGAGATTTTGCTCACTCCCTACGATGAGCATGTATTTTCTCAGCATTCTAAGTTAGAATTATGGGCCTCAGTCGCTTTCACACATTAGTACTGATTGTGTCATTGGTATTAGAATGTTCTGTTTAATCTCTTAAACTGATTTTCACTCGAATTTCCCCTTTAGTAGATTCAAAGTTAGAAAAAAAACTTTTTTTTTCATATTGTAGGACAATGTCACATACATATTTGCTGGTTGCAGCGCTTTACTGCAGA
This sequence comes from Gymnothorax javanicus, assembly GCA_029692085.1. Lineage (NCBI taxonomy): Eukaryota > Metazoa > Chordata > Actinopteri > Anguilliformes > Muraenidae > Gymnothorax > Gymnothorax javanicus. The sequence goes on from CM056194.1 coordinate 10,835,636, forward strand.
TACATTGCGCTAATATTGGGAGAAATATTCGAACCCAGGATTCCATGTTTTTTATGGCCACAGCATTACATCAAATAGAACATATCTACATCTTGGACATCATTTATGCACATTTCCCTGTAATTAAGGACATATTTGGGATCTTTGGAAACCTTTGGTTCTCCACTAGAATTTATAACATGCCTGAAGTTCCACAGTTTTAAACACAGCAGCTGCATTTAACAGACATACGTACGGGATCGACGGAACTGAAGAGGTTAACAACATTCTTATCACGTATCCCTGATCTCACACCTTACAGGATGAATTCTTCCAGTGAAAAGGCCATTAGTCTGTAAGCCTCATGCTTCGGCCTGCTCATAGCCACAGAAAAACGGCTCGGGAACTGAAACGACTGCCACATACCATCACCCGGCCTCTGCTGAATTATGGATGTCCCTTCCCAAAGTGCACTTCCTGATGCTTACACTCACCACAGCGTGTTCATATGATTCAGTTATTAATTGCACTACCTTGGTTTCGTGTATCAGCTGGACACTCTGGCTAATTAGCTCATGGATATTCATAAGTTGATCCCATAGCGATTGCCTGAGTGTTTTGTGGACAGTGGAATTATTTTTAACCCCCTCATCTGCTGCTATATGTCTGTTGTTGGGCTTTTACATTCAGTTGCTGCTCTCGTTTAAACGGTAACGCTGCAAATCATATTCCATTGGTAGTGTAACACCTTAATTCGAAAAAATTACAGCTGAATGTCTCCACCTTAATCTTGTATCCATTATTTATCAAATCCAGTGTGCTGGAGAACATATTTATAAATAGGACCAATGGCCCTGTAGCTCACCAGCCCAATGACTGTTTGCCAATTGTTCAGCATTTCTGAGAAAAGCTTTTCAGAGATTCAATGGTGTATGAATACAGCATACTAAAATATATGAAGTGAATCTGGCCACTGGTTTCATGGGAGATGACTGTGAAAGATTTTCCCATTATAAGTAAATGGGGAAAATTAAATTTTTTCAAAACTGTGAACAGTTTGGTAGACGTAGACATTGTCCCAAGGAAGCTCCACACCAAAGCTGAAGTAAATTGGGCTTGTAGTTTTGGATTTTTAAAGATTTTTTTAACGGATGACAAACATGATCACAACTACGATGCCAGTTGCCGCCTGATCACAATACTTAACAGCCTATTGGCCTGTGAGCTAAAAATCCAAAAATTTTGTCACCGTCCAAATATTTATGGACTGTACTGCGCATTTCTAAGCAAATGGGAGTGAGTCCACTTCCTCAGTCCTTCTTGAATGGGGAAGTGCAGTTACAGCAGTCTGACTGCAGGGGCACTGTAGATACAGTAGCACTGTGTGTGTGTGCGTGTGCGCGCGTGTGTGTGCGTGTGTGTGTGTGTGTGTGAAGAGCCCAGCAGTGATATGATTGGTGAGCGATGGTGTTTGTGGATGGAACCGCCTTGCTGGCACTGAGCAAATGAATGATTGCGCTGGGACCGCGCTGTGCAGTGGGGTTTATTCACATCATGATCCTGTCAGTTAAGCACAGATGGAAAATGAAATGCTTTCTTTGCCCGACAGTGAGTTTAACCAAGGGCCACGCTGTGAATGTGTCGAACACTGACATCATTGTCTCGCTGGTTAAAACGGGTGACTGCATAGATAATCATGTACTTGGGAAAAAATGATTGAAACATTAATGGGAGACGGTTTTATCCTGAAAAACATTGGTAAGAGAGTGGATTTACAAATTACCCGTCGTTTCGTGCGTCAAGGAAGTTAAAAGTACAAGCACACACATATACACACAATGACTGCATTATGACTGAATGCTGTAATGGTTTTTTCACCAAGTGCTGCTGTTTGTTAGTTTAAGAGTGTTCTGGTGAGGTGGAGTTAGTGAGCCGATTGATTCGCTCATTCAACTCACAAGGAGTCTTTGAGATCGTACCAGCTATAGAGCTAAGCCACAGAACAAAAATAAAACTGAGGAATGTCCGTCCAGAGTTCTGATCTCAAAAAGAAATAAAATTACTGGAAGTGTTGAAAGGTGGAGCAGAATTCCAGCCAGAAAGAGAGACATTCAAAAGACAGATTCTATGAGCAACCTTTGTTTCAGCGCCTTTTTCAAATTTGGCGACAATTTTGGTCTTTCAAAATTTAGAAAAGTAGGCTTGATTTAGCTGAATCAGCTTCCTTTTTTGAAATGTTTCTTTTCAGTGTTGACGAGTTTAACCTAGCACTCCTTGGAATTGAATATCTGGCAATAGTTGGTCCATCGTGATCAGAATGTCCTTTGTAAATTGTTTGAGGGGTAAATCAGTCCAAATTAGCCTGACCACAGAGCAAAATAGTCATAGAGCACGGAACTCTGTGTGGTTCTTTGCCGTGCACCTGGATTCGCGGGCAAGGGTCCTTTTTTTTTTTTTTTTTTTTTTTGGACTGCAGCTAATTTTTGGCTGGATGGCTTTCCACGAGGTAAGAAGAGAAGCCGGTCTCCGCTTCGCTTTTGCGGTGGGCCCTGTCCCTTTGCATCTCCCGTCCCAGCTCAGCATTCCTTCCCCCCAAGAGGGAGGCTGGATTTTGGTTGCAAAGCTGGCCTGCGGACAGGAACTTGAAGGATGTGGCGAGGAGTTGGCAGAAAGCGTCGACCCCGTTGGGGTCGTGGCAAGGTGCGGTCGAGCCTCATCCAGAATAAGGCACAGCGCACATCCAGATGTCTGAACAGAGAGTGTGTGGTGTATCGTTTCCCTGGAGGAAGGGGAGAGACAGAGGAGAGAGAAAGCGAGGGAGTGTACCGGCAAGCAGGAGATGCGTCTTTAGTATAAAACTACTCTTTGAATTGCCAAAGAGAGACAAATCTACCTAGTCCCTGAAGGGAGGACCACTACAGGACTGCCAGCAGCTGCCTGCCGCGCTGTCTCGGTGCAGTGAGTCACAGTATAGCACCTCACACATTATACGCTTGCACTGTACCTATTATTTATAGTCGAAATTCTAAATCTCTTACGAAGCGTGCCTCATTTCTTTGAGGCGTTCTTTCTTAACTTTTCCTTGTCTTTGTTCCTACGGGATGTAATTTGTTTGTTTTTTGCCGGGGAATTTGTTTGAAGCGCGTTCGACTTTGCCAATGCAAATTTCATCTCGGAAATGCAAATAAAAGGGGCTCGAGTTGAGCGGAGCTAAAATGGAATCCGGCGTAAATCTTGAGACAGTCTCGGCCCGCGGAAGAAAATTGCCCATGAAACACAGGAAACCTCAAAATTACAAACAACCCCAGCGGACTGAGAAAAATGGCGCGGTTTAACTCAATCCCTGCTGGCTGCTGCCATAGTGTCGAGCTGTCCTTTTTCCTTCCTCCCTCTCCCCCTCTTTCTCTCCCTCACTCTCCCCTTCTCGCCCCCTCATCCCTCCCTGTACCACTCCATCCATCCCCATATCTATCCTTCTCTCACTTTCTCTCAGCGGTGGGAAACTATGAGCGCGGACCACTGTGGATTGTGGCTGCATGCCCGGGTGTGACCACAGTGGAACATAAGGAGTCCAGTGTCCCATCTAAGTATGCCCTTAGCCAGGCTAGTGGGTGTGGTCTCAAACTGAAGAATCAAGCTGTGTGGACGGGCTGATGAGGGAAGGGAGGGCGGAGTCACAGTAACAGCGGATTGCATAACTGATGTGCTTGGGGCCCGCCTCCGTGCCTTGCAGTTTGATATAAGAGTGCAGGGGCGTCTTGGTGGCCGAGCGGCATTCCAGCATTTCTATTAGTTATGTGATGAGGAAAAGCCCCTTTCTCCATCTACTTGCCTGATTTACCCACTCAGCTGCTATGGAGAGATATGCACACTGTACACGGCCGCCATTTTTCTACCCTTCTCTCCATTTCATCCGTCTCCAAACGTGGGTGTTTAGTTATTAATAGGCAACTGGAGGACAGAGGAGATCAGCTACTAGATGTAAAAGAAAAAACAAAAAAAAAACCTGCCAGCTGGTGAAGTATGAAGTCGTATGTGCACTCAGACTTCACATCCAAGATAATTTGAGCTACCTTTGGGATTGCAGGCTGTGTGTTGAATCACTCCCTTGACACTCAAGCACCACCACATCTCTACAAAGCTTGCTGCAGGCTGTAGAACCTGGATTTAGATGGTCTCGACTGGAGCTTTCCCGTCCAACGAGCTGAAACTTGGTTTTGATTTGGAGATATTTTTCTCTTACCTCTCTGTCTTTTCTGAACCGCCCAAGGGAGAACTGTGCCAAGTGTACCCCTCAAAGACGTCTGTATTATCAAACATGGTAGGGGTCAATGCCATTGAAATCAATTCCATAGAAGTGGAATATCATTCAGTAACCAAACAGTGCACAGATCATAGAATTTTATTCCTTTCGTAGTAACAAACGTTCATCCATATATTCAAATTAGTAGATTAATAATAAAATAGGAACTGATGTTTTAAATATTTTGTATTTAACTATTTGTTTTAGCTTTAAGTTTTCCCTTTCCAAAGATTTGAATACTAAATGTAACTCATAATTAAAACTCCAAATGTGTTCTTGCAGAAAATTCTTCCTTTAGAACTGCTTTAAATGCAATCTTTTATGTTTTACTAAGTGTGAACTCATGTATTTCTCATAATAAATGTTTTTAAAGGAGTGCTTTTTTTAAATATTTGTCTTTTAACCATGTTTAATTCATAATAGCAGCAGCTAATTATATTTTGAATCACATTAACTTCACTCTCCCTTTGCTGTCTGTTCCCCTCTCTTTCATAACGTCACACAATATTACTCTCCTCTTAATTCCGAAATCACATAATAATTCTCTGCTCCAGTAATTTTGAACGAGAGATAATGCTCTATAGTCATCAAAAGTCTTAAGAGTACCGTTTCGAAAATAAATGGGAGTGCTCCAGAGATGCCCTCATTATGAATATGATGAGATGAGAACCTTTAGGGTTTCATTTCTCGACTGAGTGTTCTAATGCTGATGTCACCATCACTGCTGGTAATCGGAAGCAATGTAGTCCCGAAACATGGTAATAGAATAAAAAACAATTCCTTTATCCCAAGACTGAACATCTTGCCTCATGAACTGGAAGCGCAATGTCGTAATTCACAGCAATATGACTGTTTGATCATAAGATCCGGTCACCGGCAAGGCCCAGCATAGGCATTTAGAGGCATTTCTACACGCTAAGGTGGCGGCAGCTACATAGTTGTAGGTGGCTCCCGTCGTGCGCCCTGTGACATTTAATCTTGGGACGGTCACTGTATCCCCGTGAGCGATCTGGCATGCCAGCTCGAATTGGATCCTCCCCCTGCCCTGATCCCAAAGCCCTGCCAGGGCAGACTGTCAGCCTGTGGGGCAGCTGGTCTGCCTGTCAGGGGCAATTAATCAAAACTATAGATGGGGGAGAAACCAGGGAGAGAAGGGGAGGAGACCCCTGTCCAAGAGACTCAATTTATTTGCGATTAAATTTTGTCTAAACCCGTGTGAAGAGGAGGCGGGTAATAGGTGTTACATCAGTAGCTGAGGGGCGAAGCGTTTTCAAGCCTCGGGATTTTAGAAAGGCTGAACCACACACTGGAAGAGGCTGAAAGACGGCGATAGGAAAAGCCGAACTGAAGTGAATCGGACTCAAACAGAAGTGCTGGCATAGAAGACTTGCTTTGGGCAGGTCTGGGGGGGGACATATTGTGTTTTTGCAGGAAGACAGCAGGGCCTCCCACCCCATCCGACCCCCCCACTGTCTGGCAGTGCAGTGCGCAGCCCGGAGCATTCTGGGCCTTTCATTCCCCCCCGCAGGAGGGCGGGGCAAGGGCGGGGCCGGGGCTGTCGACTGACGGCCGACGGTTGCCATGTGAAAACCAGCTCTGGCCTCCCCGCTGCGGTGCAGAAGCCCCCAGCGGCATTCTGGGAAGCGTCAGACCCCCGCCCGGCTCCTCTCTGACCCGAGGCCTGCTCCACAGCTGCCGTGAGGGAAGAGGAGGAGAAACGGAGCGAGGGAGACCCTGGGGTGAATGAATAGACCGATGAAAGATACCAGCTCAGCACTCCATCTCAGAGTAACAATGGACTTGAGTGGAAGGGTGTTTCATCCTCCCGATCCATTTATTACCCTGTTTTACATCAGCACAAAGCTCTCACCGATGCACTGTAAACAGCCCCGGCTTCCACCCCTACAGAAGAGATTTATGGTCGCAGTTGTGTGTTGTTTGTTTTGTTTTATTTAATTTATTTTATGTGCTCTTGCGTGGAATTCTGCGTGGGCCATTCGGTGTCTGAGATGTTTCTCCCGAGGAAGAAAAGGCATAAAGTTAGGGTATGAATGTGTGTGAGTGAGTGTATATGGGTGTGTGAGTGAGAGAGAGTGTGTGTGTGTGTGTGTGTGTGTGTGTGTGTATGTGGGAGTTAGTGTATGTGTGTGTGGGAGCTAAAGTGTGTATGGGTGTGTGAGTGTGAGACCGTGCATTTGGTTGTGAGAGTATGAGATTTTGTGTATGCGTTTGTCAGTGAGTGTGTATGGGTTTGTGTGAGTGAGTGTGTTCTTGTGTGTTCTACAAAGTGAGAACCAAAAAATGTTTTTCCCTACTGACTGGGGATGTTACTGGGAAGTGAGGACATTTTCAAATGTCCTCGCAACTACAAATGCAAATTGTGACTTATTAGTCGAGGTTAGGGGTAAGGTCAGACTTAAGGATAGGTCAAGGTTAGGGTTAGGGTTTGGGTTAGGCATGCGTTGCTTATTGTTAAGATTACGGAAAGGCTGTGGAGACACAGTAAGGATGAATGGAAGTCAAGGTAATGTCCTCACAAAGATAGAGGTACAAGGATGTGTGAGAGTTTGGGTATGTGAATGTGTGAGAGTGCGCGAGTGTTAGAATGCGTATTGTTGTGTGAGTGGGAGAGAATGACAGAATATAAGTGTGTGTGAGAGAGTGTGTGTACAGTATGTGTGTGAGAGTGAAAGAGAGAATATTATAATTAGTATTCCAGCATTGGGATAAATGTGCTGCATGTCAGTCATCACTGTTAACATTGACTTCGGTGAACTTCTTCCCCTGTGACTGCATGTTCTTGTCATGCAGAGGAACCAGAGAAAGTGTGGAGAGAGAGAGAGAGAGAGTGAGTGTGAGAGAGGGAGAGAGAGAGAGAGTGGGGGAGGGAGAGGAAGAGGTCCGGGTGAAGGCTCAGTTTCAGTATCTCAGGCGGGGATTGTTAGCTGTACTCATTTAGCCATTGATTAAAGTCAACAAACCCATCTGCACCTGTGAGCTCTACTCCACCCCCGCACTGTGCACACCAATCATGCACCTGCCTACCCACAATGCCCCCTCCCACCTTGTAATAATCTTGTCAAATTATTCCTGACAGGGCATTTAAGTGACTCAGGGTCCAATTTTGCCTAGCGATTTCAGAATTTCTCATCTCTGAAAGTGCGAAAGATGATTTTGTATGCCTACAGGAATGCGTGGGCCTCCTTTAGTGACAGCTAGCTTCAAAAATACATGCTTTTGAGACACTGAGAGTAATATATAGGTATCGCAGCTACTTGTTTTTTATTGTTGCCACGAGTGCTTAAAATCTATAGCTTCTGCAATATGTATTTTGAAATAGCTATTTCCAATAAAGCATTTGAACTGATTTGAGAGAGAGAGAGAGAATATTTATCATACAGGACATTGTACAGTCATTGTACTCTCAAAAAGTGACTAATACGACGGGATTCGGTGATGAGACGGGTGGCTAAGGAGGATGCGCGTCCCAGGCGGGTGTCTAAATTTATCAAGTCCGCTCATGTCACACAACTGCGTATTATAGCATTTTTACGTCCGCAGTTTAATGACTGACTGCGAGGGACTCGGTAGTTGCAGCAGTGCACAGCGAGCCGGGAGTTGATGCAAGTTGCGCTTTGTTTTCTCGTTGTTTATGTATTGGCGATTCCCCATTGATCATCCATTAACATGAGACACTGTAGTGCTCGTTTCTCCGCCTGGTTCCTGTTAATGCAGCTCTTGGAGCGCCGGGGTACATGCCGACTATAACTAAGAACAGCACCGGCTAAGATGCCTGTGTGTTATTTTTTATTTAAATTTATTTTTATGTGGCACCTCATAAATAATAATTGCTAATAATAATGAGAGAAACTCCCGCATTGCCTATGGGTTGTAATTGGTGTTTTTTTTTTTTTTAAATGCCGCCTTTTCGCAAGAGATGAAATGAGTACATTTTCAGCCTTTGCAGTTGTTCTATAAAGTGTGAAATTCTGCAGGACGTCTACTCACCCTAGCCCAGTGCTAAAGTAAAAGATTCTGTTTGGAAATACAGTTATAAATACAGACTTTAATTGGTGCCTTGTCACTTTGCATTTCATTGCACTGGTTGTTTGTTCTACCTATAGAATCTCTGTACTGTTCGGAAAGCAGCATACGGTAGTTTGATTAATGACACAAGTAACAAGAACCTGTGATAAAGGGGGATTTTCCCCAAATGTCATAAACAGAAAAAAATTGGTATGGCTTGTATTTCATACGGCAAATCAGAATATGTTTGTCTTCTAGATCTGCGCGCAACCATTTGACATGACGTAGGCGTCAGAATAGAACTCCTCTGCCACATCTTCGCTAACAGATGGGTTTATTGGTTTTGAGTAGGATGTGGAATGATGACAATGTGTTGAATTTCCTGATTACTTCTGACAGGTCTACAATTTTTAGACCTAACTGAGGACTCAGAGCACTGTGTTTCATCTGACTTGAGCTGGTTCTTCAGCTAATTTTTGTGTATTCTTCATTTACAGCTAGGAATGTTTGTCATACCGGGCTGTATACTTCACGTACGAAAATGGTTATTTGTGACCGTTATATTTCCCCTGTAAGTCATTTTGTGGCTTTCGACCAATGGGTGGGCGGTGGCTTGAGGAGATGGGCGGTGCACTCCTTCGACGGCTCCGCCCATCGCACCAAAGCTGTGAGCCGAGCCTCTGGGGTGGAAGCCATTTTCACCATTAGGCCCCGGAATCGCACCACAGCAGGACACACATGTCACGGGGTGTTAGTCATCGCATGCCTGCTAATGAACCTGAGGGACTGCGGAGCAGGGGGGTGAGGGCATTAACTCCAGCCCCCCCCCACCCCCCCCCCCACCCTTCACAGCTCTTGCTCTCTCCACATCGCACCAGATATGGCACGCCTTTAATTTTTCAGTGGCCTCTCCTCACAGTGGCTGTAACCTCAGGTTGACCCCAGTGGCACTTTGCCTGATTTTGCATGATCCCCTGCAGCACGAGCATTTGAACATCCTCTCCGCAGCCTGCTCCCTCGGCCCTCACGCTCTCCCCCTTCTGCCTTATTCAGTCTCTGTCGCTCGTTTGCCGTCTACTTTAGGGACTGAGGCTGGGTATCTGCCCTTATGCTGCTCTGTGAAGCCTCCTCCAGTAAAAAGTGCTACTCAAATACTATTCATTTGAATTTAATTTTGAAGTTCAAAAGCTTTCCCTTGATAAAAAAAGTTACTTTTCTCTTTAAGGGTTGTAAAAGATGTTGGCATTTCACAAAATAAAGAGGCACTTTTGGGTTGTTCATGCAGATTATGTAAATCAGCGTTAGAATTTAACCCCTCGAAAAGTACATTTTTTAAAAATTAGCCTCTTTGGAATTTAGCATTCTTGAACTCCACTCTTCCAAAACCCGTAAATTAGAGCACTCAGGTAAGGACGATCCAAGGGCAATTTTTGACTCTACACCCTACAGGGTTAGATTAGCGGAATCGTACTTGATCGTAAAGGGCCTGGGCAGGTAAAGCCGTACAGGGCCCTGGGCAGGTCCCAGCCTGTTGTGGCTCATCTGCTGTTTGTTTGGGTCGGGCCCAATTATCAGCTGCAGTTTATGATAATTATGAGCAATTTCAGAAAGCTGCCCGCAAAACACAGGGGAGTTAATGATTGCCATAGGTTACTAAGCACCTCAAGGCAGACAGAAATGTGGAAGATCTGTACTTTTGTCATCATACAAACAAATGCTGCACTCGAATGACACAAGAAAGAGATGGAAGAAACAGGAAAAGATACAGTGAGCGAGAGAGAGGGAGAGAGATAGAGAACAGAGGAGAGGGGAGTCAAAATTTACTGCATCGGGGATCCACTCGCAATTTTCTTTCCTTGAGCAGGAACACATAAAGTTTAAAAGATTTCTGTGGTTGTAAGTAATGGAAAAATAATAAAAATATGCGTAAACTTGAAAAACTTTTCATAATTAATCATGTGCTTGTGGTTACAAGTCTTTCTGTTTCAATTTTCTGACGTGTAATTGTGCAACTCGCGTAATTTCAAAAACAAACTGTCATTGATGTCTTAGCATCCCGTTTGTCAGTGATTGGCTAAATGGGATTTGGGAAACAAGGGGGAATATCAGCTACAACAGGGAGACTGATTCTGTATTTAAAAACACTCACTATAAAATGAAAAAAGAACATTATGATTTTTAAGATTTAAACTATGGAACTAAGAGCAAACGGACTATATTCATCTGCTCTATTTTAAATACAAATTAGTTTCAAGTTGGACTTTAAACTGCATACACATCCACCCTTGAAGTGGATGTCGCTGCATGGTAACTGACTTTTAATTGCACTGGTGAATCATCTTGAATTTTTTTAGCTTTTATGTGCGCCTATGGCTACAGGATTTGTGGACGGGGTGTAATTGGGACGATACTTGTTGTAATACAATGACATGTAGTATAAGCAGATTCGCTCACTGAAACTTTTGTAATGCAATCACTTCGGTCGTGAGACAATATCAAAGCAAAATGTAATATTTCTTTAAAAACATGCAGTGATGTATGTAAGTATTTGGACTGGGGAAAAGATATGGATGTAAAAATCTGCAAATTAAAGTCAACAGTCTATACTTAATTCATTCAGATTGAACGTACAGGACTGTCGGAGAGAGAAAAATTGTCCTGAACTCCACTGAAAAGAACTGAAATTAAAATTTTCCGCCTGTATTATAGTGTCATTGTCCAAATTCTTTGGGGCCGCATTTTACATAAACTCTCGATTTCAGCACTTTAACGGTTTCTTTTCTTACTTAAAGAAGTGGGCAATGTCGCATACTCGAGTCTCTATTTGTAATGGTTTGATTGCAGCCCCTCTCCCTTCGGCTGTCTTCGCCTCAACTTCAACAAGCCACACCTGTTGCTCGTTGAAGTGGAGGTGAAGTTAAAGTATTTAAAAAGCTGCATTGCCAATTGGCATTGCAGCTGCATTCTGGAGTTTTAGCCCCGTCATGTGTTGCTGCTGCTATCCTGTCATTTTAATTATTTTTGTTATATTATAATTAAATGTTTTCTATTTATTATATCAGCCTGTGCGAGTGGGTCCCTTTATCTGCTTTTGGGTACATGGTCCCAGTGCCCGCCGGGTTGCAGATTGCATCCGGCGGGACCAAACCATGACACTATTTACACTCAAGCACGCTAATTTCGACACCAGCTCTCATGAACATTTTACTTTTAGGATGCTAAAAAGCACAACAGCTGTTTACAATGCTAAAACTACAGACACATCGCGCGGGCTGCATGTGACACATGTAAATATGGATGGCCTGAACAGGATCACTGGCATTTAGATGCCGCCTTGCGGAATTTTCTAAGAGGTCGCATAGTATTTCACGTGGGTGGGGCAGCGTCGTATTCCGACATGTGAATTAATCATCTCGTTGTCAGGTGGGATTCTCTTCAGTCGATGATAAAACCACAGAATGGCTGTTCTCGAGTCGTACAGGTGTGTGAAACGGATCTGGAATAATTTATCCGAGGAGTAAAAAAAAGATGTTTGAAATTCTAGACCCTTTCTTTTTAACCACCAGCCCTTTGCTTTGTGAGTACCTGCCACTGTCACAGACGCCCTTTGTTCTGCTGGGGGTACAGGGCAGGCAGACTCGCAAGTTTTGACTGTGAGCCCTGAATTATGAATAAGCCACCAAACTATGAATACAGAAGTGTGAGTGCTGTGCAACACTTATCACGGGCAGGATTACGTGAACTTTCGAACCCGGGGGCCTCGGGGACTCTTCTGCGATTTTCTCTTCCTCTACTGACTTTTCAGCAGTACAGCACTTCCTTTCATTGAGTTCCCCCCCATGCTCTCACCCTCGCACGCCCTAGTGTTCACTCACCCAGTCGACCGCTCCACAGGGAGAGCTTCTGGCCCGCTAGAACGAGCCCCCCACCGAGAGGGACATTTAACGTCTCGGCTTCAACATTTCCCTCAACTGAACCCTGAAATGTTCTTCTCAGTGCCGTCGGAAAACAGGCTGGCAGGGCTCTGGGTCTCCCCTTAAACTGTGCCTTAAGTTTTCTTTGAGCCTTCTCCCACCATTCGAGAGCAGGGACCTCGAAAACTCCATTGCTAAGGGGTGCAGAACTTTGGCATGTAACAGAAGTGAGGTTGGAGTGCTGATCTTCGGTAATTCTTTGGTCTGTTACAGAAGTGCAGTGGACTGGGATCCCCATAGCCTGTGTCTTTGTAGCATTAAACTCGAAAAAAGTGTCAGTTTATTTGTAAACAACCAGACTGCCTTTTAGGAGAGCATTTGCAGGGCTGTTTGTGCTGTACAGTGTCTTTTGAGTTGAGGTGCAAGTTGTCTTTGCACATACAGCTCTGTCCCTAATTATTTGGAAGGAGATTCTGTCCACATAGGGCTTAGGTTCCTGCATCGATCAAAAGATATGGGTTTGAAAACTCACAAACTAAAGCTGACAGAGTCTACTTTAACCTCATAGTGATCATACCCAATGTGATGGAGCACTGTTCTGAAAAGCTCAACATTATGTCACTACTGAAATAACTATGGACTGCTATGTACATCTGTAGGAATAACTTTGTGCCAGCTGTATGCTGTTGAAATATTCCGCAAAACTGTACGAGAGGAATTTATGTTGGTTGATGGTATCCATTGTAAAGTATTTTTGCATTCAATGAATTCAGATCAATAACAAACAACATTAGATTTGGCTATTGCTTGTTACCCTGTGATACTTCCTGCTGCTTCATGGGTCTTCCGCATGGAACATTCAGGAAGCCGGTTCAGTGGCCACACTGCTGTTTTTATTTTAAAGTTATAAAAATAATAAAGATTGCACAGACATAAACAAAGTGCACTTTAGCAAAATCAATGTGTTGAAGCTGAGGGGCTGCGGGGGGTGAGAGCTAAGGGCTGTTTGGATGGGAGGATCCCATTAAAGCTCTGTACGCGCCAGACGGAAATGTGTACACATGGTATTGATTTAGCTTTAGCGCTTAGCGCGGTCCAGAGATGTGCCCTCCCGTCCCATTCATCTGAGATTATGACTGAAAGCTGGTCTCTAGCTAAACACCGCATCCCCACTCGTCTCCTACCACCACCCCCCATCCACACGCCATTTTCACAGATCATACACACAGCCCGGCACACGCTCACTCGCTTGCACGCGTACGCACTCCCCTCCTTTCGGAAACCATTGTCCATTATCACCTTCAAAGGCGCGGAGGTCCTAATGGAAGTGAGCAGCAGAGGTGCTGGCGAATATTTCACCGTTAATATTTCATGCCTCCATATGTGTGCGTTATCTCTCCCCCCCAACCACCACCCCCTGTTCCACTCGCTTAACGACCCCTCACCTTCTAAAGTCAATAAAGCAAGGGCTGGCTACTGCTTTACCCAGCATTTAATGATAATCCGTACTGTCGCGGTTATCAAGTAGACCTGAGCGATGTTTGTTTATACTGAGGACCTTGTTAGCCGTTTCTGGTCTTAGCCTACAGGTGGAGGGTGAAGGAAGGCTTTGCCATTGTTCAAACGCAAGGGATAAGAGTTCTACGTTTCACTCTACCCAAGAGCTGAGCCTAAATCAGGATTTGGCTTTTCTATGGAATGGCTAAAATCGGCTAAGTGCGGGGAAAACCGCTCCTAGATCACTAGTGTAAGACAGAAATTATCAGACGAAGCCAAAGTTTCATGTGGTATTTTGTACCGCTGTTCACCATGTAAAATATGGAAATCTCCTGCAGCCTTGATTCAGCTATATTGAGTGGTGACATCAAAGGTGGTGTGTGGTTTTTCAGGCAGGAAGTTTCTTTCCGAGTCAAACTTTTTACCCTTGAAGTGCGAAAAGCGCTACTAAACAAAAGTCTGCTTTTCTTCACCATCTTGCTGACTGAATTCTGAAGGTTCCGCTTCAGCCGTGTGTCAGCCATTTTGAACAGTGCCCACAACATGCTAAGGCCATTGTTACTATTTTGTGCAGAACTTCGTTTCTGAGTGAAATATTTGACTCCAGAAACTGTTCTTGCCAAAAAATGGACTTGCTAGTCGTTTCTACCATCTTGTTTGTGCATTTTTCTGAACCTCTCTTTGTGTGTTTACAAAATTGTAAAGTTTGTCCTTCAGTGGTTTTTTTACAGAGTAAGCCGGCAATAATTCCTGTTTTCATTAAGCACTATACAAACTGATCCTTGAAAGGTTTCCTTTTTGTAACTTTTTTCTGGAGTAAAGAGGAGGAGAAAATGTTCCTCTGAGTGCTTTTTTTTGCAAAGATAATTGGTTTGAAATTATTCTCGGTAAGAAAAGGCCCTTTGAAGGGGACAGTGGAATTGTGCGTGGGGCACGCCTTTCTCCTGCACAACTGCCTATTCGTCACTCAAACCACCTGGAACGCTCAGTCGCCCCCGTCTCACCCCCGCAAACTGTGAGAAGGAAAGCTCTCGTAGAATCCTGAAAGAAGGACACCTGGAAAGAGAAGATGGGCACACGTGCATTGTTTATCTATTTGGCACCGTTGGTTGGTTGGCTGAAAGTTTGCCCAAAGTTGTTTGTGAAGTCGGGCCCATTCACAAAGGGTGCATTAAAGCTTTCAGAGATAAGTGTTCGGAGTAGTGCCGTTGCAGGATTCCGTATTTCTCTAGAGTTCCTGCACACTTTCAGACAAAAGAAAGTTGTAATGTCAAGCCACACTTCATTGGAGAGTGGCCGGGGGTAGTGGGGAGCTAGTCCAGCAATGACAAGTGGACAGTCCCAGACAGACAGGCCAGGTGTTCAAATCTACATTCCAAAATTAGTCTCAGAAATAAAAGTTCTGCGGAGCTCCATTTTTTGCACTTTGAAGAACCTATTATGGTTCCTTATAGGTACCATATCCTTTATTAGTTTATAAGGACCTCTGTTCGCAAAAAATATGCAAACGCATTAATTTCAGGGGCCAGGCGCACAGTTTTTGTACCTATACAACACTGCACAGGTGGTCCTTTTATAAATCTTTTTTCCTGAAAAAGCAGAAAAACAAAAAATATTTCTCCCCTCCTTCCACGGTCTTTTGTGTGGGCAGCAGTTTTCTTTTTCTTGGTGACTGAATGAAGTTTACTGCTTGAGACTTGCAAAGAAGCGGGAAATTGATTTGTCGTGTCGCTGACTTGATACATCAGAGTTTATTTTAGTAGGACTTTTTCTCTGTGCCAGCAGAAAGCATCGCCCCGTTTCAGGGCTGGCGATTTGTCAAAGTCAGGGTACGTATACGATCTCTACCGCACATTGCTGCTAGGCAAACACACGCATGTGTGTGTGACTGTGTGCACTAAGAGAGGTCATAGCTTAGAAAGAGACAAAAGCTCGTCCTGTAGATACTGTATGTATTGTTGTACCCTAAGCCAGTTGTTTATTAATTCATTTGTACCTTTTGGCCTGTAAAAGATGAATATGTATACGCAAAGAACACTGCTTTCCAGGTTACGCTTCTTCCTTAAACAACAAACGTAACAACACCCTTTGTTTATTTATGAGCGTGTGAGTGTCAGAAGTAAGGTGGGTTACGTCTGGGCCCACAATAAAAGGTGATGTCATTGGCCTTGTGATAGAAGGAACTCTCGAGTGGGTGCAGGCGCGACCCTTTTCATCTCCGTAAGAGACGGGGGGAAACAGTCGCTTTTTCGGGCCTTGAGGGTTTAAATACAATAATGGCAACAGATTTTCCCGCCGCGGATGATTAAGGAAGTGAAAAGACCAAACCTGCGGCCTCTGTGATCTAATCCATTTTTTAAACTACTTTATTTAATAAAGCCGCGCGGGCCTATTATTGCTATTAGCATAATTCCGCTTTATGGTAATCCCGGTCATTAAATCAGGATAATTTATGAACCCCAGGCACCTAAGTGTAGAAGAGGTGAAGCAAGGAAGGATTGAGATGGGACCTGTTTAAATGCACTATTGAACCACGTTCCTGCAAGGGTTTATTAGTCACCGGGATTAGTGCCTTCCGTGGCATGTTAGGCGCTCAGATCCCTGACCTACGGCATTGGATTAAATCTCGAGTGCCGGGGGAAGGGGGGGTGGCGGTTTTTTGAAAGTTGCCCATCTGGGGCTGCACCCTGGAGTCGTGAAAGTGATCCAAATACACAAACATGTAAATAACTCATTAAAATACGTGCTTCCGGGGGGTCCCAAGCAACATGGAGCACAGCAGGAGGGCGGGTCTTCTTAAGTTCCCCTCTAACTCTTTAATCAGCTGTGTCAGCGGGGGGGCAAGGGGAGGGCGGCGGGCTTGTGGTACGGGAAGGGCCCGCAAACATCCCCATTCCCCGCCCCTCTTCTCTTATTTCCTTTGTCTCTTCTGAAAATGTTGACTTGTTTCTTCCAATTTCAGGCGCTAACCCCAGGGACTCAACTGTCGAGGTAGGTTGGTGACAAGTAGAGCCCCTCTCAGCAGGTGGCCATCCAAATGGCAGCTCGTTAGTTCCTTCATCCTACCTTTCCCCTCCCTCTACCTGCTCTCAAAATAAAAAGACGCGAGCATACCGTATTTTTTAGGCGTGTTCCTTCGGCAGGAGACAACAGGAGTCATGGGAACAAACTCCGTCAAGCTGATCTCCGGCGAATGTTTGTATGTTAGTTCAGACGTTTGTTTTTTTTTTCCAGAGGGTTATTCAAAGGCCACGCTTCCAGTCGTCTGATTTGCGTGTTGTTTTGAAACTTGCGTGCTTCGCATTTGGTTGAATTAGCATTTAAGCAGCCTCTGAGAGAGCAGCTCTCGCCTTTTCCTCACAGCTCAATCAGGCTGTTTTTATGGTGTTAGCACGTATGTCGAAGTGACTCCAGTCCGCAAAAAGCAGCTATCATGCTCCTTAGCTGAGCACACATTACTCCTTACTGTCATGTGCCTGTTTGGTTGCGCTGGGATAGCAAGTGCATTACTGTCAACCATTCTGTTTGACAACAGCAATCCAATTAACTAATGCGCCTACAATAAAGTCTCTCAGCAGTTTATCTTGACAGGCCTGTCAAGCCTGGGGGGTGGCCGACTCAGGAATGGTTATTAGTCTTAGGTGAGAAAGGCCTCTTTCTGCTGGCTTTGGACGAAGAAAGTAATTAAGACTTCTCTTAGTGGTCAGAACTTGAATAGAGTGAAGTTTTTTTCCATAAAGGATGTTATTATAGTGTACATACAGATTTTTAGTGATTGTGAAACCCTTTGTCTACCAAACTAATGTTTCATCCAACATCGTGACAGTACTAGAGACCTTGGCTCGACTTCGATAAATTATGTTCTCTCAAACAGGATGGATAAATCACCATATCATCTGATATATGACCCACTAATTGATGCAGATTTAAAATTTTCCTTCTATCATTCACTCTAAGCTCATCAGATTGCAAGAAATGTCAGAATCTTTGAAATTGGAAAGTTGATATTTTTGTAGGAATTTTATCGCTTGCAACATTGCCAGCCACATTATGGGTATCTTTTTTCCTTTCTTGGTGATTTTTCCTGCTTTGATTTGTTTTGCCAATACTGTCAAATATAAATCCAAAGGTACACATTGAAATTAATGTGAGAGAACGAGACAGATCGGGGAGAAATAAAGAGCGAAAGAACATGACAGTTTCATCAGTGCGCTGCGGTGATACTGCATGACTCAGCTCTCATTTTCAGATAGACGAAAAGCAGCTCATCCTGGAAACAGGAAGTGAGGTGACTGACAGCCGACAGACCCGCGGACTCGCGCTAATTGTCTTGTTTAAATGAACATGCCGGGAGAGGGAAATGCTTTCAGGCTCTGTGAAAGCCGCTATCGCGAGGAACGAGAGAGCGAGGGAGAGAAGAGGTGAAAGAGAGGGGGTCGTTATCGATGCGTTGGATCCCGGAGGTGGGCGGTGGAGGTTGTGGGGGGAGATGGTCTGTTGCTCTGGAGGCCGGAGGGAGGATAATGGGCTTTTTGTGTGAAGTTCTGCCCCTGCTCCCCTTAGAACAAGGGGCTTTGAGAGCAATCCCTGTCTTTGACAACTTGACCTTCCATCCCCTGCGAACAGGATTTCAATCTCGCTGGTGTTTATCAGAGAGAGAGAAGCAGGTAATGATCATGATGAGAGAGAGGAGGAGGAGGGAGGAGCGAGAGAGAGAGAGGGAAAGAGAGAAAGAGAGAGGGAGAGTGGAATAATACAAGCATCTTTGTGTTGCTAAGGGAACGATAAGATTAACAGAAAGAGCAGTGGCAGAGTGTAACATTCTATCGACATTCTGCAGCACGAGGAGGCCGGCGACTCCCGTCGACTCACGTCGCCTCTCGCTGCGAGCAACCAGACAGCCCTGCGTGCCTGAGAAAAATGGAATTTACGGAGAATGATTTTTCACGTAACTGGAAATTCTCGCATACCTTTGGGCTCGCATTTCTTCTGAGGAAGGTTCCTCGTGGTTTTGCATTTAAATGTTAATTTTGGAGAGGCAGATTTGGGGGGGAGGGTGGATGGCAGGGGCTTGGGCTGTGGGAGGAAGGGAGAGAGAGGGAAGGACAGGAAGGAGACTTGACCCCTGATTGGTCGCTCAGAGGAGCAGTGAAAGGAAGTTTCTGTGGCAGAAATCACTGGGAGCTGGGATAGCGTGGGAATCATCGATGGTGTGCCGGCATCAAAGATGGATTCCCCTGCTCCCGCCCAGCCTGCAGTCCTCTGGTCTACATTCTATTCTAGTCTGTCAATCAAATCTCAAGCCCCACCCCTTGAGATCATTTATCTTACAATTACATTCCAGCCGGTGAAAAATGTGAAACACCACACACAGCAGTACAAAGAATTTAATCTAAAATCCATCAGCCATGTAATCACTTTCCTCTACCTTTGTATTTAAATGGTATTTTTGGGAAAGAAAGAGTTAATTTATGAACTATAAGACAATTCTAACAATACACGTGTAATTCACTGTTCCTCCACTTCTGGTTTTAGGTTTAATCCAAGTCATGGTGAGTTTAAATGCTAAATAAAGTCTTTTCAGAAATTACGAGCCCCTAAATGCCCTATTGGATCAATCAGTTTTGCACAGAAGTGGTCTTGCCAGAAAGGGGCTTTGTGCGAGGCAAACATTTTCCTCGCAAATATTTGTTTGGTTGCGACAGAGAAAATTAAGACGACGGAATCCGACGCACGCTGGAACCGCGCACTCTCTCACGAGATCACTTTCAACAAGATGGGTGATGTCTCTCTCTCTCGCACTTATTCGCTCCCCCTTCCTCTCTCCCACAGTTTTTTTTTCCCCAGAAGATTTATATAGCTGTGACAGCTCGAAAATGGGGACTGATGGAAGGCAACATTTGAAAAGTGTCAGAGGGAGGCCTCGCATTCTTCAAAGCAACGCGGCCCCCCAGTCGCAGGCTAGCCTGTTTCTCCGGAGATCAGCGTGCTAGCCTGCTTATTGTATTTAGGAGGGCTCTTGCTTCATGAAGATGTTTCCTTTAACAGGCCAGAGCAAAACATATGGCTTGAGGTTTTTTTTGTTTACGTTCGAAATAAGATAATAACAGAAACGTCGGGCTGCATTATACTAGTCCAGGGATGGAATTCGCTAATGGTGTAGCCTGGGTGCCCTCCAAAGATATATGTACTGACACAAATGTGCTAGGGTTCGCGCACTCAAGCACAAGCATACATTAACTCTTTGGGTACACACTCACAGACACATGGAAACTACTTTCTTGCCCTTGCATACGTATGCTGAAACACAAACTAACACAGAAGTATTCATACTTGCTGATGTACTCACACCAAAAAGAATGTGCGGTGTTTTTTCGAATTTAGCAGATTTCGGTCTTTGAGGGATGAAAATGTGCCCTGTTAGGATTGAACTAACACCGAATAATTTACCACCCTTGCATACCGGCACGCTCAAACGCACGCGAACGCACACGCAAGCACACGGACATTAAACACTCCCTCACTCCCTGCTCACTGTCTGGCGGAGAGTCTACACAACGCTTACGCATCGACTGCCCATACTTTTGTCCATTCATTGGCACAAATGTGTACACACACACACACACACAAGCCACATGCATGCAAAACACAGGCATGCACTAACTCCTATTGCAGTGGCTGACAAACACACGGCTACACGCTAGGTCTCTCACAGTCTCACTCACATGCTCGCGCACAGAATAGTACGTGTTCCTTCATCCATTTCTCGTGCGGACGCTCCTTGCTTACACGGACGCACATCAGGGCAGGGTGCACACGCAAGCTTTTTTTCAGACGCCAAATTAAATTTCCTCGCCTGTCTCTTGGCACAAATCTCTCCCGCAGCTG
Source organism: Gymnothorax javanicus (assembly GCA_029692085.1). Taxonomy (NCBI): domain Eukaryota; kingdom Metazoa; phylum Chordata; class Actinopteri; order Anguilliformes; family Muraenidae; genus Gymnothorax; species Gymnothorax javanicus. The sequence continues at coordinate 10,856,243 of CM056194.1, forward strand.
CCGCGGGGAGAAAAATTAAGCCGCAAAAAAATAAGTGGGAAACCCAAAATGGCAGTCTCCGCGCGGGAGCGTTCGCCACATTCTTTAAGGCTTTCAGTCATGACCCCCTTTTCCTCGGAGAAGAGAAATAAAAATGCTGAAATGGCCTGCTGGTGACGGAGTGTGTGGCGCGAGCCGAAATTGAAATTGAAGCTCTTAATTAAGGAGAATCAAAGTTAGCCTGGCCCTTACACACATCTCTGTCAAACTGTGATACGCGCAGTCAAGCGTGAGGATTCTTTCACACCGCAAGGCTTTCTGTGAGCAGGCATCATATTCTTCTGAGGCGGAAAATATAACATCCCTTTTTATTCTGGCGATGTAAAGGAATACAGATATTGCCCCTCGCTGTTGGTCAGCGGGGAGACTGTCTGGCACAATGATGTGGTGCAGTGTGCAGTGTGAGCAAAAAATATGTATAATGGTTATAGGTGCGGTGGTGTGAGTTGGGTGTGTGTGAAGCCCATGTAGAGGGTTTGATAGAGGTGTGAGGAAGGCTTGTGTAAAGTTAGTGTAGAGCAGGGATGCCAAACTCCAGTCCTGGTGAGCCACTTTTCTACATGCTTTCATGGTCTCTTTTTAATCAGCAAGCAAGATGTGAGGACTCTAACCAATCAGTGACTTATGCAGAAACACACTCAAAACCAGCAGTCAAACTGGGGTCCTCAAAGACCGAATATGACTTCCCTGGTGTAAAGGGTGTTAGTGAGCAGTGATAGAAGATGCCTGTGGAGATTCCAAACTGCAGTATTGTCCGTGAAATGTTTAGAAGCCCCTGTTATGACAGGATATGGCAGGGATACGCCACCTAACTTCAGTAATAAACAAACTTAAGGAAACATGGAGGTGAAGTAAAAGTAAAAGGAGGTGATGCAGTGCATTGTTTTAGTACATACAGTACCTGTGTACAGGACGTGCAATTCATTAGCACTGCTCACTGGCTTTCCACTGGAGCTTTGTCTTGTCAACACGTTAGCTCTGAGGTAGGAGCTCCTGGAGGCTAACGGTAGCACTAGGCCGCTCTGCGGCTCAAGAGGGGCGGTGGGACGACCGGGCAGGAGGTACGGGGGGAGTTACCTGAACAGGACAGATTGTCTGAGATGGAGGAGGCGATAACGAGAGAAACAGTCCCCACTTTGGAGCGGGCCAGACACCCCCGTAAATCAGAGCCGGAGGTGAGCCGTCGCGCACAGCTCCTGTCCTGACTGAGTGAGTGCGAACAGCGCTAAAGCAGCAGGGAGCTTTCCTTCCGTGTTTCATCACAGGCCTGGCCACATGGCTTCCATTACGCACGGGTTCACCCGCCCCCGCTCACAGGGACCCCAGGAGAAAACCCATCGCGGTGCGGGGCCGTCAATCAAGTTTCACACCTTATTGCACCGTCGATATATGAGGTGACTAAAAGCCTGCGAAATGTATGTACAATGCCAATATAAACTCATCGCCTTCCTCAAATCCTGATCGTTACTGACATTCTGCACAGGTAGTGAGGACATACATAAGAGAATATATTCTTTGGCTGTGTTATATGAATTTATTGCCAAGAGGGACCAAATGTGGCCCACCATAAACTGCTTTTTGGCAATCCAATCACATCGGAGGAAAAGCCCTGTATTCAATGTCTTTAAAACTTGTGAATATTTCTAGGTTTTTTCATTGTTAGTATACTTTCCACTAAATAGGTAGCTAATAGCTGTGCAAATAGTCAGAAGCATCTATTTTATTTCACCGTAAAAATACGCTGTGTTCATAATTTTGTTATCATGTAAAAACCCTTTGGTCTTTATGCATCATTAACAAAAAAATCTGGACTCTAAAGTTGATTAAGTCACAGAATCTGGAATATGTCATGAGGAAACAGTTAAATTTGCCATTGTGCATGTGTGGTCAACCAGATTGCTGATCCTACAAAGCCAAAATGGATTGTTTACATCTGCAAACCTGAGGACCGATTTAAAAAAAAAAAAATCTGTATATAAGTTAAGTTTTTTTTATTCACTATATATTATCACTTTTTTTATTTGTGCTGCAAGCAGACAAGCTTGATATGACAATGTAATGAAAACTCCGATCAGTGTTATGTTTTATGCCTGTCATATCATTTTTCCACGTTTTAAACCTGCAGTAGATACTTGCCCCCAAGCTCTTCCCTCTGTGACCTCCTTACTCTCTCTTACGCTGGCTAATGGAGGCACTTACTAGCTCTTAAAATCTTTACTTGCCTGTTTAACCCCTTATTGACGATCCTGAGCACTTTAGCCTGCGAGCAGGACCGTAAATCTCGCCGGTATTCACCACGGAACCATTTTGTTTTTTCGGACCAAATGCCTGGGTATCAGAATGCTATTGGCTATGCTCTGTTAAAGCCCCTTTCAGTCAGCCATGGCTTTTACCACTCGCTCGAAAAACATTAATAATTAAAAAAAAATCCACGTTTGAAAAGGGTTGTCCGCCGATTTTTTTTTTTGACGAGGCAGTAAATAAGCATGTTCTAAAAATCCAAATTTGTCATGAGAATTCTGCTGCCGTGATAGTTTCAAATGTACAAACGGATCATGGCTGCACAGATTCTGTTTGAGCGTGTCCTCTTTTTCTTACATCAGGCTTAGCATTGTGCCCTCCAAAAAAACAACAACAACAACAAGGAGTGTACGTTGTGTAACTCTGTTCTCGGAGATCCCCCAGTGCTCTTGATGTCTCATCATCTCAAAGGATTCACTTCATCTGATGAAAAATATGAAAACACGGAGCCAGCATAACAAAGCTAGAATGATCGGGCTCGTCTTTTGTGAATCATTATTCATAGAAAAATAGAGTCTTCTCTTCAAGAAGTTGCTTTGGGAAAGAACAGCCCAGTTTGTGCAAAGAGATGATTTATTTTTTCATGACCTGAGTGTATTATGTATATATATATATATATATATATATAAAAAAAACAGAAATAAGTCAGTCTCAACAAGTTATTCAGTCTTCTGTTTAGACTTAATCCTAGTTTTTGTTAGATACGAAAAAAATATTGCTAATGCCTGCAGGCAGTTTGATTGATTACATAATTTCCCGATGAGATAAAGAAGTGACGTGACTTAAAGCAGTATTTTAACAACTTCATAACACCTCCTTTTCATCATAGAGGCATGGAATCTCATTGAGTCAACTGCAAAATGTATTGTACATATTGGTAACTGCATATTAGGCCTTACATTCAAAGTTGTGAAAATATTGCTTTGAGCAAACATTAACTATAAAACCAGCCAATAATTTCAGTGTGAGAGAAATAAATAGGATTTTAAGGCTCATAGCAAGGAAGCTCGGCGAAAGCAAAACTCCTGGGCTCCTCCCGGAGAATACCGATCAAGGCTCTCTCCGGCCGCTCCCCAGCTGAAATGGGAGACATTTCTAAGCTCTCTCTCGGCTCTGGCGTCCATGACAGATGGTAATGATAACGCATTACTTAGGAGAATTGCTGAACATCTATTGCCGCACAAGGATCGATAAGCGTCACGGCCCTGGGGGGATGTAAAACGATGTTATGGTATACACTTTCCTGAGCCAGACTGACGGGGGGCATCATCAAAATGTTTGGGACGGGGGTTATTTTTTCTCTGTGCAAGAAATATTCTTGTAATCCTTTATTTTCCATCTGCAGATGTAGCATTCCTTCACCCATATTGAGGTTCTTGGTTCCCCGTTTCTGTGCGAGGGCTTGTTCATATTCATTACCATTTTTATTTAGCAGATGCCCATTGGAAAGGGGAAAGACCGCGTATAAATTTTCGTTTGTATCCAGCCGCTAATGCTTTGCGAGACCCCCTGAGTGACAGGCATCTGTCAGATAAATTAAAATAATGGCTACGACAATATGGGGACAGTGTGTTTCTGGCTTTAAACTCTTGGCATCATCTTCTGTTATGGGCTCTTTAGCTTTTGAGGGAGATGGAATGGGTGTGTATGGATACTTTGGATACTTGGGTACTTTGGATAATCGAATTAGCGAGAGCGGAAATCTGCAGCCCACTCCTGTTTCTCTGCTTCTCTTCCTTGGCCTGTTTTTTTTTTTTTTTTTTTAAGGATAAAGTGAAGGAAGGGTTTCAAAGAGGAATGAAGGCTTGTGATTTAGTGGCATTCCCCCTTGTCCTGGGGGGCTGGTTTTGGTGTACACATGCTGATGGTCAGGTCTGCCTAATCTGCCCCCCCCCCCGCAGGCCTCAGGCCTGGGGATATGCAATCGCTCGGAGGCACTCAAAGTGGAAAGACAACACCGGGTCAAAAAGTCAGAGGAGCTTCTTTTACAGTTCCCTCCCATACACACTCCCCCCCCCCCCTTTCTGACTGCGACACACAGACACACACACCAACACGAACACTTTTAACCACCGCGGAACACACTGGGCACTAAGTGTGTTTATTCTGCCAATGAATGGCTCTTTCTTTGCTCTTCCTTTTCTCGGATGGGTGAACATGAGACTGGAGATCGCCTTACGAGAGAGAGAGAGAGAGAGGGAGGGAGGGAGAGGAGGGAGAGAGAGAGAAGGACGGAGGGAGAGAATGAGGAAAGAGGAGGAGAGAGAGAGACTCTCCATTTGTAGTTTTCTATGTTCTGATAGCGTTTGTACATTCAAGTTGTGTCCCCATTTTCAACTGACATAGTTTCAGTTTAACATACAAACAATGAGACGCAAATGTGAACCAGGGCATAGCGTTACCATTTTAATGTTACTCTGTAGCTGCATACCGAAAGTGCCGTTAATTTCCGAGCTTACATTTTACACACATTACTCTTTGTAAGAAAGTGCCATTAATTTCCAAGCTTACATTTTACACACATTACTCATTGTAAGAACGGCCTTGAGAATACTCCACAAATTCAAAAATAAGCTGAAGAGGTCAGTTTAATCTTTGTCACTACAGGACAAAAAAATCAAGAATTAATATTGGCATAAAGTAGCTCATCGTTCCACCTTTACTACATCAAAATGACTCTTGTATATGATTAGCAAGCTATATCCAAGAAAATGTCCATAAAAGCTTGACCTTATGGACAGCTTGTAATTTCTTATTCAGGGGATGAGGTGAGCAAGTCTGGTAAATGTTAGCCTCTCTGAAATTGCGCTATTCAAATGTACAATCTGTGCGCTTTCGCCAAAAATGTAAACTTACTCTGTTAGTGACCCTGTTTAAACACATCCCCATAACGTTTGTGTTCTCTTCCTGAAATTTTGTTGCATTTTGACATACACCAGACCGAGGACGCTCTAAGTTAATGAGCGTTGATGCAAAGCATACTGGAGCTCATGCTTTCTGTTAACTTCATTTAGCTTTGTAAGCGCTTGCATAGCTGAAGTATTACAAGAGCTGGGACATGTCGCCCAACAAAACGGTGATTGAATAAAGAAAATGGCAGAAATGGTTTTCTGCGACAGTCCGGTAGAAAAACTGTAGCATCTGCTTCCTTCAGTGAAATGCCTGTGGGACTATTTTGTTGACAAAGCCCGAAAAATTCAATGGTACCCTATCTGGGAATGTGTGTGAACTTGCATAATAGTTAACCTGTTTACGCATTTGTTTGTTTGACTATCTGTAATATGAACTTCTCTCTTTTCTTTGCATTGCTGGGCCCTCGTCTTCCTCCCTGCAACTGGCAACCCTGTTCTACTGTTTACAGGTAAGCTAAGCCATTTACACTTATCGAAGTCCTCTCACTTAGTTCACCTCGGGCCCTCCCTGGATGGAGATTTTTTTTCATTTCTGTCTCTGATGTAGGAGTGTGTAGTGGCGTGCTTACTCACACATGCACAAAATGGATATGCATTGCAGCGCATAAGTTTCCACATTCTGATGCAGTTTTTGATTTTAGCCTAGTGCTCCAGACACCTCAATTGAATATAAGTTTTCACCTTTAATTCCGGGATATTGAAATTAATATTGGGTATTTTCCCGCAATTTTGATAGATAGTCGCTGTCCAAGCACTCATAGACTATACAGTGGGAACAGTGAGAAAAATATATGTATTGTACGTCGACCATGATACCAAAGGTTGGGGAAACTTGCCTTTCCACCTGACTCAAGCATTTCATGTTATTAGGCAAAGTGTTTTAAGCCATAAGCCATACATCATCATAAATTGCAAATAAGTGTGCATTTCTAAAAATATAAGATATTCATTTCCATTTTGTAGCTAGAGCTGTCCTCCCCCAAGTTAAAATGTGGATCGAACACGGCTTACAGAGCGTGTTTTTGGTTTGCTTGGAAATAAACAGCATGAAAATAGTCAGTGACATACAGATGGCTGTCAATTCAGAATAAAAATAGGAGGAGAAGTTTTTAACTGAAAATGGTTGCCTGGGAATGCCGGAACAGAAGTGCGACTGGATAAGCATCACCTAGGATTCTGTGATAACGCATGTGCAAGGGTGTCGATACATTTGCAAAAAAGCCTTTTTGTAATGCAAAAATCACAGCCTTTGAATAATGTAATTCATAAACCGTAATCCCAAATTTTATTTAACATACATCCTTTTCAGTTCTCTGCTGAATAAATGCAGTATTTTTGATATTGTAAAGTATTGCGAAGTTTTGCAAATTGTTTCTTGTTTCCCTGTTAATGCTTGTAATTATAGCGAGCAAATTAAGTGCGAAAGACAGTTGTGAAATTTCTTCCAGTACATAAAAACATGTTCTAATTAAAAATGTAAATTAATTATGTTATCTGTGGGATACTCTCCGTTTGAGTGTATGTTATCAGATAGTGTGAATATTTTCATTTTTAGTAAAAACACCTTATATTTGCAGATGAAGTGTGGAAAAATTATAACTACTGCCTTATAAAACGGTCACGAGTCTCTTCGAACGCAAGAGTCAAAACTGAGGAATGTTCATTTAGCGACCTGACATATGAATATAATTTCAGTGCATTGCAGCATTTCGAAAGTGAGCGTGCGCTGAGAGATACCATTACAGTAGGAGCCCGCTGCACTCCAGGCCATGGTGAATTTAATTTGGAAGATTCTCCGTGCAACAACACAGACATAAATTCGTTAACATTCAAGACATACCCTAAACGCTGGAATACATTTTAAGCCTCATTTCTTAATTTCAAAGTTCTGTTTGCCAACAGTAAGGCACCCAGTGTGAATTTGAATTCATTTGCGCTGTCCAGTATATTGCCAAATAGAATTAGGTCCCTTGTTTACACGGGGGGAGTCTGAGTGTACAAATCAATGAGAGATAAGTAGAAAAAAAAATTGTGCGTTAACTGGAAAATAACTTTGATCTTCATTCAAGATTCTTAATCTCGAGATTGATACAAATCTCAGGACTGGAGGCATAGACTAGACTGCCTCTTTCTTTTTTTTTTTTTTTTTGCTGATGGTGGCAAACGGTCTCTTGTTTGAAGAGGAAGAAAGATGGGATGATTAAGGGGGACGATGGTTAGGTGGACTCAACGGTTCGATCCCCGCTCCAGGGTAGCGGATTCAGGCGGTGAGTCTTCAGGCAGCGATGGATGATGGCGGGAGGGAGGGAAACGGGAGCGCTACGGGTGAAGATGGCGGGTAGGTGGCGGAAATGCTCACTGACCCATGCGCCGGTTCAATTTGCATTTTGCAAATTACACCTGCTCTCTGCTCCCCCCGTCTCTCCCTGGCGGCTGCTCGGGCCAGGAGAGGGGGAATCGTCGGCTGCGTTATGCCGCAACTCCCTGAAATATTAACGCGGCCTGGCCTCGCCACCGCGGGTAGCGCACTAGCGCATAGCGCCTGTCGGCCTTGAGGCTCATCAAATATAGAGCAGCCGGGAGGGAAGAGGATGCGGCAGGCTGAGATGGGGGGGGATACGAGCCACCCAGTCCGTAATGGTTCTGACCTCCTGCCCCAAACCCCCCCCAGCCCCTCGCCTAATGTGGTGTGACTGTCAGAAGTTAAAGATCCGACACTCTGCATCTGTTCAGATCCGAGCGTCGGGGGACAAAAAGCACTCCGATTCGGAACGCTTCTGGCTCTGCTTTGTTAAGAACATCTAAACAAGGGGAGGGTCTGGTTTCTGTTAAAAGGTACTTGACTAGCTTTTTATAGCGGACGAAGAAAGCAGCCTTTGTACCGACACCGCCCACCCCCCCACCCCCCTTCGTTCGTCCAAGGAACGCGAGTCGTATTTTGGGTGGGTGGGTGGGGGTGGGGGGAGTCGAAGAGATTACGCAGACGGGGCGATGGATTTCGGCGAGCGGGATGCGTGACAGCTGTTCAGAATGCATTCCTTCGCCGTCGGATCAGCGCTCGTTAAACTCCACCGAAGTAGAACAGGAGACATCAAAGACAATAAACGCCCGGTTATTTGTACATAAACTCCTGTTTTTTTGTTGATGTTTTTGTTAGTTGTGGGGCAGGTGAAGTTGATGAGCTGTTTGAAGTTTAATACAAACGGAAAAATGGACTGAAATTAACAAACAGGAAACGCGATTATTCCTTTGGAGGATTACTCATTTACATTAACTCATGAAAAAAACGGTATGTGACTTTATAAGGCTCCCTGATTTGTTATTAAATTGAACTCTGCTAATAATAATAAAAAAAATTGCTTAGATCTAAGTGCACCTGAGTAGCATAATAGACTTAAAAAAAAAAAAAAAAACATTTTCAGGGATTGATTTCCTTCAGAAGTGGTCTTATTATCTTCCATTGTGCTCTTTTGTCATAGTTTAAATTGCAATTGTTGGGGGAGGTGGTGATTGTTCTCGACTGAAATATTAATCGACAACCTGTCATAGCAATCATAGCCATTTGTGATATAGAAAAATTGACACTTGAGCCATTTCCCAAAGTAGGGCAAAAATTAAATTAAGGCCTGCATGATTAATTCTGTAAGTGTGCTCCTGTATTAAAATTTCACAGGAAGACTTCAAACCACTCCTGAAGGACAGAATTAGGCTGTTACCTGTAGGTTGTTAGAATCATGAAGAAATGAATTAAAAGTTTAAAAATGAACCTGAAGGAAAGTTCTACCTCCTAATCAACTCCAGAAACTCATTAATGAAGAAAACCAGCAGTCATATTAGAGGTAATGAGCTTATTTTAAGAACCACTCTAATTAGAGTCTACCAAATTACAAGTCTAGCTCAGATATGTTCCTGAAACGTTTGAGACGACGAAACCAGAGGTAAATTGTGAAGCAGTCTAGCACTTACAGAAGGAACAGGGCAGGTTGGCTCCATATATCACAGATACAAAGCAGAAGTAGCTCTTAACCGAAAACAGACGCCCTGATAACGATAACTTACTGGCTGGTCATTGCAACTGGACACAAGCGAGCCCGGTGCCCGAAGTGTGGCAGATTTTTTGCTCGCTTGAGACAGATGCATTATGGGTCAGCATAATGTCTTTCAAAAAGTGTGTACATCATTTTGTGACTTTTCTCATGAGGCAAATTGACTCAGTTCCACGGGCAGGAATGCGGCTGTACTTTTCGCTGAGTGCGACTGTTCTGTTTGCGGTTGGGCCTGTGTGTGTGCGTGTGTGTGTGCGTGTGTATGCAAGAACGGGTCTGCATGCGTGTGCTCATTTGAGTATATTTGAGTGGACTGGCCTCACCCTCAGATGGAGACGAAGGACTCACGTAAATGGAATTGGAGCTCAACCACGAGAACCAAATTTGGAACAAATTTAAATTCAAACCACCACCGCAAGCTTGGCTCCCTCTCCCTTGTTGTTTGCTGGCTTTCCTCTGCGATGTCATAAAAGGGATGGTCTTTCATTGGTTGCTCTGGGGACTCTATGGGAGGCATTCCCTCTGGGGAGCCCCGCAGACCAATGAAATGGAAGCATTTCTCCTGGGGCGGGGAGAAGAAGAGTTTAACTGCTGAAGTCAGCTCAATCCTGGTTCTGCCGACGCTGTTAGCCACGATAAATGTTTTGCAACATTCGGGGAAGGAGTGCTGAAGTACGGAGCGCAACTCTGCACTTCAGAGAAAGAAGAGCAGGTTCTGTAAACACACTCAAGGCCTGGGGGAAATATTTGAAAAACCCTCTCGGGAGTTTCTGGCGATTTCGCATGTATTTGCTGAGTGGGTGCGCCAAGCCCTCCCATCCCCATGAATCAAACAGAAGGCACTAAGGGCTTCTCCCTAAAAAGGTCACTTTCTGAAAGAAGTTTGGTCATGTGGAGCGAGCCGGTGTACAGACACTGCTCAGGGTCTTCATGACCAGACCAGGCTGTTCACAAGCTCTTCTCTCCTCAGGGCCTGACTGAGTGTGTCCCTAACCGTTAGGTGCCCTCCCAAGTGCATACAGGAGGTCCGTATGGGCAGAGGTGGGGAATCCAGACCCAGAGAGTTAAAGTCCTCCCCAGGATTTTATTCCATCCACCTGGATTCACTGATAAACTCACTCCTTCAGCCAGGAGGTCCAGCTAATTATCTAAATCCGCTGGCTCATTAATTTGTGGATTAGATTGGACACCCCTGCCCTAAACCAATAGCCCCCAAAATCGATAAGCTCTTTGACCTTACCACACACAGGGCTTACACCAAAGATGAACCTAATCGGTTGAAAATTGTGGCCTGTAGAGCGCTCACAATCGAATCTCTACAGACACAGCGGCAAGCAGACGTACTGCAACGATTGCTGAGCCATAGTATCCCTGACTCGTCGTCCAGGGATATGACGATGATAATAATAATAATAATAATAATAATAATCCTGCCTGATCCCAGTTTGGGGCATTGGGTGTAGGGATGTTGAAAAATGCAGTTTGACCTCCTTTGTAGGCCGTGAGGAGGCTGAGGATCTCTGGGACTCACTGGTGTCAGCGTCGGAGATTCAAAGAGTCAGAGTCTTTGAAATATCCTTCCCTCTCTCCCCTGTCATTCCCCAAATACTCCCCGCTTGCCCCCCTTCCCCATTTCCCCAGGCGGTCTCCTGCTCTGATGTCCACCGGCGGGTTGGGTAATATAAAAGCGTTTCCCTGCAGATCCTGGGCCGAAGGTGGAGGGTGCGGGTGTCGGTGTGCTATCCTGGTACGGGAGAACCCCCTCCCCTCCCCCACCCCACCACCGTCTGATTGGGCCGCGGGTCTCGGCGACCCTATGAATCTCCCAGGGAGTCTGGAGACGCATTTGTGCGAAATTGCAATTTTACACGACGGCAGTTTTGCGCTCTCATCATTCCCATCACATCATCCCTGGGAAGAGAAAGGTCTTTCATGGCTTCTGTTGGTCCCCCTGACTGCCACTCTTATGCAGGTACACAGATATCACTAAACAGAAGCGCGTCTGATGCATAGCTTTGGAATGAATGACCGTATAAAGGGAGAGGATTGGTATATTGGGATTAATGGATACTGGCTGGCTGGGCTGGAGACAGCCATGATGTTATATCCTCCCGCTATCCTGTTGTGTTTTATTGCTGCTAATATTACAGTGTATACAGCCACAATTCACCGGCAAGCCTGTGTGGTGCTCATAAGAGCTCTGTGTATGTGTGTGTGTCAGTGTGTGTGCATACGTCTGTCGTTGTGTGCATTTGTGTGCATGTTTGTGCTGTGTGTGCGTGTGTAAATGTGCGTGCATGTGCACAACTGCATGTGCATGTATGCACGTGCACCGCCCTGCATCTGTGAACATGAGTGCAATTATTTCGCCTTGATCATCTCCTTATAAAAGCCAACTGTTTCCCGACACTGAGTGAGCGAACGAGACAGCGCAATATGTTTGTCGCTAATAAATACAGATGCAGAGAGACGCTGGCTAACGGGAGGATTTGTCGGAGGGGAGTCCGGGGTGCAGAGCATTAATCTTCCCTCCGGGTTCAAATATTCCCGGTGATTAGAGCCGCAGTTATGATAGCATTTACCATGTTTAGCGGCGTGGACACTCACTCGAGCGCGCAGAGCATTTATCAAAGCTGTCTTCGACCGGTCGGAGGGAGAGAGGGAGGGGCCTTGGACACTGCAGGCAGTCCGCGTGACGCCCGCATTGTTCGTGATGCGACTGGCGGTCGCGGACCGCTGGTGTAAATTTGAACCTGCCGTTGCTGGCGGGGATGCGGAAAGCTCTGGGTTACGGGCTGACTCAGAGCTGCTCAAATCCAGGAAGGTCACTTCCTTGTGATGAGTCGCAGTTAGAGTTTTGTCCTACTTTTTTCAGCTCTTCTTTTACAGATCTGCTGTTTCTCGCCATTTATTGGATTTGGTGGAATCAAAGCAAAATGGGACAGAAAATGCGGATCTCTGATGCAGGGGTCCTTCAGCTCAGGAAAGGGGGCTCTGCTTTGGCGGCTGAATGCCCTCCGGTGTTCTGTTGTCTTTCTGTTTTCACTTTTACTCTTCAGTAAAACTAGAGGGTTATGAATCTGCTGCTGTAAAGCATACTTGTCCTGGGAGGCTTTTTTAAACAATGATATTCAATAATAAAACTGGGCTCCTGGTGGGCTCTATTTATTGATATAGATACAATGGATATTGGCCTCTGTTTATCGTTATTCGATTCAACGTTATTCGTTTCTCGGTTTTCACACTCGAGACCCCTTTACATAGAACAGAACCTGAACCCCCCAAGGAGTAAGCCAAACGAGGCGAGGAAAAACTCTCGAGTAGGAAGTAACATGAGGCAGAACCCGGTTCCAGAAAAGAGGAACCCAATGGCCTGAGGTGGGCCCAGGAGAAATGAGGAGAGGAGGGAAGGAGAGGACTGGAGAGTGGAGAGGACCAATGAGGACAGGGAGACAGGAAATGGGGGCCACATATTGCCAGGGGGGGGAGAAGGTGAACAGAAAGCAGCTTAAAAGCCCAAAAATGCGTAATGAGTTACAGGCTAGGGCAAGAGTTTGGGTGTGCTCGGGATAAAGGGGACAGGGGGAATCTGTGACTCACAGACTCACAATGAGTTCAGGGTAAAATGGGGCTTGGAGCACTGGCAAACCAGGGTAATCCAGTTATCTGTCTGACAGACAAAAAGTATGTTCATGAGCCAGCACAGTTCAGTTCAGTCGAAGACATAAATCTCGGGTAGTTTGGATTTAGTGCTTTATTGATACTTGAAATGGGCCAGTGGTGGGTCCCTTAGCTTTAGAAGTCGTGCTCAAGTTCTCAGACATCAGAATAATTGGTACCTTATTACTATCCGAGCTTTGCAGCAGGAATTTAAGTGATGTTAACTATGTGTTTTTTAGCGGCAGCAAATAAATCAAAGTGCGACAGCGGTGGATGTGTTCTTTACAGCGCCTTCATAGATGTGTCAACAAAGCTCTGACCTACTTTGAGACTCTCTCTTTGCTGTCGCTACTCCTTTTCTTTTTTCACAGTCGGCTTTTGATGACAAGGATGTTGAGTTTGTCGAGTTTGTCTGTTCTATAGACCCGTGGGGGGAGAAAAAGCCCCTCGGTGACTGAACACAATGGGAAACAGTGGGACAGATACATGTGACCACCCTCTCTACCCCCTTCCCACCCACCTCCAGTCAAGTCACAAAGTGCCACTCACTACAGCTGCTCCCACAATGCACTGTGTTCAGCATGACGTCTGTCGCCGCGGACGCCGATGCCTGTGGAGGAGACGCATTTGCAGCTTTAGGCTTTGAAAAGCACAGACTAGTTGCGCGCACAGGAGCGTCCAGCAGAGATCTCCGGCGACGCCCCGCGGGAGACACGAAATGCGTTTTCGCCTCTGCCCTTTATTTTCTCAAAGACCATTTTCTGAGACTTCTGCTGCTACGTGGCTAAAGCTAAGCAGTACTTCGGCCAGGGTGGCCTGCTTTGATCCTGAAGTCAAAGCGGGTCGGCCAGTAGGGGTCAGTCTCCCCTCCGGTCCGGAAACAAAACCGCTGCCAAAGTGCGCCAGTGGAAAATGCAATATTTTTTCAAAAGCCATTAAGCCAAGGTCATGTTACGCCAGCGGGCATTACAGATTTCACGGTGCTTACTGAAAATGTTCAGAGGTTTTCCCGTCCAGTTCTTCAGTATTTCCATCCAATAATCCCCCCCAGATTTGTCGCATTTTTTGCTCTGACTTCTCCAGGTTTGCTGATCTGCAGCTATTTTGCACACTCAGGTCTTTACACTTAGTGGGATGAATTGATACGACAATGACAGTAAAATATATTTGAGGTGTTGAGAGACGAAGAGTTACTGGATTAATTTAAGCACGCAAGCGTGTATGCACGCACTCTCACAAAAACACATGCGCAGCCCCTCTGGAAAAGGACTCTGTCGTAATCCGGGTGACAAGTGTAGACAGAGTGGGTTAAACGATTGGTTTTAGACTTTTTTTTTTTTTTAGGGAGACACAAAAATACAAGAGAAGAAAAATTTGTGTGGACTCTGTCAATCCCTGTCACTCACTTCAAAGGTTGCGCAAATGATTTTCGGAAGCTGTGCCATTTCTTTGAGTCTGTTCTGAAAAAGACAAGCTGGAAAGCAACAGCCCCGGGTGGTGGCTGGGAGAGCCAACTCAGAGACCTGAAAAAAATAAAACACACAGACCCTGCATTCTCATATTTCTTGTTTTCTATGTTTTTTTCCCTTATACTTTTCTTTGAAATGTAGCATTTGATGCACAGACCACAGACCGAACACTGGCCAGAGATGTCTCAGAATACATTTCGCTGAAGGAAAAACGAGTAAGTGAGACGTTTGAAACCTGTAATATAGTGTGCGTATAATTCAGAGAGAGATTACTGATGAGGAAGTGCCCTCCTGGCTCGGCCGACTCGCCGTCAGGGACGAATGCTGTCAGTTGCTGTTTCGCCGCTGGTTTGTCACCAGTTGTTTTGCCAGGGCGAGCAGCGCATGCCAATGGTTTTGCGGCGTGTGCAGTTCCTGCACCGCCGTCCAGAGACGACCCTGCTCCGTCGCCACGGGGGCAGAAAGTCGCGGCGAGATCCGGGGAAGGCGTAATGAAGACAAAGTGCCACATCGTGCTGCATCAGACTGACCTGCTGTGGGACTCGCAGTCACTCTCTGCTCGCCTCGCTGGAACGGGCTCCAGAAAGTAGTTCAGTCAAAACTTCTAACAACTTCAGCAGCCTTGGAAAAATAAAAGGTTTGTTTCGGTTGGCTGACCGCAGAAAAGAAAAACATTCGGTTCCATACCTTTCACGGAATTGTCTGAAACTCAGACCTAAAATGGCGAAAATAAAATATTCAGCAAACATGTTGCTGTAGCGCCGAGTTTTTGATCACTGTGGTATTGCTACCGCTGCAGTAATTCTAAGCTGAAGTAGTTTCCATTAAGAGTCGACACATAAGAAAGCTATTGATCGGTTGTTATGATAATAAATGGCCCTATACTGCGATGGCTGCAGCATGGATTGATTCTAAGCCTAAAATCACCATGTAAAGAGAGATATGCAGGATTATACAGTATTCAATTTGATGCACAAAATAAATGTAACAGTCATTTCATGTGAATGTGATAACATTAGCAACCAGGAAGGCAAAACATGATGAAGGCAGTTGTGGAAAAAAAATTAACTTCTCGAGAGTCCTCCATTGTATTTGCATAACAGTCTGAACAGTCTGTAACTGAAGCAGATACCAGGATGGACTCGTGAGTGGAAAACGGGAATGCCAGTGATAAAAAAATGTGATGTTGCCAAGAAGGCTCAAAAGACCCAATTATGAAAAATAAGTGATAATGATTCATAACTAAAAAATTTTTCACACAAATATAAACACCTTAAAGGAGCTGTGTCACGATTACTGCGCATGCTGCAGTAAGTCCGCTCAGCTGCAAGTCAAAATCTCAAAGGTATTTTTCTTCTTCTGTGATTATTGGGGATTGCAACCAGCTTACATGCTTTGTATCCCTTGGCTAAAGCTTAAAATAGCACTTTGAATCCTCTAATTTCCATAGAACGCTCCATAATAAGAAAAGCGTTATGCTGGAGCAAATAAAATATATACAACGCAAAACGAAGATGGATGGGCATGGATGGAATCAGATAATGACTTGCAGTCAAGCAGATTCACTTTCGTAGGATGTATGTTCTGAGATTGCGCAGTAATTGTGACACAGCTCCTTTAATACTGGTGACATGTCTTTAGTCTGTGACATATATCTTTAAAATTATCCAAAAAGCAAACTGACACTGGAGGTAGGAGGTTCACTAAGGAGGTAAAAGGTTTCTGCTGTACTGACAGTACTTGATAATAGTGCCCAAAGTTGCAAAATGGAGAGGTGTGGCTTGTTTGTAGCATTTTATTATATTTTGAAAATGTAGTCAAGCAGTTTCTTGAGCTTACCATTTGGCTAATAATGAGTTTTGGCATTTGATATCTACCTATACACCTAGCTAGCCGGTAGAGGGAGATGAGAAGGGAAGTGATGTGTCTGCAGCAAATGTAAATTCACGAATAGTAACAGCACATTTCTGGATGAGATGCGCAGGTCTGATGGTACGAGCAGAGAGAACACAGATGAAGAAGTGCAGAGAGATGACTGAGCCCCTAGACTTGGGTTTAAGGGGACTGAGTGGACATTGAGAAAGTCTAGGTTGTTCTCAAGGTTTATCTGGAAATACCTTTGCACTTGACGTATCTACATGAAGTGTCCATGACGAGCTCCGTGAAGGGCAGTTTGTTGTCCAGTACCTCTCCGAGATTCGGAGCGAGGAGGAGGACAGCGCTCTGGTGGGGAGCCGGGAGCGCGAAAGGTCAGGAGGGGAGAGAATTCAATGGGAAATTAACTGTGGCATCTTGGTTTTACACGAGTTGAGCTGCTGACGATGATGTGCTGTCCTGTTCGAGATGTCTGGACGACAAGCTGAGATGTGCGCTGAGGCTAGTCTATCGGAAGGTGAAAGAGAAGGAGAAAGAAGCTGCAAGCCAATAGCGTTGCAGTGATAGGACAAGCTGTGGCAGGAGATGACAAAATCTAGAAGCGTGGAATTGTGCGAAGAGGAAAGGACCAAGGACTAAACCCTGAGGGACACTTCCTGAGAGGTTATGAGTAATTTTGCATCTGCAGCTGTTTTAAGAAATACATCTCTGGCTCCTTCCAGGGCTCTGCAATTTTACCTCCTTCCACAAGGGATTAGTAAGAATTTATTTTAGTTTTGTCAGTTGTGTGTTACTATTCTAAAATGTAGCTGTATGACAAATGTAAAAGACCGTTATAAATCCAAAGTGAACCACAAACTTGCGCTCTCACTTTTTTCTTTCTTTCTCTCTCTCTCTCGCTCTCTCTCTTGTGTTCTTTCTCTTGGAGTCACAATGGCTCAGTTAGATTAGCATTAAGAGTTGCAGTACTTAAGTTGGCTTTATTTCTGGATAAATCTCTTTATTTCACCAGCTCCTTTTGTGAGAGTGACTTCAATAAATGGGTGCTGGTCAGGTAGAGTCCTTTGTATAACGTCATGTTCTTGAACTCGGATTCCGAGTGGGGTCATGGGTTGCGGCACATAGGTGCTATAAAGGGCCCCGCTCTCTGTTTTTGTATTGTTTTGTCCATTGAGAGGCTTCCGAAGAGGAAAGACTCCCTCAGAGCACTGGGAGGGCATGTGCAGTAAGAGAGGTCAGACTCTTCCGGAAAAGCCATATGGACTGCAGTCACAGGTCAGCCCATCTCCCACCAAGTGCCTTATTTTGGACAAAGAATCACTTCCTGACTCTGATTGAAAACTCAGGGACTTTCCTAGAAGCTAGTAAATGGCTCCATTCTGCCTTGTGGTCATAGCTGAGAGGGAAGGTTAGGCTCAAGAGAGGCTGTCTCTGCACCCTCAGAAATAAAGGTACAGCGAAGGCCTAGTGCACCTGAAACAGCACATTTCCGGAATGTTCTTGGAAAAGTACAATTGTGTTATTTTGGTTACAAATCAGTGCCTTATCAAACCAGTGGTTTTGGGTGCAGTTTTATGTACAGTGCTGTGAAGTATTTTCCCTCTTCCTGATTTCTTCTATTTTTGCATATTTGTCACACTTGAATGTTTCAAATCATCTAACTAATTTTAAGATATAGATTACCTGAGTAAACACAAAATGCAGTTTAATTTTAGCTCGCTTGGTCCAACGGACCAGACGGAGCTTATGGGATCACGCGGCGGCGTCGGCATCTTCATTAACTTTGATCTTCTTCTGCAAAACCACTGAAGGGATCAATGTGTCAATGGTAGGGAGGTACATATGGATGCGCGCATTAAAATTTGTTCGAAGCGTCAAAACTCGACATCAAACATGACCACCTGTCGGCCGTATTCAAAATTGCACTATATCATGCTGGAAAGCATTTGAAAGCAACTTGAATGCTGAAGCTTTGTACACACTTACTTTTAAGGACAAAGATAAAAAGCGTAGCTCCTAATTTGCGACTACTCCCTTGAGCAACGCACTTAAGACCAATAGCCAGCTGGTTAACTCTGCAGTATATAATGCTGGGTACAATGATCTGGCGTCTGGGGCTTGATATTTCAATGAAGCCGCACTATGAAAAGAGCGCTGACCTGCAAAAAAAAAAAAAAAAATGACATGATGAAACATCAAACCATGATCCTGAATTTTGCTTGAAATTTTTTTTTTACTCCTTCACAAATTACAAAAGGGGTCTTCAATTTCCCAATGTTATGCCCAGCAAAAAAAAATTGTACCGCTTGTGAGCTTACATAACACTAAAGCCTGAAATAAACAAAGTGTGCTACAGTGCCTGTGGCACTATTTTTAAATGATGATTCCATTTATTGAAGAAAATAAGTTATCCAACCATACCTGGCCATATGTTAAAAAGTAACTACCCCCTTACTAAATGAATTAGTTCAACAAATTTAATTAATAACTAGATTAAATTTCTTTTGACACACTCAGGCATGATGACAGCCAGCCCTGTTGCGCTTAAACTATGGTTTTTGCTTGAATTCCACCTTAAGTTGGTTCAAAGTTAGGAAAAAAAATCTGTTTTTTTTTTTCCCATATTGTAGGACGGTGTCACATACATATTTGGTATCTGCTGGTTGCAGTGCGTCACTGAAGCTATGTGACACTTCAATTGAACAAAATACTCAAACCCCGTTCACCATGTTTTTATGGCCTCAGCAGTCCATCAAATAGAAAACATCTGGATTTTGTGCATCCTTTTATATGCATTTCCCTGTAATTCAGCAGGACATATGTGGGGTTTTTTGGAACTTTGGGATCTCAACAAGAATTCAAAATGGGCCTAAATTTCCTCAGGTTTGAATAAAACAGCTGCAGTTGTCCAAACTGTTTACGGATCTGTAGATTTTATGGGGTTAAAGATCACTTAGATTGAATCTGTTTGGAAATGCGAAGAGGGCAAAAGGCAGCACATTATGCTGCAATCTAAGGAAATTCAAGAACAGATGAGAAAGTCGTTGACATCTGTCTGTCTGGAAAGGTTTGCAAAACTATTTCTAAGGCTCTGGGATACCAGCAAACCACAGAGAGGACCATCATTAACAAATGGAGAAAACTTGGAACAATTGTGACCCTTCTCGGGAGTGACTGGCCAACCGCTTACCTCAGTTCAGGTCAGTAATCATAATTTCACAATAAGAAAGAGACTAGGCAAAAAATGGCATCCATTGGAAAACTGCTCAGTAAAAACCACTCCAGACCAAAAAGAACACAAAGGCTAGTCACATATTTGCCATAAAACATCTTGATGATCTCTAAGACTTTTGGGATAATATACTGTGGGCTGATGAGTCAAAAGTGGAACTTTCTGGAAGACATCGGTCCCATTACATATGGCGTAAAGCTGTTGCAGAAGAACATCATACCAGCAGTCGAACACGGTGGTGGTAGCGTGATAATTTGCTGCTTCAGGGCCTTGGTGACTTGCTGTAATTGATGGAAACATGAGTTCTGCTCTCCACTGGAAAATCCTGGAAGAGAATATTCAGCCATCAATTTTTGACCTAAAGCTCAATTGTAGTTGGGTTATGCGGAAAAACAATGATCCAGGACACACAAGCAAGTCTACCTTTTAATGGCTCAAAAGAAACAAAATGAAGGTTTTGGAGTGGCCCAGTCAAAGTCCTGACTTGAATATGATGAACAGGGAGTTCATGCTTGAAAACCCTCCCAGTGTGGCTGAATTAAAACAATTCTGCAAAGACGAGTGGACAAAATTCCTCCACGGTGATGTTAAAGACTCATTGCCAGTTATTGCAAACATTTAATTGTAGTTGTTGCTGCCAAGTTATTGTGTTATTGTTATGCCTGCGTCATGCTGCACAACTAGTGAATAGGTTTAGGGGCAATTATTTATTAGATTTTGAATAACTCTTTACCTTCAATTAATGAAATAATCATCTAAAAGCTATAATTTTATGCTTACTCCCTTTGTTTTTGTCTTAAAATTAGTTGGATGATCTGAAACATTAAAATGTGATAAATAAGCAAAAATGGAGGAAATCTGAAAGTAGGAAAACATTTTTTCACAGTACGGTACTGATAGTGTGCCATCCCAGGGATAAGCTTTTGACAAGCTTTCTGAGAGTGTGTGTATGTCTTCCGCATTCATTATAGTTCTCGCTTTTTCACTGAAGTAACGACTCAAAATATTCCACATTGTGCGCACTGTTTGTGTATATCTATGAGTAAATCAGCATGTCTTAATCTATTATGAATTTGTGCGGGGGAGAGATGAGAGATTCAAGAGAGAGAGAGGGGAGGTAATGCCGAGAAGAGAAGAGAGAAATAGCGGGATGGGAGAGAGAAAGTTTGAGGGGAAAGGGAAGGAGAAAGACGGATGAAAGAAAAGCCCAGCTCAGGACATTCTGCATCCTGCTTGGGCTTAACTGGTTGGAGCAGGCGCAGGAACGTCTGATTGTTTGGAAACTTCGGAGAGACAGACGTGTTTACTTGGCAGCGACGGGCGCTCCTCTGAGCTTTCGGTTAAGAGCAGCGGGGGAAATGAAATGAAAGAATGAACTGCAGTCGGCTCAAGAGTCTAAACCTCCAGCTGGGCCCACAGCCGGCGTGAGTCCACCGAGCTCCAGAACCTTCCGCCGAATAAATCGCCTCCCGCCATCATTCTGCCCAGTTTGGGGAAGGGGGGTGGCTTTCATCCTCCGGACTAACGCACAAATCTGAGGCGCTTACAGTTCTGAAGGAGCTATCTGCGCATTAACGTGTTGAACGGCACAGTCAAGACCGTAGTTGCCTTCATCACTTATAGCCTCATAACTAGAAGGACATAACCCCAGAGCGCTTTTGTTTTTCCCACTATTATGTGATACGTGGTAAATAAAAGCAGACAATTCAGAGGAGGAGGAATGGGAGGCTGCCTACAACACACACACGCCTACTTCTTGATAGGCCCGGTCAGGCTTGCCTGATATTCGCCCTGCTGACTAATGAATGAGTCTGGGAGACAAACAGAAGCCTTTTTTCAGAAGCTGAAAGACAGTTGGCCTGCAAGCAAAGGCCAGTAAATTTAATACTAGCAGCCATACCACTACTGAATCTGCTCCAGCTGTGTGGCTGAAGCTAAGCAGGTGTGGGCTTAGTTAGTTCTTGGATGGGAGACCACCTGGGAACACCGAGTTGCTGCTGGAAGAGAGGTTGGTGGGCCAGTAGGTTGCGATCTTCCCTCTGGTAGAATAATCCCCAGTGCAGTGATGGGGATACTGTGCTGAAGGAGGCGCGGTCTTTCGGTTGAGATGTTAAATCGATGTCCTGACTCACTGCGGTCATTAAAGATCCTATGGCACTCTTTGACAAGAGTAGGGGGTTCCTAGGTGTCATGGCAAAATTCCCAGCCTGGCTCTTTCAACCTGCCGCCTAATCATCTCCTGATCTAATTGGCTATGCAGTTTGTCCTCTCCCTCCCCACCTCAACCCTCCAGGGCTCCCTTGAAAAAGAGATTTCAATCTCAACGGGACTTCCCTGGTTAAGTAAAGGTTAAATAAATAAAATACCCAGGGCTGTGATAGACTGCAGAAGATGAAGCACAGAGAGAATACTTCTCCGCACTATAACACATATCTGCAGGCTGGTAGTATTGTAATATCATTAGTCAGAAGAACTGTCATCATTATTAATAGCGGCTGATTTTGTGTATTATTTGTAGTAGCAGTAGTTGAAGTTGTGCTAGAAGCAGTATTTATTTTTATTTTAGCACCGCCATTTTAGCAGGCCTATGCCCTCTTTTAAAGTGGCTCCAGTAGCTGACATTTGGCTTATTATCCGTTAGGATGGTTATCTGCTGGAGCAGTTGGAGGGAGCACAGGGCCACGGAGCAGCATATTGTGAAACGCCAGCACCGGCCAAGCCAATATACGATTACCGTCACTGTAAATCAAATGGTACAAAAACATTACCGTTCCCAAAGCGTCTACTTGGGTTTTCTTGTTGCTAGCATTTGTGGAAAACTGCTACCAGTGGCAGTTTTTAAAATCTCGACACTGCAGAAACCAAAAAGTCTGTCAAAACAACTGTTTTAGTCTTGAATTTAGACTTAAAATCTTCCCGTTTCCATTACATTTTGTTTGATAAGTGGCAAAATAATATTCCCAATTAAGTAGTTAGCGAAAATAATTATGATTTTAGAGGTCCTACTTTATGCTGATTTTTCAAGTTGTTATATTCTTGGATACCCAAAAGAGGAGGTTTAAAACTTTATAAAAGCAAAAAACATACAAAAATCCATACTTTTTTTGGCCATTTACCATCTGTTATCTTCTCCTCTCTGAACAACAAGCTGATGTGAATGGGTAAGCTCTCAGTGATAGTGACCTATGCTTCAATTAGCCAGCGCACATGGCAACCAGCCCCTTTTGTCAAGGGATAACGAATAATAAATTAAAATCCCCAGGCTAAACTAGTTATAGTTTCTCAATACACATAACCTGATTTAACAGTATACTCCAGAGGGAGTAGGGAAAGGTAATATATGTAGGCTTAGCGACTTTGAGGATGACATTTATGTCTACATCCAAGAGTGACATGCAATCGCCATACAAGTTTACAAGTGGGGAGGTCGATCACGGCCTTAGGAGGGAGCAGTGCACAGAGATTGAGCTGGCAGGAGTGAACTATGCAGAATGGGATGTTTGTGTGTGTCATTGTAAACTGTGGGAATTTCAAACTGAGCGTTTCAAATGCTGAATTGGAAAGGAGGGGCGATCTAACAGCTAAAAGGCTAACCTGGATTCTTCAGAGCAACCTTCTCTGGGCTGTTACATACAGCGGAGACCACTGTAGGTGGACTGAACTGGGAAAAAGAATGTTTTGTGACACGAGTCCTTTAAGTTTAATTGAAAAACCGAGACCGGTTAAGAATTTCTGTTCGGCAGTCAGTTGCAACACATCTGCCGTACGTTCCAGCATTAATATACATTGGGGAGACTGTTAAGTCAGGGTCCTCTTTGGGAGCAGGTCCTTGCAGGGTAAGATATTTGAGCAGGAAGTGATAAAGGGAAGCAGATGCCCCATCCCCCCAAATGTCAGGTCTGATGTGTGTTTAATAAGGTCAGAAGCCCCGAATACAGCACAGGAGGCTCTATATTTAACTCAGAGGAGATGATGGCTGGGTGAAATGGAGGAAGCAAGACATGAAAAAAAAGATGGAAATGGCTGAGGTGATGGCAGCTGGTGGTCCTGGCTCATGAAGGAGTGAATGTTCGACACGCGGCCCCTCATTAACTCGCTCCGCCGATTCAACTCAGCTCTGTATCTCTGTTGGATTTACTACCTTTCAGAGCTTCCTATCAACCTGTAAAAACCTGCCCAAACTTGTACGAACTGGTTTAAACTGGCTTTGACTGACTGAGGCCAGCTGAATGATTAAGGCTGACTGACCACATCATTTCTGAACAAAACTGAACATATGGGTGCACAATGTGCTATTGACAACTAATATTGCAGATAGACAGTGCATGATGAGACTAATGCATTTTCGGTATAATTTCACTGACTAAATGGCAATTTTGAAAACAAGAGGCAAACTGATTCACTGCGTACGTTTGTGGGTTGCATGTGGCAATTTCATAATTTCCATTCATCTGAGTGCTGTTGGACAAACAGAGCACATATACTTTTTTTCCAAATTTGCAAGAGCCAATGAACTCTCACCTTCATTCCAAGACGCTTAGCTAAAATAGTGCGTAATAACTGTGGTTCCTTGCGGAAGTACATGCTGCATTGTTTACTGCGTGTAAAGGGTTAGCCGTGCAATTTATGGCGGTCCGTGGGCAACACCTAATTAATTGCAAGAGCCTGAGCTGGGAAACAATTAATGTTGCTAATATTAAAGCATGCTAATGTTGCTTTGCGACTGGTTAGTAATGGACCTTAATATAGTGTTGACGGTAATTTAATGCACTCCAGAGTAAACTCAGGTGCTGATAAATGGAGACCTGTTCAGTTCCCTGAGCACTGTAAAATTTTACTGTTTTCTAAATATCAGATCTACAGATTTCTTATTTTGGCTTGTGTGGTATGAGTGCAGCACTGAATAAAAAAAAAAAAAACACATAAGTGAGTCCCAATAATGCATTAGTCTAGGCTTGGCCAACACTAAATATGGCTTAAAACCTTATTTCTGTCACTTTCTCGGTTAATATATACATTTTTTTTTCAAAGTCCGACAGTTTTCAGCTCATTTCAGGATTTTCCAATAAGATCAGAAATTTTAACTGATCAAGCACACAGTCACATAGAACTTGCAAATTTTTCCTAATTGAGACGCAAAAAAAAAAGCTTGTAAATCTAATGACTAGATCCGAGGCGATTTTGGTATGAAAATCCTGGTGGGGCCGCACCATTTAATGCAATCCAGACACACCACACATATATTACACTGAACCACACTCGAACAACCGATGAATCGTGTGTGATTATCGGCTGTGACTAATGGCTCATCTATACCTGTGATGGTGTCATTTGGCAGGAAGTTTCTCATCTAATCTAACACAAGCAATGAAGATCTGATGACATATCTTACCATACCAATGTTAGGTCCACCAACAGATTGTGTTGAACATCCCTCAACATAAAATAGCCAACTCACGACCAAAACAACACCTACACCAGGAAAATAAAAATGTGAATCAAAACTCATGCAGTGAGCAGTGCACTGCCATTACAAGCCGGTCAATACTTGAAGAATAGTATAAGAATAAAACCGACGTGCGGACAATAAAAAGACAAAGCAAATGGATGCAGTGAACAGTGCACTGCTGATACACACCTGTCAATACAGCAGTCAGTACTAGAGGAATAATATAAAATTGACTCAGTGATATAGTCCACTTCTTGGGAAAAAAAAAGAAAAAGAAATGTGGCGGTCCTTCGTGTGCGCAAACTTCTCTGTGACCTTGCTGTTAAAATCCAGCAGTCCATGGATGAGTTCATTTTCAACAGATAGAACCGTCACGGAATTCAACCTCTGCTGTCTCACTGCATTCCGTGTAAATGTCTTCATTCTCTTCAGAGTGGAAAAGTTTACGTCAGATTCAGTGCTTGTCATTGGTGTTGCGATGATGACTTGTAGAAGTGTTACGGTTTCAGATAAGCCATCCTGGAGGTTGTTATCATGAATGGATTTAACAATTGCAAGGACCGCACCATCGACAGGATGCCTTTAAGAGTTTATTGGAGAGAATATGGTTGACATGAGAGAGGGGGACTCTTATGGCGTTCTTCTGCTTTGTCGCCTGCGAGTTCGAGGAAGGTATGATGGGGAATTCGCCGTAGCACCCGGCATTACAAACCCCCCTGGACCCTACGGAAAAGATAGGGAGGGAGAGAGGAAGGGAACGGGATGGGAAGGAGGGGCACATAATACGAAGTGGAACAGGAGGAGTGTGTTAAGGTGTGTATTTGTAGGAAGTTCCAGTGGCGTAGCCAGCGGGAGTGCTAAGACACGTCCCTTTTTGACTGCAATTAGTATTTCTCAATCATTTTCCTTTATTGATGCGTTTTCCAATTATCTTAATTGGCAACTGAAGACACGGTTTCTCTCCATATGCGATCTAACAGCGATGAAATCATGGGCTAAATTCAGTACAGAAAAATAATTTAGCTAATTAATAGGCCAATGCTTCGCGATGATTGAACTGGTCCGCATTCCAATGAGACACGGACTTTCATTCTCAGTATTGTGTGGGTTGATAAAAAAAAGTGGCACTCGGCAGTTCAATAGGCTATAAAAAGCCTGCGGCTCCAGCTATTTGCGTGAGAGTCGATAGGTATGCAATTTTGAATGACGTTGATTTAAATACAGCAAATACGCGTCCAGATGAATGATTGTCATCTTACCTAATCGGGGAGAACAAGCAGCACCTGTTAACTGTGGAGTGCTCTCGGAGTGAACCTTCTGTTAATTATGAAAATGACTGAGAACAGGTCAGGACTAATAATTGTTTTAAACGGAAGTTTTGTGCAACCCAATTCTCTGTTCTTGTTCCGCAGCTGTACTGAATTTAGCCCATGATTTAATCGCTGTTAGATTGCATATGGAGAAAAACCATGTCTTCGGTTGCCAATTACGATAATTGGAAAAAGCGTCAATAAAGGAAAATGATTGAGAACTACTAATTGCAATCAAAAAGGGACGTGTCTTAGCACCCCCGCTGGCTACGCCACTGGGAAGTTCCCAATGCGTCACAGTTGAGGTGAGGTCCTGCTCTTGAAGCCCTGCTAGATAGCTTCAATAACAGAGAACCTGCGGTGTTACCTTTGCTCAGTTCTCTGTACTGGTAGAGGGAGCTCAACTCAGTTTTCAGCTTCACCTTATTTGTTATTGGTCATGATTTAACACAACATTTCTGCTCAGCCTCTGGAGAAGTTTTCACAAACTTGGGGGAAAAGTGTGCAATCAATGAGTGTTGATGCAATCAAAGGCTCACTTCTGGCGAACCTCTCCTCCACTTGAATTGACACAGTGCCGCGGGCCTCTCTCATGATTGCAGCCGAGTTGATTTTTCTCCTCTCGTTCCCATCTGCTCTGCTTTCTTGCACAATCACATCAGCTCGTTCCCTGAGAAGCCCTGCATTCTTCTTCAAGACGTCCATTGCCTGGTTGATGCCAGCTGCATCAATCTCCTGTTTTTGAAGTACACTGTATACAAAGTCCACTTGTGGCAGGAGCTCAGGAGGCTAACGGCAGGAGCTGTAGGAACTTTGTTTCATGCAGGTGCACGGACAGGCCATTTGCCTTGCTGACGGTCACCCTATCCCAATCCCTCTTGTGTTTGAATGTTATCAACCAATGGGATGTTACAAGGTGCCCTGGCTCCCAGGCCCCATTTGTAAACTGAAAGATGATGTTAAACACAATCGTACCGGTGTATATGAGTTGTGTAACAGTGCAGTTGCAGTTGGGCTAGCTGTGCTGTGCTTCAACAAGTGGAAACAGGCAAGTAGCATCAAGCACTAAAACAAAAGCACAAGCAAGACAAGGCAATATTTTTCTAGAGAAGAAATTGCACTCAAAATATGATGAAAAATCCCAAATATTTAATGAACAAAGTTGAGTTCGCTATCAGCTAACATAAGCTTAATACATTATTGTGTCGGACATAGAGAGAAGCCGACAACAGCGCCCTCTGGTGGTGGGGCCATGCTCCCATGGGCCACTAATGCAAAAAATGGTACTTGGACAAGACAAAAATGCTTGTTAAGGGAAACACTGTTGCCATGCTGTAGCGTTGTGGTGGGCCTGGACGTGTGGATTGCAGTTGGCGATCAGTGTGACGGCGGGGGGTTTGTCGCCGCTGGGCTCTCTGATGCTATAATGGTAGTGCTGGAGGCAGTGGTGGGCCCCGCTCGCCCCCTCTTGCCCTTCCATTATTTCAGGTTGACCTATTTTGGCAGCAGGAGAGAGGGGCGGAGTGGCAAAACGCAATCACAGTCTCAAACTGTTCCCCCGACCTCCCCCATCCCCCACCCCGCCAACAGCTGGTTAGCCTACAGCTCATAAATACACTCCCCTCTGCTACCAGAACATTCTGAGAACCAGTTAAGTTGGAATCCGTCTCTTTCCCTAGAAGTGCTCAGTGTATCGATGGATGGATGGATGGATGGATGTATGTGGACGGTTGGAGAAGGGGATGTAGTAATGATCTGCCTGACTGCTGGAGAAAATAGTCCCTCCAGCACACGGTGAAAACCTAGGATTGTGAAAGGCAGCATCTAGCCGACAAAATACTCCGCAACCGCTCGTTCAAATGCAGTTAGCGGCTCAGTGGGAGGGAAAAAACTCCCCACCGGTGGCTGGGAAACCAAACAAAGAATCAAGCTGCCTCTACCACACCTTCACGGCTTTATCTGCTCAATCTTCCAGTAAGTTCTCAAGACCAGAAGAACCGTGAACTGAGGAAGCGTCATTTCTGGAAAAAAAAAATTGAAGAGGAAACACCTGAGATGAAGAGCCTTTCTGTCTTATGTTGCGTAAACTGCTTTGTGTTTAGCTGGCTCTGCTTTTACGCTGTTAGCACTGTAAAGTTTTGCGGTAAAATTACTCAGCCTGATTCACTGGATGGCTTCTCTTTATTAGCTCACAGTGCGTAAAGTTCAATCATTTCAACAGAAATATCACTAACCGTAGCCTCTACTGAGCCTTCCTCCCTTTCAGTGCCTTATGGACAAACTCTCCTGAGCATTTACCGATTAACTTCCTGGCAGGGATTAACATTCACTCAGTCTCCACATAATACAAAAAACAAAAATAAAGAACATTTAGCTGTAAGAATTTTGGTTTGACATTTCGACTTTAAATCTTAACTGTATTTCTTATTTAGTCAGTAAGACAAAAATAGCGGCTGTGAGGTGTAATATTTTGAATCAGTTCACGATTTTTTGAGGAATAAGTAAACTCCTTTGCTCAAAAAAATTCTTTGTACTCAAGGAAAAGATGTCCATTCTCATTACAAGACTAAGACACTCGTTGAAACTGACATTTGAAGGGTTCAGTGCATTAGCATGATAAATGCAAATCTCATGTTTTATGATATCATACGGAATGTAGTTTCACCATGAACCAATGTTGTGTACCGGTCAGAAATCTGCTTTTCTCATGATATATTGTTTCTGAATCTATCTATGTGGAAATTTAGCTAGAGTAAATAATCTTTTTATCCCCCTCTTTCATATAAAACATGAGATTTGCATTTATTAAGTTATTGCACTGGACCCCTCATTTCTGGTGTTCGAAGGCAGCGTCCTCAGTTCATAAACCTCTTAAACTCTAGCTTTTCATTTAAGTTTTCCCTTATGTAGGTTCAAAGTCAGAAAAAGCATTGTTTCCATATGATATTATAATGTTGCATACATATTTTGTATTAGCTGTTTGCAGTGCTTCAGTGAAGGTACATCACATTTCTGTTGAGAGAAATATTCAAACCCAGGGCACCATGTTTTTATAGCCACAGCTTGACATCAAATGGAATATCTCTAGATCTTGTGCATCATTTTATACACTTTTACCTGTAATTCAGTGGGACACATTTTGGATTGTTTGGCCTTTGGGATCTCCACTAGAATTTAAAATAGAACTGACGTTCCACAGAGTTGAATACAGCATTTGACAGGCCCATTTATGGGTCCATAGGTTTTATGGGGTTAAACATCTGCATTGTTAGGGATGAATGAAAGAATGTGTCAGAAATACCTGTTAAACCACAGACGCTCGTATTTCAGCCTGTCTTGTCCTTTGAATGAAGCGATTGAATGTATTAATTTCACCGGGAATAGAGGGGTAAGGAAAGACCTGACTTTCTAAGCCCAGAAGCTATTCAGCAAATCAGGCGAACGAGGATGGGGGAGGTGAAGAGGGAGAGGGTGATATCGGCCTATCTTTTCGCTCTCCCTATCCATCAGAGTGCTGTGATTGTGCTCGATACTGACGCAGGCTACTATCAGGGCAGGAGCACTATGATGCAAACGTCGCAGCTCAACAGATTTCGTGACTCTTAACACCCATTTAGGGGCTTTTAGCTCAAAAAAAGAACCAGGAAACAAATCTACTGGCAGCCTAGTTCACAAACATCAACTCCAATTGCGTAGACATGTTCGGCTGTCAGAGAAAATAGCTTGCTCTTTGAACTGGCTCTCGTATCGTTTTGGTGTTTCGTTCCTTTTGAAAGTCTGACAGTTTAGTGCCTGACTTGCCTTTTTATTTGTATTTAAATTCGTATCAGAGGGTTTCTGCTACCTTTACGTTTCCTGCAGATGTTTTGACAGTGTGTGCATGTTTAGCTCACGGTATTTCTATGGTTGATTTTCTTCACCCCCAAAACTAAATGAATAAGATTTTATTTCTTTGAATTCTGTACTTTGATTTCAAATGAAGACCAAGGGGCAGTAGCTGCTGTTTTCCAGAAATATGAAATATGTTTATTTTCAAGTTGCCTGACCATTCATGGCAAAAACACGTGATTAGTCATGCCTTAAAAATAGAGTTTAAACCATTTTTATTACCATTAATTGTAAACCTCAAAGATATATAGTTTTTATTATATACTATTCAAAAAAAGTAGGGGATATTTTATTTTGAGATCAAAATTTTCACATATACAAAGGGATACGAAACCATGTTGTATAGTTCCTTACTGAGGAAGCATTTCCAAAGAAATTCATCACCCAAACACATCAATGACACCCTCACGATCTGCACGGGATGCTATTGATGATCAAGGGGGTTGTGCCACAAATTTGCATGACTCTGAATTGGAAGGTTATAGCCACTGTAAAGGAAGATTTTGAAGAGAAAGCATCAGATTATCAGTGGTTGAAGTCGTTAATTAAACAGAGACCATGCGCCGTCTAACACAGGAGGAGAGGTTACGTGCCCTTGGCATGCTACAGGTTGGCACAAGACGGTCGTTGTGGCAAGGGCAATGAATGTTTCCCAGTCTGTCATCAGCAGATTATGGTCCAGACATCGTGCTACAGGGTCTGTTCAGGATAGACCACGATCCGGTTGACCAAGGGCAACAACTCAGGCTCAGGACAGATTCATCCGCACTATTGTCTTGAGAAATCGTATGGTAACAGCAAATCAGATAAGGTCTCAACTTCAAAGGGATACTGGCTTGGTAGTGAGTGGCCAGACCATCAGGAATCGTCTGCACAGATTTCACTTACACGCCCGACGTCCTCGTGTCATTCCCTGTTTGAGGGATCGTCACATTAGGGCCAGACTTCAATGGTGTCGTCATCATCAACGCTGGGATAATCGCCGATGGAACAACGTAATGTTCTCAGATGAGTCGAGGTTCACTGTGGACTTCCTTGACAGACGCAGGAGGGTTTGGCGCCGACGTAACGAACGTTTCCATGACGTTAACGTCATTAGACATGATCCGCATGGGGGTGGATCTGTAATGGTGTGGGGAGGCATCACTGCTGCCGGCAGAACAGACTTGCATGTTGTTGCTGGACGTGTCACAGGGCAGTACTACCGGGACAACATCTTGGCACCCCATGTTGTGCCGTTTGCACGTCGTTATGGCCGCCGTTTCATTTTCCAAGATGACAATGCCAGATGTCATAGGGCCAGGATCGTTACAGATTACCTCCAGCAGCAGAATATCACCACATTACCATGGCCAGCACTCAGTCCGGACCTTTCCCCCATCGAGCATGTCTGGGACATGCTTGGACAGTGGCTACGCCAACGTCAACAACCTCCTGCCAATGTCCAAGAACTTGCTGCAGCATTGCAACAGGAATGGAATAACGTTCCCCCAAAATGACCTGGGACATCTCGTTAGGAGTATGCCACGCCCGGTCGAGCTTTTCTAGCCAACCGAGGGGTTTTACCCGCTACTGACTCTGTTTCACAATGGTGGTAAATTTGCTGTGTGACCCTGTGTTTGTGTTGACCCTTATTCTGGAGAATCTGTCCTTTACTGACTGTACACAGGGTTTTGAATAAATTGACAAATGTTTCCTTAATGTTTTTATGTCATTTGTTTCCTTCCTGACCTCATGATCTGCATTTCATGGTACTTGTAAATCCAATATCCCCTACTTTTTTTGAATAGTATATAAGGCCCTTTTCCTAAAATCAAGGTCCTCTATTGGGCAAGACCTGTTAGTCCTCCGGCCCCCATTAACTGAGAGTGTTATGTGAAAGGCTGGCTAATCAGCGGTGCTAATAGCTACGTAATTACCCAAGGAGGAAAGAACTAGGGCCGTACTTGGATTCCCGGGCCAGATAAATGTTTAAATGGCTTAGAGAGCAGTAAAATCCAGGTATAGAAGGTGAAATTCCTCCCCAGTATTTCTTTCAACCACTTGGATTAGCTCCTTCAGTCTTTTTCACCAAGAAGATAGATTCTATTTGTGAAATCAGCTGAATGGATGAAAGAAACAGTCCACAGTTCAGTATTTTCACTTTGTGACCCTTGGACCTCTCACCTCTGATGTTTCATTACATTCTAAACTAAAGAATCCATATTTTAAATAAAGTAGCTCTAGCACATATCCCTGATGAACATGAGTGGACTTCAAGGAGAGAATTTGGCAGCTACAGCAGCAGCAGTGACGTGTAAAAATCTCCATTGGCATCTTTTTCTAAAGTGGAACGCAACCTTTGTTTTCACCTAAGTGAAGATTATTCACTGGCGTGAAGTCCCGTTATGGGTCTCATGTCAGCGTTTTATATGAATTGCAAATCATTCATTTCCAGCGATGTTTAGGCCTCTCCTGGTCCTCAAATTGGCTTTAAACATTTGCCCTCTGCGATCTTGGAACAAAAATGTAAAACAGTGCTAATATAATGGACAATCGTCAGAGCACCGCTGAATTTATGAAACACAATGGTGTAATTATCATGCACTTACACACACCGCTGCTCGTCAGAGCGCGCGCTCACCAGCCTCTGCGGCATCCACAAAATCTCTCAGTGTCGGAGGAAAACACGTCCTTGTCGTAATACGAAAACAAAAGCAATTGTCCCCACGCGGTTAGTTATTCGATAATTACGGCTTAGCAAGAACCTCGAGAATATTTCACAGCAGATAACTTTCTCAGGTCTGCGGCCGGAGAGCAATTTTTCGGGACTGGCAAACATTCAGCCGCGGTAAAAATAGCGTTTTGTGGGAATACGCTATGGAATAGCCGCGTCTGGTGCCCACCCTGGTATTTTTCTCGGTGTCAGGATGGCTGCCTACCGACAATATGTGCTGTTGAGGACGGCCCCTTTGAAGTGAAATTGAGTTGACTCATGAAACACTGACCCTGTGCTAGTAAAGGTTCTTTGCTTCCAGTGTGAACCCTGCTCAGATACAGTGATCCTTGATGTGTGTAAGTTAAATAGACCTCCTTCACACACACAAGCGCTGGATCTGTTAGAGATGGTGTGGTCCGCCTCCGGGATACACGGACTCAATTCATAAACACAATCGCTGGAACAGATTCAATATTTTTTTTTTACATGGTGGCTGAAAAGGGAGTTTTGTTTTGGAATCCTGTATCTGACCCCTCCAGACCCTTGAGTGTATAATGTGTGTGTGTGTGTGTGTGTGTGTGTTTTTGTGTGTGGGTGTGCGTTTTCTTGTACTTGCTACACATTGAGGACAAGAAAATTATTTTTTCCTACAGAGTGGGGACATTATTGGGAAGTGAAGTCATTTTTTCCCGTCCTCACGTCTACAAAGGCTGATTGTGACTTATTAGTCAAGGTAAGGGGTAAGGTTAGAATTAGGGATAGGTTAAAGGTGCACTATGCAAGTTTGTTTACTTTCTGCGCGATTATATTTTTGTCTCAATTCGCCGACATCTCTCCACGATCCGCTAGCTGCCTGCCCCTAAATTCACTGTAAAAAAAACCCAGGCTCTGGAGACCGCACAGGCGTCACAAACTGCAAATAAACACAAGGGGCACAGGCTGTGCCCCATAACATAACAAACCGTCCTTGGCCAATCACCGACAAGAGTTGACAGTTATGGAAGCATGGGAACTATGGGAAGGAGGGAACTATGGGAGGGAGGGGCGGGCTACTTCTGTTTTGTTTGAGTTCGAATGTCAACAGAAGTGAAAGTAAACAAACTTGCATAGTGCACCTTTAAGGTTAGGATAAGGGTTTGGGTAAAGGTTGGAATTGGAGATAGGTAAAGGTTAGGGTATGGATTTGGGTTAAGGTTAGAATTAGGAATAGGTTAAGGTTAGGGTAAGGGTTTGGGTAAAGGTTAGAATTAGGGATAGGTTAAGGTTAGGGTAGGGGTTTGGATTAGGCATGGTTGCTTATTGTTAAGATTAGGAAAAGGCTGTAGAGACAGAAAAAGAATGAATGGAAGTCAATGTAATGTCCTCACAACGATTGAAGTATAAGGACGTGTGTGTGTGTGTGTGTGTGTGTGTGTGTGTGCATGGAGTGTGGTGTGTGTATGCTTGTGTTTTTGTGGTGTTATTTTGACAAGTCTCTCTGTGTGTCTATGTAGCCTTTCACGCTTAAAAATAGACAGTTTACTTTCTTTTTATGGACACACCGCAAATACTTCGTAGCTGCAGTTTTCTTTGCGGTTTCAGAGAGTCCATCTCAGAAACATAGGCTGTGTCTGTAGGCTTGTAATGTACGGCCAGCCCTGCCGCCCTAAATGAAGGAGGGCTCCTACAGTGATGAAGGTTGGTGTTCCTGTGGCATGCTGGCATCTCCAATTAGCAGAGTTCCTGCTCGGCTGGACGCCCGCGGGCCTGACTGTGTGATCCGGGGTTTGATCTGCCGTTCACAGCAGGATGGACAAAGTCGCACACCTGCAGAGCCTGCCCTCTAAAATCAGGACAGCCGACCGCAAGCCGGCTTCGACCGCAGGAGCCAAAAGTGTTGTATTTATAGTCTAAATTGGATATTGTTTCACGTTGAGTTCCCCTGGCTTGACGCATTGCGTCCAAGTTCACCTCTATATTGCAGACATACGTTGATCTAGACTGTTCATATTATAGCTCAGAACACATTTACAAGATCTGAGGGTTAGCATATTAGCATGCCTTGTAACTGTAGTATATTCAGCCCAGTGACGGATATCAGGAATTGCATTCTGAAATAAAACACTGAGATCAATCCTCAAGTGATTTGGAGAAAGAATTAAAATGAGCTCCAAACCAGACACAATTCAGGGAAAATGGCGAGTAAGAAATGCCTCTTCGGAAATAGGTACACTGAAATGTTCTCTCTCCCCTTCCAGCAGTTAAGGAGTTAAAATTAAATAAGCAAATTATTAAGGCCACATTTTAGGAATGCCAGGCTGCTGTCCCTCAAGATTGACTAAAACTTAGTTCCCCATTTGGTCTACAATACCACATTTGAGTTGAACCAGACTCTAAATTTGAGACAACATATTCGAATGGGTATATAACCTTCATTGAGGTCTTTGTTCATGTTAGCATGTAGCCTTTCGTGCATGAAATTATTATTAATCAGAAGTCGCATACAATATTTTGGCATTCAGCTGACACGTTAGCCTCTTAGCCGAAATCACTGGAATACTCTCATGAGCAAATTTTGAGTGCATTTAAATTAAATTTAATGCATTTTATTTCCCGTTTCAAAGAATAAAGAAGTGAATGGTGAGCTAAAGCAGAACAGAGTCAAACCAGTTTACGGATAAACTTGAATTTGACTGTTGTGAGAAATGTGATCGATTGTCGAATCTGCAGTGGATTTGAACACGCCCACAAGGGTCGTTGATTGGAGGGGAACAAATGATTGACAGAAGCATTCAATTGACACCACACCCACAGGTAGCAAATCAGCTGAGGGAACCAATCTCCCGTGTGAAAAATCCCCACTTTTAATAATTTCATTATCTCTACAGAATATATGCCATAAACTGTAAAACTGTGGAACGTGACATGTTTATAATCTAAACACCAGTGTGTAAAAGCTAAATGCCTGGTGATTATTTTTGTAAATAGGTGTTCTCATTCAAAACACTGATGTTTATTGGATGTTATGATTGAGATTTTTCAGATTTGTTGAATTCGCCGCAAAACTGAGTCTAAACACTGTGACATACATGTTTGAAAAGCGTTATAAAAAAGTGTTTAACATATGTTCAGAACTTTAACATTTGGTTTTACGGTGTAGGACTTACACAATGTATAGTAAGTTTCCTTGCTGTCATTTAGGATTGAGGAAATGGAGGGAAGAGTGAATTTTGATTTCAGCTGCTCAGCTTTCAGAGCAGGAGGTGAAATGACTGTGTAAGTGAGTTA
Source organism: Gymnothorax javanicus (assembly GCA_029692085.1). Classification (NCBI taxonomy): domain Eukaryota; kingdom Metazoa; phylum Chordata; class Actinopteri; order Anguilliformes; family Muraenidae; genus Gymnothorax; species Gymnothorax javanicus. The sequence continues at coordinate 10,892,389 of CM056194.1, forward strand.
CCTTTGGCCTGCCGCTGTATTAAAGTGAATTCAGGCAGGACTTGGAGCCTTCTTCTGTGTACATTCCATCTGGACAGCTTCAAGTGGCACTAAAATGTGAGTATTAGTTTAAGGGCCGCAGGCAGTAGGATTTCTCACACTCGACCACCTCTTTCTTTCCTTTCAACACCTCATTCTCTCCTGTCTGTTCCTGTATTCACCCCTGCCCTCCACCGCCTCTCTCTCTCTCTCTCTCTCTCTCTCTCTCTCTCTGTGCCCTGACTCTTCCAAATCTCTCCCTTCCTCTGACAACTGCAGATTTTCTTCTTAAGTCTTCCTTTCTTTGCTTGTCTCTCCTCCTCTTCCACTCCTTCCTCCAATTCCTCCATCCCTTTCTGTCTCTCCTCCTCCCCTCTCTCCCTCCTCTTCTGTTGTCCACTCTCTCTTTCTCTCTCTCTACCTCTTCCTCCGTCCCTCTCTCAGAGACCAATAGGATTGCGGAGCTGTGAATTCGTTGCAGGTAGCGGTGCCTGCGCTTGTTGGGTAATTTGAACAATGGCACATTCGTCAGCTCACCCATCGCAGTGACGGCTCCTTAGAGACCTCCGAGTCGCGCACCCCCCCCTTAGCTCTGAAGAAAGAGCCTCATAAGCAGGGACATCATTCCCCCAATCAAAAAACACAAAGTCACTTTGTGTCCTACCCAGAAAAACCGAGGCGAGGCGGGGTGAGCCAGACAGGGTCGCACTGGGGAAGGTGAACAAGTCACTTTGATTAATTTGATTTTTCCCCTTCCAGGGCAACTATACTGTTACTCAATTCTGACTTTTCCTGTCCCAGAAACAAATTTTTTTGTTTATTTCGCTGCAGCGTGACTAACGGGTGAGCGTGCAGCAAAATAAAGACGCTCACAACTTCTAAGCGCAGAAATCGCCAAATTAAGCTATTAAAATGATAACTGTAACTGTGCCGCTATCTGCATAATGATGTTGATTAGCATTCAGGATAACACTGTGGAATATGTAAAGGTTTGTAAAAGGGATAAAAAGGACAGTTTAATTGGTGCTTTTTCTGGGCTCAGAGCCTCTCCCTCAAAGCTAGCTTTTGTGTTCTCCGTACGTCCATGGCAGCCGTTTCCATGGCTTCATGGCAATTACATCTCTAATTGTTCAAAATTGTTGCTGTTTAAGACATGTAAAGAATTGCGGGGACCTTGATGTCCTGGCTCAGAGTTCACGTTTTTAAATCATGAAAGAATGTCATTCTCTCTGTGAGAATTATTTATTTTTTTCAATAACAAGCTACCTCGATTGTTGTTTGAAGAATTAAAAGAGAAAATTTTCCAGTCAGCTTGGTCTTCCCTGCAGGACGCGTGACCGCACAGGGTCAACCCAAGGCCGAAACTAATACAGTAACCACATACCCCTGGCAACGGTATCCATCTCGACCCCCCCGAGCCCCCGAATCAATAATCAGCCGGACGACGCAGCCTGCGGTGAACTATAGCCACCACGATACACTAAGCCTTTCAATCTTCCTCGGCTAATCCCTGTTATTAAGTGAGTTAATCATCAGCACAAAGACCTGCGTTGGCACCTCCTGTACGATGAGCGACGTGGCAGCGGGCCAAGCTCTTCCCGGGGCCTGGCAGCGGCAGAATGTTCCGGACCGCGGAGAGACAGATGTGTGACGGGGTCGACCGAGACTGGGCAGTCCGTAGCGCGGGCAGGTCAGCGGTGCATTTAACATCTTCAAACACTGTTTTTCTCCACTTTAAGTGCGCCCCCCTGAGCAGTGCTTTAGCAAAACAAACCCATGTAGCCCAGAGAAATTTGCTTCGGTGGAGGTACCATGCTAAGTGTGCACTAGTTAACAAAACCTCAAACCCCTGACCCCCAACGTTAAATATAACATTTAAAGTCTCTAAAAATTTGCATAGCCTCTTACTGGGGTGGCACCCGTATACTGTAGATACATAAAATTGTATTCCTAGTTTTGGGGGGCATTTATTTGTATTCTTTTTTGCTTGTGAAACGTACTTAGTTGTACTTTGAGGAGAACGTAGTGCCTTTTAGGATACGTTTCAAAAAGTTGCTCCTGACATAACAAAAATCTACCCGTGCTGTGTCTTTATTTCTGAGAGAAATAAACGCTGGTTTTTATTTCCCCGCAGAAGTGTCAAAGCGGCTTCATAGAGTAAGTGACGTTAAAGACCAGCCTAAGAAGCAGATGTTCAATTATGTGTCCTAACTGCTAAAATAACAGCCTCCTGCATAAATGATTTTCTAGTTTTTACACGCCGTCAATGTACATTGTTTACATAAGAACATTTCTCTGTAAAAAGCATTGGCATTGTACTCTTTATGCATTTATGCATCTATCTCATTATTCCCATATTTCAGCACATGAAAAGATGGCAGATGGCGGTATGTTGGAAGCGTATTTAAAATACTCATAAAAATCTTTTAAAAAACCATTTACGGACATTCGCATGAAAGGCTTGCAGGTTGCTGAAATTTACTGTCTGCCAAACATGGTTGAAATAGTTGTCAAAATTGAATTTATGCGGTTCTATAGTGCTGCGGTGCTCTTACATTCATGAGCCTAAACATTAAAACCACTCACATGTGAGGCAAATGCTGTTTCCCATCTTGTTACTACGGCGCATGCTGAGGTTTGCAGACAGACCTTCAATAGTAACAGAACAGTTGGTTCTCAGACGTGTTGGATGTGAGTGAAATGTGGACTGAACGAATTTGAAAAGGGTCAAATCTTTATGGTCTGACGAATGGGTCAAAGTATTTCCAAAGCTGCGAGGCCTCCAGGGTGCTCTCTGCCAGCAGTGGTGAGAACTACCGACAGTGGTCCAAGGAGGGACAAACCGTGAACAACCGACTGGGTGTTAGGGCCCAGTGCTCATCATTACGCAAGCGCAACAAAGGCTATCCTTTTTGATTTAGACTGACAGAAGTATTACTGTGCCACAAGTCACAGAGAATTTGCATGATAGTTACATGAGGAATGTGTCACAGCACACAGTGCATCACACTCTGCTTTGTCTTACCTGGATTTCCAGGAAGTGCTATGAATCATGTCATGCCTGGACTCCCTGCAGACTGTGTGGTTCCATATTTATCTGGAGTCACTACAGACCCTCTGGTTTTCTCTTACCTACCAAAGCAGCAGATTTCTATGGTTTGACTTCTTTCTGCATTCCCTGCAAATTTTATGATTCTGCTCTTACCGCCAGTCTTGGCAGTGTCTATGGCCTTGCTTGTATCGAGATTCCCTGCATATTCTATTACCCCCACTCAAATCTTGTTTTCCTGCAGATTCTATGGTCTTGGTGTAATCTAGATTCCCTAGAGATTCTATGGGCCCCATTCTGATCTGGTTTCCCTGGAGATTCTATGGGCCCCATTCCGATCTAGATTCCCTGGAGATTCTATGGTTCTGCTCAGTGGACTGCCGGAGTGTGCGTGTTCTTCAGCTCCCGAACGCTTCTTTTCCCGTCTCTAACGCTCTCCTGTTTGTGTTGCTATAGTGATACAATGTGCTGCCAACCGTACCCATCTCATCCTTGATATTATGAAAAAAAAAAAGTATTTTATCAATGCCATTCTCAGCAGTGGAGGAGCGAGAGGAATTGATATGGAAATACAGGCTAACTAAATCAGGAAACACTTTTTTTTTTTTTAATTCAGAACACATCATAACCTTATCTCTGCTCCTCCCTGTCACTGTGACATCAGTGAGATTCACCAAATCACTTAGCTCAATTTGATTCACTCTCGCTGTTACATATTCTATTACTGGGAAGGGTAAATAAATTAGATTTTTTTTTTTTTTTTCAAAGTTTCAGCATATTTAATTATTTATTTATTCTCTGCAACTGGGGCTCGTTTAATTCCTCTCCCAGATAACGTTTGCCTGTAATGGGGCGCTTGGGCCGGGCGGCGATTTGACCCATTTGCCGTGGCTAATGTAGCCTTTAGAGTTTTAATTGGGAGGTAAATAAAGCGTGTCCCCCGTCCTGCGCTGTGCCTGGACGTCTCAAGGATGAAATATGAGGGTGTTTAGTGCTGAGCTACCGGGGCTTTGTGACAAGGTATGGGTCACTGGGTGTCTAATGTTGGCAGTCAGGTCCTATCTGCTGCAATGTGAGTGTGTTTATTACAACCCAATGCTTGTGTGTGTGTGAGAGTGTGTGTGCACGCGTATGTGTGTGGCTGTTTATGTTCTTGTACATGCTACAAAGTGGGTACCAAAAATTTTTTTTTTTCCTACGGAATGGGGACATTATTGGGAAGCAAGGACATTTTCAAATGTCCTTACAACTACAAAGGCAAAAAAGGGGTAAGGCTACAATTAGGGATAGGTTAAGGTTAGAGTAAGGGTTTGAGTTAGGCATGCATTACTTAATGTTAAGATTAGGGAATGGCTGAAAAGACAGAGAATGAATAGAAGTCAATTTAATGTCCTCACAAAGATATAAGTATAAGGATGTATGTGTGTTTTGTGTGTGTGTGTGTGTGTGTGTGTGTGTGTGTGTGTGTGTGTGTGTGTGTGTGTGTGTGTGTGGTTTATTTGTTTTCATGCGTTTGTGCATGTATTCGTGTTCGTATGTGCATTTGGTATCTGTGTGTATTGGTTTGCCATATAATGTTTTCAATTATTTGGAAGTGAACACCAATTAATTTAACACTGGTCAATAATTCTCCTTGTTGATTCTTAGAACTTCACATTTACTTTTGTGCGTGTGTTTGTATGTGTGCATGTGTGTTTGTATAAACCTGTGTGTGTGTTTGCGTATGTGTGTGCATGTATGTGTGTGTGTGTGTGTGTGTGTGTATGTGCAGCCATTCAGCCTCCTATCCTCTTGTTCTTTGTAATGACCCTGCATCTGCATTGGCAACCCATCCTGATCAATACTAACTGCAGCCATTGGAGTATCCACAGTAGTGCAAAGATCCCATCCGGTATTGATCCACACAGGTCTGGACTCTGCATTGCGCGCTGTCTCAATCCCAACTGAGGAAGTGAGCGCGTCGATGGCACTGATTTAACCTGAATGACTCTCCTTCCAAAGACTGCCTTGTAGAATCTGAATTTCGCTAACCTCTGAGTCGTGACTGCAAGATACGGTCCCTTGGCGGGGGCGCAATTCTTCCGATTACAAGTGTTCTTCTCTGTGCGAATCTGGGTAACATCTGGCACACCGTGCTCATCCTTAATTCGAGGTTACGACACCCCCGGGGTCTCGGTGTGTTTAGCCTCCCGCGTTGGTCGCTTGTATCTTTGGAGGGCTCGCCCCAGTGCGGCCTCACAGGTCGAGAGTTCTTCACGCATCAGTGACGGGCAGCAGGACTTCTCCAATATTCTCTCCGTCTTATCCTTTGTCTGCATTCATTTGCCTTGCAGTCTCCGTTACATTCATTCAGCCAATCACAGCGCATCCCTCGAGTAAATAGTGGCGCAGTTCCTTTTGTTTACCTCAATATTCCATCACACTAGACTTAAAATCAATGTGAAGTTAAAGTGAATCAGACAGTCACCGATTGAACAGGATTTACAACTTCCTACTAAATGTGATGATCTTAATTTGTGCGACCTCGTACGGCCCGCAAAATGGAGGAATATGCTGAAGAAGGCTGTAACTCATGGATGGATGTAAAATTATATATAAAATATGCCTGTAATTGTACTAATTTTGCTTGTAATCAATTCACTTCAAGATATACTGACTGTTGCTAATACAGAAACACTGCCAAACTGCTCAGGGGCAAAAATTCACCGGAGCATATGATATTGTAAGGTTTGCGGTCAAAGGCAAATTGCTGGCAGTGAAAGTTAAACTTATTAATGGCTATTAACTGACTGATTAAAATATAGCCTTTATTTTGGAATAGTCTGTGTTCAGTTCCAATAAAATTAAGCTGAATTATTCCATGCGTCACCAGTTTAGCATCAGTTCCTCTGATTTTTGGTTCCAGCTGTCCATCTTTTTGTTTTGGCTGTCTCTTCGATGGCTATTGATATTGCACGTACACTAGAAGGCTAGCATGACCTTAAGCTCATAGCCAAGATGTCCGCCAGGCTTGGGAGAGCGCCCGAGCTTTCCCACTCGCTGTAGCACGCCAGCTAGCTTCACCCGCAAGTCGAGGAGGGAGAAAATCGCCATTCGCTTTCTCTGCCAGAGTCAGACGTATTGGCAGATTTGCTTGTGTGAATCTTCCAAATACTCTCTTTGACATCATTTTAAAGGTAAATGACACACTCCACCAACTTTCATTGTTTTACTTGGTTCTGAAGGTTGCCTGAAGTAAACAAGTAGATGGACAACTGGATCAAGGCCGTAATGTTTATTCAGAGAGAAAAAGGCCAGATTCAGATTCTGGTAACAGTTTTGTTACTGAAGTCTCTCACTTTGATTTCTTCTGGGAAACATAACTACTTCTGACATCAGATGTGAAAGGTAATACTATGTCCATAATTCAATTTCTGCTTTTCTTATATTGTATTTTGCTCTGATAGGACAGCCATTGACAGACTGAAGTGAGGCAGGAGAGGGCAAAGAAAAGGGTCTTCAGGTTTGTTGGCATTTCAGGAAGGAATCACAGCTTAGGGAAATGGCTTCATACATACCTGAAGAGATTTTCTCTCTGTAAGTTTCGCGGATCAGAATTTTTGAGCAAAACTGTGACGTGGAACTGGAGAGGGAGGAAGTCCAGATGATACATGAGTCTTCAAATGGAGTCGTCCTTTCTCGACACAGACGTAAGGAAGTTAAAAGGAAGTTGGAAATTGAATGCTGCCCTGATCAACATTGAGGCAGCATCTGAACTAGCATACTCACCAATATTTAGTTTGACAAAAATAATATCTGGTGGTTTGTAACTGTATGCCTGAATCCAGATTATGTATCCAATAGCATGCCAAACATCCCCAAACTGAGCACATCTGGTGTAGCTGGCAAACAGTGGTCGCTCTGTCGGCACAAGTATTCCACTGTGCATAGTGATGATTCTCATGAAACCGCTCAAAACAAACTGCCGTAAGAGTTGAAAATCCACTGTGATTTACCGTAGGTAGCCATAATAAATTATTTTTCAGTTTAAATTTTATATCTTGTGTTGCTTCCCTTCACATGGTCAAATCAACCAGCTATTGTCATCGAGTATGTCTGAAAAGCCATTTAACATTAAACTCGCACTCTAAGGCAGCCTTGAATGATGTCATACATCAGAAGTATGTAGCATGAAGTGCAACAGTTTGGACACAGTCGCATGCACACCTAAGGGTGAGAGACTTGAGGTAAAGTAGAGGCACATTAGTACTGAAGACATTTGAAGAGACCAGAATTTATCTAGCTGGGAAGTCAAGGATATTCACCTTTAGTTGTAAGCAGATTGCAGAAAAGATATTGAATTTATATGATTTCCTACCAGCTACCAGGTCAGACCTGTGTACTGCTACAAGAGTGAATGAGTTTAACTCACACTTACACACGCGCACACACACACGCACGCACACACACACAGGCGACTTGACACATTTTTTTTGCCTGCCTGGAGACAAAATGCCAGCTATAGTGCATCAGACCTCCGACCGAGCGACTCAATCGCTTGTGTTCCATTTTTATTTTCACGAGCCAGCAGCTCAGACCAATTGGTTTCAACATTGATCTCCAGGGCACCCAATTTGCTTTGGTGTTTAAAAAAAAAAAAAAAAAAACAGGCAAAAAATTCGCCAGAAAACTTGCGAAAGGTGCTGGGTTGACAGGAACATATTAGCAATGGAAAAGAGAAGATTTTCACAAGTGCTCGAGGCTCCAAAAAAGCAAATAATAGCTTTTATTTAGCTGCAGTATGGAAACGGTAAGCCTTTCCACTGCGTTAGAACCCTGCTGGAAGTCCTGGCGAGGACCAGCTGGGATTGTGAGCTTGTCTGCAGCTGAACAAAAGTGATTAAATCAGTTGAGAAGCTCGTGGAAATGGTGGACTAGCACACTATGAACCACTATGGGTCGGCACGTGTTCGGCTGGTTGAACCGCTGTTAATTGTCAAAACTCAGGTTAAACCTGCTCTCTCAAGTTTTATTTATTCGATAAGGTAAAGGCACTGAAGTAAGCCCAGAAAGCCTAGAATTTTATTTTATTTTTTCATAAATTTGGCATCTCCAATCCCATCCCAATCTGGAATGCCCAATCCGAGAACTATGTACAAGGCTTGCTCATATGCGACTCCTTGTTGCCAGCTCAGGAGAGAAGGACAGTTTGCGGCTCTTCTCCGAAGCACGCGCCTATCAGCCCCCCTGCATCTTTACACTCATTGATCAAAACTTTCACAATTTCGGAACGAGGGTGGAGGATACCTGAACATGAGCAAGCTTAGAATCTCATTGACGAGCGCCCGGCTGGCCAACAGGAGGCGCGTGAGCAACGAACTAGGCAACCATTTTTAATTTCCCTTCCCGGCAGTACCTTCCCAATTTGCATTCCCACAGCGCTTTAGCCAATCGTGCACGGCTCTGAACCCACGCCGTGGTAGTCGCTACTGCTCCGCAAATGCGGCGCCTTAACCGAGTGAGTTAGAGAGCCAAGAAATTTTTGTCTACTTTTGGCTGAAGGAAACTGCAGTTCCTGGTGGAAACACATACAAAGGAAGAGAGCGTGTGAACTTCTGAGCGGCTTCCTCCATTTCGGCACTGCTTTTTAGCAGGTTCATCGTTTAGAAGTTTTGCACAGTTTACCGAGCCAGTTTGCTTTATGCAGCAGTTTAATAACATATGGCACTATCTCTTCTCATTTGTCTCCTTTCATCTCCCATCTTCAAACATCTTTTCCCATGTTAACCTGTCCTTCCGACTGTATCATCACACAGGTTGCGTTGGAAGTTTAAAATAGCCGACTCAATCATCAGATATCATGTGCTGGTGTGCCTCGTGCATCGCCTAATCAATCGTTCTTCCTGTTACGGCCGGGCGGTTAATCAATGTGACTCCAGAGAGGCCCTCGAGTTCGCTACCGGGGGGAAGAGATGCTCTCTCCTGTCTGTGAAGCGCACGCACACCGCCCCGCGCAGTGCACCGTAATCAGCCGCACGCCACAGCGTGATTGCAATTACACCTCTTCTGTCGTGCTTCGGGGAGGAAATTACCAATGCTTTTCGTGCGCTAGGAAATAATCTGTCAAAACAAGAATCTCGCTTGAGCGAAATGCTTCATTATGGCTTTGTTTTTCTCAGTTAGAAAACCTGCGCAACACCTGTTTGACAAAACAGTGAAAGGTTGGGTGCTGCTTTTGAGTCGATGAATATTCCAGAATAACAGAGATTCTGCACATGTGCAGTCATATTGGCTTTCACAATGTGCTGCACAGTGTTCATAGGTGGAAAATACAGGTTTCAAAATGTGAAATTCTCTGTAGTATTTTGTTCAAAAAATCAGGGTTGGCTAATTAGCGCAGTTGGGAGAATCAATTACAGAGTGAAATCAGATATCTCAGTTGAAAGGTGTAGAAGCACATGGCGGAAATTTTTCTGTCTAACCTCTGGACTTCACAGTTATCAGGATGTGAGGGAAAAAGTTTGTCAACTGAGGAAATACAGAATTACAGCAGTGGAGTGTTATGCATTAATTTCTGCTCACAATTCTTTGCCTCATATGCAGCAGGCTAATGAGGCAGACTCCCAGAGGTCAGAAAAGTGTTTTAAACCTTGTTTTTGATAAATATAAGGGACAGTATATAGGTTACATTTCTAGAAATTTGGACACAATAGTCCAGATCCAAATAAAAGTGATTTCCTTTCCTTTACAAGCATTGTTTATAGCGAATTGAGCTGTCATCAAGATGAAATTGCTCAACAGAATTTGTAAAGAAAAATAGTTCTTCCCGAATCCAGACCTGTGTCGCTGGGACGGACAAGCCTTTTTTAGATAAATGAGTGTGAAAAAAGAAAAATATACTATTCAAAAAAAGTAGGGGATATTTTATTTTGAGATCAAAATTTTCACATATACAAAGGGATACGAAACCATGTTGTATAGTTCCTTACTGAGGAAGCATTTCCAAAGAAATTCATCACCCAAACACATCAATGACACTCTCACGATCTGCGGGATGCTATTGATGATCAAGGGGTTGTGCCACAAATTTGCATGACTCTGAATTGGAAGGTTAGAGCCACTGTAAAGGAAGATTTTGAAGAAAGCATCAGATTATCAGTGGTTGAAGTCGTTAATTAAACAGAGACCATCTAACACAGGAGGAGAGGTTCGTGCCCTTGGCATGCTACAGGTTGGCACAAGACAGGTCGTTGTGGCAAAGGGCAATGAATGTTTCCCAGTCTGTCATCAGCAGATTATGGTCCAGACATCGTGCTACAGGGTCTGTTCAGGATAGACCACGATCCGGTCGACCAAGGGCAACAACTCAGGCTCAGGACAGATTCATCCGCACTATTGTCTTGAGAAATTGTATGGTAACAGCAAATCAGATAAGGTCTCAACTTCAAAGGGATACTGGCTTGGTAGTGAGTGGCCAGACCATCAGGAATCGTCTGCACAGATTTCACTTACCGCCCGGCGTCCTCGTGTCATTCCCTGTTTGAGGGATCGTCACGTGGGGCCAGACTCCAATGGTGTCGTCATCATCAACGCTGGGATAATCGCCGATGGAACAACAGATGAGTCGAGGTTCACTGTGGACTTCCTTGACAGGCGCAGGAAAAGGTTTCCATGGCGTTAACGTCATTAGACATGATCCGTATGGGGGGGTGGATCTGTAATGGTGTGGGAGGCATCACTGCTGCGGCAGAACAGACTTGCATGTTGTTGCTGGGCGTGTCAGGGCAGTACTACCGGGACAACATCTTGGCACCCCATGTTGTGCCGTTTGCGCGTCGTTATGGCCGCCGTTTCATTTTCCAAGATGACAATGCCAGATGTCATAGGGCCAGGATCGTTACAGATTACCTCCAGCAGCAGAATATCACCACATTACCATGGCCAGCACTCAGTCCGGACCTTTCCCCCATCCAGCATGTCTGGGACATGCTTGGATTGAGCTGCATAACGTCAACAACCTCCTGCCAATGTCCAAGAACTTGCTGCAGCATTGCAACAGGAATGGAATAACGTTCCCCAAAATGACCTGGGGCGTCTCGTTAGGAGTATGCCGCGCCGAATTCGAGCTTGTCTAGCCCAGGGGGTTTTACCGCTACTGACTCTGTTTCACAATGGTGGTAAATTTGCTGTGTGACCCTGTGTTTTCGACCCTTATTCTGGAGAATCTGTCCTTTACTGACTGTACACAGGGTTTGAATAAATTGACAAATGTTTCCTTAATGTTTTTATGTCATTTGTTTCCTTCCTGACCTCATGATCTGCATTTCATGGTACTTGTAAATCCAATATCCCCTACTTTTTTTGAATAGTATAGTTTAGTCCTCTATTTTTCTGCTCTCGATAAAGGGGAAAAAAACTCAAAGAATGTGTCTGTCACAAGGTGATCATTACTAATGGTGCCTGACATTTTTAGCGTGTATGACTTCCATCAAGTTAATTGCATAATTGAGTCACATTAAGGTCTAATCAGTTTCCTGCTTGGGAGGTTTGCACAAGCAATCTTAAATTAGCCTTTGTGTGATGTACGTTGCTTTGTTCAAGGAATAAGACCATGGCCATGCAATAGGACGGAATTTTGTTTGTTTTGTTGACATAAGAAACTGTTCCACAGCTAGCTTTATTATCATTGAATATAGATAAAATCCTGAGACCGCATTCTGGACGTTTTCAGACATCAAGACAGTTTATTGTTGCGCTGGTTCTGCACATCTGCGGAAGAATCTGAACAATGAATATGCCTTCATAGGCTGCGTTTTAGATGTAGCGCTTCAGCACAAAATTATATTGTTCAGTATCAAATGGTTATTCTCGGTACCTCAAGCACAGAGTCATTGTTTTGTATCGTTACTTTTATTATTTTTATTATAAAACAACATTTATTTGAGACCCTCGGCTATTTGGAGGTAGGTAGCACTAGCAAACAGTGACATATTGTGCAATCCCAAATAAGCAAAGATAAGAGGTGTCGATAAATGTATTTTTCATTGTGACCCTCCTGGCTATCTTGTTCTCAAATACAAGTCTCAGTAATATTCACATAATGTCAACTTGAAATAAACATTTATAGTGAAAGATGTGTACAAGAATGCGTTGCCCTGGGTTTGAGTATATAATCGGGCAGTTTAGCATTTAAATCCGAGTGAGATATGAAATTAACTTAAAGCAGTGGAAAAGAGTTTGCATATGGGGAGAGTAATACTCCTCTTTTCTTATAGACATACTGTGCACTGCAAAAACACAAATAATAAGTCAAGGGTGATAAGTATTTTTAGTGTTATATGCAGATTTGGAGCTTAATTTACAAAGACCTTTTACAAAGACAGGCAGCAAAGTTTTCCAGCGCACACTAAATCCTAACATGGCCACTGGGAGGCAGGGGATTTCTTGTGCACCAATAATTGGCCGTGTTGTTTTGCATTTACTGCAATTTGCATGTGGTAACAGTCTTTGGAAATCAGGCCCTTAAAATCTTCAGTAAAAGAGGTGAGAAAAGTTTAACTCACTTCAAGATTGCCAATGGAATATGTTTAATTTATTAAGTAAATTAGCTTAAAGCAACCTGATGTTTTCTGGTTAACCAGTCACGTCCTGACCAGTCTCTTAAAAATTGTATAAATTGAAGTCAAACTGCCCATCAACGGTTGATAAACAAACCAGTTTTCAACAGTTATGTTCAGTGTTTTTATGCTGACCTTGGTCGCCATTGTTGAATGTTTTTCATATTATTGGTTGTCTGTAGTCTAGCAAAGCTGAAGCTCAATTCAGTGGTGTCCTCAAATGGCGGAAATTTGCCAATAGCCGGGCCTCGGACACCCCGAGTGAGCAGCACTTCAATGTTTTTTCCTTCTCCCGTCCTTGTAAAAATGTTAAAAGGACTCCTTGCATTTTCTGATGAACAGACAGATTTGATTTGTTTGCAGAGCTGGTCTCTCTTCTCCTGCCCGTTCCTCGGTGTTTGAAGACGTCACGGTTTTGCGCTTAAAGACGGTGGGGGCATAAAACGCGGTAGGAGACTCCTATCAAGATTTTTTGCTGCTGCTAAGGAAGATGGGCTGATAAACATTTTCTTTCAGTATCAGTTTGCCTTGATCTGAGCAGATCGTATCATTAAGAGCTGCCCACATTGCATCACCTATTCCCAAAAACCAATGCTGGCGCAACGAATGCTATCGAGATATATCCAAGAGCTGTGCGTTTTTGTGTTTATTTGTTTTATCCCCCCCCTCATATTAACTTCCTGACAACAGTAGTTCTCTGTTCTTCGTTCATTTTTTCTCCTCAAGCTTATTTATTCTGAGTGTATTAGTTTGCGTTTGAAGGTTAATGAGGAAAATTCACTGGATCTTTTCCTGGACATTTCTTTAAATATTAGTTTTCCTGTTGGACCGCAAAAAGGAGCACTCACACACATCCGTTCACACACACTGCGTTGCTTTGTAAGTGTGAGGCGTACCACGTAGGGGGTGGCAGCACTCGGCTCTTTAGCCAAGATTAGCTTAGCGATAGTGCCGCTAACTCAAATTACACCCCAGGGCGCTGCGATTGACGCACCTCTTCGCGAATAAAGCCTCAGTGTCCACGTAAGCAAGGCCTGACCCAGCCTCACATCTCATCACTAACAGTCACTCTCTTTTTGCCACTCGACACCCACCCCAACTGCCCATGTTTGGACCGACTAACTTCCCCTGACTCCTCTGTCACCTCTTCTCTACCCTCTGATTGGTTAACGTCCCTTGTGCATTTTCATTCCGGCAAACACCAGCTCCTTCCCTTGCCACGTTTAACGGTCGAGTTCCTCTCCAGCTTTCTCGACTTCTCGCATTTTCATCCATTTTCCTTTGCATCATTTTTTTTTTTTTTTTTTTTGCTTTTTATTTTTGGCTATGAATCATGGCTTGTGTTTGGTCTCACGTGCGCAAACAAATTTGTTGAGATTCTTTTTCTTTCACAGAAAATATTAGCAGGTTTTAAGCTGCAGTTTAATTGGCAGTTTCCTTTGTCAGTGGCAAATTTTGAAATCAAAATAATCTCAAAAATAATAAATAATAAATAAACTCATTGGCAACAAATCAACTTGTTTATCCAAATCAGTAATGGGAATCGTGTCATGAGTATAAATATATGGCAAAAGCATTTATTGGTTTGTTTATTTATTTATTTTTGTGATGTACCAGTTACTCTCACAGGTCACCGCCCATTTAGCTGTAATCTGCAGGACCTGTGAGGGAGGGGCTTGAGCAGATGGGGGGATGATGGGAAGGAAACCGCGCCCTTAACGCATCTCTAATGAGTTTCCGGAGTTCAGTTTGAGGTCATGACCCCGGCTTGGCGGCTCCTTATGCGTTACGCTCCGTCGAGGCTCTGGTCCCCGGTGGAAAGGAATGTTTCTTTGGGCTAATGACCACTTTGACCCTGGGAGTGGCATTACTAAGCTAATAATGAGAATGGTAATGGGGAGGGGGAAGGGCCTAAATGCTAAATCTTGCTCCCCCCTTTCATCCCTCTCAATGTAAACCAAACAGGAATTTTACCCTGTGGTACTTTTAAATGACTGCGGCATGTCTCTTAAAATAACCGATTTTACTCTTAATTTGAAGCTTTGTACGTTATTGGAACACGGACTCCTTTTTCTAATAACTAATTTTACTCTTAATTTGAAGCTGTGCTACTGTAGCACAGACTCGTTTTACAGTGCTAAGTGGAGACATTTCTTGAGTGCCCTCAGTTCTCAGGGCTCGTAGCTCTGTTTGAAGATGACTGCACAGCCCTGGAGCATTGAAGTGTTTCTTTAATCAATATCACTGGTTTGAGTAGCGCTAATGTTTTAAAGTCTTGCCGAATGCTGGCACAAGTCCTTCTCCCTCAGTGTGCGCATAATGGTGTGTCACTCATCTAATACGTTAATAGCGCATTAACACACGCCTGATTAATTATGGCTCTGAACGGAGAGCTGAGATTAATGACACTCTCCCTCATTCTCTCTCTCTCTCTGTCTCTCTCTCTCTCTGCTGTGCCCTCTCTCTTTGTTTCAATTTCTCTCTCTCCCTATCTTGAGGACGCACACGCATGCTCTTGGTCCTATCTTAAGCACTCATACACATACACACGTGCTCTGGCACAGACATGCACGCACAAACGTGCACATGTGCAGAAACACATGCGAGCTCATTCCTGCTTTTGCAAACATGCGTTCGCTCATGCAGTCCCACCCAAGGAGCACGCAGACCCACAGAAATGTGTCTGCGTAAAAACATTCGCACGGACACACTCGTACACATATATTTTTACGCACACACGTAAAAACACGCTCACCATCTCTCAAGTTTGTGTATTGGTGTGAGTGATGCGTACTGTTCTGTGAGGGGCAAAGAGTCTTGTCTGCTTCGATTTGTGCCAACATCGAGCTGCCAAAGACTGTTTAGCATTGCAACATCTCCGGCAAAAGCTACAGCCCCTGTAAACCTACAGCACCCTGTCCTCTCCTTTTCCAAATGCTTTTGACGGCTCGTGTGCCTCCTGTGTGTATTTCATTCTGGAAAAACAACAGTTGTCCTTGGTAATGCAGCATCAGTGGTACCGATGATAATGAACTGCAGTAATAACCGCAGCTTTTGTCGTTTTGCATATGGCCTTTGCCATGAAACAGGCTGCATTTGTGCACATGCATGCTTGTGTATGCTGGTTTATGAGAGTAATTATTTCTATTTGTTCAAACATAAGTGCGCCATTTAGATAGGCATCTCTAGCAGCATGATTTGTTGGGGTGGTGGGGTGGTGTGTTGGGGGGAGAGGTGGTTATGAGGCTGGTATTAGGGTCAGGGCCCTGCGGCTACAGCTGATAATTTTGCTGAAACGATGGGAGGGTGTTACCTCATGACCTCTACGAGTGTGTGTCCTGCACAGGTTACCCAAAGGTTTGCTCCACCTCTACTCTAATAGAGAGTCACAGTGACATGAATTTGCATGAGGCTTCATCAGCATTATTTTACTTCTGGTTCTGTTCGGTCCAGTTTCCGTGTGACAACTGAATGGGGTTTTCAAAAGTCGGCGAAAATGAAGTCCATAATTAAATTAGCACGTGGAACATGTTACCCTTCTGTTTCTTGTGATAATGTGGTTGAATTTCTCCAAACCTTTTCAAAAATGAAAAGCTATGCGACCCTAAAAGGGGATTGTTGCTATCAGCATGCAGGTTGAAGTAATATGGAACTACATCACCCACTGGTCTCAGATCATCAGCTCATTGAAAGATTATATATGACAACCAAGGTAGGCGTCTTCTTGTAGTTCAATTATTGCTTATGGTAGCACATCATTTGCAACGCTTGCATCTTATGGACACAGAGTGTTTTCTTTTCACTTGCTTGTGAGAAAATGCACATATTACCTCACTAAACAAAACAAACACCGTCTTGGGCGACAGTTATACTCATAGACCTTATTTTCGCCAATTTTCAAAACCCCATTAATTTTTCTCAGACGGAACCGGGAAGTGAAAAAATGCGAATGGAAATGTTGACAGGGCTGTGACTCTCCACACTCTCAGATGGGAGGGGGCCAACAGTGCATTAGGAAGAGGGGGCACAGAGCGTCATGCATCAGAGTGCGACGTGAGAGCAAAGTGGCCAAACCCTACTATTATATCCACATTTCCCTCTCGCTCTCTCTCTCTGTGGGGCTACAAAGCGCTCAGAAACAAGGGCACTCGTGTGGAGGCACAGTTGTGTTATTGAAGTAGGAAATTTCCTCGATGCACCCTAAAGTACAATGTTCTTTGGGTACAAATGAGAGCCTTCTACAATCAGAAAAGGTTCAAGTTAAGTACAATTTTGGGTAACTTTTGAGTTCCTCCTGGTGAGATGCTCCTTGTAGATTTTTAGACATTTAATGTACTATTTACTCTGAGAGTTACAATGAATTATCTGGTGCAACGGTACAGATTGACAGACAGACATACAGACGGGCAGATAGGTGAAAAACTGCTTTTCACACCTACTAGTGGTCACTCAAAGTCCAATACTGTGATGAGGGAGAAACTTGCCTCAACCACCACTAACATTGGGCACCCACCTGGGAAATGCACGGCAGCCATTTTGCACCAGAATGCTCACCACACCACAGGTCACAGATAGGGAGAGAAAAAAAATTCTCAGCCAATTAAATCACTGGATGATATGGCAGCAGATTGACAGATGAATTTAGCCAGGACAATTGGGAAGTCCCTACTCTTTGGGACCTTTACTGTCCACAGAAAGTCAGGAACTCATTTTTCTGGGGTCCAAAACACAAAAGCACACTCCTTTTATTGACGACTTTTATGAAGATAAACAAAAATGGTGTATTTGTGCTGTAAACTCAGTATTTCCACTATTTTATTTGTCTGGCGGGCTGGAAAAAAGAAAAAGTGCCATGCGACGTTGGTAGATTTAAAGGCTGTTTCAATATGTTAAATAATTCTTTGATAATAAGAATTTTGTTGCTGTCATGTTCACATTCGCACTAATTGTGTTTGCAGTGTATGGTATTATCGCAAGCTTCTTAAAAAGCTTGTTGTGTTAAAATACTTCTAGCCATTAATACAACTGGACTTTAAAGAAATTGCAGCAAATTGCCGGGCAATTCCTTAGGTTTAAACCAGCATAAATGGTTATGGTTCAGATCTGATTGGGTTTGTGGCTAATTTACTGTGCAGTCAGTTGGAATTTGGATAATTTGGATGGTGACACTGTATGAGAGGGTCTGCCAGTGCTGCATGATTCATGTAATAATGATGAAATTGCCCACAAATTAAAGCTGACAGTCTGTACTTCAACCTCATTCAAAAATTATGCCACTGTCCAAATACTTATGCACTGCGCTTATAACTGCAGAATTTTGACTGGAGCGACACTCTAACCCTTTAACAACCAAACGTGGGGCAAACACGAGGGCAGGCGTGCTCTAAAACAGTGGTTCTCAACTCCAGTCCTGGGGACCCACAGCGCTATAAATTTGTGTTCCAGCTCAGCAGTGGGATGATTCACTTAATCAGCTAATACTAATTGTCAATCTCTTAGTTGATTGAATCAGGTGTCCCCAATAAAGAAACACTGCCTTCAGACATTAAACTTTCTGATTAAGAACAGCATTTTACGATGACCTAACCTTAAGCACACTAAGTAGAACAAGTTGCAATAAAAGTGAACTAACTTCACCATGTGGGTCATTTTTTATTTCATGAAGTACCCTAATCCATTAAATCTGGAGGCCAGAACTAAAAATAAGAATAAAGTATTTTATATTTGGTCCGCTAAGCTTGAGATAATCATGAAAATCTATTTTTAAATAAAGAATTGTCGCTGTGACATCAAATTTCAATTTTGTCAACCTGCAAATCCTCTTAAATGGTGTTTCTTAACTCAAAAAGTAGCCAAAGTAGCATGTATGATTGTACTAGCCCTGGTTTACCACACCTATTTCAACTTAGCAAGAGACTGATGATTAGGATTTGATTGACTGAATCATGCCATTGCTGAGCTGGCAGACAAATGTGTAGGGCAGTGGGTCCCCAGAACTGGAGTTGAGAAACACTGCTCTAAAACACCACGGAACAGTACATTCAGACGCTTTTCCGGCAGTAAACGACAGCTTGCGCTTTTGACGGCAAACCTGCCGACCACGGGCGTCAGCTCAGCGACACCTGTCGCTTCAAGCCCCCCTGCAGTTCCTGCGATCACTCGCTCACTCTCTCTCCATCACAACCGCTAAACGATGAGGGGTGAATTAAGCTCGCTGTTAAAATGGCAGTTTTACGACTTCGCTTCAATTAGCAGCAGATTTAGAGTTGACGAAGCGGGGTTAGTGCGATTTATTAGCGAGACCTGTAAAGATGGAGCGCGACCCCACTCGGAGAGTCGGTGATTCGCCCTCTAAAGAGGGCAGCCAGGTTTGACTGTACAGGAGTCCTCTCGAGCTCCAGTCCGTCTCACTCATTATAGATGGAGCTCAGAGACAAAGGCTGTACTATCTGTACGTCTGGCGGTCGTTGATAGCCCTGGCTACATGTTTCGTGGACGGGCGCGGTCCGTCTGCGGCACAGATGTGGATGGGAGTAGAGAAGGTACGAAGGACAGGGAAGAATTACAGACGGGACGATAAACCTTTCGCCCCGGGAGCAGCCATTTTGTCGCCCGTTCTGTCGTCCCCGGCAGTGCTTACTCACTGTCGCTCCGACACAGGGAATGGATCAGTTCTTGTGATGAGAGATGAGGGCGAAAAGTAGGAGACAGTTTGTGTGTGTGAAAAACTGATAACAAAAGCAAGTGTGTGAGAGAGGTACGGAAAGGTCGAGCGAGAGATACAGAGAACAAGACAGTACAGAGAGAGATACGGAGAGAGGCAGAAGTGTTTTAGAGTGAGACACACAGAGTGTGTGTGTTTGTGTGGGTCAGACAGTGAGTCTGTGAGACGAACTGAGAGTTAGAGAGAAAACAAATCGAAGCACATTTGCTCTCTAATTGGCACCAGAATTATATTTAGCATTACTCTTGTTGTGAACAGTACTTTTATCAATTGACATTTTAATGGTAAACACAACACATAAAAGAGGTTTTTACTCTGTTGAATATGAATGAATGATAGCAAGGCAACAAGGTCAAAATGTGACAAATTATTGTAGTTGCCTATAGCTCATCCGCAAGGCAACGAGGAAAACCAGTCAAAATGTGACAGATTATTGTAGTTGCCTACAGCTCATCCACTTACTGAGTGAGAGGAAAGGATTAAGCATTGGGTGAAAGATGGTGAGAGGAAACCATGTACATTTGCACAGGGCTGCACAGTTGTTAGCCTGGCAATAAGGAGGTTGCAGGTTTGAGTCCCAGCTTGCCAGTACCTTGACCTGTGGAGTTCCTAAGGGTGCAGCAGTTTCCTATCACCCAAAAAGACATGCTCCATAGGAACGCCCCTACTAGTGCTCCTGACCAAGACTCCAGCTCGGAGTTGGTCTCCTGTTCGCTGCACTGTGGCTGCCCATTACTCCGAAGTAACAAGGATCGGTCAAATGCAGAGGACAGATTACCCCACAGGGTTCAATGCAGTGTATCTTCTGTTATCTTGATCTTGTTATCTTTTTTATTGAACTGTTGTCATGCCAGTAATGTCAGTGGAACTCGATTCCATTGTGACCGGCTTCCAGCAGGCTTAGGCTCTTAGTGACAGAAGCCACATTTCACTGAAATAAACTCAGAGTGATCACTGTGCATTTTTCAAATGGGAGCAGACTCTACTGTTACCAGTGCACGTGTGTGTGTGTGACTGCGAGGTTTGAACCAATGACCTTTCATTTTGAGACCGGATGGATCCCTCCTCTGTGAGGGACTGAGGTTCACCTCGGCAACAGCCTCTTTGATCTCTTACTCTAGGCGGGAGTGTCGTGGGGTCTAATGAAATGAAAGCATGTCTCCATGACAGAGGAGTCCGGAATTACAGGGGAGAACAGAGGCATAAATTTGAGCCATGTGTCATGAACATGCGTGGAATTCAGCCGCGAGGCCACAAATCAACCGCAGTTGCCCGGGCACAAAGGCGATCAGACCTGTGTAACCAAACAATGGGGCGATTCTTATAGTTCCCCTCGGGAAGCGGTGACTCGCTGTTTTTTCCTTACCGCAAACACAGGTGTTTCAGGAGTTAACCCTTTGAAGAGTAGCTTTGGTGAAAAATGTTCATTTCTCAAGTTCCCGAAGTCCGCTGGTTTCAAGGACATGAGCTTTCGAATGTTATGCTGAGGACATTAGGTTGATGCAGTTGTGATGTCAAATCTTAAAGGGACTATGATGGCCCACAGAGCGAAAGCTTTGATCAGGATCTTCGGTTCTTCACCCTCGTCTGAGCACGTTAACACTTTCCCCGCTATTGACGAGATTTTCTGTCATTCTGTGTTTTCACTGTTGTGTGGTAGCGGGTGCTGTTATGGATCTTCTGACCAAAATAGGCCAAATGAACTAGAAAAAGGTGCATTCTGGTGTACCTTGCAAACATGTACAGCGATTAAGTTATTTTTTATCACAAGCTTTTTTACAAGCTGTGATGAATCTCCTCCATACAGGAAGACAAGTCGAAAAACAAAGCAGCTGTCAATGTTAAATAACATCCATACACTTCTCTCAGCTTTTTGTCCAAAATTTGTTTATTTTTTTGATGATAATGACCAACATTCAAGTGTTTGTAAAACAGAATGAATTGAGCTACTATGAAAATGCTTTGTGTCTAAAACTTGAAGCTCTCTTCTTTCTGTTTACATATTCATAGAAATTAATATTCTGGGGGTAAATATTATCAAAAATGCTGATGGTGGCTTGGAGCTTAAAAAAATACTCTGGCAGTGAAAGTGTTAAAAACGTGCTGTAAAGTGGTTTGTCTCATAAAGCGCTTCAGTCGATAAGGTGGAGGCCATAAAAAGTGACAGTGCACTGATGTAATGCTCTTTCTCTCTCTCTCTCTTCCCAGTGGACGATGACTTCCTGGGACTAGGGGAGCTGCCCGAAACATTTCCCTCTGACCCCCCCGAGCCCCTCCCCCACTTCCTGATGGAGCCCGAGGAGGCCTACATCGTCAAGAACAAGCCAGTCAATCTCTACTGCAAGGCCACGCCCGCCACCCAGATCTACTTCAAGTGCAACAGCGAGTGGGTCCACCAGAAGGACCACACCGTGGAGGAGCGAGTGGACGAGACCTCAGGTGAGCCGGTTGGGCAAGTAAAGCCAAAGAGGACAGGAAGGAGGAGAAATCTCCATTGCTCTTAACTGCCAGTAGTGATTGTGACAACAGCACTGCAGTGTTCACTTAAGGACATCTAATTTGTGATGCTACACCTTAAAACAATATTGGCTTTGCTTTTCTTAGCGTTCTAACCAGCACCACAGGTTCAGAATTTTAAACTGGTTTAGTATGGCTAAAGCTGTGTTTTTTATGGTTCCTCTGTGTGGAGCCGGCGTGTGGCTGGTCTAAACTGGTCTTCAACTTTAAGATTTGGGGGGAAATAATGGGAAATCATGTGAAAAAATGTTCAGATGAACGTTGCGTCACATCGACAGCTAAAGCTGCCTGCATTAGAAGAGTTACCAGCCTCCTTTAACGCGGAGACGACCTGCTACATCTCGTTGTAATGTAGCTAGCATTACCGTTTGCTCCCCATATTTATGGTGCGATTAAAAGGCAGGCGGAGGGACAAATCAAACACGAGTCGGGGGTCATCCCTGGTGACGCGAAGACAGGCATGAGAACAGCACCAGCGACGAGCGGGAAGAAAAAAGCCTCGACTCTCTTCGCTTCGGCAGCAGTCGTCCTGCAGGCAGGGGGTAAAATAAATTGACTCGATCGGAGCCGACTTCCGCGATAAAGTATAAACATTGTGCTCTCCCTCTGCGTCTGTCTGATTTTCATTCCCTCTCTTTATTCTTTCATCCCCCTTTCCTCCCTCCATCTCTCCTCAGCCCCTCCCTCCTTTTCTCGTTCCAGGGACGTTCGTTTTGCCATCAGCTCTTGCCCTCCTCTCCATTTTGCCGCTATTCGGAAATACTGTGAGGGATAATTATACTGTATTTGCGATACGCTATTCTCAGCCTAAGCAATTTTAACATTCGTGTCGCATTCCCTCACACGGATATCCGGCGTTTGCGCCAAACAAAAGGATTCTCGGAAAATGCCGGAATGTTCACCTGGGTAAGGAGACAATATCTCTGCCTGCCACTGCTATTCCCCGTACTTCTTGCCAGAGTAAGGCGGGAAGCCTATGAAATGTCAGACTTCATTTTATTTAGTCAGGGCGAGCTTTAGGTCCCAGCACAATGCAGAATTTCTTTCCTCAGTTCCCCACTCCCGGGCATATATTGCATCGCCATCAAGAGGTGCGGGGAAGGGGGGTGGAACTTGCGTATGTGTTTATATGTGCTGAGTCGCATAGCTTTGTCTCTGCTTCGTGACTCGTGCTGACATTTCCTGCTGCCGTTTCCCAGAATGCAGTTCGCGTTGAGGGACGCGTCCGGCGGCGTCCCCTGGTCACGACGGCTTCGTCAGGGCACTAATATCGGGCAGTTTAATAAATTCCGTCCTCTTGAAGCCGGGTGGGAATAAATAAGGCGAGATGCGACGTGATTGCTACCTGTGGGCTACACGGGGAACTCAATTTCCCACTTTGGCAGCTGAGAGCGCTCAATCAAGGCAGGCTTGTAGTATATAATGGCGTGTGGGACCCTGAGGGTACTTCCCTCTGCGGGAAAAAAAAACCGGCCTTGCCGTTAATGCAAGTTCTTTTTATTTATTCGCTCCAGGAGGGCAGTGTTTCACCCACACATACTTGCGTGTGCTACACCTCTCCGTGTGGCAAGCAGGACTGAGCGTGTGCGAGGGAGGTGGGCCAGGCGCCCATGGAAGGGCATCAGAGCTCGGAGGACGTAAGCAGAGCGATGAAAGAGGCTTAATACATTGTGACACTCGGTCCCAGCCGATTGCGCGTGTTGTCCGAGATTGTGATCCTGAGCTTTGACACAGCTGAAAAGGAGAGTTGGTGTGTATTGCAGACCTTTTGTCAAAAGAGTCAGAGAGAGAGCTTGTACTGTAAAAGGGCTGGCTTGCAACCTGAAGCCAGTGTATTACTACACAGACACACACACACCGCCACAGGTATACGCGCTCTCAAACATGCTGACACACAGCGATGTGCTCCCGCTCACACTGTTGCAGACACACACACGCACTCATACATTCTCACTCATTCTGAAAGGTGCACATACGCACGCTGCACACTAATATCCACAAACACTCGTGGTCACGTGCAAACAAACATTTGCACACTCGCTCAAACACACGCATACTGGCTCACACTAGTGTGCATACAAATACTCGTGCACATACACACACACAATCATGCAGTCACACACATGCAGTCATACACAATAATGCACACGTACACTCATATATATCCACAAAAATTCTCACACATACTCAAACAAATACACATACATACTCATACGCCCTCGCTTTCACTGAAACATGCACGCACTCACACACACGCACACGCACACACACACACACTTCACTAAAACCTTAAAACACTATGTAAGCTAAGCTCCCTGGCCGACCCCTCTCTCTCTAATTTCTCCTGATTGATAGCAAAGAAACCACAGATAAGGGCTGTCCAAGACCGGTCAATAGCTATTTTAGCGGGAGGAAAGACAATCCAACGCTAGCTCCCTCTCAGTGCGTGGGGACAGGAGTAGATTAGTGGATGATCGCGGTTCGGAACATTATGATCACCGCGCTGCCCGGCTCCAGTCAAAAAAAAAAATCATTAGCCCCCCCCGAGTTTCCTTTGGCGGGAAATAAATAAATAAGGACTTTGCTTACGGGGAAGAGGCTCTGAACAGCAGGCTTGGGGATCATTAGCTTCCTCGAAATGGATTTCCTCGCTAGCCAATCGCATTCGAGCAGGGAGCAGGAGCCCCCCCCCCCAGGAATCTCGGATGGATTCCTCAGGTTTCCTCGCGCTTGCGTTCTCTTCTCCCGAGGGCGGAAACCAGACCCCACAAAAGCTCGTCTCATTATCTCATCAATATCATCTGGAGTGGCCTTCCATAGAAAGCCTCGCATTGAATGTGAGCGCGAGGCTCAAGGGCGAGAGAGAACACTGACGGCCGATATAATAGGATTCATTCCTCCCTTTGAATTGATGTCCATAGGCTACTCAGTTTAGTTTAACACTCCAGAGAGCTTCAGGCTTCTCACCTACGCGGGTAATAGTCCTGCGTTGGAGTGAATTTCGCCATATTCAGGGGGAAATACAGCCTACCTTTTTTATAGTATCGTAGTGCCTGCCGTCTTACACCGATTCCCATTCACCAGGCGGCTAATGCAGCCCTTGGAAAAGAGGTGTGTAGACTTTAGTCAATCAATGTCTTAAACCAGTCCCAATCTGGTCTGTAAAAGGACCAAGGAGCTGCAGGTTTTCATTCCAACCGAGCAGAAGCGCGCCTGATACAACTAATTAACCTTGCAGGCAGAGATTAGTTGATTAAATTAGTTGAGTCAGGCGTGTTTCTACTGGGTTGGAATGAAAAACTGAAGCCCATTGGCCCTTCTACAGGCCAGTTTGAGACTCCGGTCTTAAACAGCGCACTCAAATTCAGGAACAAATTAGAAACCAGCAGAGACTGTGATCCTCTCGGATTTGAGCCTGCATAAAGGTGTTGTCTATATGTGAATTTTATGTTTGTAACTGAAGATTTATTGCAGAGGAAATAATCACGACTGGTAACTGAAGGCATTGGAGTTCTAGAGTACTAACTTTGAAAAGCCTGCTCATCAGTTATCATAGAACGGAGGCAGTTTCACAGCTGGCTATCTCAGAGGCCTGCTTGCGAATTACCTAAACCTCCTTCTGGGGACTGTCGTGACCGTTCATTACCCCTTAGGAAACGAACCCCCCCGGTTTCGCCACCTCTCCTCACCCACCTCCTACCCCGGGCTGCCAGACCACGTCTGCGACCGTCGCTGCAGTGAGGGATTGTCATTGCTAATCATGGCGCGAGTCGGCTCATTGATTTCTACAAATGGGCCGCAGTTAATTACGCGCAGTTACGGCTCTGCTGTAGTTACAGCACTGTAATGCGCGCTCCCACCTGGGTCATCGCCCTCGCCGCGATCAGCGTGGGCGACGGAGAAGGGCTCTCTTCATTAGGGAGAATTATCGCCGCTAAAGCCGCCGCCACTGCTAATCCCAGCGACACTCATCATTAATAAATCTGCGACTAATGTTTAAGTGCATTCACATCTCTGACCTCACATCCGTTCACCGTTCGGATTAATCGCCCACTTGTCGCAGGAGTTTGCGAAACTGTTCAAGTGGGTTTGTAGTATAGAGTCGGCAGGTGCCTTTCTTTGGTATTGAAATTATGACGAATATGCAGAGTTCGATGTGTTTTGCTGACGGCTACACTGTCAGAGATAAAGCTACTGTGGAAGTATTTATTTTTGTTCTTTTTAAGGAACAAATTTCCCAATTGTAATGTGAAAGATGCAGTATTGCCCTTTGGGTATAAATGAGCACATTTCATTTATTTTGGCATAATAAGTGCCTTTTTTCCTTTTACTGGTGTACAAGGAAGGAACGCACACATTAACAATTAAATCAAAGGCTTGGGGTAAAATTTTATCACTCCAGTGACAATCTCTGACAATGAATGTCATGATAATATCGTTCACCTTGAGTTTAAATGTTGCAGTTGGTAAATATCACCAGTTTATGAAGAGTGACATTTCTAACAAAATAATTACTGTCTGAGACAAAGGAATAGCTATTTTGGCGCTGATATGACACAGCTGAAGAATGTTTTGAGAGCCATTTTGCAATGAAAGATGTTAATATTTATAACAGCCTCACTCTCCCTGGTGTTGAGCAAACACTGAACGGATTTTGCTATCATCTGTGAGTTATTGCAGACTGCTTTAATGAATGTAGCAACCTTATGCACTTTTTTTTATTTGGAAAATATAATCTTTATTGGAGTAGTGGTTTATTTCATCAGCATCAGAAAATGCAGCATTGATTTAAGATTGTCTTACTGTGGAAAAGACAATCCAGTACATTAGAGTGCAACTCTGAACACTTAAGCCGCTTTCACACCGGACGTGAAACGAATTTTTTTGCACGACAGATTACATTCAAAGTCAATGCAAAGATGCGTATTGACTTTGAATGTGATCTGTCGTGCGAAAAATTCGTTTCGCGTCCGGTGTGAAAGCAGGTTCAGAGAAGTTTCGCGTGTATTCGCGTCTTTGCATTGACTTTGAATGTAATCTGTCGTGCGAAAAATTCGTTTCGCGTCCGGTGTTAAAGCAGGTTCAGAGAAGTTAAGCGTGTATTCGCGTCTTTGCATTGACTTTGAATGTTTTCTGTCGTGCGAAAAATTCGTTTCGCGTCCGGTGTGAAAGCAGGTTCAGAGAACTTTCGCGTGTATTCGCGTCATTGCATTGACTTTGAATGTAATCTGTCGCGCGAAAAATTCGTTTCGCGTCCAGTGTGAAAGCAGCTTCAGAGAAGTTCGACGATCAGCTACGAATGGCCAATCGTGGTGTTCGTAACGGAGCGCACGACAGTGGGAACTAAGCATAAGATATCAGGAACAGAAATCTTTCTGTTCATTCATAACCAGGTCCAATTATTCCAGGTCCTGTTTCCAGGTCACGTTCCCTTGTTGGGGGGGAGGGGGGATGGAAGAGTCCATGGTTGCATGTCTCTGGACTGTGGGAGGAATCCAGAATACATGAGGGAAACCAGGGAGAGCATAAAGACTCACAGAAAGGCCTAAGGCTGGGTTCGAACCCATGACCCTCTTGTGCAAATCGCTAACACTACCCACTGCACCACTGTGCTCTCCTACTCTCCTTCATCAAATAAAAGTGAAGCAGACAGAGTGACTTGCATTTTTTAAAAATATTAACATTAATCACTTTTCTTATTGCTGAAAAGATCCGGGAAAACATCTGAGGTTTCTTCCGCTGCTGTGGATTATGAAATTTAATATACAAAAGAACCTATTAAACATTAATTTAATATCGTGAACTATTGTAGCATGCATGAATAAAATCCTCATGAGCGGATGTAGTGATGATTTCTGTGATTACGTGCAGCGTAGTTTCACTTGTATTAAAAAAGTATTACCTGTAATTGAGATTTAATATTTTAACGTATCGCCGCAAACTTTCTTTCGCGAGAGAGTTCTGTACGTGTGCTGAGTCTTTATTGGTCAGACTCATTGTAAAGGCACCATTATACTGTGCTGTTTGGGACAGACTTTCAACGAGCTGTATAATCGCGCACAAGCTCTCATCATTGCAAATAACTCTCACAGTGGTGCGGCTGTGTAGCAACGAACTTAACTCTTAGAGCGCTGAATAAATTTTCAAGGAATTAAAAATGTAATTATCCTGAGCTGTTGAAAATCTATCAAGTGGCAACTTGTTTAAAAGAGCTCCCGCAGGGAGCTCTTTTAAACAAGTTGACACATGATAGGTTTTCAACAGCATCTGATTTTCATATCTCACATTGTTGCCTATAGTGGTCTAAGGGTTAATATATTGAGAAAAAATTCCAGTAACGTTGATAAACACGCCTGTGGACCAGCACCAGTGACATGTGAGTTCGCAGATAGCCCTCGATCAGAGCTGCAGATACGTGTCTGCCATTGCATGTCTAATCTCAACCGACCAATCACATCGTCGACCACGCTTCTGCTTCCTATCGATTTTAATTTCCCCTTCCCTCTTGCAGTCAGGATAAAGCGCACGCAAACACACACACATACACACACACACACACGCAGACACGCATACACACGCAGGTTGAGTCACCCGCTTCAATTATTCATGCTGCTGATTGCTCATAAACGAGGTCAGTTGCTTTCCGTGTCAGTGGACAAAACCATCAGAGCTTCCTTTGCTGGTGTGTCCTGGGAGAGGGGTGCAAGTCGCACAGTGAGGGTCCCAGTTATGTCACTGCACTGCTCCTGAAACAATTCAATTCAATTCAATTTTATTTGTAAGCGCTTTTCACAGAGAGACTGTCACAAAGATGCTTTACAGTGAGAAAATAAAGAAATAAATAGATAGATAAATGAAAGGGCCGTGTTCAGCTTAATCTCCCCTATAGCAGATGAGGCAAAAAAAAAAACCTCCCAGTAGGGAGAAAAAGTCCTCAAACAGTGGTGAGAAAAAACTCCCCAGTGGGAAGAAATCTCAGGAGGAACCCGGCTATAGTGGGGAAGCCCATCCTCTGCTGGCTAGCTAATTAATAACAAAATAAAATGATTATAAAATTAAATGGCAACAAAACAAACAGAGGGGGCGCTCTTTTGAGAATCCTCGGCCCTCCCGTCATTTTAAGTCCCCAGAGTGCCATACGGGTTGGAGCACACTGCTCATTATGTCGGGCAACATCAGAACGTGCTCGGGACCTAAAGGGTTAAACACACACCATATACCCAGATAGCGTCTGAAATGTTCTGCGGTAGCTGATTACCTCCAAAAAATGTGTTAGCCAACTTATTCGTGTGGATGCTTCTTAAAACAGCATTGTAAATATTTTGAAAAGGCATTTTCATCATATTTTTAAGGGCTGTGAATGGGAGATCATTAAGTTTGCTTCCACGGTTTTTAGAGGTAATAGGTTTGCACAAAGCATTTGATTGCAGCACTATCTGGGTTTACAGTGCAGCCAGGTATTCCTCTGACATCAACAGTAACAGGCCCTGCTCCTGAAAGTTTGGACTTCCACAGATTCAGTCCATGCGACGCCTCCAATTAGCAGCACAACAGGACCTGAAGCTGTTGAGTGAGGTACGCTTTGTTTGGGTCGGAGTCCTAACCTACAGGACGGTAAATCTCCCCGAACAGGGTGAGCTACCATTCGTCTGTGTCTTTGTTTCCACTCCGCCATTCTTTGTCTTTCGCTGCCTGTCTCTGCCATTTTCATTCGCCGCCGTTTCTCTTGGCTCCGGTTGGACCGTGCTCACTTCCCATCCGCTTCCGAGAGCATTCATTCGACGCCAATTCTTGGAGGTCCTTGCTATCTCCTCTTGCTTCTTGTATTTGCATGAGGCTCTTATAAAACAGCACAGAGAGGATTATATTCTCCCAACGGCTCGCCGCCCCATTGACGATCATTTTCAAAACGGTTTGGGTTACTCGGCCTCATTTTGTCTTTTCGTATTTTCCTGAGAAAATGGCAAGGCTTTCATGCCAAGAATGCCGTGCTTACCGAATACATTTCCATGATTGCATTGTGAATGGGAATAAAAGGATACTTTAATTAGCCTTTGTACGGACGAAAAAAAAAGTCCCGTCGGTGTTGAAATATTGAGGAGCAATATCTTTCTGTTTGCGTTTCTCTTCAAAGGGAGAATTTGTAATACGAGGCAGGGGACGCATATTTCAACCTGCCTTAAGGAAAGGAAATATATTGGGGAGTTGAAGTAACTCAAAGTAAATATGTTTAGTGATGATAAATGGCTGGGCGAGTTTTGAGTTCATTTGAGGCTGCGCTCAGTGAAAAAGCCGACTGTAAATCTTCATCATCGCGAAAGCGAATCCAGTCTCATCTGTGCGGAGTCCAGACTTCGGAGTTGACAGATGTCCTCCGTCATGGTGCCAAGAAGTACAAGGAGGGCCGTGTTTGAGTGGCGTTCTCGATATTCAAACACAATAGCCGCGCAGCCATTCCTGACAGGCCCCTGTCTCGCTCGGACACCGGCTGCTCGATTACTGCTGCCTCGGATTCGCCGTTCGCTCGAGAGCTGTGATGCGGTATCGACTCTTCAATGGCTTTTCGGCCCGAGTGCCAGTTTAAACGTGCTCATTTTGCTTTCTTCCTCCGTCCTCCTTTACTCCCTTCTGCCTCCTCTCATTTCTCCTCTCCCTCTATTTCCACCCCTCCAT
The DNA here is from genome assembly GCA_029692085.1 of Gymnothorax javanicus. NCBI lineage: Eukaryota > Metazoa > Chordata > Actinopteri > Anguilliformes > Muraenidae > Gymnothorax > Gymnothorax javanicus. The sequence continues at coordinate 10,922,966 of CM056194.1, forward strand.
ATTTCTCTTGATTTCCTCTCCGTGTACTTTCTGAAAGGGTAACATGCTAAAAAAGTCTACCAACCTTTAGAAATGCGTGAAATGCAATTTCGGTTTTTCCGATGAAAAGCCATTTTCTTGCCTTAAATTCATGATGCATTATTGCTCTCTCTCTCTCTTTCTCCCTCCCTCCCTCCCTCCCTCTCCTGTAACATCATTGTCTGGTGAACCGTAGGGTAGCGCTGGCTCTATCCTTTGGCATTAGCTGTGCGCTTTTGAACCTGTAAATTTTGAATGAGCACTAAGCTTGTACACGGCTAATCCCCGCAGTACAGCGTCACGTGATTACGGAGTGGGGCAAGCGCAGATCTCCCTATGGTTAAATAAATATACAAGCAAGTGATTTTATTTTTACACTCCGGTTTCCCCCTGCCTCCATTATACGGCAGAAATGCCTTCGAGCGGAGACGAACTGGCAAGTTCTCAGGTGAGCAACCCTCCCTGGCTCTTTTTCCGGGTCTTTCAGCTCTTGTGTCTGCACAGGGGGGCTGAGAGGCTGGGAAAACAATGGCGTAGGATTGAAAGAAAGCGCGGAAGGATAGATAGGCAGCAGGCCTCTCCAGCATTAGCATGGGGGATTACTGAAGCTTTGTGTCTCAGCCTGCTCCTGTACAAGAGCTGCTCTGATATCTCACCGGCTAATGGGGCTACTGGCACTGTGCTGCACCAGCAGCTGAGCTCACCGCCACTGAGAGCTGATACACACACAGACACACACACACACACATACACACACATACACACGCCACATGCAGACACACTCACACACACTCAGTCACGCTCACACACACACACGCACACACCTACAGGAGTACTGATATACACACACACACACACACACACACACATATTCACTCACGCACTCACTCACTGTCACGCTCTCACTCACACACACACACAAACAAACACACATGCACTCGCACACACACACTCACAGTAACTCAGACACACACACACTCACACACACACACAAACTCATTCACACACTGGCTTCATTCACTATTGACTTTTCTCACACTTTCTCAGCCAAACGTAATGACATCTCCCTTTATTTACATTAAATGGAGTTTCTGTTCCTTGTCATTTCAATGCCAATGGCTACAAATTTAAGCGATGATGTGATTAGCAAATGTCAGCATGTGAGAAAAAGCACTTCCTATATCCATGAAAGAGAGAAGCAGATAGCACAGAGAGTGTATAAAATGTACTAATGCTCCCATAACGAATATAAGAATACACACTGAGAATTCTAATGGCAGCCAAGTCCAGTGTACTGAATTCAAAGCCAAAAATATCAACTCACTCATCTTGAAAAGGGCTAAGTATTACACCGCAAGACAAAAATAATCATAATGACTTTGTTTTCCTGTGTCCTTCCTAATGGAACATCTGCACTATATTTCGGACATATTTTAAGTGAGGATTATGTTGTCCAGGCTCATAGATACCCTGAAAACACATAATGTACATTTTATTAGACATTTCCAGTTCATAATTTCCCCGAAAAGATGCCTGTCTGATTAGTCACATGTTCTATCACTAACAATCACAATGACGGCATCCATGAGTAAGAGGTAAGTTGACGAAAGTCAGAAATATCATTTTATCGTTCAAGTTTTGATCAAATTTTTTCCTGCTAGAGGAATGAAATGCTTTATATAAAACACACAGAAACACACAAGCTTTGTAATGCATGTGTCTATTTGTTGGAATACACATATGTTTACTAAAAAATATTGGACATTATGCATGCCAGGCAAACAGCTCAAATAAGCCATGTCCAGAATACCGGACTTCACGCACATCAGTGATCAGGTTTCTTCAACCTCACATTATTTCTGTCGCCTCATGTGCATAATGTCCAAAATACTGGACAGCTGTATGTATCCCACAAGCATGATGTCCAAAATAATGGACAGGCTGAACCTCCATTATTACCATTCCCAAAAACAAACTGGCTCCCAATCCCATCAAACAGTCCCCAAAGAACATTGGACATCCAATTTTACCATATTGGAGGCATTTGTTCATTCTCTGTGCAACAAAGGGTTAACCCTATTTCATGGTATTCCCTGCTAACTAATCAGTCTATCCTCGTGTCACTCGCTTGGCGCTGACTGAGTTGTGTGTTTTCAGACGCGCAGAGGTTTTCTGTCATCGGAAGAGGAAGCAGTGACATGCTAGATTGTTATGAGTTACATATATTTCCCTCCTAAGAAAAGTATTTTGCTTAGGAGTGAAATTGTGTGAATCCAACAGAACCCTGCACAAGTATGAATTATTATCTCCGGGATCATTGCCACCTTCCAACGGTCCATTTAAACTTTCAGTTTTCTTTTCCGTTTGGACCTCTGTACTGCTCCACAGCTTTCTAGAAACAGTCTCTCCGAATGGTCTAATTTTTTTACATAATATCGCAGACTTAAGCTGCGTGCAGATCTTTCAAACTGTTTGAATAGATCTTTGTGTGTTTTTTTTTTTCTGTTTCATGCAATCTTATTGTTCCAGTCTGACATTTCACAGCCCTTCCCTGTGGTACTGACCCGCTTTGCCTGGTTTAAAAGTAATTCTCTCTGAGCTCATGGTTACCCATCCCTGCTCTTGTGGATTCACCATCCTGCGGGTTTTCATTACATCATTAATTCGACCTTATTTATAATAATGAGCACCTCATCGTCACGATCTTTGGGTGTTGGATGAATCATGCTTTGTTCAGGGCTAGAGGTGAAAATCTTCAGAAACAGAACTGGGCAGATCCACAACTGAAATATAAACATCTTATGTTTCTGTGGCTAAACGGTATCTGTGTTCGAGACGCGAAATAACAAATAACACTTGGCAAAGGCATGACCTGCTCTACTCTGCCTCTGATTTGCTAGCATTTGTTGGCTTCATTGTTCAGGTCAGGATTGGGTTGGTAAAGTTTAAGCACGACACGTGAGACTGGTTAGGGCCTGGGTAAGAATATCTGGGTAAGCCAATCAAAGGTCGAGTAGGGTGGGTCATGCCTTGTTAGTGCTGAAACCTCCACAAGTTAACATAACATGACATGATATGACATTAGTGGAAAGAACAGCTCTTTGAGCCCTACTAGGCTCGCCAATCTTCCTATCTCTAACGTGAACATAACACTTCAGATACTACTAGATGGTACCCAGCACTGTATTAAGCCTAGACTTGAAAACTCCCAGCGTTTCTACCTCTACAATATGGCCAGGCAAGCTATTTGACATTGTGATCATACTCTGCGTGAAAAAATATTTCCAAATACGCTAAATTTAACCCTTAGAGCGCTAATTGCAACTATCGTTACTCAGTGATGTAAGATATCAAATGAAAGCTGTTGAAAACCTATCATGTGGCAACTTGTTTAAAAGAGCTCCCAAACAAGTCGCCACATGATAGGTTTTCAACAGCACAAGATCATCAGATTTATATATATTTTTTAATTTATTTCAGCGCTCTAAGGGTTAACTGTAGCAAACTTCTTTGTGATCCCGAGCTCTGCAAACATAACTTGGCTGTAGTAATCCTGCATAGTTAACTTTGTTAATCCCTTTAACATGTTTAAAGACCTCAATGAACTGAGCGTGCTGTTTCTCTGGCTCCCCCTGCAGGTCTGGTGGTGCGGGAGGCCAGCATCGAGATCTCCCGACAGCAGGTGGAAGAGCTCTTCGGCCCCGAGGATTACTGGTGCCAGTGCGTGGCCTGGAGCTCGGCCGGCACCACCAAGAGCCGCAAGGCCCACGTCCGCATCGCATGTGAGTCGCCATGGCAACTGCCGCCGTCGCCGCCGCATGTAGCTTTCGCGCACAGAGGGGTTTCTCCGTCGGTGACGAGAGCAAAAATGTGCAACTACTGCTTTACTGATTCAAACGACTGAAACATATAAGGGTTAAAAAAATAGTGGAAACTGTACTTGTGATTTTCACATTTTGCTCCTTTTATTGGGTGACTCTGGGAATTAAAAAAAATTATAATCATCCACCCATTATCTTAAACTGCTCATTACTGGTCAAGGTTCCAGGATCACTGGAGCCTATCCCAGCATGCAGTGGGTGAGAGTCTGCAGGACACGATTGAGACAGTTCACCAATCCATCACAATGATCACACGCCATTCACTGACTCAGTCATGCCTCTGGGCAGTTCACAGTCCAGCCTGACATGCACGCGCTTGCACTGTGGGAGGAAACCGGAGTACGCGGTGGAAACTCACACAAAAACACAGAGCACACGCCAACACCACTCACCATGGCCTCAAGCCTTTTTTGAACCCACAACCACCTTTCTGTGAGGTGACAGCATTACCCGGGGCGCACTGTAGTTTGCTGGTAATGTATAGTAGAAAGAAAAAAGCACACAGAACAGTAACCGTAAACAATTATTTTAATGATGCGAAATTTTAGGTTTGCTTATTACAGTAGCTGTTTTCGGATTTGTCAGTTGCGTCTTATATATGAGCGTTTGTGCCACCGCTTTTGATCTCCGAAAGCTCTTTGTTCTGGATGCGGGCTATGAAGTGTTAGGCTAAGTGAGTGAAACTAATAAGGTCGTATTTTCGACCGTGAGAGAAATGCCTTCAAGGATTTACTGTGGTGCTTGGAAAGTACGTAACTCAAGCACTTTAATAGAGCTGTCAGTTGAAGTAATGGCTTATTCTTCTGTGGTTTCACTATGTATTGAGTGGTGTAAATAAATAAACAAATAAAAAGCACTTTTATTTATACGGTTATCATTGACTACGCATGTAACACTTAAATATTGTACAGTGAAATGAGTGCAGTTCAAATCGAGTGGTAAAAAGGATTGTGACATGAGCCTAATCAAGATAAATGACATTATATCTTGCCTGGCCATCTATAAAGTCTTGTCTAATCACAGAAAGGGGAGAGCATTGATTAAAACAAATTAAAGCTTGGACTGAATTAGCACATTTTTATTTTAAAGGCCATGCAGGCATTATATGAGTATTGAATTGCTGTATGCCTGTAGAGCAACATATCACTTGTGTATTCAGTCAAATAAAATCGGGCAAATCCTGGCACAGAGCGTATTTTTCTGTAACTTAATGGTGTTTGGATGTCAGACAGCTTGCTATCTGCTTGTGGGAATCTTAGTGTTTGTATTTGTTCTCGAAATGCGCCGGTATCAGCTTTGTGTGTGGAACATGGCACCCGGAGCAAACAGGCTTTTTATTGGCATTAAAGTATATCGAAATTTAAGGGCCACAGTAGTTTGGCAGTCTAAGAAATGGATTAAACCCCTCGGGTACGGGGGTGTACGCGAGTGTTTGGACCCTCACGAGAAGTCGAATTAAAGCCGACTGTCTTAAGCCTCGTAATCATTCATTTTCAAGTCCTGTGTGGTGCAGTACTGAGCTTAACGCGCTAAAATGTGTCACGGTTCAAATATCTATGGACCTCCCTGTGTGTTCGAGAGTCGGTACTTGTTGGAAATGTGGGTAGAGAGTGGGTAGATGTTTGGAAAAAACACACAGCAGGACTTTCTGACTCCTTCGGCTCTGACCCCTGGACTCTGTCCTCCTCTGCAGTGGAGATACAATGCTGTGGATGTACTGCAGGGCCGAGGTCAAGCCTCCAGGAGAAATCAGCCGAAAATAAAATCCCACACCCCATATCCTCCCCTTCACCTTGGGCCGGTCATGCCAGGATTCTTAAAAGATGGAGGTCTAGCAGGGCATTGCGTATGGAGGCAAACTAAATTAGGCGAGACAGGTGGACTGTGTTTTAGTGTTGATGTAAAATACATTTCTTGAGTTTTGCTGGAGAAAGTGTGGAAATTTCCGGCGGTAGTGTAGCTCAGCGGCAGGGGCTTGCGTCTCCTGTTCAAACGCGGCGAGGAGGGTCGTCCCGAGGGCTCGCAGAGGAGCAGGTGTAATTGGCTGTTTCTGGCACGGCCAAGCAGGGACAGCTGCAGGTATTTACACACGCTGGGGTTGCGGGAGCCGTTTCCATGGGCAACGGCTCAAACAGGGATTCGGTCACTGGCATGGTGTCCCGTCTCTCTCAGGATGAGCAGGCCTGTATCTCTCTACAGGCAGGCTCTACCTGTCCTCGGCGCCGTTCATTTTCTCTGGGAAGTCTTATGACATGGGATTTGGAGAAGTGATAGCTCTGTTCATGTGATAAGGGACCCGGGGCAGCCACGTAGCTGGGGGAGGTCACATGACATGGAACCCGAGGATGCCATTTGCGCTGTGGAGGTTACATGGCCTTGGACCCATGTCACGTGACATGGGATTTGGGATGCCAGGCGGTGTGGGAGCTGGGGAGGTCACATGATTTTCGGAGGCCACAAGCCTTTTCAACATTTACGACTGTTGGGCGCTTAATCTGTGCCAACAAATTCAGTCATCATGCAGTAGAGTTCTGTTAAAAGTGTTTATGATGTGCTGCAAATATAGCATAAATTCAGCTGTTGCTAGTGCACAATTTCCAGAGTTAGTTAGCATAATTACAGTCATAATACATAATTATAGTCTCAATACTGTTAATTTTTTTACTGCAGTTGATAATAAAATGAAGATGAAAACCAGTGAATACTTTAAATGTTGCTTCCTAGTGAAATTGCTATTTTGTACATGCAGTTGTTTTAAACAAAAGAATATCACATCTTGCTTGTTTTGCTGTCTTATCACAGAGCATATATTAATGAAAACATTTAAATTTCAATGTATGCAGTGAAATACGCCTCTCTAGATCTGCCCAGTTACTGTATATATAAACATAGCTAGAGCTCCTGCAATTTATTTCATTCAACTATTTATTTTTATCCAACAAGCAGACATGTGGTTATTTGACGATGACAAGCACATCTATTTGAGTTGTGAAAAGAGAATGAAGCTGGAAGATATTGACAATACAAGGCATTAGCCCAGAAATATCAAAACAACTGCTGTCTAAAATCCCGGGGAAGAAAGGCACCTCGGTGTGCTTTGTTCCTTTACATGCTGCCACAGTGTTCTGTCAAACTGGCATTATCCTGTCAGATTTTTTGTCAACGTTAGGGCTCTGTACATTATTACCACAAAATGGCCTCACAGACATGTTCAAAAATATTGACATCTTGTTCAGAAGACAGTCTTCTAATGCTTTTGATACATTTTCTGTGTTATTGCTTGTGAACTCGGAGGGCTCTCTTGTTTGCCACATTGATAGGGTGAAAATATTGATAAAAAATGCACCTGTCTGCAAAGTTTGATTGTCTATTCTGTGGGTATTACAGCGTGAGAAATGAAATGGCTTTTGCCACGTGAAAAATAGCTTTTCACTTACCAAATAGCTGTTTCTTTTCTGTTGCATTAAACGAGTTCGACAGTGTAGGCACAATTCCGCTAAGTTATGTTTTGGCAGCATGCTGCTGCTTCTACGCTGAAGTGAGAGTCGAGCTCTCTCCAGGATCGTCTTTGACACAGTGCAGCACAAATCAGGAAAGATGAAATTACCCTTCAAATTACATTACACTCTCAACTTTTTATGCGTCTGCCACAGTTGGGGGCAGACCGAATTCAGCATTAGTTGAAATTAATATGATAATGTTTGTATGATATTTGAAATCAGTTCTATTTTTAAAAAATTTCTTTCACGTAAAACAAGGTGTATATTTTTTCCACCCTGCCCCTCCCTACAACAGCATAAAGTAGCTCTTCAGTTTTACTTCATCTATCAAATATATGTTCAGGTTTTACTTAAAATACAAAGAAATGTGTTGTTTTTATCATTTATAATCCATGTATTCCTATCATGACATGGCTGCTGACTCGCGGTCTGTTTGCTGCCTTACATCTTTTTACCATGTCTCGACGCAAGCCAGTGATTAGCTTTAAATAATACTAATCAGTCTGCACACATTGGCCTTTGTTCTTATGACAAAAGCTTACCTGCTACCTTTTTAGCAACAATTCATAAAAAAAATTTTCTCTGATGAAACTTTTTTCATAAACAATGTATATTTTTTGTGTCGTAGTTTCCTGAGTGGTTGGGTTGGCCCATTGAAACGGTCCTTAGACACCATGAATTTGGTCATTTGCTCTTTGCCCGTCGTTCTCTCTGCAAAAGAAAACATTCAACACTCCCATCAGGCCGAGCCCCCAGCGAGGGTTTAATTCACTCACTTTAGGAGGCAGGGACCCATGTCCCACCCGTCCGTCACAACCATTTCCCTCTTGTCAAAGCGACGGCCAACTGCAAAGAACCCTCTTGAGAATCCTGGCACTCACCGTGGCACGGTCTCGCGGCTCGTCAGGCTACCAGCAGGCACAGCCAATCCGGTGTGAGAGCTTCTGTAAGTGGCCGTAACTCTGGGTTACATCACGATTACATCACAGGTGGCTGCCAGGAGGGCGGAGTTATGCTGTCCCTGGCCAGAATTAGAGAGAGAGAGAGAGAGAGAGAGAATGAGGGAGACAGAGAGAGAGAGAGTGAGTGAGTGAGGGAGGGAGAAGGAGAGAGAAAGAGAGAGAGGGAGAGAGAGAACAGTTATTTGTATGCCATTTGGCTTCACCCAGTCTTAGCTTTCTTCTGAAATCCCCTCACACTCACTGGGGCTCTCAGCAGTTCAACATACAATCTCCTGTGGGAGAACCATGATTCCAGTAAGACCGCAGAGTCATGTTACCGTGTACCCCATTCACTACTCACATAGGGTCCTAACTTGCACTCACACAAATACTCACTGAAACATACACACACACACCCTGGATGTAGTGTGACCTCTAACCTGGCGGGTACCTCTCCAGCACTGGTGTCCAACAATTAAATCCACTGTAATTCATCACCATTAAGTGAATCAGCTTCGTTAAATGGTTGCATTGACAGATTTACGCTTATGGCTTATGTGAGAAAGATTGGTCTTGCTGGCGCTTGATAAAACACTTCACATTAACTCATTGGTTGCTGAATAGTATATTGGTGGAGTTAGGGAGGGCGGGGCACTCTCACCTCGGTCCCAGTACCTGCAGTATATCTGGTAGCGCAGACTTTGTATGATGGAAATTCCACAAACTGCCTCTAATTCTTCACTTTCTTAGATGTTTTTAGAATTTTGGAAATACAGATATTCTCAGGCTGAATATTCAGCGAGAAGTCCGGGCAGAAGTTTGAATAATTTTAATTTAGAAGTCCGAATAGCCGGCGGTGGTGTAGACTCTGGTCTCTCCGGTGTTAAATGTTCTCCGTTACCATGGACAATCCGCTCCAGCCGAGCTGCACTCTACGTGCTCCGTCCTGATCAACCTGCCAGCTATAACCTTTAACTCAAATTGGAATAAATTCCTCTTCCCTTCTTATTAAAATCTACAAAACAGATGAAAATGTTCTCTGGCCGTAGGGCTCATAGATAAGCGCTCTGCTGTAGAAGTGATGTAAAATTATCGCCCCTTCATTTTTTCTCTTCAGTGTTTTTTTTTTTCCCTCCTTCTCTTTCCAAGCGGATGTTTTAATCATTGCTTGAGTAACACTCGCCCGGCGATAAATAAACATGGGCTTTGTTTTCGGGAGACGGTGATCAATGCCGAGGCCGTAAACAGTGGAAGGGGCCGTAGAGGCGTACATGCGCGGTGGAGGAGTTTAATTGTGCGGGTGATTTGTGACGCCACTGGCGAAGGGCACTTACAGGTTGAGTTATCGCCTGGTGGGCTTCGATCCGGGATAGGTTGGGGGGTGTTTCAGGTTGCTGCCGTGGCCAGTGATTCACTCCTCCGGCCCCCCCTCCCCCACCACATCCAGTCCCATCTCATTCAATAGATCAGCTAAGTGGCGGAAAGAGAGCAGAAAGGAAAATGGCCGCCGCGCGGCTCCTAAATGGACCTTTGTGAAGAGGAACGATTTGTCCTGTTGCCGCCGTGGTTCCTCTAAGTGCCGGCCAATCATGAACCCAGGCGTGGGGCCCGATTACTGCGCGAATCACGTGGCGAGAGACTGCCAATGTCGTCTGGAGGCATCCTGCCGCCGAGGCCTCGGTGTGCGTGCGCGTTTGAGAGCGTGCGTGCGCACGTGCGTGTGTGTGCCGCGAGTACGCATCAAATTTAATTCATGCGTGACGGTGTTATATTTGTTTGACTGGTTTATGTAAGGCTATCATGTAAGTCAGTCATGCGAATACTGCTGTAATCTGGTTCACTGTGTATGTGTCTGTGTGTGTGTGTGTGTGTGTGCATGTGTTTGTGGGTGCAGTTGCCTATAGGCATATATCTGATGGAGGGAGTATATGTGTGTGTGTGTGTGTGTGTGTGTGTGTGTGTGTATGTTGAGTGCGCACGTGTGTTTGTGTGTGTGTGTGTGTGTGTGTGCACTCATGTTTGTGTAGGTGTTTTTTCCCATGGAATGAGTGCGCACGCTGTGTGTGTGTGTGTGTGTGTGTGTGTGAGTGCGTGTGTACTCATGTTTGTGTAGGTATATTTCCCATGGAATGAGTATATGTGTGTGTTTATTGTGTGCGTGCGTGTGTGTGTGTGTGTGTGTTTGTGTGCGTGCGCGCGTGTGTGCACTCGTGTTTGTGTAGGTATATTTCCGATGGAATGAGTATATGTGTGTGTTTGTTGTGTGCGGACGTGTGTGTATGTCAGCGTGTTTGTGTGCGCTTGATAATGTGGTTGGCCCGCCAGGCACGCCCATGTGACCCGGCAGTTTGTAAACAGTTTGGTGTAATCTGTTCATGCACCACTCTCCCTCTCAGCCACATTATATGGAAATGCATTCACTCTGCATCTTCAGGCAGTGTAATTACAAGCGCTGTCATCGCCCTGGACAACCGGCCGTCAACTGTGGAGCCCGGAGGCCCGTACTGGTGAAAATAAACCGATTATGATGCGAAGTAATCCATTATGTTCTCTCCTCTTTTAATGCCTGCGCTTGCCTGTGATAAAAACTGCACGTTAACTCCAGACGGACAAAGGAGAGTGTAAAATCTGTGGAGCTGATGGCCAGGGCAGGAAAATGAGTGGGTTAAACCGCTGGAAAAACACAGGGAAAGCACCACCCGACGGTGCCCTCCAGTTCAACTGCGGTAAACATTCCTGCAGTGCTGCCACGGTAATTATGTGAATTGGTGCGTTTATCTTTTTGCAGAAACTTTTAATTAAAGGACTCGATATCCTTATCAGTCAACTACTCTAATGACACATTTGCCTAAACCTCTCTCTTTTTTCCCCCTCCATCTTGATTGCTTCTGCTCGGAGTTGACAGCCGCCTGCAAACATCGCGTGGCCCCACATCAGGATTTAATCATTAAGCCCTGCATTTTGTTTTCAGAATGAAAATTTAAGTGGCAACAGAAGCATTTATAATTAAGCCGAACTCGGAGCCAGAGACGCGCTCGGTGTAATTACATTCGCATGTGTCGGCGTGTGAAGGCCTGAGAATGCCTGAATAGCGGATTTGAGACGTTTATGTCCATACCGAGTTGCACAGGCTCTGGACTCTTGATTCCGCCATTACAGACCTCATTGACTGCAGTTTTCGAGCGTCAGGGCTAAAACAGAAGTAGCGGCTTGAAACATATTGAAATCCATCAATGCGTGGATACTTCTCCGCGATATTACACGACTCATTAAATCTCTATGGTCTTCCAGGACTTAGAGAGTGTGCTCGCAATACCAAAGTCAATTATTTATCAGAGTTTGCATTAAGTCCAAGTTGCTGGTTTGGATGTGGAACTGCAACAGGTTCATGATGTCTGGCGGGCTTTGTTTAGAAAGGCAATTTGAGGTGAGCCAAATACAGCCTTTTATTAACACATCCATTATGCCTCTGTTCTTTCCTCTGGAATCTAAAATGCACAGAACTGGATATTTACATCTCCAAATTGGACGTTTATACATGGCCCGTTGTCCAATTCATATCAGGTATCTGGGAACACAAATTGCCTGGTGACTCATTGCATATCAGCACAGTTCCCATTGATCAGTTCTGGCCAGAAGCAAAATGGCTGCCAAATCAGTAATTTCAGTGCCTTAAGGCTCAGTAAATTGCCTGATGTTGTGTTTCCGTTGTGTGGTTGTCTCTGGGCCTTGGAAGCACAGAACTGCAAGGCTGGAAAACCTCAAGAAAAACTGTAAACTCCTCGCTCTATTGAGTGATTTTTTTGCATCACGTGCCACATGAAATCTGGCGGGCTTTGTTAAGTATGGCAGTTTGACGTGAGCAAAATACAGTGTTTAATTAACACATCCGTTAAGCCTCTCTTCCCTCCTCTGGAGTCCAAATCACATAACTGGATATTTTCATTTCCAAATTTGGGCCCCATTTATACGTGGTCAGTTGGCCAAAACATACCAAGTATCTGGGAAAACAAATTGCCTGGTCCATGGACCAGCACTGGCTCAAGCAAAATGACTGCCAGTCTTTAGTATTTTCTGTGCAATCCATCTCAATGAATCGCCTGATGTTGCGTTTCCATTGTGCGACAGTCTCTGAGCATTTGCCAGGATGAAAATCTTTAGGAAAAACATAAACTTATGGCCCAATTGAGTGTGTTTTGTACCACATCCCTCATGATATAGTGTGGTCGCGTCGTCATCACATCATAACACAAACACTGTGCGTCTAAATGCACAGTTCTCATCTGCTCATTGTAAAATGTGCGGATAGTAATCCAAGAGATGACAATTTGAAAGGCTATTTGAATGTTGAGTCTCGCTGTGGTAACAAACTCTCGATGTAGACTCTTCGCTTGCTGGCTTACGACAGAAAAAGCAATTCAAAAGGCTCCCGGCGCAAACAGGCTGCTCTGTCCTACAGCTTTGGCTCTGAAAATAGAGCCACAAAACCCTCTTAACTTCCTCAAAGCGAGGAGCTGTCTGCCTTTCTTACGCCACCAAAGCTTCCTTTAATCTCGTCTAATTTCATAGCTGATCTTTGTGGGAATAGCTTTCAAAGCGCTTCTTGGTTCAACGTTTTCATTGCACAGAAAAATGTTAAACGAGAGAAGTTCCTCCGAGGGCAGCACTTGCACACATTCTGTGAAGTCTGACATTGCTCACGGCTCTCATTTCTTCTCTCCCGTTTCGACCTTAGGTGGGCGCTAGACGGGATATGACTGGAGTTCTAGCAGAAGCTCAGTGATTAATGTTGTAATGAGCGTCTTGTTTAAATTGCTCCTGTCTCTCCTCTGGGGAAATAGAATCACTGATTGAACAGCGCAAAAGGGGTTCTGGAAAGCTTCCGCGGAAAAATGAAAAGAGTCTCCGAGAGTCCAATCCCTCAGGAGCCCAGCGGTCCCTTAGCAGACAAGCTGCAGACTACAGCTCTGTGGTTAGTGGGCATCTAAGTTCGAGAGACCCAGCTGCCACAGAGAGGGACGTTTGTTCGTGAGGGAGAATGCACTGAGTGACTTACTGACAGCGAGGGTCACATTTACAGCTTGTAGCCTGACGTGACCCGAGACTTTCCACACGCTAGAGACACGAGAACAAGGAAGAACATGGAACGGCCCCCCCACTCTCAGTTCCTTAGCAAACAACTTTCATGAAGGTGGGAAGGTTTTGCGGTAAACAAGGCACAACAAAATGTGAATGTGCTCACTCATAGAATCCTGAGTCAGGCTTCACAGATCAGCAGTATTTGTTGGGATCTAGCACCGGTTGTGGTTCAAAAGAGGGAAAATTTGGCTAGCATGAGCCATTCCAACATGGCACCCTGCCCCTGTCCACCTCCATAAAATAAATAAATAAATAAGCCAAGCCCACGGGTACTGTGCGATTTACGAGTTCTGCTGCTCCTCAATAGCAGTTGTAGGAACACGGCGGTAACTGCTTTCACCCAAGGGGCCAAAGGCTCAGCAAAAACCTCAGGAGACAGACGATCGCTCGTAATGGGATAAAATCTCGGGCCCGTGGGGGAGCACACTTTACGCCGCGCGGTCGCTAGCGGGCCAGGGGCTGACTCGTAAAGATACGCTCGATTAAAAAAAAAAAAAAAAAAAAAGGATAAAAAGCGAGCTTCCGCGCAAATTACTGCGGTAATAGCCAGCTAGCTCACAGCAGCACCTATAAACAATTTACTGCGGCGGACTCTGCTGGCTTTTTTTGGTCTCTCTTCTGATACACAGGTGGAAGGTAACGTGGGGATGAGAGAGAGGGAGTGTTCGGTTGGTTGAGGGGGAGGTTTGGTGGAGGGGAGTCGATGTGTCCTCGTCTAAACAGTGGGTCCAACACCATCACTATCAGAAATAGGGGTACGATAGGAATCCACCTCTGGCCCTCAAGGTATAGTCTAATGTTCCCCTATGGGCTGGTTCTTGAAACTCAAGAAAGCTATGCATAGTCCCTCGTTGTGGACCTTTTAATGTAGGCGTATGCAGAAATATGACAAAACGTTTGTCTTGAGTGTTGTTGCCTTGTAATGAGCCATAAAACCATGAGTAGTAGTTGGAAGTTAGAAGTATACGCTTGTTTTCAATTACCATTTGCTTGACGTATGACGTTGGCACCCACAGCCAGCAAATCTTTCTGGGATTCAAACCGTTGTCCATCGCTTGAAATATGTTTTTCTTAATGGTAAAAGAAATGAGATTTTAAGTCTGTATACAGTACTGTGAAAAAGCATTTTCCCCCTTCCCAGTGTCCTTTGTTTTTGCTTATTTGTCACCCTTAAGTGTTTCAGCTCAAACTTATTTTAATATGAGACAAAGATAAGCTGAGAAAACACAAAGTGCAGGTTTAAAAGGATCATTTCATTTATTGAAGGAAAACAACCATTCAACCCTACCTGGGCCTTTGTGAGAAAGTAATTGCCTCGTTAGTTTCTAATTCATTGAAAATTGGGTTCAGTTTCACCAAACACACCCTGGCATAATTACTGCCAGCCTGCTGAATCTAAATATCACATATATAGAACCTGTATGGAAATGTCGATTAAACTCCAAATATGCACAATAAGTTACGTTAATGTTTATAATATGAACACATAAAATTCAGCAAAAAGGAAGATGCTTATAGTCTAATTTTTTTATTTAAATCCCCTTAGGTTGTTTACGGTTACATCCAGCTCGTTCGGGCTACGAGTTAGTTTACTTGATTGCCCAACCCTGAATTGAAGTGCGTGGTCTATTTCTAGGTCGTTGTTTGCTGCGGTACGTATAAAAAAAAGACTCATGTTCTCGCCGTACAACATGCCCGAAACTTTCTCGCAGTAGGCCTTACATATGACCAAAATGGTCGCGTCCATAGCAGAGGGAAGTAAATAAACCTTTGGTATAAAAACTAATAAACTGCTGGGATTTTTGTTTGTCCAACTGTACAACCTCATCGGTAGTCTAGGTTGTCCGGATCTATTTCAGGTTGTCTAGACAACCCAGATACCCGCTTATTACCAACACTGCTTTGTCTTTCATCAAAGCAAGTTGATCTGATAAATCTAATTATGACAAATAAGAAAAAAAGGGGAAATCCAGAAGTGTCAAATACTTTTCCACAGCACTGCAAAGAAACTATAGCACATAGGACTGCAGTTTCATTGCATACTTTGCTCAGATGTCAACAGGAGCGTCAATAACTCAGCTCAGATCCATTAATACACAAGCTGTACTGGTTTTTCTGGAAGATTTGTAAAGCCACTCACTTTGGGCCTAACAAGCTAGGGCGTCCTCTTGTCCTCTACCTTATATTTGAAAATAATACATTAGTAAAGAAATGCAGAAATGTGTTTATCTAGTGTATCTTTTAGCTTCTCTAAGACAAAATTTTCTGAAGTCCTAGTTCTCCTCTGCAGAGCCAACCTATTTATTTGCCACATATTGCCCTGCCATGCTGGAGATAAGCATTCTTTCATGAATATTCCAATCATTCCTCTTTTTCATTGCTAGTTGTCAATTAAAAAGGGCTGATATCAGTCACTGCTGAAACCTCTGTGAAGTGTAACTTAAAGCACAGTATTATTTGGTGTGCAGGAACATTGCTTCCTGGCTTGTATCATTGATCATGGTGTTTGGTTGATGGACTGACCAGACATACTCTCTTTAGGATGTCTTATTGATATCCCATTCCTCTGACTCACCTGAATCTAGAATGCTCTGCTGAGCCTTCTTAATTCTGCGCACTTTATTCTTTGAATTCAAATGCTGTGTCGCATTTACTTTTCAGGTAGTAATGAAGAAGAGAGACCAGGAAAAAAACTTAAAAAAATGTCTAATTCATCAAACATTCCAGCCTTGTATTTAGATTTTAAATCTTACTCGATATTAGTTCTTAGCTCAGTGACACAAATATCTGAAAAAGAGGTAAGATAATTTGATTCAAGATTTGCAAATGGAACAAGAAATTTTCATTTGTCAAGCACGCAGTAATGTAAAACAAGCAAATATTTTTTACCTTAAAGAGAAAAAATAAGGCTGGAAGCCTCATAATAAAACTAAAATATTTGTTAAGACAGACATTATTCGCTTTAAGGGAGTCGCAGGTATAATGTTCGGCTGCCACGTTATGCTAGAGAAGCATTTATTGCAATTGTGCTTGTTTATATTAGCGCGAGAATGAGCTATCAGAGCTTAGTGTTTTCAGTGTGTGTCTCTCTCTCTCTCTCCCTCTTTCTTTTTCTCTCTCCTTCTCACTCTGCCAGTATTTTTCAGCGATAAAATAAATGTATTTTCTTTTCGGAGAGCTCGCTCCATCTCTCTCTCCTGGGGTTATTACAGGTGGGCTGTCAGGAGCGAACAGCAGTGGTAGGGAGAGAGATGGGTGAAGTGCGGAATGGGGGGTATAGATGATGAGGCTGTAATGTCCTTCAGTGCCGTCCTGGCCATGACAAGTCCAACTAAAGAACTCTACCAGACTTAACTTTTGTTCGAACAAAACTCTTAACGATGACTATGTATGTGCTGGGTTTGGACCCAAGCCTGGGGCCTTTGTGTGTGGAGTTTGCTCGTTCTCCCTGTGTCAGTGTGGGTTTCCTCTGGGTAATCTGGGTTCTTCCCGCCATCCAAAAACACGTAGGCTGCTGTCAAATTATCAAAAAATTACATCCTTTTGTCTAAATCCAAACTACTTTTGGAATGTTGTGAGGGAGAATTCATAAGGACAAAACATGGAGAAAAGCTAACCATGGCGCTTGGAGAATCTGACTGCACTTTCACGAGATGACGCCATCATGCTGCTGATAGGGTGCGTCATGTTCGTTTGTTTACATGAATAGCTGGATGTATGGTGCGTTGCTTTGAATACTGACAGCACAGGGAACCAGAGATCGTTGTAATCTCCTCTCTTTTCATAAAGGGTGGTCCAGTGTACCCTACGCTTAAGGAGATAAGTAAGGAGGCATTGAAGAACCTTTCCTTTGCATGTCCTTAGTACGGATGCCACTTAAATACTTCTGGGTATTTTTTCCTAATTTTTTCCTTTCCTACGCAAAAAAGAATATTTGACTGCAGCCATAGGTTTGGTTAATTGGAGTGTCTGAATTGCCCATAGCCATAAGTGTGAAACGGAATGGTGTGTGTGTGTGTGTGTGTGTGTGCGCGCGCACCCTGTGATGGATTGTAAAACTGTCTGGTATATCCCTGTCTCCCAAGGCATGCTGGGATCAAAAGGCACTCTACCCATGACCCTGGCCAGTGAGAAGTGAGGTTAGATAGTGTATGCATGGGTTAACAGATGAATGAATGATGTATTCTTCGAAAAGTCCACCTTGAGAAGAATCGTTATGATTGGCTGTTTCTTCTTTAACCTTGTCATAATGAGCACAAGTCAAAAAGTTTTCATTCGCCTTAGCCGTGTTTTTGTTGTTGTTTTGGTGGACATATAGGCAGTTTAACTTATTTAATAACCTTTATAATGATAAATAACCTTATGGGCCTGCCAAATGCAGCTACTATATTCAAACCTGTGGAACTTCAGGCCCATTTTAAATTCTAGTGGAGGTTTCAAGGTGTCCAACAATCCCAAATATGTCCTGCTGAATTACAAGTAAATGTTTACTAAATGATGTATGAGATCTAGATATTTGCCATTTGATGTAACGCTGTAGCCATAAAAACACGGCATCCTAGGTTTGAATATTTCTCTCAGTGTAAGTGTGATGTACAAGGTTCGGAGAAGCGGTGCAAACAGAAAATACAGGGTTTATCCTACAATATGAAAAAAAAGCTTTCTCTGACATTGAATCTTCTTAAGGGAAAACTCAAGTGAAAAATTAGAGTTTAAGAGGTGAAGAAATAAGCCATTATCCATCAGTAAACTGTTAAAATAAACATTTTCAGCATGGACATAAAAATCAAGCTAATTTGGGATATATTGGACAGAATAAACCAGGAGGGCAACCCTCTAATGCAGCACGTCTGTGGGAACCTCTGCAGTGTAGTGTTGTGTGTCAACTTAAGAACCATTTGACTGTCCTTTTGGAGAAAATACAATGAATATTCTCAGCAGTGATGGCTATTTTGATGACTACATGATTTTGACATTTTCCTTTAAATAAACGGTCTCTACATGTGTAGTTTTCCCATCTCTAACAGCATCTCGAACTGTACAAAAACTTTTCACCAGCAGTGTATTGGCCCTTATGAAAATATGCTGTAGTTATTGCTTAGTAATACTATATTAAATTGACTCGACTATAGTATTACTACAGTTTGCTTAGAATTACTACAGTGGTACTACAGCCATCACATTATAACTATAGTATTACCACAGACTCATACAGTACCATGATATTACTGTAGTCCACACTACTGTATTGCTGTAGTTTGAATAACTATAGTATCACTGTATTTATACTACACTATGGTGGCGAAAATACCATCCATTCACTACAGGATAATGAGCTTGGAACTATAGTTACTTTTCTTAAGGGGGGAAGGGCACCCACCTACATTTCACTGGAGCGAAGCGCTCATTTTTGCACACCTGACCCGAAACTGTGGGTCCGGGCCGCAGTCGCGATCAGCCGAAATAATGCCTGTCACTTCTGGAGAGCACAGACAGTCCTGTCCTTCGAACCGTGAAACATTATCTGCAGCTTCTGATTAATATCAAGTGTTGCTAAGTCTCTCTCCGGTTCAGGCAATTTGAAACCACTGGACCACTTCTCTGAATTTACATCAATACTGCTTGAGGAAGTAATGCTCCTCGCTATCTTATTGTCTTATGATTACGGATGTACGGTTATGAATGCAAAACTAAACGAATGCAAAAGAGCAGAACTTCTTTAGATTCACTGGAATTTGCTGACATGATAGGATGTAGTCAGCACAACCAGAGTTACATCCTGGTGCTTGTATTTCTCTTACACTTGACTAGCTGTTGTCCTGAAAATGAATGGCTAGTTATTCATAACAGTCATTGGAACAGAGATTCATATTTGCATTTTGTTCTTGCTGTATGAGGCATCAATCAGATGGTCCCCAGGAAAAAGTAAATTCATGAATAAATGGATAAAAGTCTGTGGCAAAAAACCGCCTCAGTCTTCGAAATCAAACTTCTCTCTCGAGTAGAAAATGTTAGCTTGTTGCCACCTGAAGCGCAGTGTCGGTCCGTCCTTATGTGCATGCGTCTGTCTTGAATTTTATTATCTTTACTAAGGCTTTGTATGTTACCTTTCTTTAACATCCCTGACCTTTGACGTTCCCGTGACGACCTCTATCTCTTTGTATTTGTTTTGGGAGCAGATCTCCGACACTGTTGAGAGCAATCTTTGGAAATTCCTACTTTTGCTTTATCCTCCAGTCTGAATGTTTTGTTGACCTGTGACCTTTTTCCCTTTGACCTTGATTTTTTTTTTTTTTTTTTTTAAATCATCCAAACTTTTGATGTAGCACATCAAAAAACTATTAAGTTTAGGCCGAGGAAACCAATGCAAGTATTAATATTGACCTATGACCTCTACTGGACATTCTGTGTGACCTCTGAAATCTCTAAATAGAGTTGTGCGCCTTGCACGCAGAACGACCGTTGCTGATCTGCCAGATCTGAGTGACATTTACAGCTCTCGGCCTCTGTCTCGTGCCTTAAATATTGTAAATGACCCTGCAGGTCATCCTGCTGCCAGTTTGTTTTTCGCTCTCCCTTCAGGCACAGGATATTGTTCTATAAAATGCTCTACTTCTCGATTTGTTAAGAGTTTCTTTCCTTCTCTAGTACGTAGGTTGAACAACTCTAAGTCACACACTTAATTATTGCCTCATGCTTTGGTATCAGGCAACTGGCAGCCTCAGTAATTACTTTTTAAAATTTATATTATTTTAATTGTTTATATATTTTATCTAGTTCTTATATTGTGTTATTGCCTTTATGTTCTGTCCTTTAGGAGAGCTCTTGCAGCTGCTTTCCAATCTACCACAAATGGCAAATAGATTGACTCTCTCCTTTGCGCACACACTGTAAAACTGTGGAACATGTGACATGTTTATAATCAAAACACCAGTGTGTAAAAGCTAAATGCCTGGTGATTATTTTTGTAAATTGGTGTTCTCATTCAAAACACTGATGTTAATTGGATGTTGCGAGCGAGGTTTTTCAGATTTGTTGAATACACTTTAAAACTGAATCTAAACACTGTGACATGTTTAAAAAGTGTTATAAAAAAAAGTGTTTAGAACTTAAACATTTGGTTTTACAGTGCATGATCTCGACCTTGTTTCTGTTCATGGAGAATATCTCCAAAATACGTGGAATGGCCTTTAACTTTTTAGTCCTCCATGACCCAAGAAGTGGGGGACCATTAATTTATGCTGTATCCATCTGTCCACCCAGGCATTTGTCTGTCCTTGCCTGCGTGCGTCCCATCTTTGGCGGGGGATTTTTGCTCGTATTAAGTCACTGACTGTGAAGTCATTTTTTCCAACCCTATTGGAAAATCCTGAAATGAGTTTTATATTATTGCCAATATTTCTGTCTTACTCATAACAAAAAAGTAACAGAAATAAGATATTCGGTCTAAATGTACTGTAAAAGGCAACGCGTTGAGTACCACTGAGACAATGATTACACTGTATGATTATGTGTAATTATATGTTCAAATAATGTATTCTGGGAGTAATACTTGGGCAGAGCAAGTATCTCAATGGCAGCCTTAATCCGAACTGGGCTCTGTCCCCCTCAGACAGCTGTACACTTTTTGGAAGTAGGACACTCAATGGCCCATTTAGCTGGGACGGACTTATCAGAGGCTAAAGAACACAAGGGAATAAGCTTTTGGAAAGCGGGAAGATGTTCAGCTGACCGAGGGTCGTGTTCTCTACCGGTTAATGAGCTCCATGTGTTTCAGTTTGAAGTCACATCCAAATGGGCAATCAGCACCGTAAATAACTCACCTGCTCTAGCCAATGGGCCCTGCTCTTCTGAAATAATGTGTGGCTTCATTACTGCTCTATACTGCCACAATGATTTGCGCATCTGGTGTGCTCCCACAGTCCGTCCTAAATGTCAGCGACACCGCCATGTTGTTAGCTCATCCGGGAAAAGGTAATGGTAACAGGAAATGGCCACCGTTCCTTTGAATTTTGTAAATATTTTGCCATTTAGCTGCTTTGCATCAGTGTTGCTTGCACGGTTAGGTAATGCACCAGTTGGCATCCATGACAGATGTTCTACTTCCTGCCTTTCGTCAGCTCAGCATCACGTCTGACAACGGTCTCCAAATTTAAAAATCTGCGAAAATGAATTCTTGCCATGGAGCAAATGAGTCCCCTCCCTGGGAGAGCTTTTAAAATTGGCTTTCTCATATAATTTCATCTGTTCACTCACGTCATTAATTAAAACAGGTTATTTTGGCCATGAAGCACAGGCTGCGAAGAACGAAGGGTAATAGGCTGCTGCATGACCAGAAAAAAAGCCTGCAACTCTTGAGGGTAATATACAATTATGCACATGATTTGATGTAGTGTCATCCACATTTACAGTGGATTTAAACAGATTAATTGGCGGTCTTCAGTGAGACCACCCGTTAGCCAAATGCACCCCGTGGAGCAGGTTAAATGCGAAGATGACGTTGACTCAACGCAATGCTGACAGGGGAGCTCACATCGAAAGGAGAGCACTCTTTGTGACTGGTCCGTGACATCACGCGCATTACTCATCGACCACTCCCCGAGATTGCACTGTGAGCAATCCCTTTATGACATCACAGAACAGAAGAGGTCATTCCGTGTCACCGCACAATATGTGATTTTCCTGTGACGTTAGACAATGATTATTCAGGCTCTGAAGAAAAAAAACCTGGCGATTGTCCTGTGACATCACAGTGACAGCAGTTGCCCTCATGTGAGCCAGGTGGCTGTGGTGTCACGCATGTGAAACTGGTGCAAGTCTACTGAGGTCAGCCACTCTGCTCAAGACTCGCACTGACTGTAAGATCCCTCTGCACCAGCATTCATGTGTGATGAGCCCTCTATGGCTTTGATAGCATCTCAGCGTTTTTGTGCTCTCTCTCCTGGGAGCCCTGTAAGAGGTCCTTCAGTCTGAAGATTTCCCATTTCACTCCCTGCCTTGGCTTTCTACTGGCTCCCCTGGGTATAGTGCTTGTTTTAAAAGGACATACTCCACTCCGTTTTTTAACCCAGAGGAATACATTGCAGAAATTTAAAAAAAAATACGTCAGTCCTGATAAGTATATTAACCTTGCCCTTCAGCTCATTTCTAAGCCTCTTTACCGAAAAATATTTACATATTTTGAGATTTGCCAATGGGGAAGGAAAAACTCACTCGTCTTGCAAAAAGTAACTTAAAACGAGCTAATATTTCCTTATTAAGGGAAATAATTAAGACTTTAAGTCTTACTGCACTGTAAAACACTTGTTAGGGGAGAATTTTTTCGCAGTGTAAAGCATTTCAGATTTTCTTTAACAATGCTGCACAGTGCTGGTAATGGTTCCGTGTCTCTTGGCGCTTGATCTGTATAATAATCTCCCGGAACAGCAGTAACTAATATAACCCTCTCCTAAAAATAGGCACTTGTACATATTTAATTCAGTAGTGACTATTCCTCCATCTCTGGCTGCCCTAGACAGGTCGATTTGTGAAGTGTTTCGAGTGGCAGTTTCACATTGAAGAGGATGCAGCTTGTCAAAAATGCAAAAAGATTAGTCACCCAAACTCCACTGTTGTGTTTTTTTTTTCTCTCGCTCATAAAACGAGCTGTGTTCAGTGTTTTCCGTCCCATTTTCTTCCAGAAGTAATGGGTTTAGACGACAGCGCCCACCTGCTCTATCTTCCTCCCACGGCACACTCATCTCCGCTATTCAGTGCCGACACAGCGAGCGCTTCCGTGTCATTGAGCGGTGGCTGTGACTAATGGCTACGACATAAAAGTGAGGACCAGGCAGATACGAGATGTAAAATTACACCCAGAGGCAATTTAAAAAGTGCACTTCAATAAAAGAAGCCTGTCTTGACTAGTGTTTTAGTCTTTCAATGAGACTTATCCAGTAATTAGTAGAAAATATACACTTGTTTTAAATTACTTTTGACTTTTTGAATTCCATTTTATACCCCCACTGGAGAATCGTGAGGTTAGTACAGATATCTCGATGCCCTTCCAAGGGGTTACGTGCACAACCAAGTATTACAACAGGTGCAGGACAAACATGTATGTCAAAACTGAAAATGAAATGGCCGCACAATGTTAAATCGGTTCACAATAATTTATCGTGCAACAGTTTTGGCCGATGTGGCCTTCATCGGGTACCTAACGAACCTGTACCCGCCACATCGGCCGAAACTGTTGAACAATGAATTATTGTGAGCTGATTTAACAGTATGCAGAGATTTCAGTTTTATAACATAATATAGCATAACATAACATGAATGGCGAGAACAGGCCGTTCAGCCCAACTAGGCTCGCCTGTTTCTTAACTATTGTGACTATATCACTTCAGATACTCAATGACTCAATGGCATCTAGCTTTAAGTCAAGCCTGCTCTTGAAAATTGCCAAGGTTTCTGCCTCAACAATATGGTCAGGCAAGCTGTTCCACATCGAAATTACTCTTTGGGTGAAAAAATATTTCCTAATATCAGTGCTAAATTTACCCTTGGCCAACTTCCATTTATGACCCCGAGTTCTACTAACAGAACTTGGCCGAAGGAATCCTACATAATTCACTTTGTTAATCCCTTTAACATATTTAAAGACCTCAATCAGATCACCCCTGAGTAAAGGATCTTCAGCCTGTTCTCATGGCTTTCATCTTTTATACCCGGAATCAGCTTAGTTGCTCTTCTCTGAACTTTTTCTGGAGTCTCTATATCTTTCTTAAAGTATGGTCCCCAGAACTGTACACAATACTCCAGATGTGGTCTGAGAAATTTGCTGTACAAGAGAAATATCACCTCCTTGGATTTGTACTCAATACTTTTGGCAATGTATCCCAGCATCCGATTGGCTTTTTTAGCTGCTACGGCACAATGACTAGAACCTGTGAGGGTTTGGTCAACAATCACTCCTAGATCTTTTTCATGTGGAGCACATTCCAGTTTTAAACCTCCCATGAAGTAATCCTGTCTAATGTTTTTATTACCTAAATGTACAACTTTACATTAAATTACATTACATTCGTACAGATATCTTCCCCAACTGGCGATGTCTGTCTTACTTAGCCAAAATGGTAATAGAAATACGATAACCAGTATACATATAAAACTAAAAGACTCTCAGACCGATCTTTTTGTTGTTTCTGTCGTCGATGGTTAACTTGAAGAACTTTTTTATAAGTCTGAACTCAAGCTACAGCCCAGTACAGATTTAAGGCTCAGTTCTGCCGGGCCCAATCCGCTGCATCTGTCGGCTGGCAGGAAGTGTGATGGATATGAATTGCCGGCCCTCGCTGAGGCTGGCATGAGAGAACTGCTCAGCAGATTTTCGGCTTTTTGATTGGCTCTGCCGCGGCTCTCTCCCCTCTTGAGCTCGCAGGAGTGTCGGCTCTCGCACGAATAACGGCCTCTGCCTGTGCCCGTGAGTCACCTCCACCTGGCCGTCATGCTCTGTACCACCTCCGCCAGGATACTACGGCTCGCCGAAAGGAAATGAGTGGATGGGTTATTCCCAGGGTTGCGGGGCAAAAGAGGGGCTTTTGGAAAGGCTGTTACTCTCGGCTGGACAGTGATTGCGCCTTTGTTCGTTTTCCAAGGAGATCCCCAGCGTATTTTTCTCGAAGGGCTGCGTTTTTCTCACCCTGAGCCACCTGCTCGCACTCAAATCTCCCTCATTCTCTACGTTTCTCGCCTCATCTTCATCTTTTCTTACACTCGTTATTTCCTTCCCTCTAATTATTGTTATTCCTCTTCATTGTCTAAACCTCCTCTTGAATTTGAAGACCACAAAGGAAAAACGATCAGTCCAAATTTTGCATTTTTGTGTATTTTATATATTATATATTATTATAATATTTATAATAATATATAATAATATTATATATTATTATAATATTTAATATATTTTATACGTTATATTTTTTGCGCATTTTTTCAGTGCTTGGTTTCAAGATTGTTTTGAATTTTTAATTTTAATTTTTCATTTCTCCACAACGTGAAAATGTGACTGATCATTTTTCCATTGTGGTCTTAAATTGGTCTCTCCATTTTCTGTGAACTGTTCCTCCTCTCTCCCATACTTTGCTTCTTTCTCTCCTCTGCCACCTTTCTTTTTTCTCTTCTCTCCTGCCCCCCCTTTGCCTCTGATGTACCAGAACAATAAGAGCTCCTTCGCTTTAATAAAAATAAACCCGTTTAAGAGGCTCTGCTGCCTGAAGTCCTGTCATCTTATCGCCTCCATGATGGAGAAGGTGGAAAGCAAGTGGGTGTAGATTCGCTCTCTCCCTTAGCGGAAAAACACATAATTACTGTCATGCAGACCCCTGAAAGAGAGCCGGGCCTCGAAGCCTCGAGATAAACAATCCAGAGCTCGAAGTTTTGTGCACAGTATTTGCTCACGTGGTGGTGTCTCCAAACTAGCCTGCGGACACCAGACCCTGTCACGAGCTCATTTCGTAAATTGCTACCAGTCTGTCCAGAAACTGACACGAGAGCCCGTCGCTTTCTCCGTAAAAGTCACCGGTCACGGTAAAGTGCTTCCACGGACAGCCCTGTCACTGCAGGAAGCGGCGTTCTGTCGATTTAGCCAACAGAGATGTGGCCAGAGAAATGGCGTCTAGTATCTTTTCTTCTGATTGCGACGACAGTGCTTTTCCATAAACCGCATGATTTATGTCCCGTTGTTCAAGGGCGTATTGAAAGTCTTGTTTGGTTTCCTGTGAGGGTTTTATCTTGCAGTGAAATATCAGGTTGATTGCCAGAAAAAAAGACAAGAGGTGAATTTATCTCCGATGAAGCGGCCGTTTGGACGATGGCTTTTAAATCAGCAGCAGCGTTGGAAGCATTACAGGGACTCAGCTCGGTGCCTTGGAACAAAGGGCCAAGTACTGAAAAACACTAGCAATTTTGATGAATCGATGAATCTATATAAGATACATGCTTATATGAGAATTTATGCTTCAAGGTATTTCACTGTCTGGGAAAAAGTGTTCATTTGAGGGTTATAATTTCAAATCTGTCTGGAAATAACACGGAAAGAGGCAAAAAATTTTAACTCGTCAAGCAAGGCAGTTACAGCACAAGCTCATATTTTCTCAATGAGAGGAAACAAGGATTTCAAGTTCCATTATAGGACAAAAGCACTTACAGAGACTTACTTTTTGTGGGGTACTCAGAGTTTATGCAGTAAGGTTGTAATGGAGAAAAACGGAGATGTTTTACTGTTTGTAGCTGGTGTTGATTCATTTGATGGTCCTACTCTAAAAGCTGTCCGGCAGTCTCGGCAAACTTTAATAAAATGTCTGTTTTGTTCTCTCTCTTGAAGACCTCAGGAAAACATTTGACCAGGAGCCTTTGGGGAAGGAAGTGTCTTTGGAACAGGAAGTGCTTCTGCAGTGCCGTCCGCCCGAGGGGATCCCAGCAGCCGAGGTAAGCCTCAGGAGGTCATTGGTCCACCAGCAGTGACGCTACATCAGCGCTAACGTCTCTCAGCCTGGAAGCGACTCGTAAAATGCGCTTCGCCCCGTAGTGGAGGGTCATGTAGACGTGTTTTGGTAAATCTCAGTCTTACAGGGTACGTTCATCGTGATGGCAGCTTGTCAGTAGCTGTTGGTTTGACAACATTGTAGCCCAGCCATGGCCATTGAGTTTTATTTAAAGGGAATCTGACAACGAGCCTCTACCAGGGCCAGTATTGTGTAGCGAGCGGAGAAATCTGGTTAGCCAGCACTATATGAGTAGGCCTCAAGGCCTCTGGAGAACAGTGTTGTGTTGTCCCCAGTGACAGAGCAGTTGAATTGGACCTTCGAGGGACGTGGAAAGCCCCGGAGCTTATATAAAACAGAAAAACGTGCTTAGGACACGGGGAAAATTTCTGCGGCATATTTCCATTCTCTCCACATCGCTGTCATTACGTTTTTGGGAAACGTTCAAACGTGTCGGGGAGAAAGGCCTCGGAAGATGAAGCAGTCGATTTGTTAGCGCAGTTTAGCGCGAGTGGCTTCAGGGCCTCTTCCCTCTCTCTCTCTCTTTCTCTCTCTCTCTCTCTCGCTCCTATTCAGAGAAAATCAACTGCTTAATGTCTCATGACTGCCACCATCTCTTCCATTTTATCAACCCTCCTCATCCCTGACATTCATGCGGCGGTTCCCTCTGTGTTTGTATCAGCCCCGTGATTATCTGACGGCGTCGCCTCTGTTAGCCTGCTAACACGCCAGCCGTTCAGTCACTCGTGGTGCTGTGTTTCAGGAGCCGGCCGTGTCATTCTGGGGTCATGATAACCTCATCCACCCCCTCCAGAATCGCTCAGCTGGCACATGGGGTGGAAAATCCGGGTCCAGGAGTGGCTTGGAAGACTGCTGGCTTTCACTGTCACTCGGCGGCTGACTGATAAATTAAAGCAGCAGATTGCCATTTGCTCAGTTCCCCGTGTCTCCTGAGGCTTGGATAAACGGGTCTTTCTGAGGATTAAACGGAAACAGTCGGACGCTGGGTCACCCCAGGACTCAGACCTCGTGCAGCAGTTCAGAAAACATGGTTTCTCTCAGCTGAGGTTCTGAAGTTGGCCATGCATGGTGCTCTTAACAGTCTCACAACTACACTGTATAATTTTCAGAGTTAAATTAACACTAGCAGGGTACATGCAGCCCTTACTGTATTGAAGTCATATGGTAACACTTTACAATAAGGGCACATTAATTAACATAAGCTAATGCAGAAAGAAGCATTAACTATCAGTTAGTTAACAGTAAACTAATGAGTCTACTAATCATTTACTAATGGTGTTCATTTTAACTAAGGTATTAATTTATACATTATTGAATAGTTTGATAGTTTGAGGTGTTACTTAAGGGATGTTTTCAACTTTATAATATGGATGTCAAAGAGCATTAATAAAATGGTAAGTTAAGGTTACCTAGTAAGTATTTAGCTCCCAGATGCATTAGTTAAATGTTAATTAATTGGCAGTTAATACTCATTACTGCATTAACTAATGTACCCTTTTTGTTAATTGTTATCACTGAGATATACTAATTTATAGTTCAATAAACTCTAGTCACTTTACTGTGTCTCAACAATGGCTGCAACTAAATATATATGATTTACACTCAACATTGGAAACAGAAGTGCGCTCCACCAGCAGTGCTGATCTTTGGTCCTGGGCTCTCCAGCTGAAATCACTCTCACTCAGTGCTTGAACTGCTGGAACCATCACTTTATGGTAACTATTGATCGGAAGGTTAACCCACTTCATCTGCGCCCTGTTTTACCAGGAATGATTACAACGACGAGTACACTAGATAACTGCACTCCAAAACTCTAAACCCTCTCAAATTTGAAGCAGGGAGTCATGCAGGAAGAGCTATTCTGAGATTTTCTCTTTGCAGTTATCCAAGTAACTCAGCAACCCTGATTTATAAGATACCCACAGATTCTATTGGTTTCTGATGTTAGAGTAAAAACAAACACAGCAAACCGTTTGGCCTTTCTGGACACTTCTAAACCCTTTTGTTGGTCCTGGACTCCAGGGCATCCAAGAGATGATCAGATACACTGCACAGCTGGCAAACCGGCACAGGCTCGTCTCCCAAAACAGGAATTTCAGAGCGCCGTGCTTTCTCTCACCAGGGGGAAAAAAGTTCATACAAACCAACCTCACAAAAGCACTGAACAGCATTACAACTTCAGAACTTCTGCAAGCTTTCAGCTGCTTTCTTCGGTGGAGTACAATTCAGTGATTTGCGGGGTGAAACTCCAGCTCTTTCATAAAAGCCATGGTTCAGTGGAGACTAGAGAGAGGTTAATACACAGAGAGGCAGACAGAACAAGCCAGCTTTCATTATTCCTCTGAACTCGCTATTGTTAAAAAGGGCTGCCGCTGACCTAGAAAATCTAAGGCAAGCAGAGTACCTATATTGTGGGGAAAAGGTGAAATTGCTAACGCTATAGGCCGAGGCGAAATTGCGTGGGAGAGTCATTCAGGGCTTTAATTAGGAAAGAAACCCATAGTGTAGCTGTTGACACTAAAATTGTTCTGCGCTTGCTTTTTCGATCTTTTTGGACGTTATTATTGCTGGTGGCATTCAAACAGCAACTCGGAGCCGGTTCTGTTCTCGACGGCAGCCATAAGCTCAAGTAATAACCTTCTTCACTAACGTTTTTTTTTTTTTTTATAATTTTCATGAATTACGCTTAATAGTCTATAAAGGAAAAAAATTTGGAATTAGTATTATCTGTAAAAAAAAACTGTAATTATGTCATTCCAAATTAGCTAATTGTCCTCCCACTGCTTTGAAGCAATAACTAGCAAACTATTATGCTTATAGATCTATGGTGAATTTTGCTGTTGATTGTAATTGTGATAGCGTTTTTTGTCAACTCTCCCCACTGAAAATTTCAACTAAGACTGACTGGTATTCAAATGTGTTTTTGATGCCAATATTTGATCATATCTGGTCTTTGGCACGTCATAGGTCTGAACCCAGGCTCGCACTTAAAGATTATTCAGCCATTTTTGAGCCTGATTCCCCCATGTCTGAAGAGCTTAGTCAGAGCCTGATTTTTTTTATAAGGCTCTATAGATCATCTTGCCCAATTTCCTTTGGTGTGAGGTGTGTTCAGGGTGTATTTGACGTCACCAGATCCGCTTTGAAGCACGGTGGGTCCGCACCGATTTAAAGTTCAAAACATTTAAGATGTTCAATGTTTGTGATTTGATATCAGGTGATGTGGGGTCCAAGTTGTTTAGTGAGGGGGTTCTCCGCACACCAGAAGACCAAAAACTACAAAAAGAACAATTTTATTTTGTTATATGTGGTGTTTCTCACATGTCAACATCAATCAAGATTTCAGAAATCAGTTTGTGAGGTCCTGGCTGAGATAGACAGAGCTACTGTACATAAATCTGGTTAAGTTTATGGAGTAAGCTGGTGGTGAACTGGTGGACTAGCTGGACTGGCTCAGACTGGTTTGATCTGGAATATTCCGTGGGGTCGACTCCATTTGAGTTGTTATTTCCAGTGTAACCTAATGAAAAATGAGCAGAGTTTGGACTTTGTGGCTAAATCACAAGGCCCATGCATGCAGCCACTGTCCTTACTGTCTCAGACAGTGAGAGCCTCGCACAAGAGACAGTCTCTCCGAGCGTCAGCAGGGCTTTGATCAGACCGCCTATCCATCTCTCCATCCCCGAGGGCAGATTCCCAGCGCCACCCACCACGAAACAGAACGCCCGGCCTAAAACTCCGCTGTAGATCGCTGTGACTAATCCTCGAGTCCTGCCGGGGGTCAGGAGAAATGTCTCTGTTCATCCAGCTGTAGATCAGTATCAGCTGAATGGGTGGAACTGACCTGGAGGGACAGAAAGAGTGTGTGTGTGTTGTGATCGTCTCCCCAGAGACTGTTTGGCCACTGTTTAAGTGCTGAGCCTGGGAGCACAGCTGGGGATACTGCTGTTCCAATGCTGAACACTTCAGTCTCAGAGAAAAAAGGTACAAAAAAGGCCAGTCACTGGGGAGGTATCCAGTGGACTCATGCAGTTGTACCCATAGGTAGTCATACGTAATTCATGAATGTTATTTGTTGCTATTCACATCCTAATTGAACATCATGGTACTGTCAGGGTACATCAGGGAAACGTGTTCTTTGAAGAAGTGACATGTAGCTCTACACTACCTTTATTTCGGAGCTTGCCCCGACCATCTTGGATTCAATATGTGCTCATTTAGAGCTGTAACACAATGTGACTGAGCAGACATGCCCTGTAGATTTGATATTGGAGCACGTGCCCTAGATTCCAGCTGCAAAATGCACAGGGAGCTGATCGGAGATCAGTGCATGCGCTCTTGTTTCAGGCTGCCCGATGCATGGGGAGCTGATTTGAGATCAGTGCGTGTGCCCTAGTTTCAGGCATCACAATGCACAGGGAGCTGATCGGAGATCAGTGTTTGTGCCCTAGATTCAGGCAGCACAATGCACTGAGACCTGATCTGAGAACAGAGCTTGTACCCTAGATTCAGGCTGCACAATCAGGGGCAGCTGTCTCGCCAGTCTCCTCACATTTGGATTCAGGTCTGGCGGTTTAGCGGTGTAGGAAATGGGAACCAGCTGCTCACACACTGTAGCTCAGAAGAACAAAACTAACCCCCTCCAGGAGGGAGCGGAGCGCCGTAGCCGCCGGTTGTGGTGTGGGTGGGGCTGATGGGGAATCTCCCTCCTTCCCAGACCCTTTACCCAATCCGCCCACCTAATGGAGCCCTCTGGCAGGGGATGCAGTCAGGCGAGACCCCTGCTTCTCGCAGGCCCAGTGAAAGAGAGTATAAAGTCCTGTGGACTAATGGTTGGCTTTGGCCCCTTGACAACACAAGCCTCTTAAAGGCTGGAATACAAGGCTGTAATTAATCTCCTGGCAAACTGGAAGGGGCGTCAGTGCGTTCCACACAGTAGCCAGCAGGCTAGCATACAACACCCCCAATTATTCCACATAAAGGTTACCTCATTTTCGCTCAAGTAAAGCATTTACCAGTATTAGCCTTCAACTGAAAAAAGAAAGAGTTAAAGAAAGAAAGAATGAAAAACGAGAAAAAATATACCGCAAACATTCCAGAGAAAATTGCTCTTAAGTAAGGGTTCACTGCTGGCCCGTATGCGGCCGTCTCTCGGCAACAGCAGATGGGAAATATTGGAGGGAGAGCCTGTGGCTTCAGAACGATCCGGAAAGACCGGGAAATGTGTATGTGTTTGTACAGGAGCGGGCTTAAAAATAACTGCAAAGAGAGAAGAAATATATCAGAGGGCTGAGGATGAAGGCGGACAGGGAGAATGTGTAATGAGAAGTTTGCTTTTTTTTGAAAGGAGCGATTGTCGGTTGGGTCTTTCGAGGGTGTGTTTGATCTGGCGAGACGAGCTGTCGGTCGTCTTTGGGACATCCCGCAGGGATATCTGCGGAGCGATGGCCCAAAATGAGGGGTTTGTTGGATTTTAAGAAGGAGTGCTGTTCCAGTGAGACGTCTGTGGGCTGAGGTAAAGCTGGCTGTTATTACTGGGCTGGCTGCAGGGCCGCAGTCTCACAGCTGAGGCTACCCTCCGCAGGAGCTCCAATTCATCATGACTGAGGGCGCTCGCTAAGCACTAGCTCCTGCTAGCATTCACACAGTGAACGCACACACACACGTACGCGCACTCAGATACTGTATGTGCACACTGGCGCCTGCACAAACACTCGCACGCAGTCACGTATGTACAAATACACACACATACAAGCATAATTACACATGCTTCCCACACGCAAGCATATACATACACATACATACTAACACACATACAGAGGTGGACAACATATCTGCAGCATCTCTGAAAAATGAAGTTCGCTTTAACACTTCAAAACCACAGTTCTCCCCTAATCTGGTAAAACCTAGTAACTCACGTTTTCAGAAAACTGAAAACAACTTAAGTCCTTCAGGATAAACTCGCTGTCAAAAAAAACTAAATAGAATGGGTATTCTCAATGACGACTGTAGGTACTTTATTTGTGCTTAGTAACCCAGTAACTGCAAAAATGGGTCTAACTCAATTTCCACCAAAAAGTGAGTTACTAGGTTTTACCAGATTAGGGGAGAGTTGCAAAACATTTCCTTTTGATTTTATTGCTAATTCATGTGTCTGCTAAAAAGAGGAACTTTGCTGGGTCAGGGTTCCAAAGGGGCCAAGTATTCGCCAGAACTGCAGGTGCGTCAGTCACAAGAATGGCAAGTTATTTAAGGTGATGGTAAGGGGAATTTCCAAACATTACGACACCATATGGCCAACGCCACAAACATCAACAGCAAAAAAGAACTGTGGCCACAAGTCAAGGCGCTCTGACGGGGACGGATGGACAGCAGCTAATGACTGCAGAACGGCACCTGTAACAATTCCTGTTTAATTGAATCAGTCCAGATCAGATTCAGTCAACAATGTTTGTCAACTTTTGAACATTTGTCATCCTCCCCAGATTTTCTGCAACAAATGGCTCATGATTAATGAAAGCGGGTGGGGCTGAAGTGTAGGGGCGTAGCACAAGCGTCTACGAGACACTAACTGCTTCATGAGTTATGAGAGGGAATGTGGCAAAATGCTGGGTGTGTGCGCATGTGTGTTTGTGTTTATGTTGTATGTCTGTGTGTATGTCTGTCAACAAAGTTTGGCTACGTTACGTGAATCAATAACAAAGTTATGCGCGATTATGTCACAGGCCACTCCCACTATCGTATCCCCTGTTGGCCTACTGGCATGAAAAGCTAATCCGCTGTGCTTTAGTTCATGACCGATCTTTCCACAAAATCTTGTGCACATCTGAGTCCATATGGAAGTTATGTGCCTTGAGGCCATAGACCACTCCCATTGCCATGCCCCCTTTTAGTTTTCTGGTATGAACTCAAACACGCACACTCAGACACACACACACACACACACACACACACACACACACACCCCTGACCTCTATGCCAAGTTTTAGCCTCATAGTATGAAAAGTGTGGTTGTCGCAGGGTGGGGAGATTTTTTGTGGACCAACCTACAGGCCAACAGACCGAGCCATAGAGCTACAGGTCACAGCCAAAAACAGCACTGCCTGTGCCTCACAAAGCTGCATTTATGGTCGTGTTTGTGATTATTTGACCACTCCCTATGTGTACATATGCATATGCCCACACTCAGACATGACGTACTGCAAATACACAAACACTTTCGCAAATACATCCAGCAGAAAAACAGTGTCTGTTTTAGACTCTCATCAATGCATTTTAAAAAGTACAGCTGTCAGTTTAATTTTTGAAATCTGGTGGTAATTATGCATTAAGCCAAATGTATTCAGCAGTGGACACGGAGCAAAATAACTGCCTGAAAAAAACCACAGCAGTGGACTTCTTGTATAACCACGGCTGTCTGAAGCATGATGTAATTCCAGTGCCCTTGTACTGTAGATGAGATTGTGGATATTCAATCTGCAATCAATCAACAATCTGTGGTGCATTTCCAGAGCGGTTTTTAATCTCAGGTTACAACAGTCTGGCATTTAGTGACATCTTAGCATTCGTAGAGTTATTTTTACATTCAGCATCTGGGAAATTATTAAAATTATGTCCTGAGGGAAAATATTCATCAAAATACATGGCTTGAATATGTCCTAATAAATAAAAATTACGTGCGGGGGGGAATACCAATTGATACAGACATTTTTTGCAATGGATTTAAATCATAATACCGGTAAATATTGATCTAAGTGATCCGTCTCATATTCAATCACTTTTAAACACAGCGAGGAAAAATCCTGGACTGCAGGAACTATCCCATTGATTTATTATAAACAGTATTTCGTAGAATTTTCCGTGCTGTAGTATTTGTACATGCTGTAGTGCCTGTAGTTTCTAACTGCAGAATAATATAATTGCGCAATAGTTAGTGTCCTCAGGCTCCATGACTGCATTTAAACAGCGTAATTGCATGAAAGAGCATGAGGCTAATTACACGTGAATGCGGGCGGATTTTTGGTCAGGCCGGGTGGTTTGTGGTTTAATTAATGTACACGTCGTTTGCGACTGCTTTACATCAGCGCTGCACATGCGTGAGCTGGCCAACTGTTAGCCGAGTTGCTACGCAGCCAATCAACACACAACTCTGGTTACGGTTGTCATACCATGTTGGTCAATACAGCAATGTTCTTGGCCTGCTTAGCGACCAAACACTAGCGCATACAGGACAAGCCAGCGCCACACACTTATCTGATGCAACAGGGCGGCTGCCAGCACTTCAGCTAAAGAAAAGCGAGCGAGCAGCCAGGGTTTGTCTTGGCTCTTTTTCCGCAAAACAAACGGGCATTCTGCCTGAGAGCACAGCAGAAACTGGGTGGGAGACCTCCAAAACAGCGCAGCGCTTGTGTCATTCAAATAAATTATGAATCGCGAATAAATTAAAGCGGTTCATCGAGGGGGTACGCGTCTGGCGAAACGGCGGCGCGCTCTTTCGCCTCTCGTGTGAATTTCAAGCTGAGGCCGCCATGTTGGATTTCGCCCTGGCGCGCGTTCATAATATCTATCTCATGAGCAGCGACGGGGATGTAAATTTCCTGTTTGTCCTTTTCCTCCGTCTTTTTCCTGCGATTCTTCAATTAAGTGAGGCACTTGAGCGATGGAAAGAGAGGGGAGGAGAGCAGTGTTTGTGTGGGCTTTCTCTTTTGAGAGCCGTCGCCATTCATCTCTTTTTATGGACTCCTTTCATTAACTGTGAAAAGGCCGGCAAACAGACGTGAAAGACGGGCCTTTCACCCTCTTCCATTTAAACACGGCCATTTGGCCCGAGCCGTAAAAGACGATTAAAATGTACAAGCTGCGAAAGGCCGCTCTTTTCTTCCTCTTCCATTCACCGTTCCCATCTCCCCCAGCCCCTCGGCCCGCCCGCTGCGCTCCTCGGAGAATGGTGGGGGTCGGAGGTCAAGCCGGTCGCCACGGAAGCGGAGCTCGCAGTCAGGCAGCCGCTCAGGACGCCCGGGGTCCTGCCGGGTTGTCAAGGGCGACGAGGAGGACCCACTCGGAGCAGGGGAGGGCTCTGGGGCATGACAAAGACCTGCATTGTGCGGGAGAACACAATACGCCGTCTGGGAAACTTGGAAATGCTTTTCTATACTGTACTGTGTTTCACGAGTACAGTATAACACAAGACAAGGAGTGCGATTGATGAGGAGACAGTTTCGAAGCCACCGCTGATACACGATCGTCTGTGTTTCATTTTCATTGACGGACTGTTAGTTTTGTTTGGTCTTGTGCCATTGTCGGTTGAAACAGTCATCCTGTTGGCAACCTTACTTACACAAAGATGCTTCACCGTGCGATGTATGTTGTGTGCCGAACCGTTAGATACTTCTGCTTGTCCGGTTGTGTGTGACTGCATCTGGGTTTCATGTATAGTCTTGTGTTTTTGTGCAAAAGGTCTGCGCTCGCATTTCACCTTTATGACTCATTACATAAAGGTGTCTGTTACTTTGGATGTATGATGGGTGTGTGCGTGCAGGCGAGTGAGAATTTAATGTGTGATCTTGTGTTTTTGTGACAGATCTGCGTACGCTTGCGTTTGACATTAGTGGCTATTTGTGATTTGATGAATTTACGTGTTACTTTGTGCGCTGGTTTGATGTCTGTTACTTATGCACTTCCTGGATACAGTATGTGCAGGTTTGTGTGAGCATGTGCGAGAGTGTGGATGTACGAGTGTGTTTGTGTGAGTATGCGGGCGTGTGTGTCGCTGTGGGTCAGTGCTCTGTGTTATACCTCTGTTCAGGAAGGCCAAGCCCTGTGACCACAGCGGATGTTTAATACACTCGGTAAGAAGACTCTCAGAGTCCCTGGAGCAGAAAGCTCAGCGTGTTTACAGCCGCGTCTGCTCTTTAACCTGTCTGCAGAAGTTATCAGCGGAGCAGACGGCCCTGTTCCTCACATTTCTGTGCAGACGCACACACAAACGCGCTCCGACCGTCCTCCATCGCGCTTGAGCACAAAACGCGCACCGTCAGCAAACCGTGAAGGAAGGCCCCTATAAAAACGCTCAATTGGAGCTTAATGAAAGATGTTGACCCACCTATCGGAGCTTAAGTGCCGCGTTCGACCAGCGAACTGCAAAGCACTTTCGCCGAACTGCCATTGTTGAGTCCGCAAGGTCCACTCTGGTGCTAAGGAGAGCCTGAGAGCAGTTCCAAAGCCAGAGGAGTGAGTGCAGGGTGAATTTAGTACAAAACTGACACTCGAAGACAAGGAAACTGATGCTATGGAAATCATGAACCAGGAAAAATAGTCCACGCCAGAAATGCTTCAGAGTGATTCGGTGTTAGTTTCTTGAGTGGGCGCGCTTGGATGTTGAGGTGAAATGGAGTACTACTTCATGAGTAGCTTCGAGGGACGGTGTGTGTGTGTGTGTGTGTGTGTGTGTGTGCGTGTGTGTGCGCGTGCTTCAGTTTTCACCGTCTGTAGTCCTGTTGTGCCGTCTGCATTTCCAGATTCATAAATGCACATCTGTTTGGGCTGTTTCTCCTTCAGACAACACTTTAATTTGAGTGGCAATTAAAGCTGGATTTATGGCTGCCCAATTAGCACATTATTTAACGCCCTTATACATTAGCTGAAGTATCAGTGCTCTCCACAGAATGCGTCAGCTGTTCAAATTTTATCATTCGCGGAGTGTCAACGTGGACTATGGCGTCCATATGCGATAAAACACACTTGGTTTTTTTCTCCTGCAATAACATACTTCGTAAACGCAGTCAAACTGTGCTGGTATGTTGGTTCTGGGCCCAGAACTGTTTAAAGAGAAATGTTAAAGTGTTTGCACACAGGCATAATCGGGTCTTGTTAGGTCAGCCGAAGAACACTGAGTTGCTCTCTGAAGTCTGGCTGGGCGTGTAGAGGCGCAGGAGGAGAACTTCGAATGCTAAAGTACTTAGTATCAGCGCTAAGAGTCCTGCAGGAAGCGACTGTCCATCGGTGCACTCCCCGGGAGAGGCAGAAGTGAATTCGGGAAAAAACAGACATCGTCCCCTCGCTGACCCGTAACGGAAGGCCGGGGTTGAAAGTCTGCACCTGTCAGTCACGTCAACACTCCAACCCGGCGCCTCTGAGCGCACTCCGTGCGGACGCACTACGTGCTAGCGACTCGAGCCTCACCCCTAACCGTCGACGTGACCAGATCGGCGGCTTTTCCGACCGCAGGAAAAAAACGCGAACGTTACCGGTCCTCTTTTCTGGAAACTTCCGCGCCTTTTGGTTTCTGCTCTCATAGCGTTCTTGCTGAACTGTCCTCATTCCGCCAGCTCACGTGACACTCGCGCAGCAAAAGGGGGGGGTGTAATGGATCGCCTCGGAGTGAGTGCACCTGCATGCACCCGGAGCTTCCTTCCCAACCCCCACCCCCACTACACGCACACACACACACAAACACATACACACAGGCTCCAGAGAGCCCAGCTCAGCAACATCTGGGGCTTGATTTATGAGCACTTCCTCATGAAGCCCCCCCACCCCAAAATAACTGGGATTGTGACTTAATCATCTGGCCCAGCAAACCCTTCCCTCCTCAGCTGCAGCCGGCAGCTCCAACACATTAACAAACACTCTAATGTGGGTCTGTTCAGCACCTACTGTACAACGGTATAATACTATAAATACTCTAATGTGGGTCTGTTCAGCACCTACTGTACAACGGTATAATACTATAAATACTCTAATGTGGGTCTGTTCAGTACCTACTGTACAACGGTATAATACTATAAATACTCTAATGAGGGTCTGCTCAGTACCTACTGTACAACAGTATAATACTATAAATACTCTAATGTGGGTCTGCTCAGTACCTACTGTACAACAGTATAATACTATAAATACTCTAATGTGGGTCTGCTCAGTACCTTCTGTACAACAGTATAATACTATAAATACTCTAATGTGGGTCTGCTCAGTACCTACTGTACAACGGTATAATACTATAAATACTCTAATATGGGTCTGCTCAGTACCTACTCTACAACAGTATAATACTAAAAATACTCTAATGTGGATCTGTTTGGCACCTACTGTGCAACGGTATAATACTATAAATACTCTGTGGGTCTGCTCAGTACCTACTGTACAACGATATAATATTAATAGTACTCTAATGTGGATCTGCTCAGCACCTACTGTACAACGGTATAGTACTATAAATACTCTAATTTGGATCTGCTCAGTACCTACTGTACAACGGTATAATACTATAAATACTCTAATGTGGGTCTGCTCAGCACCTACTGTACAACAATATAATACTACAAATACTCTAATGTGGATCTGCTCAGCACCAGCTGTAAGTCACAAAGTGTCCAATTTGAGATAAAAAGGATCTGAATACAAAATTGATCCTGAAAATCTGCTGATTGAAGACCCCAGTGCTAAAAGTACTTTAGTCACAAAATGTGGAAATTGAGAAAAATTGTCTTAAACTATAAATGGCGTTTTGGCATACTTACCTCATGGTGTGTGAAATTGTGTGTGACTCTTCAAATTCCCATTCTCTCGCATTCGAGCAAAGCATTTGCGTTCGGCCTGTGCTGCTGTCAAACATCGGTGTTTTGTGTTCATAAAACGTGTCAAAGGGCAGAACGTGTTAGCGGCTGGATGTGTTTGACACAGAAAATGTCTGGTTGTCTGATTTTACTGTATAGGTATAAACTTTAACAGATTTTATCCAATAAGCACCACATGTACACAGTTTGTGGTAGGTGCAGGAATGTCTGACTGAGGTTCGGTTTTTGTTCAATAGCCTGTTTTTCTTTCCATCCCCATCATTTTGTCATAATTTTTATAAGCTTGTTTTCTGTGGTTAATGTTCATTAAGATTTCTTTTTGACGTATTAAACAGAAATGTTTCAAAAGGTGGAACTATTAGCAGATGTTCTTTAATCTGCCACTGTATAGGCTTTTACTTTGAGGCATCTCACAGGACTTTGAATTTATCTGAATCATTAAATGGGTTCAGTAAATGAAACCACAACGTCTTGGCTGTCTTGAGAATGACTGTTTCCTGGAATATACTTTCCTCATGAAAAGCACATGAACATGTCTTTTTACATGGATCTGAAGGGCCTTTCAGCCCCAGTATACTAATATTTTTCACACACCTTTATGTCATTTGTTGAACAGAAGAGCTGCAATGTATCCAACCCAGTTAAATAAATTCATGAATACTCAGATATGTAAATAAAGATAAGCTTCAGAAAATGTGTGATATAGGAGGTCTCCTTAAAAGGCATCTAAAGTCGATTCTCAGACGGGACGTTGAACGTCCAGTGTTTACAAACAAACCACTTGTTTTTGTTGACATCTTGCATTGTCACATGACCAATTTCATTCATCAACCAATGTGTTGTGTACACGTGTAGATAATCCTTCTATTTCGGTTCGTGATTTTGTTAGCTCACTGGCAAATACTGCTTAGCCGAATTCAAGCTCCCATTTGGCAGTAATTTATCTTTTTCGGTAAAAATAAATGATTATGAGAATTTAATGCTAAATAAAGCACAAAAAAGCATGAAATACTCACATCCCCCGCCAGGGAATGGCTGATATCTGGCCTGGAACCAAAATACGGTGGACGGACGGACAGATGGATGAACGACATTATGAAAAGGCACATCTACCCAAAAAAATGTATCTCATGTGCTAAATTTTGTTGAAAAGCATTGAATGGTTTCGGAGTCCTGGCCTGGAAAAGAAGCATGATGGACAGACACCCAGACGGACGGACATACGGAAGGTCAACACTCATACCGACACCCCCATTCACTTTGTGGCGAAGGATGCAGACTTGTTTCAGTTTCCTTGTGTTGTGGTTTTTGCGGTATGTTGCATGTGAGAGAGAGGTCCTCCTGAGTTAGCTCTCAGCTGAATCCCAGGCCCTGCCCAGCTCACAGCTCACCCCGGAGCTGTTTACTCTCCTCTCCCTCTCTCTGTTCACTCATTCTTACGTTACATTCAGGATTCTTTTTCTCTTTTTAAGTTATTTGCCCCGGTCCAGCTGGGGCAGGTGTGAGCCGGTGCCCCATTCTCACATTACCTTCAGTTAGCTGCTCCCCAGAGACCCACAAAGACTTCACCTCACTGTGGGTACAGCAGGTGTAAAAATAGCCTCCGGTGCAGCAGGTTCGAGGGATAAGACATGAGAGAACCCAATTACGCTGAGATTTCTCTCTCTCTCTCTCTCTCTCTCTTTCTGTCTCTCTCCTGCTCTCTTTCACTCATACATACACACACACTCACAGTTTCTCTCCCTCATACACACGCCGGCACTCTCTCGCTCTCCCTCCCGCTCTCACTCTATCTCTGATGCTCACACACCCACACACTTTCTGCTGGCCCGTCCCTGTGGTGGCCACAGCAAATATGCATTTATTTATGCGCTGTTGGTATAGCCAGGATCCAGTGCAGTGCATTGAACACAGCTTGATTCAGTTATACCACACAGTTTGTCAGCAGCAGTCCTGCATACACCGGAATATAGTCTCACAGAATGAAAAGCACCAACAGCCACTATAAGGCACAGGTACCCCGTCCAGCCCAGGCTGTCATTTCAGAACCCATGTGGGGTTCTGTAAGCCGTCCGCACAACCAGAGACAGTTCAGGAAACACAGCACTGTTCGTCCACGAGTCGGCATCTTCTTCCCAAATGCCTGGGTGATATTTCACCAAAAGTAGATCACTGAGTTCACTGGATTCCTACACCTGGGCTGCGTTCGACTTGTTTATTTTTTGCGAAGGAAAGTTCTTAACTCCTAGAAAATGACCCGGAAGTAATTACATGGCAGCCTGATAAGTGTGTTTGAATACTCTAAATTTTAGGGAAAGGTGCTTCAATACTTCCCAACTTGTCACCTTAGCATAGGGTACACTGTACCATCCTTTATAAAAATAAAAGAGATAACACGTTATGCCATCCCACAGTTTTGAGTGGCAGCAATATGTGAAGCGATGACCATGTATCCAGCCAATCACGAAAACAAACGAACATGTCGGGCGTGAGACACATGATCACATTGCCTAGTGTGAGTGCATTCAGATTCTCTTATTAGCGCGGTTGTCTTCCTAAGCCATTAGTCCCCTTTACACCTTTCCTTTACCTCATAATGTTTTCCATCACAGTTAAAGAAAAGTAGTTAGGAATTAGACGATAGGACTTAATTTTTTTACTATTCAAACTCAGCCCGGGAATTTAGTAAACCAGGGACGTCCGTCTCCACTGCCGTCTGTAATCCAGATTTGGGGGGGTCTTCGGGTTTTACTCTCTTCAGTTATCCTGCTAACTCGTTAATCCTGCTTGTTCATACAGGGTCAAGAATTGAGTCTTTGTTTATATTCAAGGTAAAGCCAGCCGTTGACTCATCCAGAAATCTTTATGCTGGACTCTGCCGTCTCAGGCTGAAAGCCTTGATTCCATTGTCCTGGTACCTCAGCCTCCACCACCACCTCCGCTGTGTGTACAAATGTTATGCAGCTTACTATGTTTCAGAGGTGACTAACGTTTTTCAAGTGTTACCACATAAATGAGTGTTCAGTCGCACTGTATGTATGGGAGGGGGAAAAAATCAATAGTTATTTGGCCTGTCTTACCATTTTTTGTGCTTTTGGGTTTTTCGTTCAGAGGCTTTTGGACGCAGAGATTAGACGGCGTGCCACGTCGTCTTTGAACTTTCCCGGCAGCTCAGAGCGCTATTAATTGAAGTTAAAAGGTAGAGCCCCGAACAGCGAAAGTGAGGTTTGTTTTGAAATGAGAGAGGAGGGTATTACAAGTTTTGAAAGGATTTGCATAATTCAGAGCTTCTCCGAGCTAGAATGTGCCAGATTCCAAAAATAAGACACTAGGGGATGTGTGTGTGTGTGTGTGTGTGTGGGGGGGGTGAAAACGTGTCAAAAGTGCCCCCTCTTATCCTAAAAGCCTCTTAGATCTCGGTCGGCGTTAAGGCGAGGCGCAAATTCCATGCCGAGTCAGAGTGGGATTATTTGTAATTGTTGGATGTGAAGAGTGCTGGAGGGAAATTTGTAAAATACAGAATTGAATCAGGGTTTGTGGGTCAGTGAGAGATCACACTGGGTGAGACTCAAGATTTAGTGGCCTCAGGAAGGCGAACAGTCGTTGTTTTCCGCAGACAACTGGGCCACATTATTCAGCTCTCAACACTCCCGTAACATTGTTTGAAAAACGTTATTTGTCAGTTGGTATGAATGGCGTCACTCAAACGCTGGAATCTTGCAGTATCCATCTGTGGTGAAGCTCGAGCCTGGCTGTCGCGGTGTGGTTCGGTGTGTGTTTTGAAGCCGATTTGGTTACCCGAACGTGAAAACATTACTGGTCCTTCTAGACGATAAACAAGCCATCTATCTGCCGTCGACATTTTGTTTTTCTGGCCACTTCCATATGGGCATCTCGAGGCATCATGGCACTCTCATGAATACCAACGCACTGTAGCCCCTCCCCGGGATTACAGTCTTATTAGCCTGATTTGATTGGGTTTGAATTGAATAATTAGCTTGTAATAGCTTTCCCTCTTAGTCTAATGGCCAATTTAGTTTGTGGTCTCAACGGTCACGGACAGAATAAAGTGGACATCCTGAGCACTGCTAAAAAAGCCAAAATAAATAGCTTGGTCTCAACAAATCGTGCAGTCACATTTTAATAATACTCCCATTACCTTATGTTTGCTTAAGACAGGCTAGTGTGTCCTACTTGGAGAAAAAAATGAGTAAAACTAAGTGTTCTAACAAGGCACAAGCACTTGTTAAGACAGCCTGTTTCTGCTGTATTCACACACTGTGTATTTTCGCCTCATCTCTCCGATGGCCACTCGATGTGGGAGATCTGGGAAATGAATCTGGCAGGAGAGGAGAAGAATCCTCTCTTTTATCTGTTTTTTATTGCGCGGCGTCTCTCCTCTGATTCTGTTTTCCTCTCTCCGTGGCGTTTCTGCTGACGGGCTCGCTCCCCGCTCTCGATACCAGGCTGACATGTGGCAATTTCCCACCATTAATGGCAACAAATGTGCCAATTATGTTAATGAATCTCCTGGTGCCAGTCA
Source organism: Gymnothorax javanicus (assembly GCA_029692085.1). Taxonomy (NCBI): domain Eukaryota; kingdom Metazoa; phylum Chordata; class Actinopteri; order Anguilliformes; family Muraenidae; genus Gymnothorax; species Gymnothorax javanicus. Next base: position 10,967,107 of record CM056194.1, read on the forward strand.
GTCAATAATGAGCGAGGGCGCATCTGTTTCGTGGAGGGCCTGTGTCTGTGTGCGAGGGTGTGAGAGTAGGTGTGTGCCCAGGAGTCGAGGGGAGTTTAGGGAGAGCGTTGTATAATGTGTGGCATAGCCAGGGAGGCGTGTGTGTGTGTGTGTGTGTGTGTGTGTATGTTTGGTAGAAGTGTGTGTGTTTGCCTTTGAAAGAGTGAAATACCATGGGTAGGTTGGCAGTGAATGCATTTCAGTGTGTTCGTTGTTTAAAGAGAGACATAGTGTGGCTGTGCGGCAAAGAAGAGAATTTTAGTGTATCCTCTGCATGAGTGTGTGCGCGCGCGCGTGTGTGTGTGTGTGTGTGTGTGCGCGCGCGTGCGTGTATACATGTGTCTGTGTACGGCTGCCACTGAACAAGAGAATGAGTGTAGTTGTGTCAGCGCGGGGGGAATTTTGCTAGTGTGCTCCGGTGTGGGTGTAGCAGTTAGCGCTGTTAGCAGTCTCGCGCTGTACGCACAGATTTTAATGTGCTTGTGGTCCACGTGCAATGCGCGTTCCCATACAGATGTGAGCGAGGTGCATTACACTCCACATTGTGAGGTGCTGTTGCCTTAAAAGAGAATGGGTTTTTTTTTTTTTTTTTTTTTTTTGGCGAGGGACGTTAGGGTCATGTGGGGGAGGCATAGCAGGGCCGAGCGACCGTGCCGCCCAGGGTCCTCGATTCACAGCGAGTACACAAATCGCACCCCCACAGCTCGGCTCCACCGCTGTAAAGCCATTTCATATCACTGGTAATTCAATTAGCCGGAGAAAGATTAAAATCATTCGAAGGGACATTATTGCTCAGAGTGTAGCTCAATGCACTGAATACATCATCATGTATCATTACTCGCACTCGCGCTAATGTTATTTTCATTATTGTTTCGCTCGCGATATTGATGCGCAGCAATAAATGTTTTTGCTGTGATTTGTATTGGTTTTTAGACCATATTGGACAAACTATGGAAAATGATTTGATGTATGAGAGACAAATACTGCACACATTTAGCATTCAGTGGTTGTTGTGTCCTCTGCACTGCATAGTCTGCAATTATTAGGATATTGTGCAGTACCAAGTATAAAAAAGACTTTAATTCCTGAGAATATCGCCCAATAAACACACATATACAAACAATATATGATATATATATATATATATAACATATTAACACTATATATATATATATATATATATATATATATATATATGTATACATACAGTATATAAATATATAAACATATTAAAGGTCCCCTTTTATGTCACCAGGTGCACAGCCAATTAGTTATCACAAGCCATTTCAAAATCTTTCCCCTCTTGACATCACATGGGGACGTAACCAACCAGAGGCAAGAAGAACTGATCAACTTCGGCCAAGCAGTAAATCAGATTTCATTATTCTGGGTGGTGACTCCTCCTTGTGATGTCAGGAAGGGGAGACTTTGAACTGGCTCATAATGGCTAATTAGCTGTACACCTGGTGGCATAATAGGGGACCTTTAAAGCACATTCAAAACCGGAAAAATGCAGGTGCTGCGCCGAAAAAGAGCTAACTATAAAACAGAGAAATAAATAACTTGCACACTGCAGGGCCCCAATATCCACATATTGGAATCTATCCCAGATTTTATCCCAGCATCCAGTGAGCGAGAGGTAGGTACACACCCTGGATAGTTTACCTGTTCACTGCAGGTCTATTCCCACATCCCTCTGAGGAGTTAACAGCCTCCAGTTAGCCTAGCGTGCTTGGCTTTGGACTGTGGGAGGAACCTGGATTACCCTGAGGGAACCCAAGCAAATGTGGGTTCCTCATTGCTACCCACTGCACCGCTGTGCCACCCTAAACTTAATATTCAGGCCCTAAACCTCATTTATTTCAATATTCAGGAGCATGGAGCCGTACCAAAATTGCTTCGGTGTCCAAACACCTGAGAAGAGCTCAGTGTATTTATGCTAGCATGTGATTGTGAAGATGTAATTTTTTTCAGAGCAAAGTCAACAGATTAGCGTGAGAGGATTAGCGTTGAGCATTAGAATAAGGTGAAGGGGTGACATCTGTGTGGCGGAACTTGCAAAGGTGTAGAATTCTTCCCAGAATTCCCTGAAAGCCTCCTGAATACCCATCACCCGCCTCCATCCAAAACTGTCTTTTCATTTTCGCGTATTTTGCTGCCCTTACTAGCGACCTCTTGCTCAGTTGTGGGATGGATTTAGCCGCTGCGAATCCTCCATACAATATCTGAATAATCCTCCGCGTGGAGCCTGATTGCACTTGATTACGTGAGCACGCGGGATTAGCAGGTAGCGGGGGAATGAAAAGTTTAGCGGTATAGAGTGCGTTCTCGGGGTTTGCCGAAACGATGACGCGAGGGGATTTGACAGCCCCCCAGCCCCCACCGTAGATCAAGCAGCTTGGCTCTATCAATCATCCTGGTGCTGTTGGCACTTCCTCCTGGGGGGGCGGAGTTCGTAATGCTGCACGCAGGTACAGAAATAGATTGTTTTCCCTTTCTTGCTGAAATCCACGGCGCGGTTTGCGTGTTTAGCTAGGGGGCCTGAAATCCCATTTGAGCTTCAGCGATGGTCCCAAGGTGGGGGCATGAGGGGGGGGTCAGGGTAAAAATAGCACTTTTACAGCCCCAGCGTGGGGAGAAAGGTTCTGCGTGTTTGGGGATTGGGGGCACACAGCATCCCAGCTGCGACAGGCCCAGTACGCTACGGCGAGCACCCCGGCGTGCGGCATTGTGAATTTGTTTGTTACAGTAAATTAAGCAACTCACATCACTCGAGCGAGCTTGCTCTCACTCTACGCTTTTCGAATCGACTTGTTGTGTAACTCACCGCGAAGGGAGCGGGGAGCTAAGGACAAAGTGCAGTTTAAATACAGAGAGGGAGTGCCTTATTCTAACCGACAATCTCGCTAATGCCTCTAATAACCCAGGGTTAATAATGCAGTCTGAATCAATTAGAGGTCGCTCTGTATGAATCTTGGTGAGTCAGCACTGCGGTGCAACAGTTTTAGCCCCATGTCTCTTGTGTTCATATCCACCGAGGGAAACGCGGACTTCGTGTACAGCAGTGAGAGTATTTGTTTTGACTGTGGTGGAGATCTCACGCCCACTGCAGTCCATCAGAACTTAGACAACAACTGCATAAAAAGGTAAATTCATTTCCTACATAGTGCACACAATATGGATTTCTATCCATCCATTATCTATACCGCTTCTTCCTCTGTAGGGTAGCGGGGGAGCTGGAGTCTGTCCCAGCTGACTATGGGCAAAAGGGAGGAACATCCCCTAGCAAGCTTGCCAATCCATCACAGGGCACACACACCATTCATAATTTAGAGTATCCAATTAGCCTGACATGCATGTCTTTGGACTGTGGAGGAGACCCGCATGTACACAGAAAGAACATGCTAACTCCACACAGAAAGGTCCCGGGCCACATTTGAACCCACAACCATCTGAGAGGTGGCAGTGCTACCCAAGATTCAAGATTCAATACTTTATTGCCATATCGACGTTGTCGATTGGAATTTGCTTCAGTGGGCCTCACACACTGACAAACAAACAATCAGTGACTGCAGTCCACACACAAAAAAAAACACACAATCAATTCTATACAAATCCAACAATAAGATAACAATAAGACCCACTGCGCCACTGTGCCAGTAATAGCCATTAACTACCAATTAATTGTGTCTTGTAAACATTTACTAATGATGTTCATGTTGACTAAGGTATTCATTTATAAATTATTTAATAGTTTAATAGTTTAAAACATTCCTTAAGAGATACTTAAAGGACGTTTTAATTTACAATAAGGAAGACTAAAAACATTAATGAATGGCTTACTATGTTTAAATAATGTTATTCAGCACTTTGATGCATTAGTTAACTGTTAATTCACTGATAGTTAACACTTATTAATGAATTGACTAATATTACTTAATGTCGCCTTATTGTAAAGTGTTACCCCTTCACTTTTATGTCAATTGTTTTCAAACAAAGGTGAAAATTGTGTCGTTGCCCTAATGCTTACGGACAGTTCCTCAGTTTGACCACATGACGAAATAAACTGGAACATGCCACGAGGAGGAAATATTCATGGCAATATTTTATTTGTTAGTAAACTAACACAAATCAGAGCTCATTAGGTTTCTTTTGTATTAGTCACAATTCACTGTCGGCTGTGTAGCCGTGCTGCTATGAACTATGGGATGGAAGTGAAGAAAGCTCCACGAGAACTGCAGCATTCTTGATGGCATCATCTTTATCGTAGAGTCCCACTGTATGTGGCAGCGTGTTTCAGCTCGATATGAGGCTTATCTTTCCCATAATTCCCCTCTCCCGTCTTGCTCCCTCAAGGGGTATTCACACCCAGCTGTGGAAAGCAAAATCCAATTTCGATCTGGTTCTATTTGGTCTGGTTTCCGGGGGTTCACACAGAATTATTTCACAGCAGGAAATGGACTGTGGATCTAATTTCAGTATAATATCATTGAGCCAGCCTGCTGGCTAGAACCATCTTAAGTTGCACTGCCTTGCGCTTCCCTGCTAGATAGAGTTAGGATATTGAGTGCAACAGTGCTAGTCCAAGTCCGAGCAAAATTTTGCAGTTTTCAATGAAGTCTATGAGAGTTTGGACATAGGCCTTGTACAAAAATAGCTGCAATCCCCTCATGGTTCGCACAATATGAATGTACGTACTCACCATTTCATCCTGACAGCCTACTTTAACCTCATATTCTTGTTTTCAAATCCAATTTTCTGGATTACAGCACTAAAGCATTAACTACACTGCAGTATGAGTCCGCTCTCTCCAGATCCAAAGGCAGGATGATTTTAGGCCACTGAAGGCCGAGAGAAGGGCACTGAACGAGTGTCCGGTGTGGAAAACATATGGTATAAATTACAGTCGAGACACGAGTGAAAAATATAGGCCTTATTCGAAAGAATAAAATAACTCACATTGGGAACCATTGATCAAATCTCTGGCCCTCGTCTGCCAGCATAAAAATCCCTAATCATAGAGCGCACGGCGCATACGCGCATTCATAATTCATCCGCCATTTTCTTCTGCTGAGGCAAGCTATAATTACGGCTCTCTGAAATAGACCGTCTCCGCAAAGCAAAAAAAAATTTTGAACAAAGAACAAATGAAGTTGGCACAGGAAACAATACATCATGATCATCGTGCGTTCCAAGTTATTGTGATTATTATTTGGATGTGTTTTGTTACTTTTGTTTCAGCCTTGCGTTGTTCAGCTTTTTTGTCGTAAATTTCATGCATAAATGATATAACCCTGGCCGCTTGATTATTTATCGTGTCGAATTTGTATTTCCTGGATGCTGGTAATATATAATTTTCTATCTGTAACTGTTTACATTGAGTAACCTTCACAATCTTTTCACTTTTTTGACACTTAATCGATGAAGTGGTTTTCCTTTCTCTCCTGGAAACGACTTACAGCCTGAAAGTAGAATATTGAAAAAACTGTCAAAAATGAATTTTAAATGTTTGTTTTGTCTCATCTCCTTACTTTGTGAATGCATATCTTTGATACAATGATATTGAAATTCAGTAGTTTTTTTGTGGTCTGGGTTTCTGATGCATATAATCACATTGTGAAGCACTGAATTACTCACACACATACTCACCCTGACCTCTCCACCTGCTTATTGATCCACTCACTCACCCCCTCACTTACCCTCCCTCGTACTCCCAATCTCACTCACTCCCCTACACACTCACTGTCTCATCCACTTTCCCGTTTAACTCACGAGCACACTTATCAACTCACTTAAACAACTCACTCCTCTCAGCCAGTCAGTGATCTAACAACTCACTCTCAGTCACTCAGTGATGCAACAACTCGCTTGCTCAGTCACTCAGTCAGCTAACAACTCATTCTCTTAGTCACTCAGTCACCTGAAAACTCACTCTGCCAGTCACATAACAACTTGCTCTCTCAGTCACCTGAAAACTCACTCCTCTCAGTCACTCAGTAATCTAACAACTCACTCTGTCACTCAGTCACATAACTGCTCACTTGCTCAGTCACTCAATCAGCTAACAACTCATTCTTAGTCACTCAGTCATGTGACAACTCACTCGCTTGGTCACTCTGTCGCGTAATATTCAATCAGTCATTCAGTAATCTAACAACTGACTCTCTCAATCACTCTGTCACCTAAGAAACTCTCTCTCTCTGAGTCACTCACAATCACCTTACAACTCACTCTCTCAATCACTCAGTCACCTAATATTGACTCTCTTCCTCACTCAGTCACCTAACAATGTACTCTCACAGTCACTTAGTCACCTTGCAACTCACTCTATCAATCACTCAGTCACGTGAAACCTCACTCTCAAGTCACAGAACAGCTCACTTTCTAAGTCTTTCAGTCGCGTGACAACTCACTCTTTCAATCACTCTGTCACCGACCAACTCAATCTTTCAGTAATTCAGCCAGGGAAAGCATCCATTGAGAAAATGTTTTTCATTTTCAAGGACGGTCTTGGAGAAATGCCAAGTAATAACAGACGGAGAGAAACATAGGTAAAGCCCCTGCAGCAGTTGTTTATGGTTAAGGGCCTTGCTCAAGGGCCCAATGGCAGCGTTTTCCCAACTTCATCTCTCCAGATGCAGGTCACAATCCCAAACTCCACCGGAGCTCAAACCAGCAACTCAACAGCTGCCAGTCAAACAATCCACCACCAGGCTGGCCTGCCGCAAACATCACACACTTTTTCAGGGCAGTTCTGTTCTTCAGTATCGGCCTGCCACTGTTTTGTCACTGCCTTTCATTCATCCCAATACACTTTTTCCGTGGGAGGCTGAAAGTGCAGATTTGGGGGATGCTAGGGGCTTAGGGAGCCCCCTGTGTCGAGGCAGATAAGCTTTGGGTCTCTGGGCCTCCCTGAAGATCACACACTGAGGCAGCTGCCACCCTGCAGCTGTTGAATTTCTCAGGTCTATCCAGGTTCCTCCCAAAATCCAGGCTGCTCTCTGTTGATCAATGGAGTTTGTGTTCACTCACGGCCGCCTGGATGTGGATGCATGGCGTAAAGTAATCGCTTTATGACTCAATATGCTTTTAAAGGCAGAACTGTCAACAAAATAAATGCCTGCATGAAAATCTGCGAAAGACAACTGAGGCACACCAGGTTATGGGACTTCATTGTTGCTTTTTTTTTTGCCGAATGTATCCTTTCTTAGTATTTCTATTGTTGATTTTCAAGGAAAGGCATTTGTCCACTGAGAGATTACCTTATACAGAAGCGATTTTAAATTCATAGAATGAAAATATATTCTGTTCTTTAAATCGGTGTGTGTATTCACTTGTGAATCTGTGTGACTGTGTGTGTGTGTGTGTGTGTGTGTGTGTGTGTGATCCTGTCTAACTGGAGATAGTGGTTTTGTCAGACTTCAATACAGAATCGACCCAAAAATCAAGTGTGGTCATTTTTAGATCCTCTCTTGACAAAAGCTTTAAATTATGTTAAAATTTTGAATAGACCCCCATGGTGAAGCTTTATAAAAATTTGGTATCAGAGGCTGTAGTCTTGTTTTTGGCAGGTACACAGTGACAGTCCCCTCTCACAGATGTGTGTGCATGCCCTAATGTGTATTTGTGTAGGTGTGTATGTGTACACCTGTGCGCACACGTACTGTATGCTTCTGGGTGCACATGAATGAATGACCTCACTGGTCGACGGGAGAGCGCATCTGCATTTGCATGTGTTCGCAGGCACAAGTGTGTGGATGCATCTGCGCCTCGACTTGACTGTAGAGAATAGATTTACATGATCATCACATGCCTGCTGACTCCCGCTGTGTTGTTTTCATTGTTTGGAGCAAAGCAGCCACTGTTGGCAGCTGTACGGCTTCAATTGAGGAGCGATTCCACAAAATTAATAAGATCGCTGCTGGCTCAGGGCTGAAATTCATACGAAGCGCAGTGACCAAGCAGCCGAAACCGGCCTTCGTTTTTAAAGCTCGCCTCCTGGTCTTGTTGTGAGACGTTGCGTGCTAGCTAGGCGCGTATATAGAAGTTGCAGCCATCCTTTTCAAAATGCAAACTATTTTTTTTCACACTAGGGAATGTAGTCGTGCTATTTTTCTTTATCGAATCTGAAATCCCACGCTGACTGTACGTTAGTACGTTGTGTGGACTATATAGAAATATTTTGCAGACGCATATGGCACAGTTTGCATCAGTGGCCAGTCAGCCCATGTCAAGTGTTTAGAGGAGATCCTGACTCAACAGAACTCAGCTCTCATTTAAGGGCTTACCTTGTGCCTACTGCACAGTCCCAGGCTGAAATTTCAAAATACGAGTGCCTAAATCCTCCTCTCCCTCAATGTCCAAATCAAGAGTCCTGTGAGTGCTGGAAATCCTTGAAAATGTGTGAATGACAGGAGGCGGGGTCAGAACTCATTTGCAGACAAAGGCTTAGTTCAAGGGTTTTATGGGAGAACTTGGTCGTACAGCCCGGTTCAGTAACACACAGTAGAACTGCAACACAAAAGGGATAATCCAAATGGGTGTGCACAAACAGTCCAAAGGTCAATATCCAATCAGTTGTTACATGAGGTTTGAGGGACATGCAAAATCGGAAGTTGGTCATGCGAACAAAGAACACAAGGAATCGACAACATACAAAGGATAAGACAGAGTCGTAATCGAAAAACAAAAAGGAACCGTAACCAAAGATCTTTAGAGGAACTAGGAATGCTCATAATTAGGCACAGCAAATACTGGCAAAATAACTTGTGGTAAGACACAGACAGGAAGTGGAATATAAGGAGTATGAAGAGGCTGATTGAGATAGGGAACAGGTGAGTGAGCGGCAAGAATGCAGGGAAGTGTGGCTACAAACGAGAACATGAGGTGTGCTAAAAGAAAAACAAGTGCTTGAGTGTTTGGATGAAAAGGGAAAGCGCTTGTAGGGTGGCAGGTGAGAGCAAAGCAAAGGAAAGCAAAGGAACTAATAAATAGATCAACTTAAATCAACACAGTGAATACATTAACAGTGAAAAATTTAGTAAAGGCATGCAATACAAAAAGAATACATAGAGTAACTAACTCAGACCCTGACATTGAATTTTATTGTAATGTTTTAAAGGTTTGAAAAGTGCTTGGATTTGGAATAAAGTGCTTGAGACCAATTGAAATTGTGATGTTAATGGCATTACCTTCTCGCTATCTTACTGAGTAGTTTAATAAATATGTAATTTACCACAACTGTTAGAAGCTTGAAAATGCACCTTGGAAATGCTTCAAAGTGCCAGAAAATTGCTTGAATTTGACTAAAAAAGGTATAAGAATCCTGAAAAATACTTTTCTCAACTCCACTGACTGAAGTCAATGAGTGACATCACAGGCACTTATTCCATTTCTGTAAAATCTGTGGCAGAGTCAGGTGTCAGAAAATTCTAGAAATGAGTGCATCGGGTAAACCCACAGTTAGGCGGCAGTGAAATGCAGTGAATGGTTGAAGAAGTGGGCTGCCTCTTGCCTCTCATCTCCCTCCAGTTCTGTCACACTATTCCACAGATGAGACTCCAGTGTTTGCAATGCGACCATTTGCGAGTCCGCACTTCATTACAAATGGCTGCTTTACAGCGCGTAGTGGCACCCCACCTGACACGGCACTTTCTTGGCTCGGCGTTAGGCGTTTTTGGACCAAACAGTTCTGGGAACCGTCTGAGCTGGAACTGCCCAATGGGGAGTTCCCGGGGAACTATACACCTTTAAAGGCGTTTTTTTTCTATTGGCTTTTGCACCGTCAACTGGAACCCGTAGAAGGGCCGTCATCAACATGCACTTAAGAGTTACTCTGATGCTGCGAAAGTTCCTTTGAGCTAAAAAAGGAGCTCAAAATTGAGTTTTAAGAACTACAATCATTCACAGTACTTACAGTGTTGATACAATCAAAAGATGGGTTCATAGACCTATGGAAAGGGTCCTCCGGTCCAAAAACACCTACTTACACAAGGGCAAGGGATACATTCCACAGAATTTCAGGGATATTGACCATCAGATCTTTGGTTTCAACTGTATCCTGTGGTCTTAGAAGGCTATGGAACTGGTGGTAAGTTTGGAAACTTCATGGAACCAAGAGTTAAGCCGATTTCAGCTAGTATTTTAGCCCTGTGTAGACTTGAAATACCATTGCTGTTACTTTTTTTTTGCTAAATGGGAAAGGAATTTTGTCAATGAGGTGAGACAGTTTGACTCATTTAACCACACATGGAGCGAGAAAATTTCACATGTCAAACAACTTAATGCTTTCTGCTGGAGAGAGAAAAAAGACTCATTACAAGATTAAAAACACTTGTCAAGGCTGGAGTTTCTCTCAGTGAACTGGTGGCAGGAATGAGCGGAGCAAGTCTTCATCCAAAACGATAAGGCTTTATTATGGGAGGAAGGAGCAAAGGAAATGAGCCGTAATAACGTGGACATGCTTTCTTTAAATTGTCAATGACACACAGAAACTCATAGGGGATTATGCCCACTCTAAGGCTCTGATGTACAGTCTTGTGTCGGCCGTATGAGTGGGTGGTTGTGGGTTTGTGTACCAGCGCCAATGTACTGTAATAAAGGATTTTTAATCCTTGTGATTATTTGTGGCAGCGGAGGCTGAAGTAAACTTGATAGATTTTTCCTACAAGCATTTTCCCACTGTCTTTTGTCTTCAATTTGTCTGCTTGGGATCCTATGACCATGTCGATAGTACCGGCCAAGAAAAATTGGCTCCAGTGCAATATCTGCCTCCGGAGCGCTTGTGAGTTTCTCTATTCAGACAATACTCCAGTTCTCCCAGTTTTATGATTTAAAAAAAAACAATATTAAGCACATCCCACGCCTGCTACGTGCACCTCGGTCGGTGCATCTTTGCAAGGGGTCTTCTTGACGCCGTCAGTGTTGTCGATGTTTGTGCTCTTCGTTATGTACGAACGCGCGTGCTCCTCATCGCTTGTGCAGGACTCGCAACCCTGACCAAGCAGTGTCAACAAGAGAGCCCATCTAGATAAAACCGATTGAATTCAGTGTTGTTGATGCTTATGGTAACTGCCTTCAAATCGACTTGGCAAAAAAAAACACCTTTGAACCTGTAATTCGTCTTTTCAAATTATTGAGTAGATTCGTGCCCAGTGATACAAAAGAGAGGCTGTAGTGCTTTCAAACATCATGCTCTTTTCAGCACACAATACTAACTGCAGAAGTGCTCCACAGACGTTAGGTCTATGGTTGGAGTGGAGACCAGAAAGACGGAAATGGAGGCGTGATTTTGAGGTTACTTGACTTCTCCTCTTTGCACTTTTCGACTTCTGCTCCACATGGCCGGAAGTCGCCATGAGAGACGTCTCTCTTAACAAGTCGTATAATGAGACTAAAAATCCTATGTCCTCTTCTTTACTTCCTCCTCTAAAGTAGAAAGATGAGCTTGTGTTTTTGCATTTTTTAAATGAGCTTGTTATTGAATATGTTGGGTGATTTAAATTTGCTTACCCTCCTGTCAAATCGTGTAATGAGTCCAATTATTCGGCCTCACTGGCTTTAGCTTACTGTCTCATTTAGCTGTAAATAAATAAATAAATTTCAGTGCTATTAAACAAATATTTCACCATTTTCCAAGAGTAATGATACTATTTTTTGGTCTTTTTATATCTCGGTATCAGTGCTTTTAACGTGTCTCTCATTGTGAATAAAATTTTTAAATAGACCTCATGTGGGTGTACATGTACATTTGGGCTGCCCTTGACCTAGATGGAAACAGGTAGCGACTTGTGCGTAGCCTAGTTTTCATGACATGATACCCCAACACTTCTGGGAAATTTCCAATTCTCAACATAGGCAGGTGGGTAGGTAAGCAGGTAGGTAGGTAGATAGACTGGTTGGTAGATACAGTTCACAGATAGATAGATAGATAGATAGATAGATAGATAGATAGATAGATAGATAGAAAAAAATTGTAGACTTGGACTCAAGCTACCTTACAGGTAGCCCGGGTAAGGACAGAATCAACAAAATATTAGTTCTGAAGATCACTTTGCTTTTGTTGACATGACGACTTGTTGAAAGGATACAACCATTTTTTAGGGCGCGGAAGTAACTTCCTGTTTCTCACCTCTGTTTTCGTAGGTGGAGTGGCTGAAGAACGAGGAGATCATCGACCCCGCCGATGACCGTAACTTCTACATCACTATCGACCACAACCTCATCATCAAACAGGCTCGCCTTTCCGACACCGCCAACTACACCTGTGTGGCCAAGAACATCGTGGCCAAGAGGCGAAGCACCACCGCCACCGTCATAGTCTACGGTAGGGGAGATCTCATCGACGGCCGCATGGAACTTTCTCACCGAAGGCCGCTGTGGTGGCCTTTAGCCTGACATGTATTTGTGTGTCTTTGTGCAAATATCCCACTGGGTTCCTGCACTGCAGAGAATGTTGGTCTCAGTTAGCATCGCTTTCGGCTTGGCAGATATCCATTCTATTGAGCGAAAAAGTAATAGAAGAAACATTTCAAATTTTTAATACATGGCTAAACGTCTGGTTGGGATTGACTTCTTTTTTGGTTTTTGTAGTGTGTTGAGTGAACTCTGCAGGAACCAACACCTAAGCCAGTGTGAAGAATTTCAATAATGCCTTTTGGCTTCCTGTTACGTGTCTTTGAGGCACGATAGTTTGACTTATATCAAGATTTAAGATGGGGTGAGAGAATGACATCACTCGAGAAGGAAACACTAATCTGGAATGAATGATGTTCTCGCCAGAGGGAGCTTACAGGTCTCATCAGGGCTCTGAAACAGGAGATGAGACACTTCATTAGCAGGGCAGGTCCGAGGCCAGCAGTGATGATCCCTGGGAAATGCAGTCCACGTATCTGTGTGTGAGGGAGAGAGAGGGAGCAGAAAGGAGAGAGAGAGAGAGGGAGATGGAGGGAGAGAGGGAATGAAAAAGCAAGAGAATGAAGTTCTCTTGCGAGAGAGCGTTCAGAGACGGTAGAGAGAACGAGTGAGAGGGGGATGAGGGAAAAAGAGGGGGTAGAAAAGGAGAGAATGAGGGAGAGAGGGAGAGGGAGAAAGGAGGAGTGATGAAGAAGAAAGGAAGAGAACGAGAGAGATGAAGTGTGAGAAGGAGTAAGGAGGAGGGGAGGGAGGGAGGCAAAGGAAGAGAGAGAGAAATGAGAGATGGAGAAATGAAGAGATGGAGAGAGTGAGAGAGGAGAGGAGATGGAGAGAAGGGAAGAGGAGTGAGAGAGAGAGCCAGAGAGGGGCACAGAGGGTAGAGGGAGGGAGAGGGCGAGTGATAGAAGGAGGGAGAGAGATAGAGTGATAGAGGGAGGGAGAGAGATAGAGTGATAGAGAGTGATAGAGGGAGGGAGAGAGAGAGTGATAGAGTAAGTGATAGAGAGAGGGAGAGTGAGTGATAGAGGGAGGGAGAGAGATGGAGTTATAGAGTGAGTGATAGAGGGAGGGAGAGAGAGAGTGATAGAGGGAGAGAGGGAGAGAGAGAGGGGTAGGGAGGGAGGGAGGGAGAGCAGCTGTAGCGGGGCCTGCTATCGCCCGTGGCGACAGCTCTCTGCATGTCCCTGACACACTCCCTCTGCATCCCCTCTGCACCATCTCCTCCGATCCCTCCTTCATTCCGCTCTCATCTCCCTCCTTCCCCTGCCGCGGAAATCCCTCCTTTTCCTGAGGAGCGCGAGGCGTCATTCATCATGTCCAAACTCCAGCTGTGTTTCCTGATCGCTGCACATTGTGCTTTTCTTTGTGTTTGAAGAAACAAATCCAAACACGCCGCATTATATTTGTATACAGAGATCGTTCTGTTAAAAGCTGTGCTATTTCTGCTAACAGAGTCAGTAATTTATTTTCAATGCAGTAATGTAAAATTATATCGCTGAAAAGGACGTCGGAGAAAATAGTCTGCATCTCAGTTAAGTGGAAACAGGTGAGACTCACCTCAGAATGGGAGGAACTGATTGCTCGCACTTTGCGAGAGATTCCTGAACGAGTTTCCGTAATTACTGCGAGAGATTTCGGAATTAAATCAACATCGTCCTCTTTGAGGGCATGTAGAGGTGGAACAGTGCGAGAACGTCAAAGCAATAATTATTTTCTACAGTGTTTCAAACACCAAAAATCAATCTTAATGGGCAGTTTAGTCTTATTTAGACTTTGAAGCTTGTTTTTATTCTTTATGTTTTTAATAAGTTAAAAAATGATGGTCGATCAGGCGAGACAGCTGGACTCATTTCAGTATTGGCTAAAAGAGTTAAGACTGGTCTACTAATTTAGTAAAATTTTACTTCACTTGAAGGAGGGGATTCTTTTCTTTGTGAGAGGAAAAGTGAATCTCATGATGAGAATAAGGAGACTAGATAAGCCAGATGTTTTTTGCAGCGTGTCAGCTGGTGTCCTGTCCTGTTCACGGGTCCAGTCGCAATACTTTGTCCATAATTACCAGCCGGTCAAATAAGCATTTGTGCAATCACACACGTCTCCATGTGTACGTAAGTGAGAGTGCTCATCACGGTGACCTCGTTGCCTTTCCACGATTTTCCCGGCAGGAAAACGCGCTCTCCACCGCGAATCTCATCAGAGCGGATTTGGCGCTTTACGGGGACTCATTCGACGTGAGCGCGGCCCGTACTCTTCGTTTTTGGCCGCCCAGCCGAGCGTGACCGCTCCAATAGCAAACAATCGAAAGGGAAATTACAAAAGTAGACTCTCTGAGATAGAAGCCCCCCCCCAGCCCGGGTTCCTCAGCTTCCCTACGGCTTCTCCGGGGGAATCTGCTGCTCTGCTCAACTGCCTTTGCTTAGAGGGATAATCTTTACTTGTTAAACCAGCCCCTCGCCTTTCGACACGAAGGAAAGGTTGAATAGGGATAGTTCGCTTATGGCCAATGATGTTACCCAGACCAGTGCACCGAAAATATAACTGACCCATTATAGTAGTATCAGTGACAGTAATAGTGGAACAGTTCACCCCAAGTAGCTCCAATTATTATAGTGGTTTTAGTAATAGTAAAACTAGTTGCAATGGCTGCATATGAAACAAAAACAGCGACTACAACTACAGTAATAATAAGAAGTAGGAGAAGAAGAATAGAAGAATGATAATGACAGAAATCTGAAAAATGAGAACATAAACGTTGGCTATTTGAAATATCTATAGAGTTGCGCTGTGGGAATTCTTGTACAGAGTCATGAACAGTATATTTTGCTGGCAGGCTCGTGTATTATATATCTAGTATAATGGCAGTATTTGCTTAGGAATTCCATGCTTCAAGCTTCTCGACAGCCCAAATAGATTCTCAGCTGGAAGTCCATACAGTATGCAGTTACTCCATGTTCTCCTGTCTCCACGTTGGTTTCCTGTCAGCGTTAACAGAAAGAAAATCGTTCTCCCCGGGATCTGCGCTCGAAAGGATTGCGAGGAATTTCCCCTCAGTCTTGCTTTTCTGTTTTTCAAAACTTTGATCGCGAGCCTCTCTGTTTTCCGTTCAGCGTACCTTTTTTTTTTTTACAGCAGACAGGTTGAGAATATGTTACTGAAAAGTGTCGTCTACGCTCGGCGCATTTTGAAGTGCGAGAGGGAGATGGCGAGGAACGCGGAAGGTTGCTGTTGTTGCTGATGTCGTGGAAAGCTGAGCTGGTGGTTCCGGCACGTTCCGTCGCGCGTTTAAGCGCTCTTCAACGCCATCCGATAGGAGGAGCAAGTGCGGCTCAGGCGGCTTTGATGTAGGCCTGTCCTCCGAGGATCAAGCTGGAGTTCATCCCGATTATCAGCTGCCACTTTCTTTTCTCTTCTTCTTCTCTTTGTTTCCAAAAGAGGGAGGATCAAGCCCCCGAAATTCTGGCAAGAGACGATGCTTTGCAAAAAGCCCATAATGGCCGACAAACTTATTCCCACATTAACCCCTTAAACTCTCATTTTTGTCTGAAGTTTTTCCTCAAGAAGTTTCAAAGTCTGCAAAAATATTGTTTCCATTTTGTAGGACAATATCACATACGTATTTTCCATCAGCTGTTTGCAATGCTTCACTGAAGGTACATCACTGTTATGTTGAGAGAACACTGTTATGGCCACAGCGTTACGTTGAATGGAAAATATCTAGATCTTTTGCCTCTTATACACATTTTCCTGTTATTCAGCTGGACGTATTTGGAATCGTTGGAAACCTTGAGAGCTCCGCTTGAATTTGAAGTAGTCCAGTAGTTCTACAGCTTTGAATAAAGCAGCTGCATTTGACAAACCCATATATGGGTCCTTAGGTTTTATAGGTTAATACACGTATAAGTGATACTTGTAGGCACTTATATTGCGCATTCTCACTCGTACACATTCGTACACACACATTCAACTTGGAGTTGAACATGTATGCATGTATCCACACACATTTGTGTACACAACTGAAGATTAAACACGTACACACATTCCATATAAGCTTGTGCAAGAACACTTACATTATCATATTAGCTTTTCTATGCATACACAGACATTAACGCACACACCCCTTGTACAGGCGCAGATACACGGGTGGTAATGTCCTAAACATACTGAAAAAGACCAGAATAAAGATTCATTACCAGTCCCCAGCTGCAGTCAGCGCAAAACTGAAAACCGCAAAATAAAGCACTGCGGAGACCTTCAGGAAGTGGGCTGTGTTGGGGTTCACTTGCGAGCGCATCGCCTTTTTAACGGCCTGTCAGAGAGGCCTGAGGGCTCAGGCCAGACCCCAGTCCCGCCGTCGCTCCCGCGCCTGTGATAGAGCTGTAAAACGGGTTAGCGGACAGGGGTTAGGGGGGAGGTAATGGACATGGCACATGTCTGGGGGGTAACAGGAGAAGGACGCGGGCAGGAGCGGGGAGACCTCTGCGTTAGCCCAGCACCAGGGAGCACAGCTGCTCGTTCACTGTGCTTTTACCGCGGCCCTGCTGCCTTCTCCAAACGCAGTAAAACCCTCCACAGTTCATGTCCTCTCTGCTCCCTTCCACACGGGCCGAGAGAAAACCCGAACCCCAGATCCGGTTCAGCCGCGGCGCTGCTCGCCCTCGACTTCAAACAGGAAATTGAGCAGATGTTAAACTTCCCGAAAAAAAAAAATAAAAGAATTATTTATGGCTAACAGTAGATAAAATAACCGAGAATGCCATGAAAGGAAGCACATTCAGATGTAATACATTAAATATGTTCAGTCTTTACTGCCTCGTGAAGCAAAAGCGTAAGTTTGCCGCAAACCGCGCGACTCAAACAAAGGGACCAACTGTTCCGTGACTGTGTTTTGATTAAACGCAGACCCGAGAACGCTGAGAGGATTTAGCCTCGGTGGAGATGATTACCACAGCTCCAGAACATCAGATGCTCATTTCTGATTCAGACCGATGCGTGCACTGCAAACAACTGAGGACTTATAGATTCTTTACTCTTGTAATGAGACTTATAATCTTCTTTCTTCACATTACTTTTTTGCTTGAGGAGTACAAATTGTCTTACCCCTGTGGGAGATCTTGAAATGAGTGTAACTGTCTCACTTCATCGGCAAACAAGTGCTGGACCATGCAGACCCACAACGCATAATGCGCATGTGTCCCTTTAAACGTCCTGCTAAATGTCAGTGAGTGAGTTAGTGAGTGAGCGAGCGAGTGAATGAGTGAGTGAATGAGTGAGTGAGTAAATGAATGAGTGAGTGAGTGAGTGAGTGAATGAGAGTGAGTGAGTGAGTGGGTGAGTGAATGAATGAGAGTGAGTGGGTGAGTGAGTGAATGAGAGTGAGGGAGTGGGTGAGTGAGTGAATGAGAGTGGGTGAGTGAGTGAATGAGAGTGGGTGAGTGAGTGAATGAGAGTGAGTGGGTGAGTGAGTGAATGAGAGTGAGTGAGTGGGTGAGTGAGTGAATGAAAGTGGGTGAGTGAGTGAATGAGAGTGAGTGAGTGAGTGAGTGAGTGAATGAGAGTGAGTGAGTGGGTGAGTGAGTGAGTAATTAACCTGAATTTGCAACACATAGACCACGGCAGCAGTTTGCACACCATGGTGAAACAGAAGTAAACAAGTGGTGCCAGGCACAACAAACCCCGCCCCTCGCACATACTTTCACCTACTTTTCCTAAATTCAATAGGCATCTATTCTGGGTCAGTGGCAATCCCTAAACCCAATTTGGGGTGAATCTGGCCATTAAGTTTTGCTGCTAAAGTGTTAACAAACAAGCAAAGAAACAAACACACAAGCAAAACAAACCAAGAACAATACCCCTTCTCCCCCCCTTCGGGCAGGGCGGGGTAAAAGTAAGATTTTACATCTGAAAATAAGACTACAGTGATTTTTTTAGTCTTCTGTCTTTAGGGAAGTTCCATTAAAAACATGTTTTTCTTGTTCATGGATACCCTGGGAGAAAAGTCAAAAAACAGTTGCAGTGAGGAGTGACGGAGAGAAACAGGGGTAAAGCCCCTGGAGCAGTTTGGGGTTAAGGGCCTTGCTCAAGGGCCCAACAATAGAGTTCTTCCCAGCCTCATCTCTCCAGATTAAGTCAGAATCCCAATCCCCTGTCACATGTTGCTGTTCTTGTGTTGTGTGGTTTTTCAGTGTTCTGAAAGCCGTCTCGTTACGGCCCGAGCACCTGGGCAATGTTCACTGTGAGGAGACAGCAGGGGGAAACGCTATGCAACAATGTGTCTGT
The DNA here is from genome assembly GCA_029692085.1 of Gymnothorax javanicus. NCBI lineage: Eukaryota > Metazoa > Chordata > Actinopteri > Anguilliformes > Muraenidae > Gymnothorax > Gymnothorax javanicus. The sequence continues at coordinate 10,985,836 of CM056194.1, forward strand.
AACTGCTTGTCGTCTCATTGTGTTCTGGCAGTGAACGGCGGTTGGTCCACCTGGACAGAGTGGTCCGTGTGCAACAGCCGGTGTGGACGAGGGTACCAGAAACGCACCCGCAGCTGCACAAACCCCGCCCCTCTCAACGGGGGATCCTTTTGTGAAGGCCAGGCTATCCAAAAACTAGCCTGCACCTCCTTGTGCACAGGTAATCCATCCAAAAACTGGCCTCCATCCTTTAATATACATGTCTTCATCAAAAACTGGTCTACATCTCCCTATACACAAATAAGCTATTCAAAAACTGGAATGATACTCCTGCTTTTTCTACATACCTCCTTGTGCGCAGGTAAGTCATCTAAAAACTGGCGTACACATCCCTATATGCAAGTCAGTCACCCCAGAATCTGGTCTACATCTCTTAATGCATGAGTAGGCCTTCCAAAAACTGAGCGAAACCTCCCTATACACAGTTACGCCTTCAAAGAACTGGTCAACATCTCCTGATAAACTGACAGGTCATCTGAAATCTGACCTCCCTTTTCACCTCCCTGTACAAAGGTGAGCAAACAAACTGCTAGCGTGTGCTTGGATTTGACGTTTGGACAGAGTACAAAAAAAATGGCTGCACTCCCTACATCGCTCACCGAACATGAGTGTAAATACTCATGTAAAGGCTTTGCTTCAAACTTCATTCTCATCGTTTTCAAAACTAATGCGCAGGGGTACACAGCCAACATCAAGAATGATGTCACCGTCCGCACAGCAGTGAAAATAACGAGGTCCCGCTGATCTGACCTTAATGTTCTGTTTCACTGTTGAGACAACACCCTTTTCGCACGTCTCTAATTCACAGCTCATTGTAGCTCTGTCCGTTCCCGGCTCCATGACTGGCGCGTAACCATAGCTGAATAAGAATGTGACAATTACAGCTGATTGGTGTAATGCAGCACCTTTTAATTAATGATCTCAATGTTCTTTATCGCTGTAGTGGCAGACGTGTGTATGAATATGCAGGCCGGTACGCTAATGGAGAAGGAGGGGGCAACAATTGGTCTAACGCACAGACAGGCGTCCATCTTGTGCAAAGCCCTTCACTGAATATTTCTCTCTCTCTTTCTCTTTCTCCATCTCTCATCTCTTCAATTCAAATCGGTTTATTGGCATGACCGTTCATCATTATAGTGTTGGCGAAGCATAAATTGTTTGCATGGTAACAACAAATAAATGAATGTTAACAGTGTATCGTAATAATGTTATGGTGCTTTAAACTCTCAGTAATGTGGGTGGATATGGGTGGGGGTGTTTGTTAAGAAAAAAAGATTGGCAATATAAGTAAAATAATAACCATGGAAACTAAGATTGTTAATTTATTTCTCTCAAAGTGCTTTTCTGGCCTGAGGTACTTAATATATGCATTTTCAGAGCTTTGCAGAACCATTACAAAGTACATAAAGTACAATGCTATGGGCTAATATGTCCCTCTCTCTCGCTCCCCCCCTCCCTCTCTCTCTCTCTCTCCAGTGGACGGCGTGTGGACGGAGTGGAGTAAGTGGTCCACCTGTGGGACGGAGTGCACTCACTGGAGGCGGAGGGAATGCAATGCCCCCGCCCCTAAGAACGGGGGGAAGGACTGTGATGGGATGGTGCTGCAGTCGCAGAACTGCACAGACGGCCTGTGCATGCAGAGTGAGTGCTGTTCGGTCTCACCGACGCTCCTCCTGTACTGTATAACGGGCTGTGGCCTCACCATCTCCACTGTCAGTATCTATCCAGTATACAGTGCTAATGAGTTCAGGGGTACTGCTGCTGTCTACCGCTCTGTCCCTCTCATACACGTACAAACACACTCATGCACACTCACACACATACACAACAAACACACACACTCACGCACATACACATCACACACACTCACACACTTACACAGCACACACACTCACACACATGCACAACATGCACACACACGCTCACTCACACATATATGCCACACACACACACACACACACACACACACACACACACGCATGCACTCACACAAAGTCACACACATAAACGCACACACTCAGATACACTCACACACAGACACATATACTCACGCGCATATCAACACACACACACTAACACACACACACATGCACTCATATGTACGCGCATATTCGCACGTTTCTACTCTCATAAGCACATACATGTACTCACCTACACACACACACTCATTCGTGCATGTAATGCACACACAGATACCCACAATGACAATTGAAGCAGGCATGTACACTGACACATGCATACACTTACAAACACACATTCACAGCAGCACAGGGAGAACTGTAATTGTACACAAAAGAGAAGTGACAGTTTAGAGCAAATTGCAGTTCCCTCCCTCCCTCGTCCTTGGTGTAAATATAGAACATAAGTGTGCTAAAACATCACATTACAGCATGGATCACTGCAGTCAATTATCTCAGTCATAGATCACGCATTCACAGGGTTTCAAAAAAACAGAATAAAGTGATAAATGATCGTAATGTTGGGACTGCGGCGTAAAGTGCTGTAATTAGCTAGCATTGATGATCATTGGCATTTTGAACCTAATTAAAAAAATAATAATAAAATGTTAAATTGTAACTCGGTATTAAACATGAGTGAAATTGCAATAGAACATTGTTGTAACAGACTGACTTTTTTATTAGTTTTATTTTGTGAGGATGCTATTTTTCTTGCTGCCAGCCAAAACATTAATTTTATGCGTCGTTTTCCGCAGCCATATTTTGTATGATATTTTGGATTATTGTATTTGGCAAAATGCTATATTTGATTAGGAAAACTAAAATGAAATTAAACTGACATAAACTAGACAGCAAACTTGGCAGCCTCATCTGGTAGTCATAACTGATCATTTCCTTAGTTATTTTTCTTTTTTCTGAAACCCTAAAAAAAAGTCCCAACAATTTGAGGTTAGTAGTCAGTTTTTTTTCCTTAATTCTTTTTCCAACTTCCTGAGAAGGTGAAATGAGAGACCGTGTTGTCATCCACTTTTAGTTGCTGTGTGTTCAGAATTTATGAAGCCAGATGGGATGTTATATCGGGTCAGTTTCTCTTTCCATTTGGATATAGATCGTTTTCCGGTGTTTTCTTTGACTGATGATGTGCTTGTCTCCTAATACTTATGAAATCCTAGCCATATTTAGTTGTTGCGCCAAATGTTGCTAGCAAGGGAATACACACTCTCTGTACGAAGGGTCATAGTTTCCATAGAGAAACTCTTTTTAAAGAACCCTCGATCATGGGTGTGAAAACCGAGGGGTCACAGATAGAACCATTTTGAGGGGACAAAAAAATTGACCTAGATCAGGTTCCTCTATAGAACCACAGGCTCCTTTTAGAAGCCTTTCTTTGAGTGTAGCTGAGAGCCAGAACGAGAGTAAAAGCCTTGATTTTTCTTTCAGGCGGCGGTAAAAAATATATGGCCCAGGCAGCCAGGCTGCTACAAGTGAAATACTACGGTATTATCCTGCTTACCGTATATGATGCAACCTCCGTTAATTTACCAAATGAGGTTTGTACTTAGTCAAAGTCATCTAATTGAGCACATCAGTCAGCTGGGAGTTATTAGCAAGTTGACCAAAGCCTATATTACTCATAAGAAAAAAAAGATTCACTGTATATTTAATGCCTGCTGATGTATTATTTTTCCATAAAAGCCATTTGCCCATTAGCTGCATCGATCCGTGGATCCTTCTGTATGATCTTGGAGATGTGGTCAGGCTATCTGTGAGGAGACGGCCATTTTTCTCCGACTGCCAGGCCCAGGGAAGGCAGCTAAACCAGAACAAAACCAGGGGCCATTTTATCACTGCCCTCCTGCAAAACGGCACTATAAAAAGCTATCTCTCTGTCTGGAGAATCCATAGCTGCAATATTACTCGCCGGGCCTAGATAAATGGCAAGTTTTCCAAGAATACGAAACCGCCTAACGATATAGATTTAAGCTCGTTTTCAGCAATTGATTTCTTTTATTATTTATTTTTTGCGGGTTAAAAGGCTAAAACTGGTTTTGCTGAAACTAATGATCGTTTTCTGATGCTTTGAGGCAGAATACATGCACTCTAAAAGCTGTGGTCATTGCAAATATGATTTTGTCTGTAATGCCAGCCGAATGTGAAGTCCCGTCTTCTGGAGAATTCCTTACCATTGGTCTTCAGAAAATTCTTCCGTCTCGTGACTTCATGCCAGAAAAGATACCAACCACCGAATCCGTTGAGAAACTGAGAAAAAATACAGCACATTTCTGTTTCTAAATTTATATGCATATTACGTGATTAATGGTAAGAGTCGATGTATACTTGTTAGATCTCAAAAACCAAGGGTTCGTTGAAACCATAGAGTATTGGTCGGATTGTATTCCCTCATTTCCTCTCATTTTTTTATGAGGATTGAATCGGTCAAAATCCATTTGACCTCTACAGTTTTCTCATCTTATATTGTTTTTCCTTCTCCATCTCATCTCTGTGTTTTTGTTATTGGAGAGCTTTGGTAACCGAGCACAGACGGGTGACATTTTCCTGATGTATTGATCCGAAGGAGGAGAGAGACAGCTGAGAAACACGGGCTAAGACTTTTGTTTCTTTCTTTAATTATGCGGCCCTCTCTCCGAGCCGCTGACTGCGGTTCTCCGGGAGTTACTGAAAATATAATTTGGCTGCAAAAGTCGCTAGCAGACTGGGTTCTGAGGCATTTTTGTCTTTTTTTTTTTTTTTTAAGAACTCAGAGCTAACTGTACCAGAGATGACCGTAATGGCTTCCTGGAAAAGGAAGTTGTTTTCCTCTAAATCCTGGGCTGTCGTGCGAGGAATACATTTGTGTTTCGGGCATTCTGGTAACATTATCTGCGCAATGAATCAATAGCACCTCTTTACCCGGTAAAGTCGAGCTCTTTAGCCGCTGAGGTCTAGTTTAGCCTGCTGTCGTAGCTCATGATGTTTTACTGCTTTCGAGGAGCGTTAGAGACAAAGCAGATGATCTTTCCCTCCATGCCTGGGGCTCTGCCTGCACCTCCTCTCTGCCTCTGCCTCGTTAGCACCAACTCCAGCCCATCGTCTAACGAGCTGTCAGTCCGTCCGTCACAATACCTGGTCTCACTCGAGTCTGTCTCCTGTGTTAAGTCAGCCATATTTTTCTGCTGAGCATCCCAGTCCTGGTCTGCCTGACACACTGTCACTGCTGCAGTGATTTTGTTAGTTCATGCATGTTGGTTTTTATGCATTATGGTGTGTGCACGCGTGTGTCTTCCTGTGTGAGTTTGTGTGTGAGAATATGTGTGTTTGTGTCAGTTTGTGTGCACTTATGTGTACATGGAGGCGTGTGTGTTGTTGGTGTGGGTGTGTGTGTGTGTATGTGTGTGTGTGTGTGTGTGTGTGCACGTTTATGTGTGTGTGTGTGTGTGTGTGTGCGACATGGTTAGTTTGCATTTTCTGCACATTCACACTGCGTACAGATTCCCTCCCTAAGTCAGACTCCCATGGCCTCCTCTCCAGTGGAGCTCCAGTAAAAAGCCTTTGTGAAAAACGGTAATTTTTATCAGTTACTGGGCTCTAAAGCTGAGAACAAGTTACAAGGCTAAAAAACCACTTTCCTGCCTGCCCAGTTTAGACGGGACAGCTCCATGTGCCAATAACCATGTCTACTCTGAACAACAGTGAACAACAGAACAATTAGTCTGCGCTCCCCTTGAGAAATGTTTAACTGCAAGCTCTTGGAGCTCACATACGACTGTCCTAACAGCTGGAAACCACACGTCTCCTTCGGTGTTATTTATACTTCCTGGGCCTGTGCTAAATGCATTAGCCATATCGAGCTGATAAAACAACATGGCGCGCTGCTGTGAGTCGAGGTGCCAGCATTAGCTAAGTACAAGAGAAGCGGCTCAGAGACAAATATCACTGAAATCAAACATTGGTCCTCGCGCCGCATCCTTTTGTGTGTCTTTAGTGTGAATCCATTTTGAGTTGATTTTCACCTCACCCTCCCTCATGTCCTTCCTTCTCTTCCCCAAGGTTCATTATATCAGATGTCCTCAGAGCCCAAGGTCAAGAGTGATTTTGGATATACATGTGAGTTGTGTTATTTTTTCATTTGCTTTGCGTTCATTCATTTGTCCCCCCCCTCTCCTACCACTCCATTATTTTCCATGCTTGTCCCTTTCCCTGGTTTGTTTTGCGTTGAGCCATTAACGTTTTCCTGCTGCCTTCATACTGCCATTTTCCTCCCGAGATACACTGTTGCTTCCTCGCTTGCTGCTGCTCTGCCTCTCTCACACTCATCCTGATGGTCACTGATACAGGACAGGCCAGAGCTCAGTGCCCTGCTATTTTCCGCCCGCCGCTCATTAGCGAGAACGTCTGAGCGCGGCGCGAGAGCCGTCTCAAACCTTCAGCCGTTTATGAAACGCAATAACTCCTTAGTTTCATTACTCTCGCCTTTTTCGTTCTTCGCCCCAATCCGCTTTGTGCTCAAAGAAAGGCATTCATCTAAGCGATACATTTTACTGCCAGCGTTTACTAGCTCGCCGCTTTTATCGTCAGAGTTAACACGCGGGACTGTGCGAAACAGCCGGCGAAAGCTTACAAGGGGTGGAGGGAAAAAAAAAAGAAAAAAAGAATCACATTTAGATTATATTCAAAACACCTTCATCTTCACTGTCACAGCTAATATCCTCTTTCATTTGTGTGTTGGAGAAGGCTGGAGGAAAGTGTGTTCATTGCAAGAGGTGATATCGCTCCCCTTGGCTCTGAGAGAGGGAAGTAAATTGCTCGTCCAGCGTGAGACCAGCTTCAGGTCAGAGGTCACCAGCCTGTGTGCAGCCGGCTGCCGTCTGGTGAATCAATTACAGGGGTACAGTCACTCCAGCACCGAACGACGGGAGAGAAGTGGAGACTTGCAACTCACTTGTTCTATTACAGCACCGCTAAACAAGTCAGCCTGAACAAGTGTTTTATTCTCGTACTGAGACTTTAAGGGCTTGTGTCACAGACTAGATTGTATCTAGTCCTAGAGTAAATTCCATTTTGGAAAGCCATTCTGCGGAGACTTATTTTTGTCTGGGACCAAGTTAATCTGCTTTTAAAGCGCAACAAAAACCTTGAAATGAGTCTGAAGCATCTCCGTGGCAATATTTTGTCTTATTCTGCTAAAAAGTAACAGGGACCATATTAAAAGGCTGACTACAACGACATGTTGAGACTGACTTGTTTTGTTTTTTTGTTTTTTTTTTCCGTTAGGACGTCAAAAGCTGCTTTCAGGAACACAGTCAGTCGAGCGGTCAGATTTACAGATGGCAGTTAACAGGGACTTCTCACTGGAGCTTGAAATTAGCCTCAAGTTCTGTGGTGAACAAAACAAGTCAATGAGAGCTGAAAAATGAGGGCTATTATTTTCTTTGATATACTGCGCCCGACGGAGTCAAAAGCCATGTTATGACCGTCGAGCTGCCCATGGTGGCGGCATCACCTTCCGGCATGGTGGCCTTATTTCACCTGGTCACTGAGTTTGTCCAGTCAGCGCGCTCCACACCCTCTGTCTGGTTTTATAGCGTCTACAGAGGTGTGTGGTGAACTCAAATGTTTTGCGGAAACTGATTACCTCAAAAAAATTGTGTTGACCAACTTTGTAGGCAAGGAACTTAAAGAAAATAAAGTATTTTACATGTTTTTGAGTGCTGTGAACAAAAGATCATCAAGTTGGCATACTTAATTTTTTTGAGGGAATCGGTTTCCGCAAAACATTTGAGTTCACCACACTTGCCAGGGTTTACAATGTTATGAACAACTTAGAATGACTTCAGCATGTACAGCATTGTGCAAAAGGGTCAAGCTTAAAGGAAATAAATACATTGAATACATTTTAAAATAAATAGATAAAGGTGCTTTCAGTAATAAGGGAATGAAGTTTCTAAAAATCATCATAGTGCAGCAACATGTTCTATGAATAGGGTAAAGTATGGTGGCCAACGAGGGCAAACGTCGTAAAGAGTTAACAACCGCATCAAATCAAAATTTTTTGTGAACAAAAAGAGAAACCCCATCATCCGTTCTTCTGTTCTGCCTAACAACTTCTTGGTTCTACTACTAGTGCTGAAGAAACATTGTGTGCCACAGTGGGTTTATTTCTCAGGGCATTCGGTGTGATTCCGCAGTTCAGCAGTACTTACGGTCAAAGAACTGGAAAGGTTTGAGATTAGATGGAAGTAACACAGCCCTGACCGCTATCTGAAAGGTTTTACTGCATTGTGTGAAGCTCAGAGGTGGTTGGTGTTTGAGTGGGAAACTAGATTGCCCCAATCAAGGTCGATCAGCCAAATCGGTTAGTTTGTCCAAAAGCGGTTAAGCATCCGCGCATTTCGCCTGTAAAACACGAAGCCGGGCCAGTGTAGCCGAGTCGCTCGGTTTACTGCATCAATCAGGCGCGGCTGAAGCAGATAGCCCCTCCAGAGCTTAATCAAGCGCGGAGGGAGTCGGGTGAATGCCAGATGCGTCTCCCGCTGACAGAAACGCGCACAGGAGGGACGCTCCAGATGCAAAGCGAGGCTCGGCTTCCTGTCTCGGTCTGCTCGATCAACTAAAACTCCCGGCATCGATCGACGGTGAATCGGGATGTTGAGGGTGCCTCTGAATGAGGACTTCTCCCTGAGGATCGAGGAGAAAGCCAGGCAATCAATCCTTCTTACCTATTCCCTCTACTCAACTCTTGATCCATAAAAACGTCCCTACGGCGGAATTACACCCCATCACGTTCCCATTGACACACAAATTCCATCCAGTGGGATCAAATCCCGTGTCGTGCCAGAACCGACTGTGGCCAGCAGCCTCTGGAGTAACAGCACATAATTGGCTTCGTGCTGCTCAGGGAAATGGGAGGGATATAGTCGGTTTGAGTTAGCATAATTCATCGCTCAGGCGCCGCCTGCTAGCCATCGGCATGCTCGTCAGTTGCATTCTGGGCATGGGTTTGGGTTTCCTCTGCCCTCGTTCTGTGTATGAGAGGTTTGACTCCAAAGTGTAAAGCAGGAACAGCTGACAGGCACGTGTTTCGGAGGAGAATCGTGAACTGTCTCGCTCTGCAGTGCTGGCAGCACGAGTCGCGCACAAGCATGCTTGTACATAGTTTGCTTATTGAACATTTCAGATCGCGGTAAGACGCCAAAAAAATCTGCCTTACGGGCCTGGAACCATGCACTCATGAGAGTGCGGTCTGTAAGTACTTTGACGGCAATGCAATTTTTACTTTTTGGCAACTCCTACTCGAGCACAGCCTATTTGAAAACAGCGAATATGAGGTCAACGTAGAGATGGACATCTTGAATTAGCAGCCATTTCGTTGTGCGAGGCACGTAGGAATTGCAATTGATTTTATGCAGTCTAACTGCCCAAATGGGTGCCGAAGACCGCGTACGGTCACAGTTTGATCAGTTGTTGCCCTTGTGCTGTTCATATTTCACGTGACCCAGAATGCAACAGCTGCGGTGCTGGACGTTGTCCATTAGTCTCACTGTAGACAGGAAGCGAGAGCTGCATTTCCATTCCTCGGGATAGCGGAGGAAAGCACCGGCGGCCTGAGGGGTTGGACGTCCTCTAGCCTGGGTCAAAGATCGCATTAGGGAAGATTGATTCTCAGCGACTGACCGTAGAAGCTGCGCCGCTACTTATCTTGACACACACTTCTGCTTTTCTGCCCCACCGGCCTCCCGCCAGAACAGCTTATTCTAACAGACAGGTCAAAAGAACCATTGAACCCATGAACATGAGGGGCAACAGGGAGAACAAAAAGGAGTTAGAAAAGATGGCACCCTCACTTGCTGCCCTGCTCTCGCAGATGAATGACTTCATACTTCTATCTAACACTGCCATCTGGTGGTAGGAGGGCAAACAACCCCTTCATTTCTCAAACGCACATTTCGATGACCTCAGTCCCTGTCCTCAGCACTCGAGGCTTGCGCTGTCAGGTGTACTTCAGCGCATCACCGTTTTTTATGCCAGGACACTGGTCCCCGGGCCCTGCCAAAAAACTCATCACGGGAAAAATGAAAGACGAGGAACTCATTCTAAATCAAATCACTGGAGCAAAAGAAGAAGCCAGGTAGACAGCGCGAGCCAGAGTGGAGGTGTAACTAAATCATTTCTATTTTTAGAGGTTTGGAACTTGGAGTTTGAAAACCTTTGCCGTTCACAGTGACCATCTGTTCCTCGATACTACCTGGTTGCTGCTTTTTCTTCTTTTAAACTCAATAATCTTGAACCTTTCGCTAAGGCAACCTTTGGGAATACCAGAAAGAATGTTTCACTTGCTGTAAGCACTTATGAGTTGAAGCCAAGGTGGTTATAGTTGTGAGGCTAAACTGCTGATCAATATAAAGAAGCAATGCTCCTGTTTTGTCATGTGACTGTCGTACAGATCATTTCACATTATGTCGCTGCTGGAATCTGAGACCCTAGTTCAGTGGCTCAGTGAGCCTTTCAATTAGAATGTGAATGTGTGTGCCTTCAGATTCTCAAAAAGCCACCGCTGTGTTAATTAAAATTTCTGTCTCGTATTTGCTGACACTTCACACATTTTTAATTAATTACAGAATTATACAGGGTCATGGGATCATTTTGAAATGTTCTGTATAATTTTAAAGCCTCATAACTTTGTGTGTGTGCGTGCGTGAGCGTGTGTGTGTATGCGCGTGCGTGACTGTGATCAATCTGGATGTGGGACTGTGTTGCGCAGACTGTATTACTGAAAGCTAGTGGTGACATTGGTGAGCCTCCTCTATAGTCCTTTATTGTCTCATCAGATCAAGTCTCTCACCCATTCACTCTCATTCATTCACCCATAATCCTCTCCTTCCGCCCCGCAGCGGCCCCCAGCACAGACGACGTGGCACTCTACGTGGGCATAGTCATCGCTGTCATCATGTGCCTGGTGATCTCGGTCATCGTGGCGCTCTTCGTCTATCGCAAGACCCACCGCGACTTCGACTCGGATATCATCGACACCTCTGCGCTCAACGGCGGCTTCCAGTCGGTCAACATCAAAACGGCTCGATCAGGTGAGCGAGATCAAGCGGTGGGATGGGAGGGAGTATTCCAATCGAAATGCACGATGGGAGCTCTGTGAGTAAGATAAGATGGCTGCCTAACTTTAGAGGCCAGTTTCACAGGCAGGTTATGACTGAGTCAGGGGAATCGCCTTCATTTACTTTAGTCTAGGAATAGGCTTAACCTATGTTTCTGAAACCCAGTAGGAATTTCGAGAGGGTCCTGGGTTTTACAATCTATCGACCTCAGTAAGCCTGCTTTGTAAAACATCCCTGAGCTTAAGGTCACACGATTAGCTTGCGCCAGATACTGTGAATGAGAAACTAATAGGCCAGCTCACCTCTACCAAAAGGTTTCATTGAGATAAATGCTAAGTGTGGTATGTAAAACTCCCCAGAGCTCACATAATGCGGTGTAACGGCTTAATTAATACGGCGGCTGTATCATATCCTCTGCTCTTTTTGCTAAAGAGCTGTACGACTCCCACTGTGACACAAGGTCTGTTCATGGTCTTTTTAACTCATCAAGATGCTCCAGCAGATGTTAGTCAGTATGATCAGGGCAAGCATATTGCCTGATTGACGTTACGTGCAAGGTCACCCCAAACAGGTTGGCAGTGGAGTTATCCTTCATGCCATCAAGTAATTCACGTCTGCGAGGTCTTCGCAAATTACGTCAATCGTGCGCTGGGACGTCAGCCGATTAAGAAAGAGGTGGAAGTTAAATATAAAAGTGCGACCACAAACAAAAGCAAACAGTTTTCCGTTGCGGATGCTGACAGCGAAATGTAATTGCATTAGGATTAAAAACGTCAGATCAGAGCTCAAACCGCCCCAGCTAATCACCACGCTTCCTCCCGCCGGTGCTAAGGGTGGCGCTTCGCGACTGCGGGTACTCGCGGCGAACACGTTGGACGTTTCAGGCAGGAAAGGACGCGCGCGGGATTAAAATTTAAATCAGTCTGTAGATGAAACGGGACCCAGGAGCGGAATACAATTTGGGCCTCGGCAGCGTGAGCGAGAGAGGGCTGCGTGACATTTCATCAGGAGACCATTAGAATGCTTGTCACTCGGCGGTGAAGGCGGATCTCGGGTTAGCATTAATGAAGAATTATGTTTCTTCCTTGTTTTTCCCCCCCCCTTTGGTCTCTGCACCAAGCCGGCTGTTAATTAAATTTCCCCGGCGGCAAGCAGCCCGGAAGACGGAGATGTAAACACCGCGGTGTGGAACAATGGGACGTCGCCGAGAGATGGGCGGGCCGATAGAAGTGTGCGGAACCGTTTAAACGGGCGGTGGGAGGTCATGAAGACAGTTTTCGAGCGCAGCGAATGTGGGCACATGTACAGAAGCCTGCCCAGATAGCTGGCAGTAATGGTTACATCACTCTTTACACCCAGATGTTCTTTGTGGGTGGAGGTCAATATGCCAATAAAGGCCAACCTCTCCTATCTTTGACAGGTTGTATTTTAGAGTGAACTTCATCTCTAGAGTGAATCTCATCTGGTTAGCTAGCTCATCTCTGCTCATTGGCATGTTGTATTTGATGGAACCTCGCTCCAGTGCACTGGTTTTGATGGAGAACCTCATCGCTGTTCATTGGCGAGTTGTATTCAATAGGACCCTGCTCTATTGTTCTGGTTTCGAGGGAGAACCTCATCTCTGTTCATTGGAGGGTTGTATTCGATGGAACCCTGCTTCCCGCTGTGGAAATATTTGAGGGAGAACCTAATCTCTGTTCATTGTTTAGTTATATTTGCGGGAACCTATTTTTTCCATGCTATGTATCCCTGGACAAAGGTGGGGATAATATACATCTGTATTTGTTTTTCCACCACTCTTCTACACTGTGTCTGTAGAGGTCCACTTGAACTGCAAGTCTTATCAACCAATTTTATTTATATTTGGCACAGGTGTTAGTAGTGATGAGGTCTTGACACCTATTGATTTTGGTCGAAATTGGATTATAATTTACGATTTAATTAACTATGGATCTAAATGGTACAAACCCAAGCATAATGGCCGTATCTCACTTACCGTTGCGTTCAGGGCTTAGGCTTGTGTTACAGGTTCAAGACTAAGTAGGAAAATGCCTTGTATCTTGGATTTGCATTTACCTCTTACATTTTGATCAGGGACAGATGGGAAGTCATGTATTGTGCGTCAGTTTGTGACTTGGATGTGACCTTTGACCTCAGGTTCAATGTCAAACAGGAAAAAGCCCTGTATCTCACCAACTGCACCCACATCCACACAAGATAGACCTGTATTATTCTAGATTACTTAATTCTGACAAAAGCCTAGGTTTATTCAGTTACTAGCTAACCTGTTTAATGAAGCATGTCAATTATCAGATTCATTGATTTCTAAACCAGTAACTTGTGAAGTAAGTGTAAATACAGGATATACTAATGCACTTAGTGCTTAGGCTTGTATCGGGAACTAATGGGAATGTAAATATTGTAAATTAGTTTGAGACCTCCGACTTGAGCTTTGAACTTAGGATCAAGGCCAAATGATGATCTTTCAGTATTGTTGGAGTTGAGTGACCAAGTTATACAAGCATCGAGATAGTGATGTATTGGTTGTGGCCGACCGAACTGTCTAGCTAGCCAGTTGTGCTGCAGGTTAGCCTTTGTCCCTTTTCATTGGCTGGCTGTATTTGAGGACCCCATCTCAAGCCGAGCCCAGTCAACGAGCGCGCTAACCCTAAAACTTTAACCATTCTTCAGCGACCGAACACTCGTGTCGAGAGGACTCATATTAATTTCAATACATGACCCCATTTTGGCGGTGTGGAGCCAAAATGCTAATGTCACCAATCGAAAGTATGGCAGCACCCCAGAGTGTGCTTCACACTGCGGGAGAGTGCGGCCCCTGTTTCAGCGGACTCCCGAGAGCAGCGTTTGTATTCATTAATCAGATCTCTCGCTGTGGATAATCGGCAGCCACTGGCCTCTCTTCACTCTCGCTCTCGAGGATGAGGAGAGGTGGCAGAGCGGAGAGCTCTCGATGAGCCATCTACTGCCTCTGCTCATCACGGCGAACGCTCTGCCGCAGTCAGTGTACAGTCAAGTGTCCCGGCAGGGAGGAAAACACCGCCAGAGCAGCATTCACTGCTCATGCCCAGCCACAAATGTCTGTGTGGAGTTCCTCTCCAAAAGTATCATCTTCGTGATTTCCGTACGAAGGCACGTCATGGAAATGACAATTTCTCAAAAAATGCCTGACTCGTCTGAAAAACTTTGCAAAGTGCAAGGACTAAACCACTAATATCCGTGTATGTCCTCATATATCTGTATATATCCACATGTATCTGTATTTAGCTAAGATTGATTGTATTTCGTTCATTGTTTCCATGTTAAAAAAAAGATTTCTCCCTATAGCAAAATGAGCAACCGTAAATTATTTAGAAATAGGCAGAGAGGAACGAAAAATTGTCGTGACAAGCGTGCTGTACGTATAGGTTTCAAGAAAACACGCACTTGATTAAATACTGGAAGTGGTTTTGCACGCAAGCATTTTGTCAGTTTATTTATTTTTGATGAATTGGCTGAACGTGTGAAAAGTGAGAAATGAAGACCAAATCCTGTAACAGAGTATTTGGGTGGTGATGCAATTTTTTTTGCTGGGGCTCCATACTCGCTGAATTTTACAACAGTGAACATGGCAGAGACTGTTCGCTTTTATTTGCGGGAATTTACTTACATATCAAGTAAAACATTTAGGAATAATAGCCCTTTAATGTTGTGTCACCAGCCAGATACTGATGAACAGCTTTGAAAATGCCGTATTTCATGAATGATATACTCAGCAGTCTGTGTTCCATGCATGATGGAAGCTTAGTCTATCGAGGAACATGAGCTTATGAACACACAAGTAATTGCTCTCTTCTTGTTCCCAGCGGACCTCCTCACTGCGCCCCCGGACCTGACCTCAGCAGCCGCTATGTACCGAGGCCCCGTCTACGCCCTGCACGATGTGGCTGACAAGATCCCCATGACGAACTCGCCCCTGCTCGATCCCCTGCCCAACCTGAAGATCAAGGTGTACAACTCATCGGGGCTGGTAACACCCCAGGAAGATGGCTCGGACTTCAGCTCCAAGCTCTCGCCAAAGGTCACGCACTCCCTACTGGACAGCGAGACCATGAACATGCGTAACCAGAGCCTGGCTCGAACCCGGGACCCATCCTGCACTGCTTTTGGATCCTTCAACTCGCTGGGTGGACATCTCATTGTGCCCAACTCTGGTGAGTGCCCACTCTTAAAAGGGTAATCATCACCAAATCACTCTGCTTGAAGTTCTGAAGCCGAATGTCTTGCCTGTGTTTTGTTGATTGGATTTGTACTTTTGTTACATGAACCAACTGTCGAATTGTCGTTCCACCACATTCCTGCAGAGGAAAAGCCGTTTACTGTCAACCGAAGGCGATAAACGTTCAGTTTCATTTCACCATGATCCCCATCCACATTTGTGATGTGGAAGTCGGTATTAATGCTGTAAAATCATAAAAACTCTGCATAATCAGGTGTATACCCTTACTTGTGTTCACTAGCAAATTGATGGATAGGGTCTATTCTATCCAGGCTTTACAATAGCTTGTGCATCCTCCGTTCACCGATGGTCAAGATGGCAGAGACTATGATGTGTCAGCGAATTGTTAGACAACCCCACCTCCTTACCGCTGTCCTCAATGCTTGACCTCTCCCGCCCAAATCGCATCTTTTAATGATGTGAAGGAAGCAGAGATGGACCAAAAGTCTGCATTTATTTTCACTTAAAAGGATTGGCATTCCATAACAGTGGTTCCCAGAACTTACAGCCTTAAGGATCAGTTATATTAAGTCTCAAAGAGTCAGGGATCACCGAACACAGAAAGGTCATCTCACCTCTTCCACCACCAGACTGTAGTGCCCTCCTGGACAATTCATGGCTGCCATTTTGCGCCTGAACGCTCATCACACATCAGTGTGCCAAGCCCTGCCCACCCCTGTTCCCGGACGTCTGTCGGTTTTTTCTCCCATCCTGACAAAGCACAGCTCATTCAACAGCCAGCTTGTACAGAGCTGCCCAACTTTGTTTCTGGAGATTTGCCTTCTTTAGGTTTTCATTCCAACCCTAATTTGGCACACCCGCCACGTCAAAACATACCTGCTGTTGAATGAGGTGTGCTTTGATATGGTTGAAGTGAAATTCAACACAACGGTAGATCTCCAGGATAAGGCCACCCAACAGAATCACATTCCTGTGTCACCTCCCCATAATAGACGTTTTTTCCGTAAACAACACTGAGTGCACAACCTTTTCATTGTCAACAACAAGCAGTCGTACCAGAAAAATCTATTAACCCAAAGCCCATTTGCAAATGGCATACCATGCACATCTTGTCATTATACAAAATGTGAACGCATCTATGCAACATTATTTATAATGACTTGGCATAGATAAACTGTCAGTTACTATAGAAATCTCTTCAAAAGCATTCTGCCGTGTAATGTGCCCTCATTTTTATTCTGTTCTAACACTCTTCGCCTTTCATATCCCTGGCACCCCGCAAATGTACAGCGGCACAACAGAACGAAAGGCAATTCTAAATCAAGTGTATGCTAAATCAAGTTACTTAATCACACGGAAGAGCGAATGGGAGAGCACTATGTATCACACACTCCATGGCCTAGTAGAGGCTACATTTAGCTTGCAAATGGACTCTGTATCATTAAATCAGTGCTAATTGATAGAATAGTCATTACCCATTCTCACTCATTTGTCTCCATGGTGTGGCATGCCGCTGATATTTTTTCTCAGTGCTGCACTATAGAGTGCCAAATATGCCAGGCTGTTTTCACTCATTTCAGTGAAGGAATTGTGGGAAGTGAAGCTCGTAAAGAATCTGCCGATGCCTCTGCCACGGACCGGCAAACTGCCCTGGATGTATTCTTGTGCCTGGAAGCTGACCAGGGATAAATGGGTTAGATTGTGATGGATATGTAGGCTATACCTTGCAGTTATGTTTTTATTCAGCGAATAAATTAACGCGATCGCCAGCAGTTACTCACGACGTGCGAGGATGGAACAGCCTGATGGTTTGATTCGCGGTAACTTGTTTACCTGGAAATACGTGGTTCTATCTACGTGCCGAGCTCATCGAAGCTGGCGGCTGTAACGAACCCCAGTAAACCTCGCGCTCGGCTTGTGACAGAGCGCCGAAGTGCCGACAGCCTCGTGCATAAAATAGCTCATCGAAGAAAACCCTGCTAATGTGATAAATGGATGCTGCAGAAAGACGAGAGCTCGCGCTGCAGGCGGCCAACGCCGTAACCACAGAAACAGCTCGCGCCGCGCGGTTATCTTAACATATTACATCTTCTCATTAAAATCACGAGACCGCTTTTCTGGAGATAACACGTTTTTTCATTAGAAATGTCTCCAGCAAGCAGCACATTGTCCTACAACATGAGCTTGTACATCATTTGGGTTCACACAGAGCCATTAATTCCAATGATTGTAGCTGGAATATTTGCTTTTTTTAAGCGTTGTGTTGTTGCCACAGCACTTCCTAGTATGTTAATTAAACATTTTTATTAATGTTAATAAAATGCAAATTAACATTTTTAATTATTGAATAATAATAATAATAATAATAATAATAGAGGAAGAAGAAGAATAGGAGGAAGAAGCGTGGCACGGAGGCACAGCGGTCAGCACTGCTGTCTCACAGCAAGAAGGTTGTGGGTTTGAATCCAGCCTGGGGCCCTCTCTGGGTGGAGCATGCATATTCTCCTCTTGTTTGCGTGGGTTTCCTACAGATACTCTGGTTCTTCCCCACAGTCCAAAGACATGCAGATCAGTCTAGTTGGAGACACTAAATTGCCCACAGGTATGCATATGTGAGTGAATGGTGTGTGAAGGGTGTGTGCGCCTTGCGATGGGTTGGCGAGCTATCCAGGATGGGTTCCTGCCTTTCGCCCAGAGTCAGCTGGGACAGGCTTCAACTCCCTCACGACCCTAGTGAGAAAGTAGGGGTTATAGAGGATGGATGAATATTAACATTATTATTATTATTATTATTATTAGCACTCTATATTTTTAGGGCTACAGTGTTTAGCCTACTCGAACAGTTATCCATATTATCTGATGAGATTGCTTCCGCTCTTGGCTACCTGCGAGGGAGTCACCATAATTCAGAAAAGATTGTCGACCAGAAGTTTGACTTTTAGGTGTGTTGCAGGAGTATAAGGGCACTCATTATGGTGTTCATTTAACGTTAGCAGTCTGTGTCGGGTCTGGCAGCTACTGAACACTTTCCTCCAGCTGCGTGCTCCACCCAGCTCTCTGTGAATTACAGACCGAGGCGCTGAGCGTTGATCGCCACTCCTGATCTCCCATGGTGCTGCCCAGGGAGGGGTGGCTACCTCTGCGCTTAGCATATCAGTCGCTTAACCCCAATGGTAAAGCTAACATGCCACAGCACATAAAATAACCTGATTAACTTGCTCCATCGGTTGGGGAGCAGAAAGGATAAGTGTTTGCGGGTCGTTTCTATTAGCCTGCTCGCACTCCGGAGTAGTTTTCAAACAAATTCACTGCAGGATAGCTGTCATGCTCACAAGTTGGATGCCATCTTGAAAGAGAAAGCCCTTCTCTTGCTGCCATTTACACCACATTTTCAAAGGGCAGCAGCACTGCATTCTGGGACTGGGGATCACAGATGGTACTGTCGCGATGGAACCTTGCGATAAAAGGCTTTCACAAATGTTCATATTTCATTTTTGGTGCCACAAGTACTTTGCAGAAGAGGATTAATAAGACCTGCACCTGCCTTGGCCGAGATTCAGTCAGACTGTGCTAATGACTTTATTCACATTTCTATGTCAGGATTGAGGCTTTTTGGAGTTTTTTGCATTTGGAAGTGATCGCCTGAATAAATTCCCCAAGCTTTCCTCCGGCAGTCCTAAGTCATAAAGATCAGGCTCATTGGAAACTACATTTCCCAGCGTTTTGGACCTGAGAGAATGAGACATGCTAACTGTTTAGCATGTAGTCCTGCCTCTCGCCAAATGCAATAGGGTAGACCCCGGTACCCTCGCGAACCTGATCAGGGATCAGCGGTTGAGAAAATGGATGGATGAATGAATAAAGAAGGACAATAACTGCACATTTGCACTAAAGCCAAAGTTTATGAAATATCTTTGTTGTGTTGTGCATATTCCTGAAAGTTCTCAGCGAGGACTTGTGAAGAACCTGCTAGATTCCTGTATGAAATTTCTACAATATATGCCTTAATTCTGTGGTCAGCAAACCTGCTCCTGGAGCTCTACAATCCTGTAGGTCCTCACTCCTGATAGTTTTCCAGATCAAGATCGCGAAGAACACCTTCAGGAGGGTAGGTCTCCAGGACCATTGCCTAACTGTATGCCAGCATCTTTACCATCAGTACAGCTGGGAAAGTACTGGACTGTAGCATGGAGTGGCACTCAGTGGTCAGCAGCACAGATGAAGCCTTGCCCCAGACTAAATTAATTTATGAATGGAGATAAAAAAAAAATTCCATTTACAACAGAAATATGATGAATCAATGTCTTCAAACCTTGCTCAGTGTTTTCCTTGCATGGAACCAGGAACTAATATTCAACTAAGCACCTTATATGAGACGGCGTTAGGCAGCGTTGCTGTAATATGCGTGTGGTATTTTAACGTTTCAGACGCATTTGATGAATGCCGTTTTGCTTCGTTTGAAGCTGTGAGCGCTCGCCGAGTGGAGTCAGGCTTCTTCAGCTCCCAGTTTAATTTGGGAGTTTGACGGCAGCCTCTCTTCCACGCTGCCGGGGGGGGGGGTGCGGTAAATGTCACCCCTGGAAAACGTTGGGAGCGGGGACACGGGGAATCGATGGCGAATCTCCGGAGGGATGGGCGTCACGCGGAGAGCTTAAAATGCTCTGTGAATACCTGCCACGGCTGAGGATCGGTGCTCTGAGCATTTGTGTGGGGATGAGACCCCGCGCAAGACCGGGGCACTATAGTATCCTGTAATGTCATGCTTGTGCACACTTTTGAGTGTGTGACTTACTGTATGCTAGCAGAGTAGTGTTTTAACACCTTCACAGTGTTTGTAGCTTATGTTGGTGAAACAGTATGTGTTTTTATGCTTGTATGCCTATGACCATGCACTCATGTCTCTGCGCATACATGTCAGCGCATGCGTGTGTGTATCTTTGTGTGTGTGTGTTCACTCTGTGAGCTGATGTCCCCCCCCTCCTCTCCCCAGGCGTGAGCTTGCTGGTCCCGGCGGGGGCGGTTCCTCAGGGTCGGGTGTACGAGATGTATGTGACTGTGCACAGGAAGGACAACATGAGGTAACGCCCCCGGGAACACAAGCCACTCCCCTTCCCCCGCCCCCTCAGGCCAGCCCAAATCTATCACAGTAATATTTATTCACACCATAGCTATCACACATATGTAAGATCAGCGTTGAGCTGTCACACATTAGGTGAGGGTGTAATATTCGCACATGCACTTATATCTTATATCACCTTGTAAGTGTTCCAAGATCAACAAAATAATGATCATCCAGGTGTAACATTACACTCCACCAATGAATCGCAGCTTTGCTATCTCTAGGCTGCGCAGTGCAAGTGTCATGCGTTTCTGCTGTCTAAAGTTAGCTTGCTAATGTTAGCAAGCCTTTCATGCACATGAGCGGAGACTTGCAGAGATGTACGTTATAAAAAAAATAATAAATTAAAAACCCAGTTTTTTCCCTGGGAATAGTTGAGTGATATTTACTTAGAGCCATTACATATGCATGATATTAACTTAGTGCCAGCACACATAGATGTGGGTGTAATATTCTTCGTGTAAATGTCTCTCGCAGGTGAGGATACAATGCTCATGTGTAGCTACCGCACACAGCTGAGGGCTGATCTTTTCTAACACTCAGACTGAGCTGCGGCCAAAAAAATTTCAAAAGTCTGCGGTAATCTGCTGATTCACGAAACATTTTCTTCACTGTTCTGTCTCCAATGAACAAAATGGCTAGATAATTTTCTATTTATTCTCTTTGGATTAATGTCAGGTCAGTCAGGTCCAGAGATGGAAATTCCTGGTTCCGATGGTGGAAGTTCTTGACATTCACTTTGTTCCTTTTATATGAATGAGCTGATTTGGGCCACTTTTCAGTCACAGGGTTTAACTCATTGGTGAAATCAGCTGGTTGAGTTCATGGGTTGATGAAACACATGACTGGACTTTTTTTACCTGGACATTCCATCTCTGGTCGCCTCATGTCATTGTAGTGCCTGAAAGCTCGTTTCTAGGGTGGGGCTTTAGAAGTATGTGGATTGTTATTGATTTAATGACTCATTTTTACTTTTTTGCTAGTTCAAGACATTTATTTGTGCCCAAAGAAGGATGTAGTATAATTGAACATACATTTGAAAAATATGCTCCTTAAAGATCAACATTGTTCCTTCGTGATACTAAGCATCACATTGTGTGGTGGAAGTGCTGGAGAGCTATCAGGTTAGAATGACTCACTACCACAGAACTGATCTCAGACCAGTCTGGTCTGCTCCTTTTGTGTTCCAGGCCCCCGGTGGAGGACGTGCAGACTGTTCTGAGTCCAGTAGTGAGCTGTGGACCCCCAGGGGCCTTGCTTACCCGCCCCGTCATCATCACCATGCACCACTGCGCCGAGGCAGACAGCGAGGACTGGCAGATCCAGCTGAAGAACCAATCACAGCCAGGACAGTGGGAGGTGACCAATCAGCTTTCAGTTTCCTCTCTGCCTGCAGCGTCAGTGGCGATTCTCCAAAAAGCCGCTCTTGTGTCGCTTTGCTCATTCACTGCACTGGCCATTCTTGTGTTATATTGACAAGAAGTGTAATCTTATTTATAGAGCTCTTGTGCTAAATAAGACAAAAATATCTTACGGCAGGGGTCTGCAACTAGAGATGAGTGGGATCAGAAGATTTCAATTACAAATTAGCAACTTAAAGCGAGTCAATATTTTCTACCTTTGATAGAAAAAGTAAATAAGATTTCAGGTCTCATTAAAACACTGAACATGACTAGACTTGTTAAGTACGTGGGTGCATGTTTCCTCGTGGGTGTAAGTATTGAGGTCATAGATTGGGAAGTCTGCTTTTTGCCAACAAGATCACAGAGCAGGAGCGGAGGATTGTGGGAAGTGGTGCAGAAATAACTCAATCGAAAGGCAGGAGGCAGAGAGGTAGGCGAGGGCGGGGGATTAGCAAACACGAGAAATAAACACCCTCATTAATAATGAAGAGGAGGAAATTAACTTGCTGTGCGGTGCAGGCTTCGTTACACAAGGAAGAGAAGCTCAATTAGTAAGACGAGGGCCTTCGAGAAGCCGTTATCAGCCGGAATTCGCTCACTGCGGTTCCCTCCCTCACCGACTCTCCCTCAGTGAGCGTGTGTTTTCACACAACCGAGAGCAGACTCCGGCGTTTTCCGGCGCTCAGAACGATAGAGGCCGGCCCCCCGGCCCTTGTCATCGCCGGGAACGACCACCGTCTTTCTCGATAAGGCCAGCTTGAAATTTTGTTGCAAACGTGCCTCAAGGATGGCCTCTTTGACACTATCGCGCCCAAACACAACATCTCCTAGCTAATTAGCCCTGCAGCTAGCATGTTAGTCTCAGAGACTCCATTCCAACACACCAAAGGCTTTTCTTAAAATGTCATCTTGTCCTTCTCTGTGAATCCCTTCTGCAAGGTATTGGAGAAATTCTACTGAAAGGACAGAATGTGTTTTTACAATCAAGACATCATCCTCTGTCATTTTGGCGTCATTTATTTCAGAAAGAGTGAGAGAGAATTGATAGGTTCTAATACCTCTGAATACAGAGTACTTTCTTTTTGAAGGATTGTCTCACAGTACCTTGGTTCACAGCAAAAAAATCTTAAGTCCTATGAAAACAAAATTTCTTAATAAACTCATTATCCAAACCCTCCTCATTTAGTCTACTTTTAAGGCGAATCTCGGGTAATTGACATATAAAATTACATGAATTTAGAATTACACTGTTAAAGGAGTAATTCGTACAATATTAGGTTGCACGATGCAGAGAAAGAATGTGATTGACAAATCGGGTAATCAGATTGCAATATATGATAACTCCGACATTAATGTGTAAACTCAAGTCCAACTATTTTTAAGTTTAAAACAAAAAATAATGGTATATGTATGCTTCTTATGGTCCTCGCTCTTGCTGGGAATACAAAAAAACATCCCTGCAACCTCATAATGTGGAGAAACTAATTGTTATTATACACATATATTCATAGACAAGCACAAGCTGTGTAGAGATGTGCTTTACGCTGAGGCATAAATTATCCCTCAGACATCAGCCGTGCGCATGAACCTGAAGTGAGAGAGAATCACGTGCCCGCATTTTTCTGCTCCGTGGACCATTCTAGCATTGCAACGCTGGTGATATGCTTATGGCAATATGCTACCGTGTTATCGATCCAAATTCAATATTTTTCAGCCCTAATACACTGCTCGGCCAAAAAAAAAGTCACCGTTTGGAAATTAATGAACAAATTCTATAATTAGATCATTATTGCGGTTATTAATATGTTTCAGCTAGCAATAATCAATTTAAGCCTGAGTGATGAAGCGCGTCGCTACTCATTTCTTAAAAAATCATGTCGGAAGACACATCCCTTGATGGTGGAAAAGATGTTACAGTATTTCAGAACGGGCTATTATTGGCCTGTATTTAGCAAAGAAAACCATGAATGACAAAAACAGTATGAGGAATCATTTTCACGAACAAATTTGCCACCACAAAGTCCTGACCTTAAACACATTAAAAGTTTTTGGGATGTGCTCAAGAAAGACCACCGAGTGGTTCAACCATTATGTCGAGAACACAAGATCTCGACCAAAAATTATGGCATTTCTGATCGAAAATAAATGTTCTGGTATTGCATATAGTTGTCAAAAGAATGACAAGACAAATATGCACTGTAATCAAAGCTACAGGGCTTCCAACTAAATATTTGAGTGTGCGACTTTTTTTTTGGCCGGGCATTGTGTAATGCAGTAACACAGAAACCTATAGGAAAACCTGCATTGTTACTGGACTGAAAACCTATATGTCCATTGCACTTAAGACTCTCACTCCTATAGATCCACAATGTCTTCTGTTTCATATCAGATGCAGGGAGTCCTATTATGTTTGAGCCACTTACTGCATTTAGTAATATGAGCCGTTTGCTATTAGAATTCAAAAAGGACTGCTTTTTGATGTATTCCCACTTGCTTTTATCATGGATTTCCATAATGGAATGTTCTAGAGAAAAGGAGAAAGTGCACTTATGACAGGCAGCTCTATAATATTATGATATTCACCGGTCTCCTGCAAATATACAGTGCGTTTCATTCATATAGGGAAGGTCTTTTTTCCTCTGTTACGCTCATTATAGTCTGAACTTGAGAGGGAGAAAGGGCCAGACAGACTGACATTTGGTTTCCTCTGCAAGGGCCTTAGAGAGCAATAATTCGCTATATAAATGAAAGCTGTATAATTTCTCTTCCATTTCCCCGATGCATTATACGGATCACTTTAGATTCGTTCTCCTTCATCTACATTAGCATTCGCACATCATACACAGCAGGCTACATCGAGCGTATTTCGTAAGTATCTGGACTGTGACAAAATTTTGGATTTGAAAACAGAGTGGGAGGTAAAAATGAAGACTTTGAGCTTTAATTTGTGACACTTCCTGTCAGTTATGCAGGAATTTCTGCTCTTTTCATCGAGTGTTACTGTCCAAATAATTATGAACAACACCGAATAGTGTGCTGCACTTTCTCCACATCCAGATGGACGGACTTCCTCAGAAAACTCACAGCTCCTGACGAGGCGTGACGCCGGGCTAGATATTTATTTCAGGAAAATGCATCGTGCTAAACTAAATAAATCTCCTGTTTCCTGGCCATTTTGCCACATCCAATCCACAGCTCAATTTGACAGCTGGTATTGAGCAGGGTTAGACAGCCAAGAAAGCATATCTCACCAGCTACCGAACGAAGCCCTGCATTGTGTGTTTGAGAACTCGACGTTTGATAAGATTGAGGGTTGACAGAGAGGAATTGTTGGCAGAGGGCTAAATTGTTCTGTGCCAAATCAGTTCTTACCTAAATACTTATATGGACACGTGTACCGTTCAGAAAAAGACAGGTAAGAGTAGCTGCCAATCTAAACTGGTTTAAGCAGCCTTTTCAAAACTTCCCACTGGTCACAGTTTACCTGTGGTTGGTGGAAGACGGTTTTGCGGATAGAGTAATCTAGTGGTCAGATTTCTGTCCACAACTCTTGTGGTAAAACTTGCTGTCTCCAAGACTTGGCTGTTCCCCTATTAAACAGTCAGTCTACCATGTAAAACCTCTCAGAAGTGCGAAAAAAGATTAGTTAACAAAGTTTGGTTAAGGTGATATTTTCAGCAGGGTATTTCGGTACACTGGAGATTTTAGCAAGTCTGGGTTTTAAGTTTGGACGGTGGATAGTCGTCAGCTGTGTAAGCTCGCACAGATTGCGTGCGCGAGACGCTGCTATGAAGACGGTATCTGGGGCTTGAAGCTTCTTTGGCAGGCACACTGTCGTAGATGAAGTTGGCTCATCAAACCGTTTTGTGGAGAAATCTAGAGAGACTTCTTGAAAAAAAAAAAAAAGCAGGTATTCAATAAACTGAGTCATGCTATGAACACGAGTCACCGGTTCAGTGTTCAGTTCAATTATCCTCAACTCACTGAACACCAGTTCAATTCAGTTGCATTCAATCCAGTTCAAATAGATGAAATTAAGTTTAATTTGGATCTGTTCAGCTGCGTTTGATTCAATCCAATTTCACTCTGTCCCCACGGGGTAAAAAGCTTTAATCAATTACATCATACTTGTACTAACCGGAAAAAATACACGCACTCAAGGCGCATAATGAATATGTATTAAGAAGGGCAGATGTAAGGATGATACATTTTCTTTTCATGTGCCAGGAGCTTCCTTCCATGGTATAGTTTTTTTTTAATCAACTTCAAATTTCTTAGTCTTGCGCTTCAGTCAAAAATGCTTTCGCAAACCCGCTTGTGCTGCAGCCCAGATTAGAACATGCATATATTTCCCAAAGCTGTTAAAACAACAGCTTTTTTGACTGGTTTCATGGTTTTTAATTTGCCTTTTAGGAGAACGCAGCACGTAATTATAATACAAAGGCCGAGGATTTTGTCAGTAAATGTCAAAACGCTGCAATGAGTGGAAGCCTTCGGCTCTGGTATCTCATTAAATGGCTAACAGTTGATCCTGGCCGTCCCTGAGGGTATTGGGAAGAGCCTAATGACCAGTGTAATTCCTCCGTAAAATGGCCGAGCTTACTGCTAAGTGTTTTAATTCCTTTTTTCACTCATAAGAGGAAATGAATGGCAGTGTGAGCCTCACACAGATATGGATTATGAATAATAGCAGGAAGAGCGCCGCTTCAGTTCACTCAGCTTTGACGATAGTAGTGAAACGAGGGAAAAATCAGGCTTTATTGGTGGTCAGCCTTCGTAAGCCCCCACACATACAATGCATGAACACACACACACACACAATACGTACATGCACACGCCACACGCACACACAATAAATACACACACCCATGCCAACACACACAAGGCACACACAAACTCACACTCACCGTACATACATGCACACAGACATCACACATTTACTGAAATTTACCACTTGTACACAAACTTTCAGATTTACAGATACCGACAGTATTACCCATTTGCGGTTTCACTCACAGACCACACACAGACGCACACAATGCACATACATGTACACAAACACATACTTGCTGTATTGCCCGTGTATAAATTCTCCGTACAGCACACACTCAAGCTACGCAGGAGCACCGAGAGCCGTGAATTGACAGATGCTCTACCTTGAGGGCGCCAACGAAGATGACATAAGAGGTGTTTACTTCTCTCATCTCTCTCTCTCTCTCTCTCTCTCTCTCTCTCCCTCTCTCTCTCCCACGCTTTGTCTCCCTCTCTCTGTCTCTCTGTCTATTAATCCAGGACGTGGTGGTGGTGGGCGAGGAGAACTTCACCACGCCCTGCTACATCCAGATGGACGAGGAAGCGTGCCACATCCTCACCGAGACGCTGGGGACGTACTGCCTGGTGGGCCAGTCGGTCAGCAAGGCCGCCGCCAAGCGCCTGAAGCTGGCCGTTTTCGGACCCGTCTCCAGCACCGCCCTGGAGTACCACATCCGGGTCTACTGTCTGGACGACACGCAGGACGCACTCAAGGTCTGGCGTCAGCGCCTTCCCCCGCTAATTCTGTTCGTCTTGTGTAGATTATCTGAAAATTAGCTCGCAGCATCTCCTCATTTTTTTTTTTTTTTTTGCATCTTGTCCTATTTTTTTTCCAAGCCAGAGGAAGTGTAAATCGCACTGAATTTTGGTTGTTAAAAAACACAAGAATCCTCTAGCCACAGATGGCTTGTGTGTGGGTAGTGGCGGATATGTTGTTTTGTTGCTTTCAACATGTTTTTATAAAAAATTTAGCTATGCAGTCATCGAGCAACTGCATATGGCTTACTCTATTTTAATGTCTGCTGTAAAGGCTGACTGGACTGCGTACTCTCCTTACAAGGCTAGCACTGCACAAATAAACAATTAAAACATGGCTATTGTAAGTAATTAAACAGTGACACAATAGAGACCTGTTCCTACATGGTTCACTCTGTCTTGCTGATTTTAAAATAATTTCTATTGCCCTATCATGCAGTAATCTGGAGTTCATGGCAAAAAGGAAAAATAATTTCGGTGTCCCAATACTTATGTACTGCACTCACTTGTGAGAACAAGCAGTTAATTTCATGACAGTGTAGGAGTAATATGTGGTTGTCCGTCTTCAACACAATGTGATGCATTCCCTGCTGTCTGATTCTGCTTGAGGTTTCCATGTTATGGATCACCCTGGAGAAAAACTGCATCACAAAATGGCTGTTTTTCTGACCTCCCTACAGTCCAGCATCAGAGGAGCTGTTTGATTGGCTTAAAGTGTTTTCATGTCGTGCTTCTGTGATCCTCAGGAGGTTCTGCAGATGGAGAAACAGATGGGGGGAAAGCTTCTGGACGAACCAAAGACGCTTAACTTCAAGGACAGCAGCCATAACCTCCGGCTCTCCGTCCATGACATCCCGCACACTCTCTGGAAGAGCAAACTGCTGGCCAAGTACCAGGTTAGGGCCTGGAACCAACACGCAGCGGCAGGGACAGAGAAGTTCAGCAGTTAGACGGAATTTTTTTAAACCGAGTTAGGCCAGAAAATGGGGTGGAAAATGCTGTGCTGTAATGCAGGTAGTCAATGCTAACCTGTGGGTACATGGTGAGCCTAGATGCACTGAATAACCTACAGCTGTCAAAAGTGTCTTTATGCTCATAATAATCCCAGCTGAACATTGTAAAACAGTCTTAACATTATTGTATACAGTATGCTGTAGGCTTTCACAACACTTTACAGCAAAACAAGAGCTAGGCACATGTGCATTGTATGAACTCTACAAAATAAATTAGCGGCCTAGTTGTCATGTGGAACCAACAGCATGTCACAGACGGCTCTCATCCTATTTGATTAACTCTATTTGGGTGTGAAGTTGGGTGTGAGGGCCCTGGTTTGGAGGTAGACAGTGCAGGATCAGGAGTAAAACCGAGCAGAAGATGCATGAAAGCCCAGAAAATCGCCACGCATGCATGAGCAAAGAGGGAATGAAGACATTTATGCTCACTTTATTGCCTTTTAAATCAAACAACAAGGACATAAAATGTCAGCGGTGCCGCCTAAGTGTGCGCTAGAAATATTCCTGTCTCAAAAACTCCCGGCCCTCATTGCTGAACGGGAACATATATGCGCTCACTTACCAGTTTTATCGTCTCCCGCCGCCGTAATTAGGCTCTGAGGATTTCCACTGTTATTTCTGACAATGTGCCTTAACCTTGAGCCCGCCAAATAAATATTTATCGGCTTTGATGATAGCTAGTCCGGCTCACTCCCACAGAAAACGGATGTGTTCACTCCCAACATTTCAGTTACGGTGCAATGACACGCAATTCAATTGCCGGTTCACTTAATAAGCACAAACCGCTCGCTCGCTGTTTATATATAGCAAGCCTGGTTAAAATGCTGTTACTTTGTGTCTTGATAGCACTATCCATACATTTGTCTGTGAACCACATGCCCCTTGCTGATGGTACATGATGGATGGGCCTATATGTGGGGAGCTAGCGATAAGGACAATTGTGAACATGGCTTAAATTTTTCATTCAAAGTGAAGAAAGAAAGTGAAATGTTCTGTAGTCAGATTCATTTCAGATTGTGTGTGTTGAGGCTCCACTGCTTGGAGTCCTGTTCAGTCATTTGTTGTGATTTTGTGTGTGTGTCTGGTGCTCATCTGTGAGGGCGCACGTATGTGTGTGCCTGCATGCCTTCTTGTATTTATACCAGTGTGAATGCACATGCCTGTATTTTTAAGAATTTTTGATGTCTTCACATTAGTAGCCCTCAATCCTGTTCCTGTAGATCAGCGCTTTAAGGAGCTGTGTCAGGATTACTGCCCATACTCAGAACATACATCCCAAGAAAGTGAATCTGCTTGACTGCATGTCATAATCTGATACTGTCCTTGCCAATCCGACTTCATGTTGAATTGTATTTCTATATTTTAGTCACTCCGGCATTATGCATTTTATATTAAGGAGCTTTCTGTGGAAATTTGAGGATTCAAAGCACAATTTTAAGCTTTAACCAAGAGATACGAAGAATGTAAGCTGGTTACAATCACCAGTAATCATAGAAGAAGAAAAATACCTTCTAGATTTCAACATGCAGTTGAGCGGATTTGCTTCGCTCAAAGTTGAGAGCATGCGCATTAATCGTGACTCAGCTCCTTTAAAAAAGCAAACCTCATTCAACAGCCAGAGATCTCATTGCTGATTAGAAGGATCAGGTATGCTAACCATACGCCAAATTAAGGTTATTGTGAAAACCTACGTGACGCTAAATCTCCAGCAACTGGGCTGATGCCCACTCCGTCACATGACGTTTTTTTGTTCCATCGTGAATGTTTACTTTGAATGCTGAGTATATCCAAATTCACCCTCAGGTAGTAACAGAGAACCTATGTGTGTGTGTGTGTGTGTGTGTGTGTGTGTGCGCGCGTAGGAGATCCCATTCTACCAGGTGTGGAGCGGCTCCCAGCGGACTCTGCACTGCACCTTCACCCTGGAGCGATTCAGCGCCAGCACGGCCGAGCTCGCCTGCAAGCTGTGCGTCCGTCAGGTGGAGGGGGAGGGGCAGATATTCCAGCTCAACAGCACTTTGTCCGAGGTGAGTCCCTCGGCCCCCCCCGCCGGCCGTCACGCGCAGCGAACCTCGCACTAACAACCGGACCGGCTGGACCGTTTCCCGTCCTCAAATAAAACACCCCTTTTCTGTAACAACTTGTCGTGACATCGCCCGTCCTGACAAATTGTTGGAAGCACCGCCATAAATACCAGCTTGGTGAAGCTCTCAGTGTCAAGCTTTTGTTGGGACTGGCGCAGATGTGGATCAATTCCGTTCAGCGGTGATAACTCTGGTTTCGATTCCTCTGGCTGCCTTGAATAATTTGTGGTTCTAGTTACCGAACCACAAGCCATTCTAGCACTGGCTATTTGAGTCCTTTGGAATCTTGTTTGCGTCTCCATCTTGCTCTGGAGACTGAATAAGCAAAGTGCTACTGGTTAGACCTCCTTCACCCGGACTCATGCTGGTAATTAGCACTGAAATTAACAGGAATCACCTGAGGATATGCTTTTTGTAACTGGGGTTTCTATACTTCAAAATGAAAGCCATTTTTCAGGAGTGCCTCAGACATTTTGATTACCTCCTGATATAAAATCCCTCATTGTCATACACCTTATTTTGGCTCACCCTATCCCGATGTACATTATCCTGCAACCCACTATTATGACTTATCTTGTCCCAGCAGACTCAATCATGGCACGTCACGTCCTAAAATAATGTATCCTGTTCAGACATAAAATACCCTGTTCTGACACGCTCTGTTTTCAACATGGCAGAATCCTTATCTATGGGCCCAATCACTCCCTTTCCCTCTTCACAAATTATGTAATCTACACCACTATTCACTGAATATCTTCTCATGAAAATCTATAGTCTGCTTCCTTGTCACAGAAATGTATATTCACTTAGTTTCACAAACATGATAACACTGTTATTACAACTCCCCTGCCACCTCTATCATTGTCGGCTCATTATTACTGCAAATGCGCGTCATTATTTAATAATTCAAAAGCTGTCGCATAAATTCTCAAACAAAAAGTCATTTCCATTCCTCAGGAAGACAGAGACTATCTTGAAAAGGAGACGCAGTCAATATGATAAGGGCGCTTCGCGGATCGCATTAAACAAATGCATTGAATTATGGGTATAATATTCTCACGGCGCGCCATTCGGCGGCGAGTTCTCTGAGATTGGCTCTATCGATTCCGTTGCCGTGGAAAGCTGTTTCCCGGCGGAGTCGAGCATCGGGACGCGTGCTTTGGCTTCGTCTGCGGTGTTCTGTGCAAGGTAGTGAAGGTGTGTGGGAGTGTAGGTTGAATTTGGGGATTGGAAAGGCTCGGGTAAAATGCAGTTGGCATTCAGTATGCCCGTGCTGGACAGAGGTGGTAACAAGGGGCTGTTACGAGTTCCAGATGCTGCACGCGCTCTCTCTCTCTCTCTCTTCCCTGTGATATAGAGTCACAGTGTGACGAAAGTTTGTTTGAGGCTTCGTTAGCATTATTTTAGTCCTGGTTCCAACGGTTCAGTGTCTACAGAAGAATACTGCCGTAATCACATTGGACTGATTGGTGCACACAGAAATCCTTTCAAATCGTTCGTAACTGGTGGTAATGAAGCTTTTTAAGCCTCTCATGCCAAAAATCTGCGTTTCTCATTGACTGCATTTACACGCACAATAATATTCCACAACTATTCCACCATTATACCAAATAGGACCATATTCTCAATTCCATTGCGGTCAAGCAGCACATTCCACTGGGACATTCAGAATTAGGCCTTATTCTCATTTTCAGATTCTGAATTGTGGGTTGTGCTGATAAAAATTCGGGTTTTAGGAGCACTCTTTGGTTATTCATTCAGTAAATTCAGAATATTCTTCTCAGTGGAGGGTTTATACCACAGTTTGTGACGCACGGTTGCCTGTTTACAGTCAGCGAAGCCCACATCTGTGGCCAAAAGGAGAATCATGTCTACTTTAAGACATTATGAAGACTTGAATATCAACAGGCTTTTGGATATGTAAAAATATCTCAGTGTACAACATTTTCAAGAAAGTAGTCAAGCGAATGAAAGAGGGCGGTTGTGTTCGCACTGGTTGAGTAAGTCCACCACTGTTGGAAAGCTTTGGAAAAGCCATATATCAAAGAGAATACTCACAGCTGCATGTAAACAGAAATACTAGTAGAATAGGAATATTCATTTTCACAAGCCATGTCAAAAAGCTTTGCTGGAATATTGTCTTTTTCAAAATAGGGCCGAAAAAAGAAAATATTTTTTGCACGTAAACGTGGTCATTGAAGTCCATTTAAAACTTCAAATTCACTCTGGCAAATTATTTTATTTTTGACCGTATGATTTCTTTCCATGGAACCAATTACTCTAAGGCTGTTCTGTGGAGCTTCAGACCGGCGAGTTGCTGGTGCCCACGTCATCACCAGCTCTCGTAGTGATAAACAATGTCTCCGCCCGCTAACAGGATATGGCTCGATGCTGTGGAAACCAAATGCATTGAACGGAGCGGAGCGTTTTCGATGGTCCTTGAACACTGGGGCCTGTACCTCTCTCCACTCCACCGTCTTCTCTGAAAGAGGCCTAGCTACGCTGAGAGGCTGCCATTGTCCTACCTCCGCGGGTAAAAATGTCCCGGTAATAGGCAGCTCTCTAAATTAATTATCAGGGAGGTCGGAAATCACTTGGAAGTAGCAGTACTCTCTACCTGCGTCAGACGAAACGTCATTCAGCCCCCTCCGTCGTTCAGCCGCATTTAGTGATGCGTGAGGTAGGTGGTCGGAAAGGTTCCGGATTTGCTAATCAAAAAAAGGGTTACTTCTTTTTTGAGCTTAAATAAAGCGAAACAAATTGAAATGAAATAATTGAAGCTCATTTTGTAAACTTGGCGTAAGCAGAGAGGCATGGCGCATCCCATGGCAATTTTTTTTTGGTTCTGGTCTAGATTTGAACAATAAGTTTAAGGTTACAGAGCAAACTGTTAGCTTTTATTTTGATGGTCTTTGCGCACATAAAGGGTGAACTACAGAATTTCATCACCTGGTTTACATTGCACCTGTTGAAATTCTGCACTTATACTACATTCTAAAGCAGTGGATCATACATGAGATGAAAGTGTTCAATCTGAAAGTGCAATAAGCTTGTGCCTGTGTTTAAGCTGAGGCACTAAATGGAGAAATTTTTAACCCTTAGAGCTCTAGATGCACATATTGTTACTCAATGATGCAAGTTATTAAAATTAAAGCTGTTGAAAACCTGCAGGGGAGCTCTTTTAAATATGTCGCCACTTGATAGGTTTTCAACAGCATAAGGTAATTAAATTTGTATGTATATTTTATAAAATTTATTTCAGCGCTATAAGGGTTAAATTTGTATCAGTCGAATTAGCATTTTTCAGAACCATGGAAACAGCCGTTAGTGACATGGAAGGGCACAGACTGATTTAAGCGAGCATCGTTTCCCAAACACATCACTGTCATGTATATATGTATTTCAGAGCTGTGCTGTATTAATTAGTATCCCCATTAACATCCTGTGCAGGAAATTGCTGTAGCAGCACTCTGAGACTGTAAAAGGCTGAGCTGTGTAATCACCTCTTTGTTTATTGTTGAAATTCATCAGGGAGGGCATTTATAATGAAGACGGAGATAAGGGTCAGATAGAGAACTGGAATTAAAGGCTCATCATTCATCCCTGAGTGGTGTGTATGAAAGGAGGGGCCGGGGACGGGTGCGTTTGTGCGAACTTGTGAGTGTGTATTGTGATTGTGATTGTGAATGGGTGTGTGTGTGTGTGTGTGTGTGCGTGTAGCGTGTTTACCTACCCTTGTGGCGGCCAAATGTCCCCATAAAGGCCCATTCACACCAAGCGCGGATTTCCATGCGGATTATTCGCGCGGATTTTTATAGGAGTTAATTCCATGGGCTCTAATGTAAGCTTGCACACCAAGGCGGAATTTCCGTGCGGCAGAAAAAACATCCGCACGGACTTAAGCTTCTGCGAAAATCCGCCTGCGAAATTGTACTTTTAGCCAATGAAATGATTTGTTTTTATTGATGTCACAGCATTCGAACCTTTTGATTAGCTACATAGCTTGTATTCAGTTAACACTGAAATTTAGCATGACATCTTATAGCTGTGTGCACAGTTAGTTTACTTTTTCATAGTAGTTAGAGATCTAGATAATCATAGTTTGACTATTATTTTTTTTTTTTTTTCGATTAATGTTTCATATGTTGAATACTAGTGCACCAAATCACGAAGCTGTGCGTCGCTGAGGTGCAAATTATGACAACGCTTCGTCTGGGTTGGACAAGTTAAGTTTATTGAAACAGCCCCAGGTCCGGGCATCAATGAGGAAAACGTTCGTTGGCTACGTCAGTGCAAAAGTAGACTGCGAGGCTAGTGTTATGGTTCAGATACATACAA
Organism: Gymnothorax javanicus; assembly: GCA_029692085.1. Taxonomy (NCBI): domain Eukaryota; kingdom Metazoa; phylum Chordata; class Actinopteri; order Anguilliformes; family Muraenidae; genus Gymnothorax; species Gymnothorax javanicus. The sequence goes on from CM056194.1 coordinate 11,020,702, forward strand.
ACAATGTCATCGTCGCTGCTGCTGCTATCATGGTTCATTTAGGTTAAATTATAACTCGCGTATTTGTTTTTCCACTTTAGCGGAATTGGAACACAAGAACGCGAAATTTCGCACCGAGTTCGGTGTGAATGATTTAACGCAGAATTTTTGTGCTGCGAATATTCCGCAAATCCGTGCCGCTTTTCCGCTCCGCCCCGGTGTGAATGGGCCTTAAGACATAGAATTCCAGATTTCTTTGTACTTGTGGGGACATTTTCAGGTTCCCATCAAAAAAGTTGAGCTTTTTTAGGGTCAGGGGTTAAAGGTTAGGGTTGGGTTAAGGTTAGGGTCAGGGTTAAGTATGCAGTATTCAGGGTTAAAGCCAGGGAAAGGGGTTAGGGGTTGTTTATGCCAAATTCGAACCCTACCATCCGAATGTCACAGCAGATACTGAGACTCATCAGACCAGGCAATGTTTTCATATTCTTCTTTATTCCACTTTTGGTGAGCCCGTGCGAATAGTAGCCTCAGTTTCCTGTTCTCAGCTGACAGGAGAGGCACCTGATGTGGTCTTCTGCTGCTGTAGCCCATCGGCTTCAAAGTTCGACGTGTAGTTCGTTCAGAGATGCTGCTCTTTATACCTCAGTCGTGACGAGTGGTTTTTTGAGTTACTGTTGCCTATCAACTCGAACCAGTCTGGCCATTCTCCTCTGACCATCAAAAAAGCGTTTTAGCCCAGAGAACTGCCGCTTACTGGATATTTTGTTTTTTTCAGACCATTCCCTGTAAACCCTAGAGATGGTTGTGCGTGAAAATCCCAGCAGATCAGCAGCTGCTGCAATACTCAGACCAGCCCATCTGGCACAAACAACCATACCCACGTTCAAAGTCACTTAAATCACTTTCCTCCCCATTCTGATACTTGGTTTGAACTTCAGCAGATCCTCTTTAATATTTCTACATGCTGAAATGCAGTGAGTTTCTTGAATGTGATTGGCTGATTAAATATCTCTGTTAATGAGCAGTTGAACAGGTGTGCCTAATGAAGTGGCTGGTGAGTGTGTTTAAAGGCCATCTCTCTGTTGCCCCCTGCAGGACACTCAGAGCATTGACACCTCGCTGATGGACCCTGCCAGTAACATCACCACTCTAGTGGGACCCAATGCCTTCCGCATCCCCCTGTCCATCCGGCAGAAGCTGTGCGGCAGTCTGGACGCCCCGCAGACGCGTGGGAACGACTGGAGGATGCTGGCACACAAACTTAACCTGGACAGGTGGGGACTGGCACTCTCACGCACACTCACACACACACACACACTTACACATACACACACACAAGCACACACACACTCAGATCGACAGACACACTCACACACACACACACTTACACATACACACACACAAGCACACACACACTCAGATCGACAGACACACACACACACATACACACTGTCACACAAGCACGCACGCACATACAAAGTATACAAACACACATACACACACACACACGCACACACAAACATACACACACAAAAGACAAAGAGACGCACAGTTGCACACCTGATTCAGTCACATTGGAAAGGCTCATCTTGAAACCTGAGAGCACACTCACAAAAATCTGCATGCACACACTGCAAAATAAAGGCTTAACAAGTGTAAATGAATCTTTCTTATCCTGAAGAGAAAATATCAGCCTGTTTTGCTTGTAATATGCGGTTTGCGGTTTGTAATATGTGGTTAGCACTACTGCCTCACAGCAAGAAGGTTGTGGGTTCGAATCCGGCCTGGGACCTTTCTGTGTGGAGTTTGCATGTTCCCCCCGTGTTTGTGTGGGTTTTCTCCGGGTACTCCGGTTTCCCCCACCTACAAAAACATGCATCATAGGAACACTCCTACCAGTACCCCTGACCAAGGTACTGGCTTTAGAACTGGAGTTGGTCCCCGGGCGCTGCTCTGTGGCTGCCCACTGCTCCTAACTATAGGATGGGTCAAATGCAGAGGACAAATTACCCCACGGGGTTCAATAAAGTGTATCTTATCTTATCTTATCTTATCTTATCTAGCTACCTGCACAAGCCCTTTCCACTTTCTACTGCATCAATCAACAAAAACAAAATAAAAGGATTTTTACAGGGCCATAAAATGTCCTGGAAAATAGCACATTTTCACACATCGCAGAGCCTTAACCACTTTGTCCAGAAAACAAATACTGCCAATTTTTCCCTATTATGCATGAATCTGTTTAGGCTTTATAACTCAGTATTTGTGTCACTGAGAGACTGGAAAATTATTCCAGTGAAGCAAGACATTTGGAAATTCAATTACAGAATTATGTACGAATTAAATTTTGGAATTTACGGACGGCGGCGTCTATATCTGTGCAAAGGGGTAAATGAAGGTAGGCTTCCAACATCGTTTCCAAAGGCAAATTCAAGCACATTTCCAGCATATTTGACCTTCCCAGCACCTCACAGCTGTGGTAGATTACATATTCATCAAAGTACTCAGTCAGATGGCCATTTATTGTGAAAATAATGCTATTAATGTTACAATTTTGTGCATTTTTTGGCATTTTCTTCAAAATCAAACGATGAAAACACCGCATTAAAATTCAAGCGTTTTCAAAGATTTCCAGCATTTGTGGGAACCCTGTGAAGACCTCAGCCTCCCTCATTTAACTGAGATGCGCTAACGAGCGGCGAGCCTGCAGTCACGAAAGCTGTGCGTGGCGTTTGGACGGGTAAACGAGCGGACGGAGTGGGGGGAGTGAGACGCAGGGAGAGAAAAATGGAAGGATGGAGAAAGGAGAGCAGACCGCGGGGGTCCTTCACGCCCTTTCTTCCTCGTCGCATCTTCGGGGATAAACCGGGCTAACTGCGTTTGCTGCTATTGAGTTCATATCCCAGCAGGAGTCGGCTTATCGGAGGAAACAGAGAGAGTGGGAGCTGGGGGTGGGGGAGGGGTGTTTTGGTGATGTTGGGAAGAGGGGGCGCTTGAAAAAGGGATCGCGGGGCGCTTCAATCCCAGCATCCCCCTCTCCGTCACTGCGCGCGGCTGTGGACATAGCTGCGAATTGCGTCCGAGCACCGGCGAGGTGTTTATCGTGACCATCTGTTTCGCGCCGCGCAAGTCCACATGAGACTCAGTGCGGGCGGTTTTACGGCGAGCATACGATTAAATCGCGAGGACGCAAGACGTGGGCTGCACAGTTTCCATGGTTTTTCGGCCCTAAAAATGTCTTCGGCAACTGGTATGACACTTTGTCTGCGGCATTTTCCTTCGAATGCCAGTGAGATGGTTTCTTAGCAAAGGCATCAAGTGGGATTTAATATTTGCATCCAAACTCATGTTTCTTTTAAATTTTTTATAACATGGCCCTCTCCGTGGGTTTTTAGAGTAATTTTTGTTTGACCAGGTGATAGTTTTGATTACTGTTAAATCCTGTATGCCAAGTGAAATGATTAGAAATATGCTCTATATCTGGCCCCTCTCGTTTTTGGCATGCAAGATGACTGTTCTTGTCTATAATTCAGAGATAAGCCAAGAACTCTTTGCCCTGGCGGTACTAAGTGTTCAAGTCAAAACTTATTTCTCAGCCAAAACAATAAAATGGCAAGGCCATTGGACTAGGTGCCTTCTGTGAGGGGAAAGAGGTGTGGGAAAACTATTGGGATGTGTCACTAAAAGACCAGCTTGTGTGATGTGAGACTTAGGAGTGCTCTGGTGAGAGTTCTCCGATTCTCTCGTTCGGTTTGCAAACAAATGCTTTTCCAGGTTCAGGAGGCTCGACCTCCCCAGTAGAACGCTCTGCTCTAATCACCTGAATTTGTTAATCAGCACAATTCTTCAGCCAAGAGGTAGAACTAATTAGCAGAATCTGCCAGCTAAGGAATACATGGTTGGAGGTTGGCTCCCAGACTGCAGCTCATACCCTTCTTGCATGAATAGGTGACTAGAAGCTGAAGCTCATGTAGCATAGGTGGCGTTAGAGGTGGAGTGGAGGTGAAAATCTCCTGTTTTATACAGCAGAAATGAGCTCTGTTTCAGGCAGGACACTTAACGTACATCAGGTTTAACGATTTATTACAGGACAACATGCATTTGAGTTTGGCGGCAGCTGTGCTCGAGAGATGCTCTGGAACAATCTGAGCGTGATACAGACAGTCCATGAGATCACAAACCCCCCGGCAGAGCCTGAGATTCTTCGTCTTTAAATTAATGAACATAACGTGAACACATTGTGCTCATGATGATCAGTGTGATTTGTAAAGTCGCCCCTTCTTGTGTGTTCTTTGTGCACATGATCCAATCCAGCCAATTTCTCAAAATTCTGAGGGAAAATTAATGTTATAAACCTGGATGTTAGACCTGTGCGCATAAGCAAACGGGCATTTAGAAAGCTTAACATCGCTCTTGGCTTCAGTTCATCATGAATTGAGAGTAGCAGCATGCTCCCAGACTGACGAGGGGGCTGGATTTGCTCAAGGGGTCCCGAGGAGATCACTCATTTTCTGATAAATCCTCAGGCAGCAAAGACCTGCACTTTGATATGAGCGATTTTAATACTGCGCGGTCCTGTAATGCTGTGACGCTTTTTTTTTTTTTTTAATTCTCCAACACATTAATTCAAATTTGTTTAAAAATTGTGAATATGAGCTCATAAAGGAATCAGTCTGCTGTAATTTGTGGTGATATAAAGCAACATTGTGTAAAGGGAATGCTGGCCTTTTTATGGGCAGACATTGTACATTGTAAATATTATTCCGCTCATAGTGTTTGCCAAGTCTATTCAGTGGCAACATTATACGAATAATTGGAATAGTTTATTCACATAGGGTGCTTTGTTTTAAGTAGCAATGGAGAATAGCATACAGCTCATCAATTAAAACTTCTGTGAATGTATCATCCGTTGTAAACTGGGGGATTTTTAGCTTTTAAATTCTTTATTTTTTATACTATAAATTCATTTCTGGTACTAAAAGGATGTTTAAAATATACTTAAATACTTCATAACTTAAAGTTATTACTGTATATATTAGCGTAAATGCCCCAATGGGTGCAAGTGTCCCAGTTATACAGTTGATATGATAGGAATTTGCAGAGACTATGCAAACCTCCCTGCAGAAAATTTGATCCTTATCAGTCATAAACTTGAAACTTTTTTTCAGGATTAATTGCTGATTTTAGCTGGATGACCTGCTGTTCACCAGCTGAGCACACCTCAGTTAGCTACTCAGTTGGATAGCTAGGCCGCGATCAGCCTTAACCACCCATTTATTATACCGGCTTAACCAGTTACGGACCACCTAGAAATAGCAACAGACCAGCTACCAGCAGCTTGTGTTGAAAGTGCAGCAGAAACCAGCTTTTGAGTTCCATCTGGTCTTTCCTGGATAATTCAGCTGGATTGGAAGGGCTGACTTGTTATATCACTGTCTACAGTCACTCTCAGTGCCATTTGATAACAGATGCGCAATCAAGTGCGCTCTAATCGCCTTCCAAGAGAAGAGCCTAGCTCAGATGCACATCTCCACTGACTCCAGTAAATGTTATTCTCAATGAATCTGCTCACATCTCTACTGACTCCAATAAATGTCCTTCTCCCTGAATCTGCTCTCATCTCTACTGACTCCAGTAAATATTCTTCTCTCTGAATCTCATCTCATCTCTACTGACTCCAATAAATGTCCTTCTCCCTGAATCTGCTCTCATCTCTACTGACTCCAGTAAATGTTCTTCTCTCTGAATCTCATCTCATCTCTACTGACTCCAGTAAATATTCTTCTTTCTGAATCTCATCTCATCTCTACTGTCTCCAGTAAATATTCTTCTCCCTGAATCTGCTCTCATCTCTACTGACTCCAGTAAATGTTCTTCTCTCTGAATCTGCTCTCATCTCTGCTGACTCCAGTAAATATTCTCTCTGAATCTCATCTCATCTCTACTGACTCCAGTAAATATTCCCTCTGAATCTCATCTCATCTCTACTGACTCCAGTAAATATTCTTCTCTCTGAATCTCATCTCATCTCTACTGACTCTTGTAAATGTCCTTCTCTCTGTATCCGACAGGTACCTGAACTACTTTGCGACGAAGTCCAGCCCGACCGGAGTGATCTTGGATCTCTGGGAAGCGCAGCACTTCCCGGACGGAAACCTGAACCGGCTGGCGGCCGTGCTGGAGGAGATGGGCCGCAATGACAACACCATGCCCACCATGACGGAACACTGACGGCCCCGCTCGAGGGAGGGAGGGACGGGTGTGTGCGAGCGACTCGCGGACGGCGATGACCGTGATCCCTCGTTTAGGCCGGCAGAGACTACCGCAGTTGCACCCCTAAGAGTATTTTAATGACTTGCAGGTTACAGAAAAATCGTGTGATCTTTTAATGAGTTGGGCTTAGCGTCGGCACTCATTTTTTAAAAAGAAAACCGCAGCTGGAAAAAAAAAAAAATTTGAAAATGAACCAGGCAAATACAGCGAAAAAGAGGATCTACTTGTTAGCCTTACCTGTACGTTTCTTGGTACAGTCTTTGTTTTTCCTTTATACAGTTTCTTAGGGAACGACTATTTCTGCCGTCCGTGTATGTGGACGACCTCCTACACCGGAGCTTACTGCGCGTAGGATACTCAGTAACAGGGGAGGGTGCGAGTGGCTTTGTTTAGAGAGTCAGAGAAATGGAATAGATGATGAAGGCTGTGTCTAATGGCTTATCATCACCCTCTTCCTTCCTCTCTTTGCCTCCTTTCCTCGCTCCTAGCGCCACCTGGGGGGAGTTAAGGAAAGGAGCGGAGAAAGGGATGGTAAGATGGAGAAATCCAGAAAACCTGAATTGGGCGAAAGTTAAACCCTTGCTCTTTCGACCGTCAGCTCGAAGTCTCATCAGTTACGGTGGCAGACGCTTGACCGGTACGGATAGGATGCTCTTTGGTTTCCTAGCCGAAGATATCTCGGGGAAGGTCTTTTTTCTCTCTCCCCTACAAAGAACATTTTACTGGTAGGGATGTCCTTCAAGATGGTGGATGTCAGTCATTTTCCAGGTCAGGCTAGGAGGCAGGGAACGTGGGAATGAGTAAGCGACTGGAATGTGCTCAGGGTGGGAGTATGGGGTGGGGGGTATGGAGGCGTGGTCAGGGGGTTGGGGGGGTGGGTTTAGATCAGGGGTGTGGTCACCCCTGACAGTGCAGGTGTCTGATGAGAGAAGCAAACACAGTATTTCTCTCCTGCATCACTGCTCCCCCTCCTCTCCCCGTCCGCATCAGACCCTACGCTTGTCCTTTTTCACATTTATATCCAAGGACACTCAAGTACTCAGTTCATACATATATTCACATATATGTATGCGTTTCACATTTATTTATATGCATTTATAATTTTCTTCCCTTTTCAGTTAGTATATGCAACAATATATTGTGCCTGTTTATCTTTTTTCTTTAACTTCATTTGTATTACATTTGTTGTTCTCTGGCGCCACCTAATGGACATATTGATGAGCCTCTTCAGAAACAACGCGCCCTCTTTTTTCTAAACACAAAATGTCGCAACACCGTGTAAATAGACATTTAAAGTGCTTTGTAATACCGATTTATTGTTTATTTTTTAACATTATCATTGTTGTTATTTTTTTTTTTTTTTAGCTCAGTTGGGGTGGTTGGGGAATGTTTTCTTATCCTGAGTTATAGTTTTGTTTGCGCATCAAATAGTCGAACAGAGGTGCTTTCAAGCGCTTGCCATTTCTTTAACCGTGTAAAGTGTGCCGGTCCGGGTCAGGACAGCGTTCATTTTCATTGAGACGAGAGCATCGTGAAAGTGGTTGTTTTGCTCTGGGCGTCCAAAGTGAACCTTAAATACTCAGACGGCTTTTCCCATTAATACCAAGAATTATAACAGAGGTGACCGTCAGTTAAAGGCAATATGCTAATCACCGGTTCTGTTTTTAAAAGAATCTTAACTTATTCCCTTTTACAAATTTAATTCGTTAAGGTGATTAGATAATAATGTTTGGAAAGGAAAAATTAATGGACTACTTTAAAAGTTTAATCTTAATCCCTAGTTTGCATCAGTGAAAAGGTAAAGAATTAATTTGATTTTCGTAGGAATATTTCCTTTGGATCGGATCACATTAGCGTTGCTTGGCATTTGCATTTTCCTAAATCAAACCAGGTTTTATCCTGTACATTTATGCTCAAAGCAAATCATTTGTTCAGTCAAGTTCATTATCATTTATTTATGTTACTACTTTTTTGCTGCTTTCACTACTTTTATTATGTAAATTCAGAAAAATTGATCCAATCCAGTATTCATCTTACAACCGTTTGTGACCTTGTGCTTGCGGTCGTTACTTGAGGTGTTTTTGGAAATTATGCAACTAAACAAACAGAAAAATCCCAGGAAAGAATCACATTTGGTCATTACATTTGTAAATGTGATCAAAATTCATAATTCTTCACGCAAGCAAGAAAAGCAAGAAAAAGAACAAACTTCCTAAATGATCACACCACAGGTTCCTCTTATGCCTGTTTTAATAGTCAATTTCCCTGAACCACTGACTCTGACTTGCTTTCTAAGGTACTTTTCGCAGGGTCACAGATCACTGAAAGAATAATGATGAACGTTGGTGTTTATACATTCCAATTTTAAAGGTGAATATGTGTGTATACACGCACACACTCAATAAAAGAAAATAATTGAAAAGAAAATAGATCAATTATCATCTTAGGAGTTGAATTTATATTTATTTTTATTCTCATATCAGCAAATTACAGAACCCCTCTATTATTGACTCAGTACAAGAATGAAGATCCAGCCCCTAACGCTGCCGTGCACGTACTGTACTCACTTACTGTAATGATATTCTACACCGTGCCCAGTAGGGGGAGCCAAGTTTTACACTTGAAAGTTTGTAGGATACCCACTGAAGAAAGCATCTTTTAAAAATCAAGTCTTTGAATTCAGCAGATTTTACACGTTGATTTTGAATTTGAAATAACGACCAAGCTTTCAGAGTATTTTGAAGTTACGGACATTTGGAGGCATTTTTTTGAACCTCTGGAGTCATTTTTCAGAGAAGCGAGATGAACGGTCTGAATTTTCTGGATCGTTTCACCGTATTTGTTGCCACGCTCAGCTGTCCTGTTTCACCAGGTATTCTGCAGCTACATGCAGGGAATTTCAGTCGGTGTGAAACTCATTTTACCCTTAAAGTGCTGAAAAATACAGGAAAGAGGGGAGGGACCCCGCGAGAATAAAATATTGTGTTTAGATAATGAAGTATGTAAATGCATCATGATGTACAGATGTCTTCTACCAGACATATTTTTACCATTCGTTTCAGTATATTTAACTGCAGTAAACGTTCAGTAGTTTGTAATTTTTTTTTTTGTCCATTTTATTTTCTCTTTATAAAAGCTGTTTCTCAAGCTGTGTCTACTATGCAATCCTGGCATCCTTTATACACAAAATGTTCTAATAGACCAGTGCTAGCAAGTGCATTACATGAGCGTTATTTTACCGTTTGCGATGAATATTATTTGTGAAGTGAGGATGTGAACCACCCTTGTTTGGCACGCTTCATGACTGATACTTGCAAATGCTTGCATCTCCTCTGTCAAGTTCTGTAAAAAGTGTAAGAAAGAATTTTTAAACAAGTAATAAATTATATTTATAAGCAACTCTGAACATTGAGGAAATCTTGTCTTTCTTATGGTGCCATGATGTCATGTTTTCTATTCATATTTATTCCCACCACTGACCCTCCTATTATGTTCAAATTAATAAACCATTTTTGGTTTGAGGTCAGTTTGATCCCCATAATGTAAAACTTCATAAGATGTTTGTAACTGAAAGTGTTACTCAGTTACTCAATCTCCTCTCAGCTCATTTATGCCTGTCTACTGACCATTGTAATAAACACGACTCTCCCATCCTCCCCTTATACATTAAGCATTGATTTGACATGATGATAGCAAAATGAATGGAATGAATGAGAAATTAATTGAACATGCCCCCAGTCTTTAAGGCAACATTACAAAGACAAAATTGAAATGATGGTTTTTTGTAATAATTGATCCTGGGGTCAAAATGACCCAGACAATACTGATACTTACAACGTGAACAGAACATAAAATATTTTTTTTGAGTCATATTCATGTTTTACCCGTAAAGTTAGGGAAAAAAATCTAGCTGGAAAAAAGTATGTTAACCATGTTTTTAGAGACACTGAACATAAAATTGACCCGGAGCATAACAGGAGGATTAACTGTCACGCAGTGTGTGAATAGTTCTTCGTGGTTGTGGTTTTTCAGACATTCCCAGCGTTACTGCTCATCATTGTGACCATTTTACGAGATCATTTCTAAGGTCCAAACTGTTGGTGTAATGCAGGTACTGCCGGAGAGCATGAGAGCGGTCTTGCAAAGTGAGCGTGAAACCTTTCGGTAGCTTCAGACAATAGCGAGAATAGAACGCTCTCTAAAAGAGAACAGGTTTGTGGGGGAGGTGAGACTATTATTATGGGAGACATCAATTACCCTGCTATTAATTGGGAAATGGTGACAGAACGTAGAAAAAAATGAGGTCGAATTTCAGACATTATAACTGACTATTTATTATAGAGGAAATGGAGTCATTTGGGACATCATTCCGCCGTTAGTTTTGATTTATTTTGGTCAATTTAGAGAACCTCCGCCATGACCTGAATTTTTCATTGTACACCTTCTTATTTAAGCAAAGTGCTGATAAATTTAAGCAATATGGACTGAGTGCAACTTCCTGATTGCAAGACTGATTGAAAGACGGAGCAGGTTCAAAGAGGTCACACTTAGCACAGCGTAAATTTAGTCCGCTGTTGTGCAAGTTGAAAAAGCGGTCTGCTCAGGGGATGACCAAAGCAATACAAACGGGTTTGAGAAAACAAAATAAACGTTATTAACCAAACATAATTGTACAGCACTCTGGTCAGACCATTTTATTTGACTTTATTCTTGGAAAATACCCAATCACATTGGTAACTGGTCAGGGTTCCAACACAGAATGGTTCCCCAGCCTAGTGCAGGGGCGCCCCTGTGTATGCTGGTTTTAATTATAATCACAATTGCGATCGTAGGATTTTTTAGAAGCTGATCATTTGTCTTAATGAGGTGTATTTATGTTTAGAGCAGTTATTTGTCCTCTTAAGCCACATTTTGATGGATATTCTGAATATATCCATTCTATGAAGACAATATACACATTGTGATTAACTTATCAGAAGAAACAATCAGTAGGCTTTTGATTAGTGAAACTATCATTAAGAATTTAAAGATAAAATGAATCATAATGAGTCTGTAAGGGTTGTGCTTCGTACACAGTTCAGGTGCACAGAGGACAGGAAGTTGAGGACTGGACTCTGGTGCAGGGATGGCCTTGGTAGTATTTATTCTGCCTACTGTGCAACAGAAGGCATGAACAAAACAGTACAAAACAAACAGGAATTGAGGTGGTTGAATAAAAACATAATTGGTAATACAAACACTGAGCACAGACTGCAGTAACAATGTACTAAAGTTTGTATTACAAACAGAAAACAAACAGGAAGCGAAGTTCCTTAATATAAAGAGCTGGTAAAAACAATTAACAACACTTAGAGTATATACTGTATACTCGTGAAACACGGGGATCACTTAATCAATTAATCAGGTACGAGACTTCGCAATGACTAAGTGCGAGTATCGGTCATAAATAGCACATTTCTACTACACAGTGGAAATGAGAAACAGTTGCAAGTAATAATTGAATGACGTGAGACTTAGGAGACTGGTGAGCTGGACGGCTGGAGACGTGCTCTTACAGAGTCAGACCTTTTTGGCTTTATTTTTGCGGTTTTTTTTTTTTTAGGAAAAAATTTCGGAAAGAAAATGAAAACTTCCGTTCAGAAACCTAATTAGCCGCTTATTGATTAGTAACAGTCTTAGATTTGATCCGTTCAAACATACTGCCACCCTGGCTTACTTACTCGGAATAAAGCATCGTAAACGCAGGATGAACACTGAGCTTTTAAACAACATGCAATTCAAAGCCATGACTGTCATAACATGGTTTAACCCCTTAACTGTCACCTGCATTTTCTCACATTTGGCTCAGCCCTAATTAGGGTCCAGTGACAGTTCAGGGGTTAAGAAAACCTCCCTCAAACCTGTAAAGCAACTACATTAAGAAAAATTAACAGCTTATTAAAATTCTGGGATGTAATCATGGTTGGAAGAAAAACCAGAATACACAGTGGGTCCCCAGGACCGAGTTTGTGAACCTCTGCCATAGACGATGCATTAAGCCTGTGAAGATGGGGTCCCAAAATGGATTTACCGGCTACTGTCTTGTTGGTCAGTAATTTTCTGTTTGAGTGTTCCCTGCCAGCTTGCATGCCTGTATTCTCAGATGTTTCCTCTGCTTGCCAACCATCATATCTATTCCTCAACATGCGCTTTATACGGTGGCCATATGTGCCGTGGGTGGATAAGTCTGACCGAGAGCCGAAAGTTCAGATCTCAGCAGCTGTTCCAGGTTTTCGCAAATCTGCTCAGCCATATTGGCGAACTTGTAACCAGTACTTTCTCTAAATTTTTCTTTGAGAGTGATGCTACTTCCAAAATATCAAATAGCTTCTTAGGAGTACCCACTGTAAAAAGGTGTACAGCACTGATAAAATAAGATGAAATAGTCGACCATTTCAAACCACAGGCGATTACAGCACGTGGTACATTGGACTCGTATCGCTTAATATTTCATCTACAGTCTATGGTTTATGTCATGAGGTGGTCACAAGAGCAAGTGATCTTAACTTCGTCAATGGGGTTCACTACAATCATTATTTTACAATGTTCAATAAATTACAGACAGCAGTATTTAATCACAATATTGCATTTTTGAGTGGATTTATGAAGTACACTGTTACAAAGAGCACAAACAACTGACTTATGTTTGATAAACAATAGTAATAGACAAAAGTTAGTTTGTACTGTAATTGTTGAAATAGGGCTTCCCAAAAGAAATACCACTATGATGAAGGTCAAGTTTATTGTTTTTTTTTTCATTAGTTTCTCAACTGATTTGCTGCACTGAGCAAAGAATCAGCTATTTGCGGCTCACTAGGTGGGCAGAAGTACAGGCCCTTCGAGAAAATGTGGGTGGGTGTTGAAGACCTCTGAAAATCCAAAATGTTAGTAGATAGCAGCAGACTAAAAAATGACCCACTGAAGTTTTCAAATCACAAACATCACAAAACATATACTGAATTGACTTGAGAGCCACATTATGACTACAGCCTCCTGCTCTACTGCAGCATACCTGCTCTTGCTGGGCCTGCGGCTTCGACAGATCACTGGCCGGACTTCCATTCTCACGTCTTGCAACAGACAGCCCTCAGGCCAGTCTCAGACGGCAAGGTGCTTCTGCCAAGAATCATGATGCGAGGTCCCTGGCCATGGGGAGGACCCGACTCCAGGTGGTGGTTTGGGCGGCCAGAGTCGATGATAAGATGGGCGTGGTTTGGGATGTGGTCCCAGAGGGAGAGGATGCCTGTCCTGTCGCCCCTCCCAGGGTCCAGGGCATTTGGCACCCCACAACATTTCCTGGTGGCTTCATCCACCAGAGCCAGGAAATTTTCAGGTTGGACCAGAACCTGCGGTCTAACCAGCTTCGTGGCCTTGCAGGGGAGGCTTAGCAGAACAGGTCCATGACAATCATGTTCACAATGTGTCATGGACTAGAAATGAATCCAGCAGTAGCCACCGGTTCCCTGGGTGAGTCAGGGCTACTAGTTGGCTGCAGACGGGCACCCCCGGCTGGTTGACTCAGGCGCAGAGACCGCGGGCAGCGATGGAAACTGATGGCCATACTCAGCGAAGGATTTCTTCCTTCAGGTTCTGGTTATTTTTGCGCTCCAGCCAGGGGAAGGTCATAATATGCCTGCTGGGCCAGGCCAGTGAGGACCAAAGTTTCCAATTTCACCCGGAGGTGCACTTCCATATTGTCCTCTTCCTCTATTTTTGTCAAGTGACCCAGGGCACTAGTGTTGATGGTAATGGTGGACTGCTGAGAGTGTCAGAGAGCCGGGCCACTTATTTGGCCATTGCCCGGGATGCGCGCTGCTGTCGTACGTCAGTTTGTATCGATGTATAAAGCAGATCCGCCAAGCATTAGCAGCAACCAAAAAAGCAAGAGAAGAAGCCCAAAAAGCAGAGGTTAGTAAACTCGTATCATGCGGGAGTTTTCTACCCTACTGTTTGCCCATGTCTGCCTGCAGTCTTCATCAATGTAGCAAGATGCTACAGACACCCGGAAAAAAACAAGGCAGGGAGCATCGGTGAGAAAATACCGCACAGATGACTGTGTCTACTGTTACACTGGCACACAGAGTCTCAGAAAAGGCTATAAACATAGAATGACTGTAATGAGATTAGCTTTTTTAAACTCTCTTTTACTTGTTTATATTAAAGTCAAATTTCAATCTTGTTGTTCTTACTATTATACTACGGTTGACTTTTTTCTTTTTATTCTGTGAAGCAAGGTGAAACAGTCTTATTTAAAGATGCTATACAAATTTATTTATCTATTTATTATTATTAGCAGTAGAGCCCAAGTGGCCATAATCACTGTACAATGTATAGCTAGGTCCGGACGCGGCCGCTAGGACGTTCTTGTCCAGGTCTACAAAAGTGAATAGATCAAAGACAGCTTAGTGCACCGAGTGTGGGCTTTCCTGTCTTGGGCAGCCATGGAACTTATGTAGTCCAGCCTTTGTTCTTAACTGATGAACTGCAGCTGGTCGTCAGGACTGAAATATGGCCGGTGTGTTGATTGAACAATTTCACCCAATTAGCCTCGCAGTACGGTTCTGCAGCCTGTTCCCCTGAAGCGGTCGAGCAGCGGGAAACAAGCGAGTCTGGTCTGGGTTAGACAGCAGAATAGGCCAGAGCGAACATGGCCCGTGCCACAATGTTTTAATATAGTTATTCACTCACTCAGTGAGGGACAAAGCCTGTTTTACTCCAAAGCTGCGGGGTCAAAAATAATAATAAAGAAAACAGAAAAATAACATAAATGCATTTCATTACTTTTCAAGCAAGTTGTCAGATATTAATGATGGACTACTTTAAGAATGACATTTCAGTCATTTTATTGCAAACTACATTCTAGAATTGATATGCAAATACTGCTTCCTAAATTCACATTTTGTAAAGCCAAATCCGCTGTGTTATTAGGGAGGCCAGAGCCGTGGAAATTTGATACATTTACAATGCGCATCCATCCGTGTCCAATTTATTCAAAACATGGAGAGTTGCTGAAGATGACAATAACCTTGACAATACCTAAAATCCAAGCAATTCAACATTTAGCCTGAAGATGCAAATGAGTCATATACAACTATTATCTTCCGTCTTAGTAAACCCCAATACGGTGCTCAAATGTACTTTTCTCCTCTTATTTATTTTTTTCCTTCCCTGAACCTCAGACCCTAATTTCCGTATAAGAGGCATTTCTTTTTCCTCCTGACTGTCCTGTTGTTTCAGAGAGATTAGGAACCTGGCTCATGAAAACTGGATGGAGAGCAGTGGTGTGTGTGCGTGCGTGCGTGTATGTTTGCATGTTCGTGTGCGTGCATGAGCATTTGTGAGCATGCATGTGTGTGTGTGCGTGTGTGTTTGTGGGTGGGTGCATTTGCATGTATATGCGTGCGTGCTTGCATGTGTACGTGTGGGTGTGTGCGTGTGAGTGTATCTTTGTGTGTCCACGTGCGTGTGTGAGCATTTGTGAGCGCGTATATATGTGTGTGTGTGTGTGTGTGTGTGTGTGTGTGCGTGGATGCACTTGCACTTGTATGTGTGTGTACATGTATATATGCTCATCTGCTTGTGGTGATTGTATTGGTCCCATGGAGTGAGGCAGAAGCTTTAGGCCTTCACTGATCCTGAGAAATATTGAATTTTCTGGTAAAAAAAAATGCAATTTTTCTTGTCACTGCCAAATATTTTAGAAATATGGAGCAAAATTGAGATGTGATTTATGAATTCTGTTACAAATACTCAATTAGCTATCGGTAGCTGAATATAGAAGTAAAGTGTTGCCCACATTTCAGTTGAACAGTGTCATGTAGATATTAAATAATTTAGACATTCATTTAGTGATATGACCACTTTAGAATTTGGCTTCAACGAACGAATTTCGTATCGGCACAATTTAGATCAGGGTTGGGTTCAAATACTTTTTTCACTTACGATTACAGTAATTGTAATCAATTACTTTCATAATTGTAATTAAATTTTAATTGAATTTTTTATCGAAAAGTAATTGTAATTGTAATTGAACATTCTGTCCAGAAAGTAATTGTGATTGAAAAAAGTAACTGAACCTAACCCTGATGTACTGTAGATAGTGGTCTGGTGGCATAGTGGGTGGCACCTTTATCCCATAGAAAGAGGGTCATGGGTCAGAATCTGGCCTCGGGCTTCTCAGTGTGGAGTTTCCTGTTGTGTCCGCGTGGGTCTCCTCAAGGCTCTGTGGTTTCCTCCCAAAACTTGTTGCAGTACTTTCCCCAGCTTCTGAGCTTTTGCAGGAGGTCAGCCTCAACTCCATCCCTGGGATTTTCACCTCCCTGCTAGGCCTCAAACAGAAGCATTATCTGGCAGCAATGGAGGGTACGATTGGCTGCATGATGCATTTTTACCGAGGCTGCGGCACATTTCCTGTCCAAAATGGATTCCGACAACTTCCGTTGGCAAAAAGGTGCTAATATATGTGACGGCTGTCTGCCCTAGGTGCTGGAGCGGGGAGGGGGAGGCAGGTCTAACGTTTGAATTAAGCCTAAATTATAATGTGGGGTGTGAATTCTATCTTCAAATTATGTTCCAGGCTCACCAGCCATTTTTCTGGTTAAATAACTGTCTGATACACAACTGAATGGCCCAATGCACAGAACACAAGCAACAGCTACTGTTAATGCCATGGTTTCTCTCACAAGGGTCCGGAAACGAGTGCAGTCGAAGCATGAATAAAACTACTCCTCTCGTTATCCTCAGTTTAGTTTGAGTGTCCTCCAGTTTATCTTCGGTTTTTCTTCACAGTGAAAATGCTGGATCAAGCACTGAAGGACAAAACTCTTATTCTTCCTTGCAGGATCAAAGTAAGCAAATGTTTCCTTCCAAAGTAACTCTGGGCATTTCAGGGTAAGCCAACTGCAGAATGTTCCGGACACCTGCTCAGGCGACAGCATTCAGTATCTTCGCTGCGCTGACCCATCGTTTGTTGACATAGACCTCCTCCCTGGCATTCCTCAAATATTAAATTCCCATCACAATAACGGATGAGTTAAAAAGCAAAAAGCTGAGCGCAGGGTTGAGTTCTCCCATAGTTAATTCTTCAAAAGACTGAGATTGTTTCGCCTGCTTCCATCCATAATAATCCTGATTTTCCAGGCTGCTCGTCTTTAAAGGGGCAATAAGCGGAAATGCATCATTTCTAGATTGAAGGAATTAAAAAATCGCTATGTGAAGAACAAGAGGTGTAATTTCATCTGGAGTATACCAGGACGTCACACACCCGCTCTCTGTGTTGATCTCCAGCCCCTTGTTTACAAGCCGGTCCGGCTGTGCGTGCATGTACGTTCATGTATGTGAATCGCCGCCTCCTCCCTCCTCTCAGAGCCCTTGGCCCTCCGTCCCTATAAAAAGCTACAGCCAGTGAGCAGTGGCGTGCACATTTTTTAAAAAGCGAAATGGCGGAGAGTGGAACAAAACGTTCACCTGAAGATGAGCAGGATCAGAAATGACTTCTAAAGAAACAACGGTCGTTGACGAAGAAGTTGTCAGATAAAGAAAGGGGCAGAACCCGGATTAATATTGGCCTTGCATTTCCAAGGTGGAGAGCGCTGCGAGTGCTAAAGGGGCTACAATCTGACTCGGAGCTAGCTCTTCTTCTCCTGGACAGGTAAGTAACAACATGAAGTCAAATGTCTGCTTTAATTTAGTGTTACAGTAACGTTAGGCACATGTCGCTATGTCGATTCAATTAAATTTAATGTTACAATCGTAGCATGGGTTAATGTCTGGAGCTTGAGTTGTTAGCGGCTCGGTCCCAGCAATGGGTCAGGCGTTACGGTTGTGTGTAGGTACTGAATAATAACGCCGCGGAAACTTAAACTGGCCCGTCATTCTGCCAAACAGTCTTACTAAACTTAACTAGTTTAGGAGAGCAGAGTTAGAGGGAGATGTGGCTCATGACACTTTTTGCCCCTTTAAGGACCCTTATCCGATCTCGAGCACAAGCTCTCTATGGCCATTTGTGTGGAGGTCCACCCTGAGAGCAGAAAGTTCAGTGTTTAGCAGCTGCTCCGGGGTCTTGCTAATGGGGTCCGCCATATTGCCTCATTAGCGGTACTAATGCGGCTTTCTCTTTACCTTGGAAGTTGGAGGTCGAAGCCCAGACTGACGTCACACCCGATTTTATTGCATTGCAGTGCAAAAGTAAAAAAAAAAAAAAAAAACTGACATGGGTTCAGTGGAGTTTTTCTGTCCAGGATGGCCGTTGTTAATAATACCACTACGCATTGTGCGGTATTTTGCGCGTAGAAACATTGCAGTAACATATTCATGGACAAATTTGCACAGTACTGAGTTTACGACTTGTTTATTTAGACACAAATAAGGCGGATGGGTTAATAAACAGTATATTACTACAGCTTTGCCTTAATTGATAAATGGAGCAGCCATTTTGAACTTGGAATTTGGGGTTGGTGGGGTGCCTTCAACTTTCCGAGTCGCAAATCCGACTTCAGGGGGCATTTTTTTTAAATTTAATACTGGGATCTCGGAATTTCCCACTTCTCATTTCAGCTGGAACGCATCGTAAGTCTTACCTTTTTGCTGTAGCGCGAAGTACAAAAACTGAAGAAATGAGGGTTGACCGTGTGGAATAAAATGCATACGGTAGAAGGAGTAAACAGAACTCGAATGCTTTCAGTTTTTTTTCTCCAGTCTGGTTGGAGATTTTCTTATATGAGAGAGCCGTAAGTCCCATAATGGTAACTTCGATAATGTGTACAATCTAAGCCAATCATTTGATGGCAGTGATATCATTGAAGCCTCTTCTCATTTTTTTTTTGCAGTTAACACCTGTAGTCAGTAGCTCAGAGTCCAACTTCCATTCATCTTGTAAAACATTTACTATATGTTCCAAGTTGAGATATCATGGCTAGCTGGACACATGGACAAATTGTTAAAACATGTTGAGCACTGGCAGCAAGGTGGGCAAATTGTGTTACTAATGATGTCCATAACAAGGCAGTTAATGAAGTACTCCTCCTCCAGCATTTCTTTAGCACTATTCAGAGGTGGACTAGGTTGTGTGCCTTGGATCACTGACCTTCTGCAAAACTCTACAGCATGTGAACTTTAAGTCACAAACTGATGGCCAGACACTCTTTTCTTTAAGAGAGCAGCATTCATGGTCCCATTAATTATGGCAAGTCACCCGGGTCCTGAAGCAACTAAGCAGCCCTGGACCGTCACTTTACCTCTGCCTTGTTTGATTGTT
Organism: Gymnothorax javanicus; assembly: GCA_029692085.1. NCBI lineage: Eukaryota > Metazoa > Chordata > Actinopteri > Anguilliformes > Muraenidae > Gymnothorax > Gymnothorax javanicus. The sequence goes on from CM056194.1 coordinate 11,040,248, forward strand.
GGTATGATGTCCTTATTGTCGAATGCTCTGTTAGCTTTAAGCTGTGATTCCACAAAATGCGAAACAAAATCTCTCCTCGCTTTATTCACAGGACTTTGACTGCGGGATTATTTTTATTTTTTCTCTTTGAGATTTTCTGCTCTGTTCGCGCCAAGAATACATTCACGTCCATGGGAGAACATCTTGGCAGAGGATTGACATGTGAATTTACATTGTTGACCAATAGCAATGTCAGTTGAGCCTTGTTTACACTGAGGGGGCAGTACTTCCTGGAATCTCAAAAAAATCATCAACAAGATGGTGACACTAATGTTGCTATGCTAACGTCACATTTTATTTTAAGAACATTGTACCTGCTTGAGAATGAAAATATTCACAGACCTGAAGATGTCATATCCAGTGCTGAGCTTGACCACTTTTTTTTGTGAATTTGTGTTCCATAGGTTATTTCATACAGCTAGTTCCTATTAGCTCAAGCAATGCAGTCAACTGTGGTTTCAATATGTAGCTACGTAGCCTAGTAAGCCAATGTTGCTGCCAGTAGCAATAGTACTATTTGGAACACTGCTCTACTCCTGTGAAATTTTTGCTCGACATGAATAGTTTGAGGTGGAGCGAAATGCGAATTTCTTGCACTTGTGCTGTTCACATGCGCCATCTCCCACGTGATTCGGGTTGCCCTGTGCAAACTTGCATCTTTTTGCGTGTATTGGCGTCTTTACATTGACTTTGAATGTAACTGTACGTGTGAAAAATTTGTTTCACATTTGGTGGAAATGCAGCATTATGCCAGATGTAAGGGGTCTTGTGTCTCCCAAAAAGTTCCACTTTTGACTCATCAGTCCACAGAATATCATCAAAAAAATCTTGCGGGTCATCAAGAGGTGTTTTTTTTTTTTTGACAAATATGAGATGAGCATTTGCGTTCTTTTTGGTCAACAGTGGTTCTTGCCTTGCAGCTCTCCCATGGATGCCATTTTTGCCCAGTCCCTGTGGAATCATGAACACTGCCTTTGACGAAAACAAGCGAGGCCTGCAGTTTTCTAGAAGTTTGACTGGCTTCTTTTTTGACCACCTGGATGAGTCGTCAATGCGCTCTTGGAGCAGTTTTGGTAGTCAAGCCACTACTATCACTTATATTTTAGTGATGTTTTGATGCAACAGGGCGCACAGTGATCATGCCTGAATGGGTGTGTCCAGTGAAATTGAACAAAATTAAATTGGTTTAATTTAGTGACTAAGGGGGCATTTTTATTATTATTATATATATTTTTTTTTACATAAAGCCAGGCACAGTTGGATAGCTTTTTTCTTTCAATAAATGAAATCATCATTTAAAAACTGCATTTTGTGTTTACTTGGGTTATATTTGTCTAATACAAAAATTTGTTTGATGATCTGAGACATTTAAGTGTGAAAAATGTGCAAAAATGGAAGCAATCAGGAAGGGGGCGAATACTTTTGCACAACGCTACAGAGCAGATGTGAAAAATGACAGGCCTTTGTTCAGTATTTGCTCCACATCATTGCCCAAGGGGTGTCTGGTCAGATTACAGATCAGTTAATCTCACTTCTACAGTGGGCTCGTCTGATGTTTTATCTTTGTGCATCCAGAGCGATATTTGCTTGGCAAATGGAAGTCTAACTCTGCTTTTACCGTGGTAATGAAGTTAATTACTTCTCTTGTTCCTATTGGATGCTCCTGGTTCTACAAATTTCAACTGAAGTCCAATGGAGGTTCTGAGGTACCGGAGTTAGGGGTTTAGTACATGCTGTTCATGAGGTTTCTCCCCTTGGTGAGCTGGCTTTGTTCACAAGGGGCATGTACATCCATCCTTGCAGTCAAGGTGCCCCTCCTGAATTTCCACAGTTTGTTAGCGAATACCTGCTGGTATTTGTTGATGGTGACCTCTAGTGCTTCCTCGCGGGACTACAGGGTTAGATTCTGATGTGGAGGCCTTCAGCTGCTCAATGAGAGCAATGTGATTATTCACCACAGCGAGTTCTTTATATACATAGTGTTTATGTACAAATTTGATTAAGAGCAGTCAGATCAAGATAATTATCAATCATTTGGTGTCGAAACTTTTGTCCTGATGTCCCGAGGTAGACCCCTTTTGGATGCGCAGACCCCAGGGATGCTCTTAGTCCCCGCACACTTGGTGGCAGAGCGGTGGTGTACATACAAACAAGTTCGTCTCTTCCTGAGATAAGTGAATCTTCTGAAGTGGTCTTCTGTTGTCGCTGAAGCTGTACTGAAGGCCTCTGTGCCCTGGAAAAGAGCCAAATCAATGTCCTGCTCCATGGAGGTTCTTGCGTTTGCTGACCCATCAATTTACTGGTCTCAGCATCGACATCGAAGACCAATCAATATGGTGGTTGAGATTGAGAATATGTTCACAAGAATGAAAAATGAAAGTTCAAGTCAGGCCTTGGAAGATCCCTGTTAAAAAAAAGTTGTACACTTTGGGTGTGTGAAGTGTTTGAATCTGCATTTGTGTGTTTTTGTTGCATTTTTAATGTCTTAACAATTTTTCTTGTATTATTTGTATTTATTTTGTTCATTTTAGCCTTTACTTGCATTAGATCATTTGTCCTCATTCACCTTTCACATTCTTTGAGTTTTCATTGCCCACACTCACGCACACACTGTTCTTCAATTAGCACTCCACAGGCGCCCTGCTTGTAGCCACACCTCCCTGCACGTCCTCTCTGCTCACTCACCTGTCCCCCATCTCATCAGCCTCTTCCCCTCCTTTATATTCCACTTCCTGCTAGAGCTAAATAAAGAGTATGGCCGTGTTCGAAACCGCGCACTAACATACTACTCGCACGACTGACGACATCAGAGTTAGGGGGTAGGGTGTTCACTTATGCGTGGGGAGTGAGTTTGTGTCCGCGAGAAGTTCCTGGATGTATACTAGATCGGGAAGATATTTTGTGGGTGCATTGTAAGCTCACTATTCATACACAAATTGTCCAAGATGCAACGCGACGTAAACCGCCAGAAAAACTCGCTGAGGAATAATAAGAAGAAGCAACAGGAAGAGTTTGTTCGTTGTGAGTAGCGTGTGGTGTGGCTAGTGTGTAGTGAGAATAGTGTATGTAGACCGTAGAGCGCGGTTTCGAACACGGCCTTTGTTTGCCTGTACTTTCTGCATCCATAAGCCTTCTTTATCATTCCTGAGAGCTTTTGGTCAGTTTATTTTAGTCCATGTTTACGATTCAGCCTAGTCCTCAGCTTTCCTGTTTTCTTGTGTTTGTCTTTTGCTAGTTTCCTAGATTTATGATTTTGTACACCCCTTGTATCTGGAATTCCGGCAATTTGGTTCTGGATCTGTGGACTGTTTTTGGATTAAGTTTTGGGTTAGCCTTTTCCGTGCTGGATTCAATCCCTTCGTCACAGCAAACTAAGGGGGCATCCAGAGCAATAGTCACCCATTTCCTCATCAATAAAGCAAAAGTCGTACAGAATGAGACAAAAACATTTATTAGGGGAATGTTAAGCCTGATACATAGATTGCTTATAACATATACATTCACTCTCATTTACAGGTATGTACAGATTAAATAAGGCACAGGCCCTTGGCAGAGAAAGCATTCTGTACACAATTAAAAAACGACACAACAAAACTTCAAGTCCATCATTAATATTTCAAAATTTCTCATTGATATTTTTCACAATCTGGTGCGGGAACAGAGTTCAAAAACAAGCTAAAAGAACTACAGCCAGAAAATCAAAATGGCCGACGTGATGTGGTTTAAGGCTATCCCATTTCCCCACACTTGATTCTAAGAACGCTTAGATACTCAGACACTTTATCGACTCACTGTGATCTCTAAAATAAATTTTCATGTAGTGTGAAGGTATGTATCAAGTGTCCAGATGCACCGAGAATTGAAAAGGAAATTGGGAGACACTTTTTTATGGTTACTCCCAAAAAATCTATTGTAGTCTCACTCCTTATTAGCTAGTGTCAACTTTTTAAGGGTTGGATTACCACAGATGCCTTTACAGAGCTTACGAACATAATACTTTCATCACAGTGATGAAATCTGAATAAAATTCCAGGTTGCGAAATTCCCTCCGGTAAACAAACAAGCTTGCAACCTTATAGCTGGCATCAGAAATAAATGTCACAAATGTGCATTGTGAGTCTAAGCACTTGGCCAAATACCTCTCCGGAGAGGCCCTGACATAAGTTTGGTTGAAGTGCACAGAAAGTGCACTGCAACTACGATTATTCCAGGCAGTATTAGCATACTCATGGTAACTGGATAAACCCGCATATCCAGGGTCCAAATATGCAAGTGCCATCAAGTGTGTAAAACGGGACAGCCCTAATGTCTCCTGTTGCCAGCCTGATAAAGGGAATACTGTTGTTACCAAGGAAACAGAATGTGATGGTGGTGTACCAAAATGACCAAATCCTGCTCATTCCCTTCAGCTACTATTGGCACGAACATTATAAACACTCCAGCCAAACAGTTAACAGAGCTAAAAAGCTTCTATCTCGCATTCCTGTCGTTACTGATGTGATAGCTGAAATAAAGTGACGGATACAACCAACCCTAACACAAGTTATCTGAAGTGAAAGTCAGCCGCAAAAACATTTTCTTGCCACAATGCATCCTTCTCATTGCGCGCCGACTGAAGTACAATAACCACAAAGGATGATTTTGGCTTGCATGTTTCCACAAATACAAGGTCCCGCTAAGTTGCTCATTACTTTGTCTTTATAGTGTTAATTTTATCATTTATTTAACTCATTTTGAGTTTTCTTGCAGATGAACACTTGGAATATGGAAGATACTTCAAGAGAAATATTCAAAAGCAAAACTAGCATTTCTTGTGTTCAGGTGGGACTGTACAGAGACTTCAGTTCAAGCAGTTGTCTGAATTTTATTATTCCCCAATTTTAAAAAAACAACTTGTAACAATGTGTATCGTAATACAGCAGCCAGAAAATCCAACGGTCATATTACACACAAAGATTCTTACGAAACTAAGTGGGTTCAATCTCATCAGACACGTTAATTTAAGGATAGCACAATGACTCCAGATTTAATTAATCAGGGCCTTGATGAGTAACTGGTGTCATTGCAACAGGCTAATGAAAACAGGTCATCACAGAAGCCCCTTTTGTGAAAGACTCTGTGATAAACTAAATTTCAGATGAAATATCAGATGAAATTTAGGGACAAACAAATGAAGTATGATTTACACACGTCACCTGTATCATATTATAATTGACTTGACTTCACTCCTTCATATTCAGTGAAGTTATATTTCATGGCACTATGGTACAGCACAGTTTGCGCTAATTTGAACTGCTGAATTTTTAAATAAAATATACATATACATACGTATATGTAAACGACCAAATTTAAAGATGACGATTAGCATTTTAACCTTATATTAATTGCAGCATTTCAATTTGCCATTGTTCCCAGCCACGACCAAAAATAATTGTCGCTGCCCATATTTACGGACTGCACAGTTTGTATCGTTTTATGTCAAGTTTACGAACTGAGCTTCAGCGACAGGATGATACCGTCTCCGAAATCCAAGAGTGAAGTGAAGGCACACCATGTTGGATTATTGGAGCCCTGTTGCCGATGTGTAAACCATTAGTGTGATCAGAGAGTTTCCACCAGCCTATACCTGCACAATCCGCTTCTGCTCTCCAAACGAATGGCTCCACCGCAAAAATTAAAAAAAGTCAATCTTATCAAGTATTTTAGTCTAGTATTTAGACTTAAAATCTTATGTTAATTACTTTTCGGCAAAGATTAAATAAAGACGACAGGCGTTCCAATGAAATATCTGACTCCTATAAAAGTTTGCCAATAGATCATGAAAATATAACGTGTCAAGACTTTTATTTTGCAATGTAACCTTCCCTGATCCAACCTTGCAGCAAATTCACTGAACTTGCTGTGGGTAAAGGGACCTTGTACTGTGGTACTTCATGATTAAACATGTTCTCTTTTGGAGAGGTTGAAGAGTAATATCAAACAGAAGGTGGCAAGCGCAGAAGAACAGAGAGAATACTGAACGATGGTTTCTGATTGTCTGAGCGGACTTCTCCTCGTGCTTTCGCCTCCCTCGCCTCGTACCCTGCCGCAGAGGATTGTGGGTGACGGGCGACTACCTCGCCGTTTCCTGCCCCCACCGGCGGCCTCTGGCCGATGCTCGCCCGAAGCTTTCACGGAAAGCGAATCCGAGCCCGTTTGCTTTCGCCGTCGTCTGTCCTTGCAGCCCTGAAGCTAAACAGAGGCATGGGGTGAGGGGGGGTTTTAGGGGACCGGTGAGGGACGACAGGTAACTCTCCTGTGCAGGATCCTCCGCTAGCCTCTGTCCACACCGTACCCGGACGGAGGGCTGTCTTTGTTTCTCTAAACGGGAGGGCCAGGGTGTGGGAGGGGGAGGGGTTTGTGAGGGTGTTCTTCAGAGGGTACGCCTCTAATGGGGCACAGAGACCTGCCCCCTCCTCACAGTTTGATGTCCTGAGATTCGGACATCTTGGCCAAAGTCTTCTTGACCCTCAGCGCCGTGAGACGGGAGGCGGGGCTATGGGCCCAACATTCCGTCATCAGCTTCCCCATCTGCCGCAAACACTGAGAGTACAGAGAGAGAGAGAGAGAGATCTGTAATACAGCATACAGCACTGTGTGTGTTGTGTGTGTGTGTAAAGAGAGACAGATCAGTAATCAAGTGCTGTGTGTGTGTGTGAGTGTGTGTCTGAGTAAGTACAGTGAGGAAAATCAGTGATACAGCACTGTGTGTGTGTGTGTGTGTGTGTACAGAAAGACAGATCAGTAATAAAGCACTGCCTGTGTGAGTGTATTTGTGTTGTGTGTGTGTGTGTGTGTGTGTGTGTGTGTGTGTGTATGTGCGTGCACGAAAAAGCAGTAATACAGCAATGTTGTGTGCGTATGTGTACAGGTAATTGACATTCAGCATACACTTATATGTGTGCACGTGCAGGTTTGTGTGTGTGTGTGTGTGTATGTGTGTGCAGATATACAGTGAGACAGATCAGTAATAAAGTGCTGTGTGTGTGTGTGTGTGTGTGTGTGTGTGTGTGTGTGCGCGCGCGTGCACAAAAAACAGTAATACAGCAATGTTGTGTGTGTATGTGCACAGGTAATTGGCATACGGTTATGTGTGTGCACGTGCGGGTCTGTGTGCACACACATGCTATTACTAGAGCGCACGTGAGACATTTCCACACTGTAGATCTCGCATGAAGACGCGGGGGAAAGAGAAAGGTTGGAACAGCACATTTCCTCCTCCTCAATTTCTCGGTGCAAAAAATACCTAAACGATTCTGCCCACACATTTTCACTGGCTAACTGAGTGCTTGCTTAAGGTAACACTTCGCCAAAAGATTTTGTTTAAGAAACTATGGCGTAGTATACTGTATGTAGTAGCAGAAGCTAGGGTGAATGTAGCTCAACACATCAGCTTAATGACTGGGTTCTGTACGCATCAAGGAGATAGAAAACATGTAGAACATTGCAGAACCCGCCCACACACACAGTGTCCTCAGCGAGAGCAGTCCTGATTCTATATTCAGTGTTATGTGCAGAGAGACTTGCTTTGTAAAAATAGATGATGAAAAAAATAGGTGAAAATTTTTGATGTCTCCAGCTGGGCACAATTTAAAGAAAACCTGACCACATGACGCTCGGTTACATGTGTGTGCACGTGTGATTGTCTCAGTGTCCGTGAAAATGAACATGGGTGCACATGCGTGATTGGGTGCACACGTGTAATAGGGCATGTATCTGAGTGAATGTAGGTTTGTGCATATGAGTGTGAGAGAGAGGACATCTGTGAGTGCATGTTTTCTCTGCATTTGTGTGATTTATGAGTGTGTGTGAGCCTGTATGTTTGTCAGTGTGCATGTTTGAATGGGTGTGTGCATTCATGAATGCGTGAGTAAGTGTGTATGTCTGAGTGCACAATGTTTGTATGTGTGTGCATTTATGAGAGTGTGCATGTCTGAATGTGCATGTTTGCCCATGTGCATTCACGAGTGCGTGTGTAAGTGTGTATATCTGAGTGTGCATGTTCGTATGTGTGTGTGTACGTCTGGGCGTGCATGTATGTACGTGTGTGAGTTTTCAGTGTAAGTGTAAGTGTGTATGCCTGTCAGTGCCCTTGTCTGTACATGTGTGCACGCGTTTATGAGTGTGTGCCAGTCTGTGTGCCCAGGCTCTCACCACGTCACTGCTCCATCGGTTGGGAAAAGATGGCCGCAGCCGTTTGATACACACCACCTCTCTCATGTCCTCGTAAGAGGGGTCAGAGGCCACCAGCTCATGATACGGCAACTGATACTCCTCCACTATACCTGAGAGAGAGAGAGAGAGAGAGAGGGAGGGAGAGAGAGAGAGGGAATGAGAGAGAGACCGAGGGAGAGATAGAGAGAAGGAGGGAGTGAGAGGGAGAAAGAGGGAGAGAGAGAGGGAGGGAGTGAGAGAGAGAGAAAGAGGGAGAGAGAGAGGGAGTGAGAGAGAGAGAAAGAGGGGGAGAGAGAGCAACGCAGCATTACTATAACTTCTGCAACTCCCTTAAATTCCCTTAAATATTCCTTAAATCCTTCCTTAATTTTCCCTTAAATTTCCCTTTAAGTAGGTACAAAGTTAGAGAAAGCATTTTTTCCATATTGTATGATAATGTCACACACATATTCTGTATCTGCTGATTGCAGCGCTCCACTGTAGCTACATCACACTTATATTCAGTGAAAAATTCATACCCAGGATGCCATGTTTTTATGGCCACAGCAATACATCAAAAAGAAAATACTGTACATCTTTTGCACCATTCTATACACATTTCGCTGTAATTCAGCAGGACATATTTGGGATCTTTGGAAAGCTTGGGATCTGCACAAGAATCTGAGACAAGCCCACCGGTTTGAAAAAAGCAGCTGCGTTTGACTGACCCATATACGGGTCCATAGATTTTATGGGTTAATACCGCATCACATACGGGAGACCATCATTAGCATGGAATGTGCCGGAAGCATCAATAACAGCTCATTAGACCTGCACTGCACAGCTTCCACCTCTATACCTGCAGGCTCAGGGATACTTTATGATGCATCCATCAAAATCAAATTAATACACATAGAAAAATCTACGAGTCCACTCAGTTTACAGTAAAGATGAATTTGAGACAATAGAAAACAGTATATTGAGACAAATAGGCAAAATAAGTGTATCCTTGTGAAGGCAATAAATCTTACTTTAATTTGATTTTGAAACTGACAGGCAGACCAGACGGGAAATAAAATTAGACCGACTTCACTAATAACTAAGTAAGAAATAATTTGTTAAATGGGGAAACGGTACATAATTTTAAAACAAAAATTTGACAATGCAAAATATTCTGTATGACAAAGATCTAATGCAGCTCTTGGGCTCTATATTGAGCTAGGCCCTGCATTCAAACCCTGTATGTCATAGCCAAACACCAGTATATTTTCTCATTTCAGACTGATTTTTTTTTTTTTTAACATCTTGTGCATTCGCCGACAAGATGGCGAATAAACTTGTGCATATTTGGGGTGCATATTAACATAAGCATTTTTCTATTTTCATGCAGTTGACTGTGTTTGCATTTGAACAAGCCTTGCCTTGGTCATGAGCTACACCGCAGTTCTATTACCCCACAAGATGAAAGTGATCAGTGCCAGTGTGTGCAGATCTGGGTGAGTGGGCGGGGCCTGCACATGTAGCTCTGGATAAGTGGGTGGGGCCTCTAAGTGCAGCTCTGGATGAGTGGGCGGGGCCTGCACATGAAGCTCTGGATGAGCGGGCAGGGACTCTAAGTGTTGCTCTGAATGAGTGGGCGGGGCCTCCAAGTGTAGCTCTGAACGATTGGGTGGGGCCAGTGTATGTAGCTCTGGCTGAATGGGCGGGGCCAGTATGTGAAACTCTGGCTGAGGGGCGGTACCTCCTGAGACGCATCTCCTGGCGATTTCCCACAGTATGAGACCGAAGCTGTACATGTCGGCCATGATGTAGGACTGGAAGTGGTTACGGTTTAGACTCTCATCCAGGACCTCCGGAGGCATGTAGCGCTTGGTGCCGACCCGCGTGTTCGGAGGGATGTCCACTTCGTTTGTGTCACTGTCGGCACAGACATGTACAGCACAGTCAGGAGAAGACCATTCATTGTATCAATGACATAACGGTTGAAACCCCGAAGGGCTGCTTCTCCGGTACTTTCTCTTTTAGCGCTCAGTTTTAGGCAAGCTACTACCAGAGTACTACACCCGTTTAGGACAATTTACATTATTCATAGCGAAAGATATAAGCAAATGAAAAATCACAGACATTGCGTGTTAAATGCTCATGAAAATAACAGGTTTGCCGGTTTGATATTTTTTGTAAGTTTCATTTCTTTGAAAGCAAGTGTATTTACTTTGTGTTCACAATAAACAAGCAGAGACTTCCCCAAATTTGTCTCGTAAAATTTTCATCGAAAATGTAGTCTCAGCATCTCTGACCTGATGAACTTGACGGCGAGGCCCAGGTCGGCGATGCAGCAGGTCCCGTTCTTCTTCACCAGGATGTTCTTGCTCTTGAGGTCGCGGTGGGCGATGGCGGGCTTGCCCTGCGTGCCGAAGATCTCGGTGTGCAGGTGGCAGAGGCCGGAGACGGACGAGTAGGCCAGCCGCAGCATGGCCTTGGTGTCCAGCGTGGTCGACTTGAGGTAGTCGTACAAGGAGCCGCTCTCGTGGTAGTCCGTGATCAGGTACAGCTGCGTCCACGACCCCGTCCCCTTGATGTCTGCCGCTATAAAGCCTGGGGAGGGACATGAAGGTCAGTCACATGTTGTTATCTGGCTAAAATGTCATTAAAGTCTGATTGAGCGGAAAATCTTATTTCTCTTAGGAGAGAATATCAGCTTTTTTCAAGCTGCTGATTGCTTAGCAAGAGATATTTCCCGGCCCGATGAGCAAATCTGTAAATGACTCAAAAAAATCTCCCCAAACTGCAAATATTATTGACTTTTCTGACCAAAAGTAGTCAAAATAACATTTTGATTTTCATCCTAAGACCAAAATAATTATGTAAATACTTTTGGTTCTGCAGAGTTCCTCAACTTGGGAGGGTACTTACACAAGTAGCCAATCTAATGTCGAGGATTTGGAGCACAATGGTGATATGTCCAAATTTTGTGATTTTGAGATTTTTACCTCCTGTCACACATTTCTGTCAGCTAATTCTTAGAGCACAATAATTATATGTCCATGCGCCTCAGTTTTAAACAGAATTCACATTTTCATTTTGTGGTATGTCCAACAAAATCTGCTTATATGAATTAAACATAGATATTTTGATGAATAAACATGAATAGTATTACAGAATCATCTGTCTTCCATTGCAAAAAACTTCAATCTATCACCATTGTGTTATGTCACATCAAGTGCTAGAACTGTTGGAGCACAGAGGTGACAAGTCCATTTTGGCAATTTTGGCCATGAAGTCGCAGTACCTCACTTATGAAAACTTACATGTTCAGTATACTTCTGAACCATGCAGTAAAAGAGTGACTGACATAAAAATTATGTAAATGAGGTACCTGATTTAACAGAACATTTGCAAACCTAAAAATCAATTTTTCTCAAAACCTCTGAAATGGACATATAACCACTGCGCTCCAAACCCTCAATATATTGTACAATTCAGGAGTTCGGATCCCTGCTCCCGGAGAGTCATTACCCAGCATGTTTAAATGTCTCTTTGCTCCAACACATCCAATTCAAATGACTGGAGCTTGTTAAGGGTCTGATAAGGAGGTAAAAGCTTTCTAACAAGGCAATGGTTTCAGTAAAATGTAAAATGTCTCAGTTTCAACATTTGAAATGTTATCTATGTTCTATTGTAAATAACATATTGGCTCATGTGATCTGAAAGTCATTGGATTTTGATTTTATTCACAATTTACACTTCGTCCCATCTATTTCGGAATTGGGATTGTAGTTAAGTAAAGATTTTTCCAAGATATTCACTTTTTAAACCAATTATTATTATCAAAATAATTCTATTAAGAATTGCAACTTAGAACACTGAGTTTCTGTAGCATCACATCGGTGGTTGCCATGGCAACGGCTGTTTTAATGAATATATACTTAGAGAAACACAGTTATTGAGATAACTATACAGTGTTTGGTTATAATTTCAGCTGTAATGTGAAGGAAAAAACATTCCTAATTCCTAATTCCTAAAGAGCTTTTTTTTCCCAGGTTTCTATGTTCTAGTATTGATTTTGACCCCCCTAAATCAATTTTGGCGGGAAAAACAGCTAATTAAACATGCATATTTTGATTTACTCATAATCAGAGGTACATATTGCAAAAAGAGCTCTGTACAGACATAGATCATCACAAAATGAAGAAAACTGCCAAATATGAAGTTAATTGGATGTACAGTTGCTGAGAAATCTGTATTTTCTTGTTGAAAATCTGTATTTTTAGAAAAACGTGATTTTAGTCCGGCAGTAATAATGCGATCGAAGTTTGACAGTAATGTTCTCAGGAGGAATACATTTAGTATTTTGTTTTTAGTGGTTTTTAGGATTTTTTTACCTCCTTAAAAGGCACCAGCCTCATAAGTAACTCCCTCCTCTTCAATCTGTGTTTCTTCCCTAGATTTACGTGCCCGTCGAGCGTCTATTCGTTTCTTTTTTTCAAGTTCTAGTGCGCGTTTTTCACTCTGTTTCACACGTTTTCTGTCCATTTCGTGATAGCCTTTCATTGAATGTGCCCCTGCCTTTATGCCAAGTTTCATAAGAATGGAGGCAATTCCTCGTTGGCCATCATTGAAAATCACCACACTCATAGCTGTTCCAGCCTTGAAGACGGTGTTCGTGACGAATGTTTCCTTCGGAACACGACTCCATATTACGGACTAACTGAAGGACCACTTCATGTTCTTACCTCAAAACTAAAATTTTGAATCAAAACTGGCATTTTGCTTTGCTATTGGTCCCCTTCAGTTAACTGTAATTAAGGTTATAACATGAATATTACCTCAACTTGTCATCTCAAGTTCAATGAGCTTAGCATTTTAAGGCAGACTGGATACTAACTTATTAAAGTTAACACAACTTTTTTTTTTTTTTACAGTGCTCCGCACAAAAAAGGCAAATCAAGAAATCGCAACAAGTATTCTTGGACGTTAAGTGCTCAGCAGATGGTGTCGGCATCTGTACTCATTGAGAATGCGGTCAGGTCTTGATAACCCGAACACCGCATGAGGGCTAAAGTCTCGTACCCAATATGTTTTCATGCCTCATCAGCACAGTCTGGTAGATCTCCGTCTCTCGGAACCAGCTGGCCTCCTCGGTGGTGAAGAACACTTTGACGGCCACCCTCTCGCCCCTCCACTTGCCCATCCACACCTCCCCGTATCGGCCTTTACCGATCTGCTTCACCATCTGGATCTGCTTGGCGATGGTCCGCTGGACCTGGGGAACACGGGGTGAGACAGGACCTGTCGATTCAGCGTTTTGAGACCTTCTTTGATCCACTACCGAAAGCGACTTTAAAATGGGAACTATGTGATATTTGCTAATGATGATACATTTTTTACATTGTTTTCAATAGTACATATACTGAGGCCCAGCAGACAAAATATGTATTTTTTTTCCATACAATATAAGAATTAATTGAAAAAAAAAACGGTTACAGTGAAAATATTTTTTAAATACCTCAAATATTGTGAGTATCTGCAAAACAGTACGATTCACTTTTTAAGAATGCAATGTTCTTGAAAGCACTTGTGTCACTTACACCTGAAAATCTAATTAAATGCCAGGTCCAAATATGAGCATATGAATATGAAATGTGCGGCTAAACCAGAATCTATCAGATCTTCACGTGATATAACGGTTTCAGGAAATGCACTCCATGTTAAATAAAGCTCAGTGCAGGTGGAGAGCCTTGAGGTGTAGTTCAGCCTCCTCACCAGCAGAGGGAGCCCTGAGCCACTGCCAGAGCTCTGGGACTGCTCAATCAGGTCCTTCAGAGACTCTCCAGGCGGGATGAAGGTCTCGTCCTGCTCCAGACCGATGGTGTAGCGCGGCCGTGACTCCTGCCGCCTGAACCTGCAGAAACACAGGAGCACCGTTAAAAACTCCAGTCATTTCAATTCAAGTAATGATCCAAATCCCACCGCTCAAAGCTAACATTATTTAGATCTGAATTTTATAACACTAGCATATGCATTACCCTCTGAGCACTTCTCAATTTATGGGTATTTCTTTCACAACACAGCACTGATGTGTTTGTGCTTGCCATAAGGCCACCTGTGTGCTCCAAGTAATTACAGAGAACCGGAAGTATCTGGACAGTCACCATACATAAATCTAGCATTAATTCCAAAGAAGATCACCCAAAATGGATGCCAGTATCCTCACATTGAAGCTCACAGCTCACACCTTAGCCTAATACTAGTTTTTTCAGTTCTATTTCCCGAAGTCCAAAACCAAAGAAAATACCACAAGTGACCAAACACTGACTGACTGAACTGAATACTTTCCACTGTATAAGATGACTACGACATTTCAGCAATAATTCAACAAGATTATGTGGATGGCGTGGAGGATAGTTCATGTGTGAGCGAGTCCTCACCAGAAGTAGCCGAAGACGATGATGATGACGAGGATGATACAGCAGATGAGGACAGAGATCAGCAGAGCCAGGTGGTGAATGTTACCGTCATAGGCTGTTAGGGGAGAAGAAGAAGAGGAGGTCGGGTCAGAGTCAACAGAGCTCATTCCTCTGCTTATTTGTATCACCTTGTCTCCACTGCATTTTTCTCTCTTTCCTTGCTCCAAGTAAGGCAAGCAAGCAAGCGAGGAAAAGATGCACAGGGTGGTATTGAAGGAACATGCCTCAGGAAAATGTATAGGCCTTCCCTTGCCTTTTCAAGCTTCAGTCTGAAACAAAGAGAATTAAAAAACATGGTGGACAGGTAGAGATGGATCCATGGGTGGATTTATACGGCACTTAAAGCAAAAAAAAACCAAAACACCTTGTTGAAGAATGTCCCTGTATTTCTTTGCTCAAAAATACTTTAAGAGCCACCAAGCTCTTTTAAGGAGCATTTGACAGGTTACAACGTCCTAAAAGATGGCAGCCCTTGGAATGATTTCTGAGACAATCAAAATAGATAAAATAAGCACTTGAAATAAGCCCTAACACTCATTCCTAAGTGCTATGTACCAGAACAAAGTGAGTGGGCTCTCCCTTGAAAGGCATGATGTAATACACTGAGTGGTGAAGGTGTTTTGTGGGAGTTCACTTACACATCAGCGTGACCAGTCTTTAATGTGGTATGAGCCAG
Source organism: Gymnothorax javanicus (assembly GCA_029692085.1). Classification (NCBI taxonomy): domain Eukaryota; kingdom Metazoa; phylum Chordata; class Actinopteri; order Anguilliformes; family Muraenidae; genus Gymnothorax; species Gymnothorax javanicus. The sequence continues at coordinate 11,055,623 of CM056194.1, forward strand.
CTACTAGCAGTTCAGTTCATAAGTATTTGGACATTGGAATTTCATAAAATCGACTGAAAATCCTACAGGGGTCACACAATATAGACGCAAATGCCTGCAAATTACACTGTAAAGAAACAGAAATATGTCAGTCTCAACAAGTACTTCAGTCTTCTATTAAGACTTAAAATCTATTTCTGTTACTGTTTAGCTAAGGTAGACAGAAATATAGCCAATAAGGTTCTGAGATTTGTCATTGGTGCAAAAAATATCCCTCATCGAGCCAATAAAATTCACTCCAGAGAGGAAAAATGGATTGGATTTCCAGTCTCATTACGAGGGAAATTTTCAGCCCAAATTCTTTGGCTGACAAACTCAATTTTACAAGAGGCCCATGGGGCCTACAGTATATCGCTTACCCGGTTTGACATTGGAACAATTCTTTTCAGTTATGCAGTACTACAAAGTACATGACATGCCAACATTGTAGTGTTGTCATCTGCATTAAGTACTGAAGTGATTTTAACCGTGCACAATCAGGTGTAGTACTAAATACACTATAAACAGTGTGAATTTACTCTAATATAAGACAATGTGGGTTAGCCAGTCAAATAAGAGTTCCATACTAAATGGTTTTTTAATCTGTGCAATCCAAAACTATTAACATTTCAACAATTTTCAACTATCAACTCCAAGTGGACCACGACATTGAACATTTTCAGCAAGTTTGATCCAAATCTACCCGCTGCAACGTGAGAAGAAGTCAAAAATATGTCAGCATATCAAATATTAGGACAACCATACTGGATTCTAAATCCACCTAATGTATAACACTTGCTCAGGGCTAAGAGATAAACATTTGTAGCAAATTTTATCAAAAGCTACCAAGCGGCAAGAGGTTGAAAATGCGACAGCCAATTAGTAGCTTGGGTAACCATATTCAATCCCACATTGACCTGAAAATAACAACACTTATTCAGGGCCATGAGACAGACTTTTGCACCAAGTCTGATCAAAATCAGACAATTAAAACTGCAGAAGTTGAATATGAATTAGTCAATCCTTGGATTTGAATTGAGCCAAAAAACAACACTTAGTCAGGGCCATAAGATGAGCATTTTTACCAAGGCTGATCCAAATCTGCCTTGTAAAACTTGAGAACTTCAAAATGAGTCAGCCAATCAGATGCCCAAGCGGCCATATTGGATTCGAAATTGCGCCACAGAAAAACAGCACTTGTTTCGGAGCTGTGAGAGGAACATACGCTCAAAGTGCGATCCAAATCTAACCAGTGAAACTAGAGAAGCGGTTAAAAATGCGTCAGCCAATCCGAGATCAGGGCGGCCATATTGGATTTTGAATCGAGCAGAAAAACAGCCACATTTGACCAGGGCCATGAGGAACATTTGTATCATATCTGATCCAAATCTGCCAGAGAGAACTTGAGAAAAGTCGTTTAAAGAAAAAAGTGATGAGTAGATGACAGACAGATAGAGGGACAACGTATCCTGCACCATGGCAATACCTCCTTTGGACCAGGTGAGCTCATAAAAATCACAGTCAATAATATTTTCAAATCCCATTGGAGGAGTAGTGTTAAAAAGCAGGAACTGTGTTAGTGTGCAAAATACCTGTGGCCAGTGCTGTAATTCATGGCACGCGACAAACACAAGGACAATTTATGCAACGACAGCAAAGTTTGCTTTTTCAGCAAAACACCCCTTTTTACCCTCTTCAGTAACACCTCTGGTCCTGATATCCGCACGATACACCACAAAGGCAGGGGAATTTGAGTGGGGATCGATCGCCGTTCTTCCTGTGATTGAGTTTCCAGCAGGGTGACAGCACTGGAGGACCAAAGACCGGTTCCTTCGTCTGCAACACAGGTCTTTCTCTGACTCGCTCTAGAGTATAGGAGGCCTGTCTTCTCTCCAGTCACACTGTGACTCACACAGGAGGAGAAGAGGCCTGTTCCTTTATCAGGGACACTAGTCTCACTGTTTTCGCTCTGGGGTGCATTTCCCGAAAGAACAGATGTTAACTTACAAAGTTGGACCCACAGACTGTGAATGGATGAACTATGATAGTCGCTAACGTAGTTAGCAACTACACTTCTGGGAAACGCACTCCTGGAGGATTAGAGGCCTGTTCGTTTATCTGGGACACTACTTTTACTGTGACTCGCTCTGGATGACGAGAGGACTGATCGTTTCTCTGCGACAGCACTCGCACTGTGACTCGCTCTGGAGGAGGTGTCAGTGAGGGGTCGGGGTGATCACGACCTAAACGCCACTCTGAACAATGGCCGTACCCTCAACATACACTCACTTCTATGCTGCTTCGCTTCTTCACACTTAAGTCTGCACACACCCGCACTTACACCCATGAATGCACAAGCAAAGATGATTAAACTACGAGTGCGCTCATTTCCACACACTCACAACCATGATGTGTGTGGGCACACTGCATTATACCTGAACTTTTATGAATGTCTCGACTCAGAAGAGACCACCAACCAGGACTCCATGTCCACTCAGCAGTCTCCATAAGGCTGTCAGGCTGTTGTAATGTTTTACTGCTCGAGCAAAGACAGCTGCAAGACATCATAAAATTTACTGTTGTTCTGTATCCCACCGTCCTCTCGTTCTCCCCTTCCTTTGTGATTAGTGCCAAACCTTCTTTCAAGGTTGTGATCTCAGGCAATGCACTCCCAAGAACGGTTTTGGGAAGTTAGATGAGCAATATCTATCACGAGAAGTGGTAATGTCTTCAAATAAAGAGGCTGCAGAGTTGACAGTTATTCAACCCCTTTCCTGGAGATCAACCAACCTGCTGGTGTTCATTTCAACCCAAATTTGGCACTGCTCACGATTAGATTAGCAGCTCGGCAAGATCTCCAGGTGTTGAATGAAAGGTGCTTTTGTTAGTTTGCCGAGAAAACTTACAGATAGATGGTAGATTTCCAGGAACAGGGTTGGTAACCAATATTCTACACAGACTCGGACATGTATGTATCCATTCAAACGCGCAAATATTGTTTTATCGCGGTGTGTCAGCCCTTGAGACGTAGCGTGGCATAGCGTAAAATAACCTGGGTGTGAGAGTAAATGAGACCCCCAACGCCCACCCAAAACACATCCTTGGCTGGGAAAGGTTCTGGCTCAGAGAGTAGACGGGGGACAGATATTTCCAGCCATGGCCAAAGCAGGAAACCCAAACGGCCCGCAGGGAGAGGCTGTCCTATCGATTAGAGAGCGAGAAAACAGACCGACCCACTGAAATTCCTTTCACCCGTCCGTCTACGACACTCGTGGCGAAACGCGTGGCTCGTGAGGGGAAATGCGGCAGGTACAGCCAAGCACCTGATTAAGCAATTAGGCTCCTAACCGACAGCAATTCCCACCTGTATCCATGAACAAGACACTTGAGTGAACATCAAGCTGTATGAACGGATGTGATTTTCAAATCAGAGAAGTAGCTCTGGAGAGTGATATTTGCTAAGCGAAGTAACCACAGAAACACATACTACAGAGCTAAAACTATGAGCATACTTGCTTATCAAACATCTCAATCCAAAATTAGGGGCATTAATTTGGAGCTGAGCCTTCCTTTGTGACTGTGACAGTCTCCACACTTCTAAGAAGGCTCCACCAGATGTTAGAACATTTCTGAGGATGTGCTTCCATTCCAGCCTAACAAGTATTTGTGACACGGGACAGTGATGTTGGGCAAGTGAAATTGGCTTGTTCTCAGCTGTCCAGTTGATCACCACAGAGGTTGATAAAGTTGAGGCCAAGAATCCGAGTAGTTAGGTTCAACTGCATGGATTTGGACAAACCATGAACTGACCTTGCTCTGCGCACAGTGGAACTGACATGCAGAAATAGGGAAGGGTCTTTCCCAAGTTGGAAACACAGAAAACATCTGGTGTTTTATTACAGGCTATGTTCCTTCAGTGATAACAGCCCCAGATGAAGACGTGAGGACATACTTTTGGACATTCAGTGTCCTGTGGTATAGAGAAATCGCAAACCAATATAGTTTCATCTCTGTATACTCCATTTGGTAACTCCCCCTCCCATATTAATTAACTTCCCATAAGAGATATCCATTACTAATTCCTGGACAATAAATACAAAGAAAACCTACATTTGGAATGTACTGAGCTAAAGGCTACCGTAATGTAGAAGGAGCTACACTCACTGCAACATCAATGACCACATTCCCAAAAACTATATCAGAAACTTCATATAAAATTAATAGCTTAAATATTAGCAAGATGCAACAGTTATGCTAAGTAGCAGTGGTTGGCTAAGTGAGGTGTTAATATTAGCCAAAGAGTCTTACTTGGGGGGTTCTGGGGGGGTAGGGTGGGATGCAGGTCCCGGTTGCAGTAGTCCTGATCTGTGCAGCACTCTAGCGCCCTCCTCAGGCGAGAATTCCCAGTGTTCTGTCAGAGAAAGAACACTCACAGTTACAATTACACCGCTTCCACTTGCTCCATTTAGCCGAACTTAGCATGCTACAAAGATAACCTTAGCCTTTTAACATTTGTTTAATTTTCTTCTCACATCGTCCTGATAGACGGCAGAAAAAAAGATTAATATGCTCTCAAGCAGAAAATCCCCGGGACGTTCGCTCTGTGGGGAAAGGGTTAATTACTATCATTTTAAATGCATTCTCTTCCAGAAGCACCAGTCTTAAACATGAAGTACTTATCAGAATATGATCCAAGAACACATCACATATATAGAGATACAGTGCCGAGATACTCATTCTACAGTATCTATCAGATGTTTCAAAGTGCCCTATAATCTCATATGAGTCCAAGACAGATGGGTCAGCCTCACACAGTATGGACTGTCATCTGCAGAAAATTACATTTTTTCACTCATCTCCAGGCAAATCACATCTCGAGTGTCCAGCATGGCTGATGGTGTATCAGAAAGCAAGAGTTCAAGTGGTGGTGAGATGTTACTTATCATTACTGCTGTGTTAAATGATAAAAAAAAACAATTTTCACCAGTGCCAATTATTAATATCTTATTTTATATAAACACATCTTTTGGAATACGAAAAAGCAGCGATATTGGCAGACATCTACTGTTTCTTTTCACACCAGACCTGACAAAGAGCAACTCATTCAATTAAAGGGATCTCTTTCAGCTGCTAATAAGTAGAATTGGGACTGCTTTTATAGGGCTGAAATGCAAACCAAGAAGATGGTGTATTTCCAGGAACAGGGTTAAGTAGCCCTGCTATAGCTGTTGAATGATGTGTGCTTTCTTTGGTTCGGAGTGAAAACCTACAGGCTGGTAGCTCTCCAGAAACATGGTTTGATAGCCCTTTTCCAGATGCCAAATGAGGTGTGCTATGTTAGGGTTGATGTGAAAAGATACAGGACTGCAGATATCCAGGCACAGGGTTTGGCAGCCCTGCTTTACCCCTTAAATGAGGTCTGTTTTGATTGGGTTCAATGAAAGCCTGCAGAACAGCTGATCTCCTGGAATAAGGTGAGGCAGCCCAGCTCTGGCTGTTGAACGAGGGAGCTTTGATAGGGTTTAAATGAAGGCCTGCAGGACAGTAGAGCTGCAGGATGGAGCCGTAATCTGCAGGATTGTAGCTCTGCAGAAACATGGCTTGGTAGCCCTGCTCCAGCTGCTGATTGTCGTGTCTTGCACTGGGATAAAAGCAGAAGACTACAGGACGATAGACCTCCAGAACATGCCTTGCTCTAGCTCTTCAATAAGGTATGCTATGATAAGGCAGGGGTGAAAGCCAACGGGATGGAAGATCTCCAGGAATGGAGATGTGTAGCCCTGCTCCAATAGTTGAACAAGGTGTGCTTTATAAGGTTTGACGAGAAAGCCAACACACTGGTAGATGTCCAGGAACAGGGTTGGACAGCCCTCAGTTAAAGAATTAATGGCACCCTTAGCTGGCGGTAAGCTCTGTTTACACTCTCCAGGTAAACCTGTCTAACAGAACTCACCCGACACTGGAATTCTGAGCCCACGAGTCCGACACAGCCGGAGGTATGGACCGGAAGCCCTCCATCTTCCTCTTCCACCATCGTGAAGCAGTATCCATCCGTCCTGAAGTGAAGAGTCACCACCACATCATCATCATCATCATCATCATCATAATCACAATCTGTTAGCCTCATAGCATAATTGGCCAAGTCATATTTTTGCCAAATTGAGATATTGGCTGCCTGTTCTTTCGTGTTGGCAAAAAAAAAAAGTGTTTTTCCTTTTTTTTTCAAAATCTTAAAAGAAATAAAATAAAATATAATCCATTAAAAAAACAATAAAAATGAGATAGGCAATTATGCTATGAGGCTAACGAATTGTTATGCCTATAACGGACGTGGTGGTCATCGTGATGATCGTCATCAACGCCATCCTCGTCACCGTCACAATCCTACTTACAGTCATGCAACCATCATAATACTCAATTACTAACTCAACTAAACTTGTAAATTATAATGATTGCAGTTAGCTTTTATTCCAATTTTCATCTTTGAATCACATCAAAATTTAAATAACACCACCATGAAAAAAATGTAATTTAATAAATCTCTTGAGGAAAAAAAAAAGCCATTTAAAAATAGCAGTTTATTTTTATTATCAAAGTTGGGTAAAATGATGATTAAGACTTTTAAGTACCAATGCTGATCCGATTCTCCTTGCACAGTCGTTACATTTCATGTTTTTCACTAATTGTTCATGTTTTTTCACTAAAAGTCACATTAATCACTGCTGAGCCACAACAGTTTTTGTTTCATGCTGAATGAAATGAACAGTGAGAAAAAGTGAATTAAGACATAAGGGTCAGAGAAAGTGAACTTGAGAAAGTCTCTCTTCAGTACAAACACAAAGAACACAAAGGCTAACCTAGTTATCACAGTGGGAAACCTGGTTTTATTACCAAAGAGGATACAAACAGTATGTGTGTGATTTTGTGTTGTTTGAGAGAGTGCACCAGTTAATGGTTTTTGATTGCGGTAACTGATCCCACTGAGATATAATGAGCCTTTGTTTGAGAGAGGAGTGTGTTGGGTGATTATTTGTTGTGCTGGTCAGGAGTGTGTGAATTTTACGTTGGGAATATAAAGCAGGTGCAGTGTGTGAAATGGATGATTATCATTTGGGTGTGTGTGTAGTATATGCAGTGTCTGTGTATGTACCTGCAGGGGTTGTTAGTGGAGTCCTTGGGGCAGTGGTGATAGCACCATGTGGTGTATTTGTGTGGTATATGCAGCGTGTGTGTGTGTGTGTGTGTGTGTGTGTGTGTGTGTGTGTGTGTGTGTGTGTGTGTGTACCTGCAGGTGTTGTTAGTGGAGTCCTCGAGGCAGTAGTAATAGTGTGTGGTGTATGTGTGTGGTATATGCAGCGTGTGTGTGTGTGTGTGTGTGTGTGTGTGTGTGTGTGTGTGTGTGTGTGTGTGTGTGTGTGTGTGTGTGTGTACCTGCAGGTGTTGTTAGTGGAGTCCTCGGGGCAGTAGTAATAGTGTGTGGTGTATGTGTGTGGTATATGCAGTGTGCGTGTGTGTGTGTGTGTGTGTGTGTGTGTGTGTGTGTGTGTGTGCGTGTGTGTGTGTGTGTGTGTGTACCTGCAGGTGTTGTAAGTGGAGTCCTCGGGGCAGTAGTAATAGTGTGTGGTGTATGTGTGTGGTACATGCAGTGTGCGTGTGTGTGTGTGTGTGTGTGTGTGTGTGTGTGTGTGTGCGTGTGTGTGTGTGTGTGTGTGTGTGTGTGTGTGTACCTGCAGGTGTTGTTAGTGGAATCCTCGGGACAGTGGTGGTAGCAGTGACACCAGAGCTGTCTCTGAGGCGCTGCGGACGCCGTGCTCCCGCTTTCCTCCTTATTGCCTTCTATCGACGCCTTCCCAGAATTCCTCAGCAGCATGGTGTCCAGGACGTTCGCTGGAGAAGATCAGAGGCGTAAACAGACGTTACGTTACACCGCAGACAGGAGCGGGCATACTAAAGGAAGACGAGGCTCAACTAATGCTAAGAGACAAATCCTATGGAAATCTGTGCTCCAAACTCCTGTACAGCACGAGGCCCGTAGGCCACCAGGTGGGTAATCAGACTGGTCTCCACAAAGGCTACTGCCGAGGTGTACAGCAACCTGCACTGTTGCCATGTAACACAGGATATTTGGATTAAACAATCTTAATAGCTGAATTAATCAAGTAATAGAGGCACTAAAAAAAAAAAAAAACCTCAGCATGGTTTGTGTGTGCAATGTTAGCCACATGAACTATACATAAAATACTTTAATGGCAAATATTGTGAAGTAGGTTATCCATTCAAAACATTACTTGTGGAAATCTCTCTCAATAGCTCAGTCACATCTTTCTAATGCTGTTGCTGTGTGGGTTATTGTGTAGGCTGCTAATGGTTACGAGCACGAAACATAGTGACAAAAAGCTCTGGTGGCCATTATTCCTGCATGGACAGTATATCTGTGACAGTGATATGCAGGATCAGCTATGTTCGCAGGGAAATCCACCTGAGACATCCTAAGAAATATAAATGGCAATCAGGCACCACAGCAATGTACTACATACACTGAATTGCCACAGTTATGCTTGGGAAGGGCCATCAATATTGTTTTTGTATGTTATGGCTAGGTTTATACCCAATAGTAAGCATTTTTTAAAAAAATAATTATGAATTTCTTTCAGGGGTGTTGGGACAAAAGGAAGGAAAGGACCATGTCTGTAAGCACTGTGTTCTCGTTATGTTCAGCGAGAACAGATGCCACACAGATGTGAAGCCTCAGGCAGTTCCAACATCAGCAAACGCCTAACTCGCTTCACTGCGCTCCGATAAAACTCTACCCAGTCCCATCTCGGGTTGAGTTTTTACCTCTCTATTCAGTCCGCAGAATCATGATTTAGTGAAAAATAATAAGCTTTGAGTGCCTTGTGAGAGGCTAAGAGAAAGGGTCCAGCGCTATGATAATACTCGCGCACGCGAATGTAGGCTTTCTGGTACAGGAGTACATTAGTTTAAATTGTGTTTCAAGTTTGCTATTGGGCCTTTTTGACGAATGTAATAAAAACAGCAGAAATCATTCCACTACCACCACATAAAAAGTCAACATAACAAGTGAATGTAATGTATTTATTTTTTATTGATTAATTCACACACACCGATAAAATGGCATTGTTGCATATCATAACGAATGCATTTTGCGTGAAAACTAGGTCAAAGTGATTGGCTATTTTCCAGCATACAATTTATACCCTCCAGCTGAAAATTTCACTGAAGGCCCTTTGAGATTTTAAGTTGACACAAGATGGTGTTAGCTGTAGGCTAGTTTTGACACCTAAAGCTGGGAATTAACTTGCCTGCGGCTGATCAAAGTTTGCCTCTTTCTGGACAATGTTGGTCAAACCGTTGAAGTATATTGGTAGACTAGCTGACAATATAGGCTGGTAAGATTGTGAACAGCTGGTTGAGTTTATGCTCTGAACTCAAGCACAAAAAAACATGGACTGAGAAGAAGGGTGATACAGCAGAGCTGAAAGTACTCTGAGGCCATTCCCTGCTCTTCTTCTATCGTCTCGGCTTGAGAATTGAACCTCTGGCATTGTGACCGTTTGCGCGGTCGAGCCGCTCCCCTCAGGAAGACCGTGTGTTCCCAGCGGAGAGTTCCACTCCACACATTCGCAACACACTCCCACCCACACCCCTTGCCTACCTCTACATCCCACCTCACCTCTTCAATGCTAGCGGCCTATTGCTCTGTCGATGCTAAACCAACGTGCAGAACAGTACTGCATCAGGCATGATGTTTCTCAGCCAGAGGCACTTAATTCTCTCATTCTGTAAACAGTAATGCCCCCGTAGATGCCTGCAGCCATGATTCCTCATCTTCAACACGCCCACTGTGAACAAAAACTTACCCTTCAATTACCCACTTCCCATCTCCTCGCTACGCTAACCATCGGGAACCACTATCCAAGCGTTCCCGCATTTTCTACACCATCCAAAACATAATAGCATGTAAAATTCATTTAACCTCATAAACTCTTACTTCTCACTAAATTTTTCCCTAAAGTAGGTTCAAAGTCAGAAAAAGCATTATTATTGTAGGACAACGTCACACACATATTCTGTATGTGCTGGTTGCAGCGTTTTAATGCAGCTACATCGCACTTATATTGAGAGAAATATTCAAACCCAGGTCGTCATGTTCTTATGGCCAAAGCATTACATATAATGGAAAATATCTACATCTTTTATAAACATTGCCCTGTAATTCAGCTGGACATGTTTGGGATCATTGAAAACCTTGGAATCTCCACTAGAATTCAAAATGGGCCTGAAGCTCCACAGGTTTGGCTGCAGCAGCTGCATTTGACGGACCCATATATGAGTCCATGGTTTTATGGGATTTAAGTGTATTCACCTTATTAGCCAATAGCAGTACTGCTTCACAATATGAAAACTCCATCTACACGAGTGTGAAGTTACAAAGCTGATATTCACACCAGGATATAACTCCAAACAGATGAAAGGACCAGGTGTTGAGGGAGAAACTGAAGCCTACCGTATTATTCTGGAACTCATACATTTTCATGACCACAGATGTGTTCAAACAATTTTCATGAGATGTACAACATTGCATTGGAGTTTGTACAATCTGTCAACATGCACCAGTGCGCCAACGGCATCAATTATTGTTTTGGTTATTCCCCAGTCAGTACTGTGAGCCAGCTCATTTAAATACTCAACGCACATTTCAAATCTGTATTGACAGATCTATTTGTGGAACTGTGTATTAGGGTCACAGTAAACACTAGTTTAAATCACAATATTATCACTGCAGCAGAATTGGCAACTTCAGATCAAAAAATACCCTCAATATCATATTTCCCTTTGCATATACAATATATGGCAACAAAAAGATTGGATAATAATATATGGTTAAGTTGCTTTAACATTAAATATGCAGAAACTTGTTCAGCAATCAGGCCAGCAATTGTTCAAACTACTGTTTCTATAAAACACAGAGAACTGCATCATGTGACCAAACACTTCTTCAGGTGTTGCCTAGTCACACGCAAAAAAGGATAAAACAACTCAAGAAATGGAAAAATATTGCAAACTAGCATCAGCTATAAATATTACGGTAAACAACATCAGTAACATCCTCAATTTGAAGGTGTCCCTGACAAATAAATGATAAATAAACTGAAAACTACTAGTTTATTCCATGTATTTCTTTATTCTTAAATGGAATTTCAGAAGTTAAAGGAGCTGTGTTACGATTACAGCTCATGCTCACAACTTAGAACAAAGTAAATCTGCTCAACTGCAACTCAAACAATCTAGAAGGTATTTTTCTTCCTCTATGATTACTGGCAAAGGCAACCAGCTAACATTCTTCGTATTCCTTGGCTAAAGCTTAAAATAGTGCTTTGAATCCTCGAATTTCCATAGAAAGATTCTTAAAATAAAAAGCATAATTCCAGAGTAACTAAAATATATAAATACAATGCAAAAAAAAGACAGATTGGCGAGGATAAAATCAGATAATGACTTGCCATCAAACAGATTCACTTTGTTGGGATGTGAAATCTGAGCATGCTCAGTACTCGTGACACAACTCCTTTAAGCCTTCCTTTCATTAATGGCCACTTGTTTCAAAGATTCCGGTGCATTTCGATTACAGCATGATACATGACCTGATCAGATTTGCCTGAAACTTTTTTTTTTTTTTTTTTTTTGTAAAAAGCAAATTAATATACAGAAAAATCCCAAATATCTAGGTCCCTAAACCAAGTATTTTTTTAAGGCCCTCTAGTAGGGTCAGTTTCTAGGGGGTCATAATTGGACTTCTTAAAATTCAGCTGTTGAAGTTGAAATTTATCAATGCAAGAATGACTTCCCAGCTTCATTTGATTGATGTCAATCTGCCAAGGCAGGAAATTTCGAAAATTCCTACATTTTGGTGGGCAGTTGAGGGCGCGGCCTATAGGAGGCGCTGCAGAACACTACTTTGTGCTGAAGTGACTCTTACATATGAGACACTTAAATGTGGAATAATGAAGGAGCGAGAGCAAAGCTGGCGCACAAGTCAGTCAGAAAATGTAAAATTTTGCATTTTTGGAGGGTCTCATACCTCAATATGCCTGCATCAGATTTGAATGAAATCTTTTTTGATCATGCAGCCCCTTATGTCAACTGACTGTCATATAAAGTGGGGTGGGGTGGAATTATGTCAAAGGGAGCAAAGGGAGTTCCGTTCACGTCTCCGCCAAGCAGGAGACCATCGGTGCAATCGAGTGATGGAAATCAGCAGGTCATCAAAGGCCTCCTCGCGGTTTTATGGGCTGCGCTGTCAGAATAAAAAAAAATTAAAAAATATCTACGATCAATGGCATGAAAGTAAACAAATAAACACTCCCATTTACTAACTTATCTGCAGATGCTGCTGCTCGCAGTACGACGCGACTCAGTATGCGCTACAAATGACCTGACAACGTGCGGTCGCGATGATCTCCGAGGATATTTGGCCGCATCGCCTGCTCCAGACCAGACATCGATCACTCCACCCATGGCGAACTCGTCCACACGGCCCTGCAGGGCATGCTGCTCGAGCCGCGATCGCTCACATCTGTATGCGTTAAAACAGCAAGCCCCGAACTGCGCGGACATTGATATAGTGTTTTCTAGATTAGTTATACATTTGCTTCAGGAGTGCTGTACTATGCACTACATAAGTCTATCTGTCAGCATTAACTCCACAGCCTTTTATTAATGTTGGCAAGACCACTGGAAGGCCTTTGTGAAGTGAATCCCCGCTTTTTGTGTTAGATAGTAGCTTATTACTGTTGACATCACGATAGCAAAGCACAGTTCATAAGTATTTGGATGGTGTCACGATGTAAAATGGGCCAAAATGCCTACAGAGTGCGCATGTATATGATGTAAAAACCAGCACAGGAAAGCTGTCAGTCTCCAGCCTCATGTTTATAGAATAAAAAGTGCTAAAGTTCAAGGCCATAATGCAAAAAAAGGTTGATGTTCAAGTGCTTATACACAAGACAGCAGTTAACAATGCATCCCCATTGAACGTGCTGCGCTAAAGCTACTGATGTCAACTCTAATATGCAGTTAAGCTCTTAATGTTAATGCTGAATGATGCTAATGAATGCAAGAGTTCAAAATTAAGCTGTATTCAGGCCTAGTGCTAATTAAACATGGCGCAGAGGCTAGGATTTTGTGTTTTTGCACACTGCACCACGAGCCAATAAAGCATAGCGCAGCATCTAACCCACAGCCCACGGAGAGACGATTTTCCATCAGGAACGGTTACGCCCGGACCTGAGAACCGCCAGCAGGTCACAGAGGGAGTCTCCAATGACAAACCAATTAAATAAGCCTTAGTTTAAAGCGGAAAACAGGTTTACACAACTACTGCATCACAGGAAAAAAAAAAAAAAGTCAGGAATAAAATTAATTGCCTATTTGGATTAATCGGATTTGACCGCGAGCGTCAGGGGTAATGATTTTCAGACAAATTAATTCTGTTTCTTTTTTAAGCTTTGAAAACAAAATTAAAACCACAGAACCAAACAACCAAACCCAATCCTTGCCGAACTCCTAGAACATCAGGCCCTTCTGAGTCAGTTGGACGTCCAGGACAGTGGCTGAATTTGTGCCCGGATAGGCTGACTGACTTCTGCTATTCTGTTCACTAATCCAAATTTTGGCAGCCAGGTACATATTTCTCAGTCACAGATACAGGCTTCCCAGTTGGGCAGCTAAATCACATTTACAGCTAGGTCCATAAATATTTGGACATTGACATGGTTATCATTTTAGCAGTCGACTGAAGAGTAATGGAGCTGAAATTAAATAATAAACATAAGTTTCATGTGAGGACACTCTCCCTTAGTTTCAGGGTTAACGCATCAGATATTGGGTGAACGGTGCAGGAATTGCATTTTTTTCCAGAGGTCCTCCCTTTTTCTAAGGACCAAAAGTAATTAGATGCTCAGCTGTTTACGGCCAGGTGTGTTTTATTTCCAAATAATTTCATTTAAACGTAAACACATAAAAGGTTTTCAGTTGATTTCAAAAGTTGCATTTTCAACTGGAATCAGTTAACTCTCAATACGAAATCCAAAGAGCTGTCAGTGCTAGCAAAGCAAGCCATTATTTACCTGAAAAATCAAAACAAACCCACCATACAAAAAGAGAAACCATTAGTTGGCCAACTGAACTTGATGGTATATTCTTACAAACAATAAAGCACTGGTGAGTTTTGGAATACAAAAAGGCCAGTAAGACCACAGACAACAACTGAGGTGAAATGCAGAAAAGTTCTTTCCCTGGTTCTCAAAGATCCCCTTCACAGCAGTTGGCCAGATCAAGAACTCTAGGAAGTTGGCGTATCAGAGCCAAAGTCATTAATCAAGAGAAGACTTCACCAGAGTACAAACAGAGGGTTGATTTTAAAATGTAGAATATCGGTAAGGCCCAAAAACAGGAAACTTGCCCAAAAAAATCTAAAAATGACCAACAAGCTATAGACAAACGAGACAAAGATCAACTTATATCAGAAAAAATGGGAAAAGAAGGATATGGAGAAGAGAAGGAACTGCTCCCGATCTGAGGCACACCACCTCATCTGTGCAGAGCGCTAATGTATGGCCATGTATGGCTGCTGATTGTGCAGCAAGAGAGAGAAAGACAGCAGGTCAGAGAGGCAGGGCAGGAGAGGGGGAGGGAGAGAGTGAGGGAAGGAGCGAGAGGAAGAGAGAGAGAGGGAGCGAGACGGAAGAGACATAGGGAGGGAGGAGGAGAGAAAAGTGAAGGGCTTGTGACCTACAGGCTGAATGTTTCAGTCCTAGTGGAAGCGCGGAGGCCCGTGTTCTTGCATCACCCTCAATAAAAGTGCTCAAACCCCCCTGGCTTCAGTTAATACCCAGGCGTAAAACAGAGGCTAAAATTAGCAGTATGCTAAAAAGCCACATTGGCACATTACAACACCACCGGTGGTTCCAGAGGATTAAAGTCAGCCATTTTCAATGTTAAGTATAAAAAAGCAATTGGCAGCAGTACCCAACCTGCCTCTTCTCACTACCCAGCAGCCCCTGCACACATCCCGCCCCACAGAGTTGCTGTAACAACACCGGCAGCATAATGCACAGCCAGCTTCCTCCAGGGTCATCCCAGTTCCTGTGAACCCCGGGCCACGGGGGTCTCAAAAGACTTCTTAATTTGAGCTCCGCACTGACTCAGACACCTGGAATCACATACAGCAGTGTCATTACGAAGAGCGGAGAGCTCTGACTGATCCAAGACCGCAGTCAACTCAACAAGGGGGGGGGGGGGATTTCAGTGCAGTATAGCCGCACTGAATAAACCCAGAACAGCACTTTCAGCTTCAGACCACGTCACAGTCATTAAGGGTTCACGGTTGTCACTCAGCACAGTTATCTAGATAACTCCAGATAAGTAATCCTGCTTTTGAGAAGCAGGGCCTTGGTTCCAGCGAATATGACACACGCTTGAGCAGGGCGAGCACAAACAGCGCTTGAGAATAGCTTTTTTTTTTTGGCAGAATATTACCACAACCGTTATTATCAGCCACGAATTGCTTGTAGTTTCAGAATAAATAAGAAATAACAATCAGGGGCGGGACGTTCTTCATTAACCCTTAGAGCGCTGAATAAATTTTCAAGGAATTAAAAATGTAATAGTCCTGAGCTGTTGAAAATCTATCATGTGGCAACTTGTTTAAAAGAGCTCCCCTGTGGGAGCTTTTTTAAACAAGTTGCCACATGATAGGTTTTCAACAGCATCTGATTTTGATATCTTACATCATTGGGCAACTATAGCTGCCTATAGCACTCTAAGGGTTAAACTGTAGACCTCCGCCCAAAGCCTGCATGTTAACGAACTCTGGTGGCATTACACTCTATTTTGGTGATCCTGATGTGCTGATATAGAGAAGAGACAAATATACTCGACAGTGTATGGCAGTGGTAGACAGGGGTATGTTTTATTGCCTGTATAACACCCCCGCTTGTTCAGTGTGACAAAAGCCTGAGGGCTTCGCACTTTCAATGCACCGTAGATGAGGTAATTTGGGCGATACTGAGGAGGTTTTGTCCATCAGTAACCGAATCCGTCGACATTTTGGAACCGTCTGCCCCCATGAGGCTGGCAAGCAAAGAAACGCCAGCGCTTTTAATCCTGTTAAATTGGTTTAATTAACTAAATGTAATCAAGCGCTTTATAGAGGCAACACCGATTTTATTAAAAGTGTGAAATGCGGAATCTCTGGGGAAAAGGGTGATTATTTTCCAAAATGGAGTTTGACATGAGTGATACTTGGGACCACTGGAAAAAACAGCCAACAGCTGTCTGGATCAAGATGAGGAACCGGGCTCTTTACACTCCTCTCATTAAAAAATGAACTTCAGAGAACATTATGACTTCTCTCCTACCTCCAGGGATTAGGGTGCCAGGATTTGGCATGAAACACGAGGCTTTGGCTGCTTGAAGAATGCTTTCATGATCACAGAACACACTAAAGGGAAGTTAAATGAGATCAAGCTCGCACGTAAAGTTTAGGAACTTAATAGGGAACCAACAGGACTAATTGGTAAAACTGATGTGCTGGCTTCAGTGCATAAAAGCTCTCCCACGTTCGTAATAAGTGAACACATAAAAATAAGATAAAGCACACTGACAGCTCCAATACGCCAGAACCCAGATATAACTCGCAAAGTCTATAATTCCTTTGACATATTAAAGTCTTTGTACTTCTAGCAGAGCTAAAACGTCGACTGAATTTGGAATTTATGTTTAATTAATTTTAAAAAATCTTCATAATTTATGGCTTCTTTTAAGTGAGATTGGCGGAGAGAGAGTGTACGTCTAGAGATTCCCTCTGTAGGTGCGGGGATACAGGATAACTCACACAGAATAAAAACTACTTAAAGCCTGTCATGTATAAAATTAAATGAAAAATAAATTACATTTCTTGGGAGCATGAACCTTTTACTGGACATATTATTCTTATAGTGCTTTCAAATGGACAAGAAAAGAAGTACAATTGAGTGCTCACAGGGAATAATCAAATTGGAAATAATTTACATGATTGGATACAAATTAAAAAAAAAAAAAAAAGCCAACATTTGCAGAATTAGGGTTGACAGTACTGCGAGAGAGTGTTTGTTTGGTCAAAATTAGGGTCTACAGTACTGTGAGAAAGTGTTCGCTGGGTCAGAATTAGGGTCTACAGTACTGTGAGAGAGAGCTCGCTGGGCTAATTTTATGGTCAACAGTACTGTGAGAGAGAGCCTGCTGGGTTAGACTTATGATCTACAATACTGTGAGAAAGTGTTTGCAGGGACAGAATTAGGGTCGACAGTACTGTGAGAGAGGTTTAGCTGGGTCAGAATCAGGGTCGACAGTACTGTGAGAAAGTGTTTGCTGGGTCAGAATTAGGATCTATAGTACTGTGAGAGAGAGCTTGTTGGGTCAGATTTAGGGTTTAAAGTACAGTGAGAGAAAGTTTGCTGGGTCAGAATTAGGATTGAAAGTATTGTAAAGAGAGCTTGCTGGGTCAGAATTAAGGTCTATAGTACTGTGAGAGAGTGCATGCTGGGTCAGAATTAGGATCTACAGTACTGTGAGAGAGAGCTCGCAGGGTCAGAATTAGGGTCTAATGTACTGTGAGAGAAAGTTTGCTGGGTCAGAATTAGGATTGACAGTACTGCGAAAGAGAGCTCACTGGGTCAGAATTAAGGTTTACAGTACTGTGGGAAAGTGCTTGCTGGGTCAGAATTAGGATCTAAAGCACTGTGAGAGAGCGCTTGCTGGGTCAGAATTAAGGTTGACAATACCATGAGAGAAAGAGAGCTGGGTCAGAATTAGGGTCCACAGTACTGTGAGAGAGAGCTTGTTGGGTCAGATTTAGGGTCTAAAGTACTGTGAGAGAGACCTTATTGGGTCAGAATTAGGGTCTAAAGAACTGTGAGAGAGCGCTCCCTTGGTCAGAATTAAGGTTGACAGTGTCGTGAAAGAGAGCTCGCTGGGTCAGAATTAAGGTAGGACAGTACTGTGACAGAGCGCTTGCTGGGTCAGAATTAAGGTTGACAGTACCATGAGAGAAAGAGAGCTGGGTCAGAATAAGGGTCTAAAGTACTGTGAGAGAGAGCTTGTTGGGTCAGATTTAGGGTCTAAAGTACTGTGAGAGAGACCTTATTGGGTCAGAATTAGGGTCTAAAGTACTGTGAGAGAGCGCTCCCTGGGTCAGAATTAAGGTTGACAGTGTCGTGAAAGAGAGCTCGCTGGGTCAGAATTAAGGTAGGACAGTACTGTGACAGAGCGCTTGCTGGGTCAGAATTAGGGTCTACAGCACTGTGAGAGAGTGCTTGCTGGGTTAGAATTAGGATCTATAGTACTGTGAGAGAGCGTGTTGGGTCAGATTTATGGTCTAAAGTACTGTGAGAGAAAGTTTGCTGGGTTAGAATTAGGATTGACAGTATTGTGAAATAGAGCTTGCTGGGTCAGAATTAAGGTCTACAGTACTGTGAGAGAAAGTTTGCTGGGTCAGAATTAGGATTGACAGTGTCGTGAAAGAGAGCTTGCTGGGTCAGAATTAGGATTGACAGTGAAAGAGAGCTTGCTGGGTCAGAATTAAGGTAGGACAGTACTGTGATAGAGCGCTTGCTGGGTCAGAATTAGGATCTACAGCACTGAGAGAGGGCGCGCTGGGTCAGAACTAGGGTCAACAGTACTGAGACAGAATGTTAGCAGGTCACGTGTTGTTTGGGTGTAAAGACTAGGCCCAGGGCTCCCACTGTGAACAGTTACACCCCGCTCCACACGAGCCCCAGGTGTGATCACGCGAGGCCTCATCGAGCTGTTGACAAAACACCCCGCACGGTTGGGTAATCCCACACCTGTGAAGCCTTATCCGTCGGACAAACTGTGTGTGTATGTGTGTGCGCGCCTCTTTTAAAATACACCTCAGCTGTTTTCTCGGAACGCCAGCTCACATGATTCCTTCTGAGTCGCCATCTGCCCGGGAAGCTATTCATCATCATCACGAGCTCGCACCCTCTGCAGCATATCTCGCTAAGCTTACCGTCAACTGACTGTGCACTGCGGACCCACACGCATGATGGAAAATGCGCCGTAAATTAGCAGCAGAAAAGCCACACCGAGGGCAGATGGACTTTACTGTCCCATAGTGTCCCATGAAAAATGGACTTTGGACAAAAGAATAAATTAAAAAAAAAACATTCCGCAGTTCGTAAGTTTGGAGTTCCTTTGCACATGTTCTGTACTGAACCTTCAAGGTGCTACAGTCAGATCAACAACGCAGTGATATTACATTCTGAGCGTATACATTACTCAAGACAAAAATAAAAATGGCCAAGAAAAACAGCACATGCTCTTTAGCAAGGAAAAGTGACAAATAAACAAATGAAAAGAATATCAAACTGCCCTAAGACTACAGATCTGGTTCAATTCCTCTATTCCCTATTACACAGAGCAGAGCTGCATTTTGGCCTTGGCCGGAATGTTCCAAAGATTAGGTTGTGCTGAGTCAACTTTTAAAAAGACAGAAGAACTTTCACTATTTCGCCACAAGGATAACAAGGAGAGGGTTGTCCCAAACAGTTGAGAAATCCACCCTTGTTTAAAGTGGCGTTGCGACCTTTACAGTCTCTACATGTATTTATTCGCAGGAATGTTATAAAATAGAAATTAAATGGCAAAGGCACAACAACATCCTGGCCCAGTCATAATATCTGGATTAGGTTCTCCTGGGGCGGGGCCAGGCGGCCATCTTTCTTTTTTAATGAGCAAGAAGGAACGTGCACATTCCAACATACGGTTATCACCCTTCTTGATAAAAAAGACTGTTTGTACTCCTGTCATGCTGAAAGGGGCAAAAATTTCCAAACTATCCATTGACTGCAAAAACGTACAAGCATCTCAACAAGAATTTTCTTCTCATATTTGGAGTCTCATTTAGATATCTTTTTCAGCAAAATGAGATGAAAAACTCCTCATAAGATGATGGCTCATTTAAGAATTTGCAAACGGAGCAAGAGAATAGCACTCAACAGACAAAAAGCTTGGTAACACAAGTTATGATTTTCTACATGCTTAATAGAATTATCTCATTTCAGGACTTAAGGACTAGCTAAGACAGACATTTTTGCAGAGCAAACTGCAACCCTTACAAATATTAAAATCTTTCTTTTAAAAAAATAATTAAAAAAACTGACATTGCATATCAGATAAACAGCCCACCCCCATCTTACCAGTCTAAACCTTGCACTGGGAGATGCCAGATGACTGGATTTGTTTTCGGTAGAGGACAGAATCGCGGCGTTGACCGTCGGCCAGAAGACCCTCTCACGACCGGTTCCCCCAACTCCCCTCACGGCAGGATGCACAGCTGCTTTCTGCACCCAATTAAGGCAAAGCCGGGTCACTAAAAGCTGCCGTGCTCTCAGGCGCAGCGCCGGAGACTCTCAGGCACTTCCGAGGAGCGGGTGTTACGGGAAGTTCAGCGCTCCGGGCGGAGAAAGGAGAGGTGCGGGGCGAGCCGCGCTCATTAATTACCGCAGGCCGTGTCACACAGCCAGAGCTGAGTGCCTTTTTAAGAACGCAGAACGTAAACATTGCTCCCTGCTCCTTCCATCTCACAGAGAAAGAAATAAAGAGGCCATTACAAGGCTTCCACGTTCCTTGGCTTTTCTTTTATCGATTCTTCTGTCGATGTAGCGGATAGACAATGTGGTCCATAAGTATTCGGACTGTGATCCTGTCTACAAAAAGCTGTAATTCATAAATACACATATTCTACCTGGTATGTACATTCATTGTTTTCCTATCCAAAGGTCTTGGAAAAACAGGCAAAAAAAAAAAAAAAAAAAAAAAAGGTGTGACTGTCCAGCTAGAACATCATACAGTCTATCCATATATGGACTTCACTGTACGTTCACAACAAAATCTGTTTTACCAAGTCCATAAGTAGGATGACTTTTCATCCTCTCAAGTAGAATATATTACCTTGTTTTAAGTAAATTTTGGCTTGACAAAGGACATTTTTTGGATGCTTTGACAAATATTAAAATGAGTCAAACTTGTCTCACCTCTTTGGAAGCGTTTTTGTCTTGAGTAACAAAAAATTATACAAATACTTACACCTAAAAGATACAATCAGGCTTATTTTTTTTGTTTTTGCAATAAGACAAAGCTCTCGGCAGAGAAGGGAAAATGGCCACCGTTCAAAGCTGTTCCTCGCCCCGTTTCAGCTTGTGAAGCCCACGCGGACTGCCTCAGCCGATTTCTCCGCCCTTACATGCCGAGAGCGTTTGAGCGCTAAGCGGGACCCAAGAACACCCTCTCAAACCCTCGTCTGAAGGCCTCTGCAGCAGCAGAAAGGCTCCACTGTTCGGGTGTCTCAAGACCGAAAACACCCAGTGACCTTGAGGGTGTAGGGGTTTCCTCACCCAAAAAAAAGCTCCCACAGGCCTCACTGTTCCCACTACAGTGACAGCTCCCACACAGCCCACCTGCGACTTCACGATTCCCAGCTCTAAAGAGACACTTCTAAAGGCTGACCGCCTGGCCTTGAATGGAGGAATTTACCAGGGTGCTGACCTCATAGGGGAAACTCAGGCTTTCACACTGAAGAAAATCTTGCAAATGTCTGAAGTCACTGGTAATAGATGGTCTCATTTAGCAGGAGAAGAGGGTAAAAGCAATAAGATCTACATCCAAAGTCTAAATATAGGACTGGAATACCTTTTGAGGTTGAATATTTTTGTTGTTTTTGCATTTGACCCAGTAATTGAACTCGTGCCCCAGCAGTACAAGTACAATTCACAAGTGCCCTGAAAAAATCTTCTGGCATGACAAGCATTTTTGTCTTGCCATTAACTGCTCTGAATTTCAGTTTGAACTCATTTTTTTCTTTCCAAGTAAAAGTGATTTATCCTTAAGCTTTCTTAAGTTTGCATGACAAGTGAAATTTTCTTACCTCATTGGTAAATCGCATACGGGGTCAAAATATCTCATCTCTTCGGCGACATTTGGAAAAAATAGTTAAAAAGATTGAATGTCAATGCAAATTAGAGAAGCAAAGTTAAAGTTA
Organism: Gymnothorax javanicus; assembly: GCA_029692085.1. Classification (NCBI taxonomy): domain Eukaryota; kingdom Metazoa; phylum Chordata; class Actinopteri; order Anguilliformes; family Muraenidae; genus Gymnothorax; species Gymnothorax javanicus. The sequence goes on from CM056194.1 coordinate 11,077,764, forward strand.
AAAATTGGGGGGAAAAACCAAACATAAAATCATTTTTAGGGATTGTGTTACGTGAATGTTGTGCTGTTGATAAATTTGCCTGTTTCAAAAAATTCCTGGCAAGACTGACCTCATCAGTCATTGGAGGACAGTCATTTGATGCAAACGAACTAAATTTGGCCTTTCAGTGGAAGGCGGGGCAAGCACACCTGGCACAGCTGCCTGACTCCTCCCACCAGAGAGAGCTTTTCCCAACAGCTCTGCATGCAACAGTTGCTTTATTTGGCCTTACACTATTTGAAACCTGTGCTCCACCTCCATTTTGGCTCTAAAGAGCAAAAGCTCTTACTCAATTTCTGCAAGGGGCTCCACAGTGTATACATGATTACTGTGATGTCATGAGATGGATGAAAAAGCACTTGGTTGTGGAAAACTGCGAGTTTTAGGCCAATAAACAGAACTATGAATAAAACACTCAGTTCTTTGAAAAATATCTGTGGTTAGAACCATTCAGAAGGTTACTATCACCACACCAAAGGTTACGTTTTTAACTCTGTGTGACGCCTTTTTTTAGAGGTTTTTATGCTGTGTTTATATTTTAAAATTGTGAACACTTAGAGAATAAAGGTCTTTGAGGATGGGGGTTACGCATCATTAACCGACGCCACACAAATCTCTGCTTCTGTTAGCAATCCCTTCTCTCTCTCTCCCGTTCCTCCATCTTCACTCCCTTGTTCTTGCCCGCCTTTCCGCCAGGGATCACATCCGTTTTTGTTTTGTCTACCTTTCCGCACATGGCAGGAAGCGAATGAAGCCCCGAGCCCAGAGACTCGCTTTGTACAAGACGACCTTTGACACCCGAAACAAACCCGCACGGCTAATCCCTTGTCACCTCCCCAGGACCTAGTGCTGAGGTATAATGTACGACTAGGTGACAGAGGACTAGCCCATGCATTGTCAAGGTCTTTTAATCTAAAAGTAGAATTCTGCTTCAATTGGGATTACTTTACGTCTGTTATCACCACCATGACAAGTTACATACAAGGTAGTGAGCAGACTAGAAAAACTAACAAGTAAGTCTTATATTTAGACTTCAGCTCTTATTTCCATCACGTTTAGCCGAATATGACAAAAAGTGCCAAAGACGTGAGATAGTTCAACTCATTTGAAGATTTACGTCGCAAATGTGATGTGAAATTTAACTTGGTAAGCACACAGTGACCAAAGCAAGCCAATATTTTCTACTCGTGAGGAAAGCCTTCCTGGAAAATAATGTAGACTCAAATGGATTTTGTGTTATGGGACAAAATCTGAATTAGCAACTGTTTTGTATCTAATACTGAACTACTCCATTTTGGTAATGAAGTCTGGGCATGGTTAATCTTCTTTATTTAGTTTTGAATAAATGATGTCAGCCCGCCTGCATTTGGCATTCGCTGACCAAGTATGAATAAAATTTCAGGTCTCATTCAGTCTGCCACCAACTTAAATATCAAACGTAAATAACAACGAAAAGAAATTACGTAAAATAATATAACTAACATAAAATATAGCATCATGTAGAGCATCTAAAATACAATATTCTACCAATTTTGACTCTTTTTAAATTCATTTTCAATTCAAGACTATGAGCATGTGTATTAGGCAAACGATTTCCTGAATGACGCCAAAAAAGGGGGCTCCGGAATTTTCAGCACGTGCCAAACCGGAGATATCTGCAGGTTCAAAAAACCTTGGAACCGGGTCCGAGGATTCTTTGAGAGAAACTCAGCTGTAGCCCGTGATCCGCCATCTGGGTTGCACTATACCTCCCAGAGCCTCCCTCAAATTTCAGCCCAACTGAGTGAATTAGATCAGCCTACAAATATAAAACTCATAAAGACAGCTGCTGTTATTCTACTGTGATCCTTCGTTGGAGAAAAAGGAGACTTGCGGTATTTTGCTTGGGAGAGATTGGTATGAGACTTACAGTAAGTGAAGCGCATGACGCTGAACTATCTGTTTTGTTATTAAGTCTTTATCTAACCACGGAAGTTCCTTGGAGAGAGCGCCCCTCTTTTTCAAGGATGCCCCGGGAGAGATGCCAGAGAGAACAGTTACAACAGAGAACAGAGGCAGAGAGTGAAAGATAAGGAGCGGTCTTATCCCGGGACGAGTTTTTGGGTTATAGGTTGCGATCATGAGCCCATAGGCAGAGCTCTTTCATTTACTTTAAGGGCGAATCCTCGTCTCTTGCAGTATTAGTCACTTAGCCACTGGGAGCCCAAACACCGAGCCACTAGGCCAGAGCAGTAGTTTCAGGCTTTGATTCCTCACTGGACCCAGAGAAGCCCAGGCGAATTAGGAGGAAATGCAGGAATCGAAGCAATGAGGGCAGAAAATCGCAGCCAGTAGATACAGAGTGAAGCTTCGCCATTGTCGACGCTCCCAGAAATAGCTGGTAATAATTGTGCTACTGTCCGTGTGATTAAGTTACGCTTCGGCTCAAATGCCTCCAGATGTGGACCCGGCTTGCGTAACACTCACTGTGGCCAGGCACTTAGAGACTGTGCGCCAGCCTTATTCGCCCAACAACAACACAATACGTCATCATGGTACATTTACACATAATCCACCAGACATCCTACCGATGCGTACATGGTACTCCTTGCACACTACGTGACTGGGGACATTTTGTTTGACTTCATCGCAGTTCCTTCCACTTGCAAGTTTGTTTCGTCAAGTTGTGATGGGGTCGTCCAAGTTCCTAAAATGCTCTTCCGGCTCTGGCACGGATGGGAACTTTCCAGAAGATCTCTGACCTCTGAGGGAGCGAGAGGTAAATCTGTGAGACTCCAGGAGTTTCCCGGAGATGAGATAAATATGATCACAACATGAAATTACGTTTCCAAAACGAAACAAAAACATTACACTACAGAAATAATTTCCTAAATTTCTGCACCGAGCAATCATACAAAACACAAACATGATGACACTTAACTACAAAAACTACAGCGTTACAGGTACATAACCTGTCGTAATCGCACACAGTGAAGCGTGAAGATTCTCTCTTTATTCTATGACATAGTGGCCTTCGTTTGAGGCCTCTGAAAAACAGAAGTAACTCTCCCAGACCAGTGTCCATTCCCCTCCTCCTCACCACACGCACCATAGAAAAAAAAGCAAAACTGATTCCAGATCAGTGCTCATGCTCCTAAAAGTACCTCAAGATCTAATTTCCTTTCCTTTTTTGCTAAGTTACACAACAATTTTAATAATGAGATGAAACCAGTTTGACTCATTTCAAGATTTGCCTATGGATTAACAAAGGTTATTTGTCTGGGAAACATCAACTAGCGATGAGCAAATGTTTTCTACTTAAGAGCAGAAAAAGGCACCTTTTCTCTTATGAGCAGAGAACAGCTACAGTGCAGCGCTCTGCTGCCAACTTCCAAGGGACCAGCTCCACGGCTCCAAAGCAGGGTCGTGTTCAGGGGTAGTGGCGGGAGCATTCAACCCATGCAAACATAGAAACTCTATGCAGAGAATCGGTCATGCAAACTCCAAACAGAGGTCATGGCTGGCCGGGCTCCGTACCTAGAACCTCCTTATTGTCAGGCGACAGTGATGACCACAATGCTAGCGTACCACTTGCTAGGGCGTTTTCCATTTTGCAGGAAACATCATCCTCAATTTCCGAGCACAAGGGTACAGCGACATTGTGTGACCCGAAATTGAAATTGCGAACATACGGTCACAAGGCAAGGTCCTCATTTATTATACCACATACGTGCAGTCTGAGGACAGCCAAACACTCCATCGCACAGCTCCGTGAAAACACGAAAGATGACCATGGCGGTGACTGCGGCTCTAAATGCGTCCCTGTCTCTGTCGGAGCGATCACGTTTCTCTAAAATTTTCCTGGCGTGCTCCAGTGATTAGGCAAGAAAAACACTGACGAGCCAGACCCTGCTACAGATTCCAACCGGCTCATTTATCCAAAATAACAGTCGGAGCTTCGATGGACTGAAGCTCATATATGTTACACCCACCTCAATTTCGCCTCAGCTGGACTCGGACCAAACTGAGCAAAAATAGATACCTGTGAAGATAAGAACTAGCATCTCCAACAAATTTTCCTTGAATCGTCTCTGACACGTTTGCTTCAGATTGAGTATCTTAGCGTCTGTATGAATTAGCGTCTGTAAAGAATGTACGACAAAAGCTACGTACTCTCAGAATACGTACACACGCCAACCCAACTGAACAGTCCAGTTTAGAGGTGATCAAGCTAGATTAGGCTACATTTTTGATATTTATAGCAGCTTTTCGCTCATCGCCCAACTGTTCACCAGCTGAGAATCCCATACCCCTAGTTTGTCCACCATGTTACACTATAAGCTCAACCAGCTATAACTAGCGATGACCAGAGCTATGTCAGCTATGACCAGCAAGATGGGTCGAAAAGGACATTTTCAACTGGTTTAGAATCCCTGCAGGTATAAGTTGTATTTATTTTGGTAATTTTGATAAAGACCACCCCAGACAGGATTAGATATGACGGACAGAGACTATAGGAGAAAACAGACTCAGATATAACGCAAGCACTAGCTACAGAGCATTGACCCCTTTGTACAGAATACAAATAATGCCAATTTTTCCTGTTATGCATGAGCATATTCAAGGCTTTATAACTCAGTATTTGTGCTACACAGACTGGGACAAATTATTTCAGTGAAGGAAGACATTTGGAAATTCAATTACAGAATTAATTAGCAATTACATTTCAGTCTATATCTGCACAAAGGGGTTTTAATATGCTGACTTTTGTGTGTATTAGTGTCTTTTTAGGTATTTGGATTGTAATACATTCCAAAAATCAGCCTTGAGGTAACATTTGGAGCAAGAAGAGCTGTGGTGCCTTTATAAAACACACACACACACACACACACACACACACACACACACACAAAACCACACACACACTCACACAACCACACATTCTCCGAGGCTGAAACCCCACTCTGCCACCCTAAAGCTGGATATCTGTTAAAACCATTTATCAAAAACAAAAAATTCCTCCAGCTCCCGTTCCTTTTCACATGCGGTTCTCACAATGAGAATGCCAGATCAAACACACAGACACACACACACGCATTCACAGCAGGGGTCAGCAGAGGGGGGCACACAGGTGTGTGTTATGTTAGAGAATGAGACCTCTCGAGGTCAGACCAAGCTACCCGATCCCCTGCCCACGACACATTCCACAGCATGCACTTCACACACACACACACACACACACACACTCGCATGCACACGCACACACACACACACATGCACACACAAACTCACGCAAACTCACACCACACACTCACTTATGCACAGACAGACACACACACACACACACACATACACACTTAAACACTCATACACGCACGCACATATACAAAGACACTCACTCATACATACAAACACTCACATGCACGCGCGCATGCACATACAGGCAGGCGTGCACAAACACTCACAAATATTGATACACACGTGTGCTTAAATACAAGTACACACATGCAAACTCTAACAAGTACACACACAAATGGGCCAGGTCATGCCATAACGGAGTTACAAAATTGCTGTATTTTGTATCATGGCTCCAAAACTAAGTAAGACAGAGTAACAATTGAAATGGCTTTGTGTAGGTCTTCACTCGTACTTCAAAAAACAAAATAGTTAATTTTCTTTATTTGATTTATTTTAGGTGAAAACTGCAAAAAACTGGTCGGTAACGGAGTTACAAATTTTTAACCCAAATTTCACCCAAAATAAATCAAATGAACAAAATTAGCTATTTTGTTTTTTGAAGTACGAGGGAAGACCTACACAAAGCCATTTAAATTGTTACTCTGTCTTACTTAGTTTTGGAGCCATGATACAAAATACACCAATTTTGTAACTCCGTTACCGCCTAACCTGGCCCAAATACAGGCAAACTCGGACACAAACATAGGCAAATACACACAAAGCACACATACAAAGACAGACAAATGCAAGCAGAATGCGAATACAGACACAGACAATCACTCATGCTCAAGACCTGCAAGTGAGCAACTTCTGCTCTTTTCACCTAAAACCCTATCTTAATATCAGAGGCCTGTTTGGGGAAAGCAAAACATCATCTAATACACGCTAAGTCAGAAGAATTTACTCTTAACAGCAAAGATAGGCCCAGAGTTTATTTGAAAGTGGGCATATTTATTTGATTTTCCCACGCGGTTAATCAGAGCATAACGTCGGCGGTAAAACCATCTCCCCGAACAGAGGCAGAGGAAGAGAGCGTGTTTAAAATATTAGGAGAGCACCGGCAGGAAGTGGAGCAGCGGAAGGCTCTGTGTTTATTTGTAAGAGTTTTTCTCAGCCGCTGAGGAGCGACACGATGCCTGCGACCGCATTCGAGCACTGCTCCAGACAGATGGGATCACCGCGGAGTCATTCACCGAGCAGCAGTAAGTAATACGCCGGGGAGGGATAGTGTTATTAATGCTGACTTCATGCACGTCTTCTCAGTGTCACTGCGTGCTGCGGTCCGCGAGCATTCGCAACGAGACAACTTCTGCTTTTCTGACTGTCGGTTTTATATTGCAGGGGTTTCCTTCCATAATATGTGAACTACGCAAAATTTGCACTGTCCAGATGTCGACAAACATACATTACACATCAAAACTTTTTTATCAGACTGTCTATTTTTTTCTTCAATTATTCAACCAATAAGTGCAGCATTACTTCTTCCCCGGTATGTGCACTAACAAGAGAACTCAAAATAAAGTAGTTCACAGAAAGATAATACTCTTTCACATGTGATTACCTCAATGTCTCAGTCAGGTAGAGTAAACCAAAGCCAGTTTCCATCCTGGGTTTTGCCTTGAGAAATTTTCGATTCAAGTTTAGGACGGGCTCAGACCATTGTGTGTTTTGTGAAAGAGAGCTTCCCTTGAGGCTAAATACAGACCAGATCTATCAACCTGCGATGTATTTGCCTTTGTAGAGTTCAATAAACATAAAACCGCTAGCAATTAAGTGTCCGTGTACAAAAGATAATTTGGTACAGATCAATTTGAATTAAATTAAATCCAGTCTTTCACTGCAGAATGAAATCTGGTGAACTCGATGGCAGTGAAATATTATGCAAATCACGCTCTCTATTAAACGCATATGATATCTTCTCATTTTTATTCGACTAAAGAGTGCGGCTCACAAGACTACTCCACATTCTTCAAAAATCAAGCAGATGTCAGTAGAATAAGACAAGGGCAAATCCAATCATAAATTGAGTTCTCTGATCTGCTGTTGAAACATACTTTGCACAGTTGTGTGTGATTGTGTTCACTCAAGTTCAGTCCAATCTCCACTACATAACGCAGGCTTCACTGCAAGTCAAAAGTTTTCGACAAAGTTCACTGAATCAATGCCAATTCACTTTTGAGACGAGGAAAAAACATCTTATCTCTATTCAAAGCACTACCTACCAAAAATATCATAATTGCTGGCAGCATGTTGGGTCCGTGACTAACCTAGAGACCCCATGGAGGCTTCAGGAGAGACCTACACAAGACGTCCAATCACATCATCTTTTCGCTACAATCTGTATGCTGATTGGTCAAGGCCTGGTGACATCAGCTCAACACCCTGATATCAGAGGTTTGAATGGATAGATATGATAACATGCACACAGCTGCAGGAAGCGACTAGAGAGCTCGAGCACACGCAGCCAAAATGCTGGAAATGTATTTGCAATGAGTCCAGAGAGCACCTCGGTCAAGAGCTGCAGAGAATAGAATGAGTTAACATATCTCATGTGCTCCATGAGACTGCAATGAGATGCCATTATTAGATTCTGGGTATTAATTTATAGCTAGACAGTCTGGCACATTATAAAAATAAGGTGCTTTTCTTGTAATACAATGGCCGCACCTATTCTCATTTCCAGCTCTCAGGATGTGTCTCAGAATATCCATGTTGCTCAATCAGAAATAACCCAGACTTTGAAATACAGACCAGCGCATACAGTGTGAAGGTGAAATGGAGACATTGGCCTGAAATGCGAAAAAGATCATCGGACCATGTTTTGGAGATGTCTGTGTTCAGCACTAAACGCTGAACTTCAGACAAAAACAATTGCGAGGTAACTCACAAACATTCGTTCAAAGTGTATTTCAAGAGTAGGCAAGAGGCTACAAGTGAAGATTAGTCTTGGCCCAATTGTACAGAAGCCCTTCACTAGGCAAGAAGCTCATATCTGCTACATTTCTATTAAAAAGATAGCTTCATTTCATTAATTTCAAGATTTAATCTCACCAGTCAAGCAAGAAAAAAATTAAAACAAGCGAATATTTTATATTACTATTACTAAAAAAATAAATAAAAAAAATTAATAAAACAAAATTTTCTTTCACAGGTCTAAGAGTGTGTAAAAAATCCGGACTCCCGACCTCCATTTTGAAGCAAAACAAAGCAAATGCACAGAAAAGGATACACTTGGCTTATCTTTCAGAACAGGTCTAGCTGGAGGGAGCGAATTGTAGCCTCTTTATCCTCGGCCAAGATACCGCTTCATTTACATGATCGATGGCAGGCCAATCTGATTGCGCTTCAAAGAGGGCCGGATTGAAAAGAAGGGCGGAAGATAAATTCATTTGGGAAGAGGAGGGACCTTGACCGCACCTGCCGGTTTCTCACCGCCACCGAGCATCGTGGGAAAAAATGGGGACAGACGAGGACGTGAGCACACAGAGCGAACAGAGCCGAGGAGGCACCCTTCACTGTTTAATTAAGCGAGCCTTTCACCCATGCAAATAATTCAGCGGCCAATGTCGGGCGCACAGCGGCAATCATTTGACACTTAAAGAGTCATTTTCCATCCATTTGCAGAAGGTCACTTCCCCCCTTTTCTGACAGAGATCGACGCTCAGGTGAACCGTGTATTTCCCGTGGAGTCGGACAGAAAGGCTGTCTCGCTGCTCGTTCGGCGCGTCACTGTTTGCAGAGGCACCTGGTTCTCCATCTCCCAAAGATTACAGTCCCATTTACAAATCGCATTAGCCCATGCCCCGCTGAGACCTGTCTGACTTCTATCTTGCTGAATAAACAATGGTTCTCTCAGCAGTTCAAATGTGGTCATTTCAGATCAGCTAGAAGACATTTTAGCAGTCGCAGTGAGCTTTTGGGTCCACTGAAGTAAATGGTTTGGAACTAAATTCGAACAAAAGGTTACAGGTAGTAGGCAGAGTCAGCTTTGAAAATATCTTTTCTCTGAGTGGCTTTATACTAAATATCACCCACCGTAATCGATTCCTGCAGATGGACTGACCACGTGGTTCCCAGGATAACCCCACTCCTTAAATTTAAGGTCGCAAATGGTCCACGCTTCCTTGACCTGGGAGTCAGTTGTGAGGCAAATCGGGCCATTCCACAGGACAAATCATTTTGTAAATCACCAGAGAGGAAAGGAAAACAGGGCCCAGTTTGAAAAGACGAGTCAGAGTTGTTACACCCTGCACAAGACCATGACACGCCCGAGTACATCACATCGCTTAGGGAAAACCTGATGAACTCTCCTTTGAAACTGGGTTTTTGGTCAACTAAAAAGAAGGGGGTTATGTGTTGGCCAATATTATAATATAACTAATATTGCATAATCTATCTCAAATCCTACAGTTTATTTATGGCATAATACTGCTGTCAAATCCTGAATAGCAACTGTGTCTTTCGGTTTTGTATGTACCATATTTCCACAATCACGAGCTTCATTTGTCACTGAGAAATTACGGAGTCAGCTCACCTTGGTTCCCAGGTGTGAACTGGCTTCTGATCAGATAAAAATCACAAAAAACCAAGAAAAGATGGCAGCCTCCAATTATGGCGCTTGAGCTCTCAGCAACGTAAAATGGCACACGTCACAGCCATTGTTTCTCCGGGCTGCCCTTCAAACTAAAACTAAGTCATAGGAGACTTGGGTTCCTTCCTCACTAGGAATTCCTCATAGGACACCAGGTTTGTTCCTCAATAGGAACTGATGAAGGGACCAGAGCTAAGCTAATCCGCCAGGAACTGATACAAAAATAACCCCCCCACCCCACCCCGGCCTCCCCCTGTATTTCCTGTCAACGGTAACCTTTTCCTCGGTACGATCACACCTCCTGACGGTCCGGATAGCCGGCTGCTTCCCAGTCTTCCACACCATGTTTAGACACACAGTGGACTGCGATGCCCCAGCCCCATACCGCGGCCAAACAATCCCCACATCCACACAAAGCGCGAGAGGAGTTCGGGTAAAGCCCCTCTGTCAGAGCGGGCGGCCAGCTCATCGCAGCAGCTGTCCTCTGTCCGTCAGTCGAGCCTGGCTTCGAGCCCTCTGGCTCTCCGTGACTCCAGTCCCCCCTTCTGTTCAACTGACCTCACCACCGCTCACTGGGTAGAACCTCCAAAATCTCACTTTTATCACTCCGCAGTAGAAAGTATTAGCTTATTTTAAGTGACTGTGTGCTTCACGAGCGCAAATTTCCAGAATGTCCGGAATGTTCCATTTTGAAATGGTTCCAGAATGTCAACTAAGGTAGGCATAGGGATCCATCCAACATATTATTTTATATATATAATATATAACTATAATAATATTATACTATTATTTCCTGTATGATACAGTATATTATCGTCAGTCTCATAGCATAATTGCCTAAGTCATATTTATACCAAACTGAGATATCGGCTGCCTGTTCTTTCGTGTTGGCTAAAAAAATGCATTTTTCCTTTTTTCTCAAAACGTTAAAAAATGAGATTGTGCTATGCTATGAGGCTAATGATGTGTAATAATTTGAAAAAACCCCTGAAAAATCGCTTAAAGGTTGAAGGGCCAGAACGCTAATTACAAAAGCATCAACACAGGTCATTCCCATTCATTTTAATGCCAGTTGGAAGCATATCTGCTGAGAAGAGGTCTAAACAGCGGCACTTTGCCAGGTAAATCAGCAAAGCAAGATAATAATGCTGAGCTCTAAATAAATGATGCCCGAATTGGAGGTGCGTTGGGTCACAGAAATAGCAGAATCATTTAAAAGGGGAAGCAGAACAGGTGCCAAAATTAAGAACACATATTCTCAACACCACAGACAACAGCAGTAAAAAAGAACTGTATAGAAGAAAAAAAGAGCTGAACCAATAGAAATCAAAGCTCTCTGACAGGAAAATACGGGCATTTGGGCCGATATTTGCTGATATCCACAGAACTACAACTCTACAAATAATCACAAAATTGCCTCAATCGATATCAGAACCAGCCTCAACAAGAGCCTTACTTCATGAGCCTAAGATTGCTGGTATGTCTGGCTGTATTTTCAATGTTTCAACCACTGCCAGCATCTGTCCCACAAAGTATGAAGTTAAATATATTAAGACTAGAATTTACTTTTTTCTCTCTAAAGCAGAAAAGTTACCGCAAACTTATCACATGGAAATCCCTTACTTCATTGGGATATCATGAAATAAGTCATAGTACTTCACTTCATTAACAGATTTTTTTGCCTTTTAATGCACAAAAAGCCACAGAAATAAGTAAGAGAAAGTCAAAATACACCACTAAACTATTAGTTGAAGCGTACTTATTTTTTTGGTTTTGGCAGTGTTCACAACATTGATGTGGTTATTTCTGTAACCAATGTTCTTCAACGTAAAAATATGCCCACGAACAATAATTTTCTCTGAAAATGTTTTAGCAATTCCCTTTCATTCTCAAATCATTTTCTGTTTACTTTGCACATCTCACTGGTGGGCAGAATATATTTTAAGTTTTGGGTAAACTCAGGAGTATTTTACATCAGTCCTCAGGGCAGACGTTAGAAGTCAGAGGCAAAAACAGCCAAATTACAGGAGAGTGAGGTTATGGGGCGATGATTGGGTGGGGGGGGAACCAACCTAACAAAGAGCCTTTACTGCAGCGCCGAACTTTTCAACAAGTCGAGTTTTTCATGCGAGCGCAGAGTGGACGCAGTCAAGAAAAATATAAAAAGGAAGGGAGAAAAGAGGGAAAAGGCGATAAAAAAGCGTAAAGGGGGAGTTTAATGGGAGTTTAACAACTGTAAAAAACACTGAGGCAGACCTCACAAATGAAAATGCGAGCGGTTTTCTTGGAGTGGGCAGGAGGAGTATTTTCCAACTGAAATAGGAAGTGTGGGGTCGGCACTGACTGACGGACGGACGCCTGCAGACCGCCGGCCGGGTTCGAGCCCCCGTGTCGGAGAGGGTAAATAATACGGAGCAGCGGGGGAGAGGCGTGGGGGTGTCACACCCAAAAAAACGTTCCTTTGATATGTAACAACGTACCGTACAGAGAAATGAAACCCTGGTCATGCATATTAATGCGAGCGCGAAGGCCAGCTTCCCTTCTTTTCACTGCACAGCAACTAAAAACCGGGTTCAGCTGAGACAAAATCCCCAATGTACAAGGCTCCACTTTGCCCCCCCCCACCCCTCCATTTTGTGCCTCTCCCTTCAGCCTCTGGATCGAGTCGAATTCTGGCATCTGTAGAGCTTTAGCGCCAGCCCTGCCGTTAGAGGACGCACATGGCGATCTTTTGGGTGTCCGTTACACCCATGAAAGACCCCGACACGGCGAACTCGGGCCTACTTCCGATACCCCCCTCCGCGCACACACACCACACGCCCACTCGTCGGCCAGCCACAGGTGCAACTGCCGACTTCGCCACCCCCGGCCCCTCCGGGCAATCCCGTTCGCTGAAGCTGTGCATCTGAGCGGGGATCGGGTTCTGTTTCAGGAACCCGATCCGCATCCCACCAGGAAACTACGGGCTCGGCACTGTTCGGAATCGGTCCCCACCCTTCCCCCCACTCGCACTTCTCCAGGACTTTTAAAAACTTTTTTTAAAGTCAAAAATCTTTTGTTCTTCTTGTTATTCAATGGGATCAAATGCAAAGTTTAAGGAAAGTCTATATTCCACATATGCTTAAGGAAGGTTTCGTTTTCCCAGAGAATATTTATGCTTTCCTGTTATTTTCATTGGAGTCCGCTACACACTGCGGCCCTCCATACATTATCCTTAACCCTCTATGTAGAAGGGTATTTGAAAATCTTTAGCAAAATTGTTAATTCAGTGTTTTAGAACAAATTTGTTTTCAATTACTTGCTGGGATTCTAACCTCAGCACTGAAACCTTCAGTTAAAAATAGAATTATAGGTTTAAAGGGTTAAGGATAGCTTTACTGTTAAATAGTGTGGAGATAATTCCTAAGTTAGTTCTATTCTCAGTTTCATAATGTGATCGCAATGTAAATCTCTTTAGGTACCCTACAATACAACCCCAAAAGTAACATTACTGGTAATCTTTGAGAAACTATCGGGAAATCGAATTTGAGATTGAAAAGCAAAAGGAGAACGAAACTCTGAGTTAACAGATTAAACTCAAGCTTAAACTCAGAGCCAAGATCTATGGTCAGGAATATACAAGGTGATAGTGGATCATTCTGCTTTAATTTGTTACGTCAAATTTTGAAAGTTTGCTGGTTCAAATCTACAAAGCTGAGGTTAACAGAGGGCACATCACCTGCACATGATGGTGCACGAGTGAGGTCACCGATTATCCATTAAGGTGGAACAGAATGCAAAAAAACACAGACCCCGTGAAACTTTGAGCAGCAAATAAAAAATTCTCCGAATAAAGAGTTTCCACGGTAATATTACTGTGAAGAGGATGAACCACACGAAGCCACCTGCCTCATGCTGCACATTCAGACAGACAGATGGACAGACATTGCAAAGCCAGATAGAGCAGCACATATACACAAACACACAGACAGATATCACACTGTTGCAAAGAGAGATGGACACAAACACATATACACACATAGACATTGCACAGTAAAACACAAACAGAAAGACAGACAACACACATCCAGACAGAGACAGACACAAGCACGACCACACACACACACACACACACACACACCCAGGGACACATACATACACACATAAAGCACAGCACAAAGAGCCCATTTTGAAGGACAGGCCCGATAGCAGCAGATCGCCGTGACCTTGTTTACATTACAGCACGTCGTCTTCTACGCCAGCCGCAGGATAAAAGAAACACTTATTCTCCGGCATTTTCTGCCCCTAATCTCTCTTCTCCCAGGGTAAGAGTCCTGACTATTAGGGCTGATGGAATTATCGAGACAGCACAGAGAAACGCTCCAGGTAAACACTGCGCGCACTGTAGAACACGATAGCCCCATCGAGTTATGTGAACTTATTTCTTCTCTTTAACTCCACTCATCATGACAAGTTTTAGATATTGCACTCAAGTTCAGTGGTTCTCAAAAGTGAAACTAAAAGTTATCCATCGTCTTGACGAATAGTGAAATGAAACCAAGCTTCAAGTTGAGAAAACTCACCTTTAGTTGAGTTCGCTCACATTTTTAAGGCAGTCAGAGAACTTTAGCCTCGAAGTTTAACCAGCTTGAAATGTACTATACTGGGTAGAGAGGTCTCCCTGACTGCTCACTGAAAAACACACATATCATATTACCATTATTATTACTTCTCATAAATACTAAAATTGACATTTTACTTAAAATTTTGCTAACAGCCGTTTCTGATATTTCAACCTGGTGTACTCCAACAGAGTCTCCTGACGTGACTCTTGCGGCCTAGCCTGTTGGTGATGCAGTAATGTAGCACTAACAATTCTACAGAACATGCAATCAGTCCAGTGTAGATCTTTCTGCCTCTCGCAATCCTTACTTCTTTCTCCCACGGTTGAAACTTTTCCCTCTCTATCTCTTAGTCATTTCAATATGTCTGTGCTGTATATAAATAACTTTTTCAAAGAAAAACTGTCGGGTCTCTCGCTCTCAGTTTAATTAAAGTAGCTTTATTTACATGAAATACAAAAACTGATTATTGCCACCACGTATTTATGAAAAATATCCAAAAGCAATATCACAACAATAAAGCTAAAATGGTAAAAATAATGATAAGTGTTTACAATATATAGCAACTGTAAAAACTCTCTCCCTTTCTCTCTCCTCTCTCTCCCTCCCCCCTCCCTCTCTCAGCACACAGGGCAGGTGGTTCGATCAGCTCTCGGTAAGGAGCGAGTGAGCGAGTCGCTGTCGGCAGGCGGAGAGTGAAAAGCGAATCTCGAGCAGGAAGCAGCTGGCTTCCAGTAGCACCAGGTGCCTCTGAGAGTCTCGTCTTTGCCAAGTGTCCAGGAAGAGGAGGACTGGTGGTGCTAAGGTCGCTAAAACGCTGCTGACAGCCTCTCAGAATCGACGAACCGCTAACGACGGAGCTTTAGCATTGTACGCACGCTCTTGCAACGACTGCCAGTGACAGTGCCCACTTAACTACACCCTCAAACGCGTCTGAGGACTCATCTCTCCAGGCCAAACCTCCGACCCCCTACTTCATTTCCCAGCTGCTATTAAGTTTTAAAACTGTGTGTAGCTTATTCATAACACCATCTGCCAGGAATGTTTAATAGATTCATTTTATTCCGCAGGTAATCGAGTCCAAGTTCTACGTATGTGTTCATTTCAGGCACTTGGACGATAACTTTTCTCCAGGGTTTTCAGAAATTTTGTTTCTCTAAAATGCACTTTATTTTGGATGTCGCCTTGAATAACTGTATGTCAATGCACTGCAATTTGAGTGCCTGCAGCAAGTAAGTAATGTAAATTCATGTAATGTAATACAACAGTTTCAGCTAAAATAAGCCTGAACTGGTTAAACTGGTTAAAACTAAGTTTTTGACACTATTAGCAGGTCTACCAGCTTGTCTGACCAGCGAAGAAACCCAGAGTCAACTAGTTCACCAGTATGGCCTACAGCTAACTGTACATACGTAGCAAACTTTTACCAGGATAAAGACAGACACAGATCAGCTTCAAGTAACTGCTGACCAGCCATGACCAACAAAATATGTCAAAAAACCAGCACTGAATCCTGAACTTGTCATTTTCTGGCTAGCCAAACAAATAAAAAAGATGAGTACAAGGAGAAAAACTGAAAGTCTGGTAAATGTGGTTAATAAAAAAAGAACGAAAATAAGATTCAGACTAATGTGGAGAGAACATGGACTCACACAGCTCACTTCACGGCCGACTGCTACGACTGCTAACGCCTGCTCAAGAGCCGCTGAAAATAATCTGACAATCCTACGAAACAAACGGCCAATTACGGTCAGAACACATCTGTCTTATTCTTGGCAGGACACAGCTTATGCAGTTGGACAGAGGGTTAGATTTGAAAATCTGCAAATGTTTTTCCCTCTTGCCATTCGCCTCTTTTAGCAAACTGCCTATTTTAAAACCGGCGATGATACTGTCATCGGAAGTGCGATTGATCTCAATGTTTAGCTCAATGTTAATGAGACTCAGTGAGACGGCTCGAGACAAGATCATTGCATTATGCTACCAAAACCACTAAATATGGTGGCAAAGTACAGCAGAAAAATAAGGGTATTCTGATGTTATCCAAGCGCCTTACAGGTAAGACATTCATCTCTGGGAGCCCCGTAGTCGCTTGTACGAACACTAGCCTAAAAATTAAGGGCTACTGGCCAGAGGACCGCATGGGCGAGGCAACATTTGGCTCAACCTCACCTGGGTTATAAGGGCTTAAGCCAGATAAATTTTGTTAATCTCACCGTTCACTACTGGCCACTGCCTGATCAGTCAGGCGTATGTAGCTGCATGAGCAAATTGTAGGCCGGCTGCATAGTCCACCGGCGGCACAGGCTGCGTGTGATTGGCAGTGCAACTGCATAGTGTAAAAGAAACGAGAGCTTGTGGCCACGAGAGTTGGAGGAATTATGTGCCGCGGCAACTTCCTCCTGAGCCGATGGGGGCAGTTTACTCTTGTGGACTAAACAGTTTTGCAATGTTCAGGGTGGGTAAAAAGGGTGAAAACCTTCCCTCCCGAAAAAAGTACCCATCACTCGTGTCAGTCATGCAAAATATGAAAGAAAAAAACAACCACAGAATCTACCACAAAACAAACTTCAGCAAATTTTGTCCACACACTGAAATGGGCCAAATGTGAGGTACAGTGATCATCCAACGTAGTTTTTGACTCCGGTCAGAGACTGTTAAAGTCCCCTCGCCAAAGATTGTGCGAACAAGCACAGCCTGAATCCCCCAACCAACCCTTCGGATGGTGAGGGACTAACTAAGCACACCTCTTTCAAAAGCTAGCAATCTCACTGCAATGCTAATTAATAAAATCATGTGCGCGAAATTATGGATTTGAAATAAAAACCCGAAGATCACAAGAACAGGTTTGATGCCACGGCCTAAAGGTTTATTTCTCATTTCTGTTCCTCCAGCAGGAGTCCAAAAATACCTTCCCGAAATACAGCAGTAAATGTGTGCCCAGACACATCAAAACAAATTCCAACGCTCAACAGAACAGACAAGCAGAAAGCGCTCAGTGCCACCCCTTCAGATGTTTGCGTGTTTCAACTGTCAAATCTGCCAGTCCTGCCTTGAGAACATGCAGGAGAACACGTTGAATCCACTACTCACCTTCTTTCAGCGATAAATGCACCGATTATATAACTTAAACAGTACTTTGATTTCTGCCCCATAAGAGACCTAACTGTAATTCTGGAACATTCCGAGCCATGTGCGAAAAAAGGGCTTCTTCAGGCACGCTCTGCGAGTAGCGACCATTTCTGGCAAGCGCGCTTCGAGCGTGTTTATGAACCTAATAGATTTTAAAATAAACATTTTAGAGAAATTTGAGAAAAAAAAGAGGTGCTTTTTGACATCCCTGCAGCCCGGGAGAAACAGGTTTAAATCAAGAGCAGCGTCGAAACGCGGCCTTTATAAAATATTATGACAGACACCACAGCAACAGTGATCTAAATTTGATAAATGGAGGTCCAAAACCCTGAGCAACGCTAGTACAGCTTTAGAATTCTTCACAGAATCCTCTAGAGCTTCTTGCCAAATTTACACATAGGTACGCAGCACATCAGTGTGTGTGTGTGGGTATATGCACGCCTGTTGCATGTGCGTTGTCCCACGTCAGATGACTTGATCGATTTTTAGAACAGAAAGCCGAATGTCTCCGCGAGTGTCAGACAGCTGAGCTCCAAGCGCCACATCCAAACCCCCACCCCCAAACTCCGCAGCAGTCAGTCGAGACAAACCTCGACACACACAAGTGGGATCAAAATGCCACATGCAAGCCGCAACCAACACATGTTGCTTTTTAACAATGGCAGCAAAACAAATCTGAACTAACCCAGGCTGAACCAATACGACATGTGAAAACTGCACATAATTACCGCAAATCGAAACAAGCACCAACCTAGTCAAAACAACATGTATAATTATACCACAAGGAGAGCAACTCGGTTCAAACCACTACGATGAATTATAACTTGCAGGAAACGTATACCAAAACTAAATCACAGCAAGTAATTCCCAGTTCAACTTATTGAAACCCACTTAAACCCATAACTACCGGCAGAAAGTAGTTCAAAAAATGTGTGAGATTATATTTTACGACTATGAGCTCTTTCAAATAACAATTTAACAAATTCATAGTCGCGTGAAAATTTTCGAGTAACATCTTTAAACAAATTCAAACTAATTTTCTTTGAGGCATATCAATCCATGTTTTAATATTTTACAGAAAACGAAAACAACCCTTTCGATATCGGTTTTGTTAACAATAGGATTAACGGTAAAGGTACTCCCCCATCGGCGATAATAACAGAACACTGCCAACAAAGTACAAAAGTGAAATATAAAGAGTGAAACTCAGGTCATCATTAAAATGGAACAATTTTTACAGTATTAGACAACTGAATTCAATCGCGTTCACACAGCACATGAAGCAAAGTTACTTCTGCGCGCCGAGGACAGTGAAAATCAAATGCAAAGGATGAGCGCCTGTCCGCTTCAGTACAGTGTCTGTGAGCGATCCTCGCTTCGCATGAAGGAAATGCAGACCAGTGGAGCTCAACGCAAAGGCTCAGATGGTAAACTCTGCAGGCAACATGACAGGTTCGAGGGAGCGTAAATACCACAGGGGCAAAAAATAGCCTCTACTAGCACTGCTCACTTTAAAGACGCACAAAACTCGCGGCTCTGAGACGTGCTTAAAGAGCACGGGCAGACACGACTCAAAGACTGCGGCAGGGCGCCAGTGGAGTCGCGCTCGGGGGCCGCGAAGCAGGTGTACGGGGCTGCGTTTCGGCGACCCGCCGGCCGGTTACTTACCCTCGATTTTGGGGCTTAGAGACGAGAGCCCAAACAGGAGCAGCGACATCCAACCCAGGCGTCCCCGTGGCGTCGGCGTCATCTTCGTCCAACCCCCTGGGCGAGCCGGGCTCGTGGCGAGGAATATCCCCAAGGCTCGGGCCTCCGTCGCGAGCGCGTCTCTGCGTGTGTAAGCGTGTGTGTGAGTGCGCCGGTCTCCTCCGCGGCCGCGTGAGAAACTCTAGCACACTCCTCCGGCAGCCTCCCTCTCTCGACGCTCCTCCGCACTGACGGCCCAGCTGCCAGAGGAGAGAGAGAGAGAGAGAGGGAGAGAGAGAGAGAGAGAGAGGGAGGGGGGGGGAAATTGAGTGAGCGAGTGAGAGAGATAGAGGGAGGGAGAGAAAAAAGAAGAGAGTTACCAGCATGCTCTCTCTCACACTCTGAGCCGGCCCTCCCTCTCTCTCTCTCTCTCTCTCTCTCCTATCTCTCTCTCCCTCTCTCCTTCTCTCTCGGCAGCAGACACCTTGTGGATAAACCAACAAAGAAGCCGCTGAACCCTGAAGCCCTGACTGGACCCCCGCCACCAGCCGAGGCCCTCTCTCCGCTTCCCTCACACTTCCCCCGGGCTTCTGTTTCCAAAAGAAAGGAGGCCAGAGGCAGGGGGGCAGAAGGGGGGGGTGCAGAAACTGTGAGGGGGGGGGGCGACAGGGGTTAAGGGGGGGGGGACCCCATTATGGCCCTGAAACATGGGGTAAACACATGGGCGGAATTCTTTCGCATCTCAGCGAACAGAAGAAGCAGCATGCAGGGGGGGCAGGGAAAAAAAACAAGTGAAATTCACGAGCAAATGGGACTTTCGCATAACCCCCCCCACTCCCCTCCCACTCGCCCCTACACGGCAGGGGGAAGCTGTTGGGGGATTCGGGATCGCTCTGGTTGGTCGAGAAGCCTCTCTCGGAGGGTTCGACCCCGTCTCGCGGCCGCGGCTCCAGAGATCGGACGGTGAGCCGTCTTTCCGGGCTCAGCGAAGCCTTTTATTGGGTAATTTATTAAGGCAGCATGCTAACTCCCCACGCCGAGCTTTCCGACGAGCCCCACGCGCGTGCTCTGGGCTGAAGGGTCAGGGCTGGCGATCCACAGTTAGCACAGACCCTCCTATTCAAATACACTGTAAAAAAAAAAAAAAAAAGAACATCTAAACTAGTTTACTGGTCCTCTAATGAGTCTAAAAAACATCTTTTTTTCTGACGTGTAGGAACTATAACATTATTTTCAGTTACTGTCAGGTTGAGGTTTAGTTTAATTTTCCTTCATACTTGAAAATCGTGAATTGAGTCAAACGATTGGATCTCATTGTCATTATTCTTGTTTTACTCAGCCAAATTTAATCTTAAGGTAAAAGCAAGAAATAAAGCCAAAAAACAAAACTGCAACAGTAGCGGAGATGAGCTTATTTTCAGGTATTCACAGTTAAGAGGGAGCCAAGAATCAAACGAGATACAACGCCAAGCTATTGTCACATTTCAAAATGGCGTCGTCATTCCTTTTTTGCAGAAGGCAAAGGCTATCCGTAATATATGCAGCACGGATTGCACTAAACCAGAAAAAACACTGTAAAAGGAAAGAAAACTTAAAACAAAATGACATATCAGCAGGGAAAGTGGTAAAAAGTTACAGTTTGACTAAACAGTAATAAAAACTGTTAATAGGTTTTTTACGCAGCTGCGCTTAATAGGCTTACAGTGGCTGACAAAGAGCAGGATTCCCCTCGGATTTTCAAAGAAGCGCATACATTATCTACAAAGACCCACTTATGCAGCCTATAGGGAACACAGTCGAGGGCTCTAAGGCTTAGGATTTATATCCAGGGCAGCCATAAGTACTTGGACAGAGACACTGTATCAAGCGATGAATTGTCAACGTGGTCCACACAGTGCGGTAAATCCCAGAAACTTCAAGTTGACGCTGACCTCATATTTGCTGGTTTCAAATCCAACACAATGGAGCACAGAGTGAACGTTACAATTGTGTTACAGTGAATACAGAGGGTAGTTTAGCTCCACTACTAGATAAACCAGGCATAATTGCACTTTCTCTGCTATTCCACTGTTCCAATCCAGCCATGGAATACATATCTCTGCGTTCTGTCAATGATATTCCATGCTTAAAAATAAGTAAGGAGGATGGGAAGAGAAAATAGATTCCTAAAGTCAAATACTAGGGGGGAAAAGCATCTCATCACAAGTGTTCTACTCTCACAATGAGAGTAAAACAAATTAGCTCTCTTTGAGTTACTGTTTGCAACAAATGACATTTTTCCTCCTCATAGGCAAATCTAACAGTATGGACAGTCTCGCTTCATTGGCTAATGTTAATCTTGAAATTCTAGTGAAGATTGTTTTATTTCTGCTATTCGCAGTGTGGACTTGCACACTGTGTTAGTTTAGGCGATCAGACTGAATGGCCGCCCCAGTGCTGAGACCGCTGACACCGTGATTGCCAGGTCATTGCAGAGCAGTTTGGGGACTGAAAGGTGCCCAAACTGACACTATCTGCTCGACGGGGCATTTCAGCTCACACGTCACCCCCTGACAACACTCGACCTCGGTCACAAAACTTCTCGAAAGCTCGCTAAGCGCGAAACACAAAGCAAGGCACTGTTCGACCCAGTTCCACTGAAATCACTGTCACCCCCTTTCTCTTTAATGAGTTAAGCCGATTAACGGAGTTATTATAGAGATTACATCAAGTCTGCCAAAACCATTTAAATTTATTAATAAATTTAGCGAAACAGTGTAACAGGCCATTTCCTTTTTGCTATTGTTACCTCGGTATTCTAATGACGACGTAGCACACCGCCCACCTGGGTTGACACAGTCATACGTTGAGGGCAGCCAAGAAACGATCGTGCAAATAAAAAACGAAAAAATAGAGAAGGGCATTTCAGACAGACAAAACATCTCCCCAGAGGCAATGGCCCTCGTGTTTCTACAGGAAGTCTTTCAGAGGAAAACCACCTTGGGCTGTGGTACTGTACACGGGACTCGCGCTTGTGTAAAGTCAACCTCTTTCATGGGCTTTCAGTGCATGTTTAGATGACCTGCGGTGACCCTAAAACTTACAAATGAATACAGTGCGGTTTGAAAGTACTTGTGCAAAAAGGGCTGCCGGTGCCACACAACTCACGCAACACTGATGTAAATAACCGCAAAATACAGCCCAAAGTCTTCACTTCATCCTCATACTGTTAATAGCTTATATAAATAAATAAATATTTATTAATTTTACTTTATTTTATATGATAGAGAAAAGAGCCAAAAAGAGACTGTATTGTTGAGAGGCGAGGTGACCCACTATCATACTTACTGGCAATAAACTGAGTAACACAAACACAGGCAGCTAAGACCACAGCCCGCAGCCCTGCACATATCCAGAGTAAGTACTGGAAGTGTGTCCAACGAGTGGTGCGCGTGTGTTGTACCGACAGCTCCAGTGACCATGGCAGCCAGAAGTGCGTTTTTTGAAACCGCGATGCTAAGAGCCGTTGCTGGATTGTAATAAATCGTTAGCGTGCAAGAGAAGCCTCAACGATGAAGCTTGACGAGGAGGCTATGAGTGGTGGGGGGGATTGGCGGCGAGAAAAATAACAACAAAAGTCACACGCACAAAAGGAGGGAAAAAATGAAACACTCAACAGACTCCTCTTCACCATTCCCCTCTCACCAGCACTTTGTCCCCTCTTTCTCACACTCGGCCCGGTCGATTATTAGCGGCTAACAATAGACAGCCTTTAGCAAGCACCCCACTGAAAAGAAAAATCACTTCGTTACAAACAAACAATCCCGCCCTACACTCTACAGCCCCCCCACCTACTTTCCTAACCAACTCTACACCCCGCTGTGCCCGCCCCCTCTCCCCGATTCGCTCCCCCTCTCCACCAACCCAGCGCAATTCCAGGCACGTACAGCCGCAAAAAGCCTCCACTGACAGCGTCAAAAGGTTTTCATTTGCCCAGGCTAGCAGAGTATGTGTGTGTGTGTGTGTGTGTGTGTGTGTGTGTGCACATGTGTGCGTGTGTTGTGAGCGCACAAGAGCACAGACGTGCATGTGTTTGTGTGTGAGCGCAGCAGTGCATGAGTGCCTGTGAGCATGTGTTTGTGTATTTGTCTACATTTTTCTCTGCATGTGCTTGTCTGTATGTGAGTGTGTGCAATAGTGTGCAGTGATGATTATACACTTAACAAAATGAAGATTAAACAAAAATCAAGCACTATTCAAGTATTTATTTCATGTAATATTGGATCATAAAGATGAAAATAAGTAAACAGGTAACAATGCATAGTGAAAACAAAAACAACAATGTTTTTTAGAGAGAAAAGGTCAGTATCTCGAGTGGCCACCCTTTGCTTTGATTACAGCATTAAATCCTTCAGGCATAGTTCTAGCCTTTTTTAAAATTCCCTCACTCGCTAAACCATTCCGTATGGTTTGAAGTCCATTTCAAACAGATTCTTTCAATGTTACAATAGATTTGCTCAATCGGATTAAGGTCAGGACTTTGAGCAGGCCAAGTCATAACTTTTATGTCACCAGATGTTTCTCTCTGACTGAGATCATTCTCGCACAATTTAGAAGAGTATATAGGGTCATTATCTTGTTTTGAAAATAAAATCCCCCACTAATAAGTCTCTTTCCAGACGCGTGCCTCACAAGAATGCTGTGATACTTCTTTTGATCCCTGATTCTGTTGATTGATTTTTATGAAATAACCGGCTCGTTTAGCAGACTGAACCCCAAACCATAATATTACCACCTCCATGTTTTACTGAAGGGGTTAAAGAGTCATTTTTGAAACGTTCTCCAACTCTACGGCGCACGTAAGTTCTGCGTTTGGGTGAGAAATTTTGAATTTTGACTCATCGGTCCAAAGGACTTATTCCCAGTCCACTGATGTCCAATCCTTGAATTTCTTGGCAAACTCAAGTCTTTTTTTTTTTTGATGTTGCCAGCTCTTGGTAGCAACACAACCAATCGGACCATTTTCACACAGGCATCCTGAAATAGTAGATCTTGATACTTTCATCTCTTCACTTCTGGCACTATTAATATCATCAATGACTTGTCGTGCTGTCAACTGCCCATTTTTTTTCCTTGTCATACACAAATAACGAACATCAGAGGCACTTAACTTTCGTTTAGCACCTCTATTGCCACTAGTTTTCAGCGAACTGGTCTCTTTGAAATGATTGATGGCATTTCATACTGTGCCATGGCAGCATTTAATGTCTTCAGAATCATGTAAGGCCACAATGCGGCTATGAACAATCTCAGAGAGCTTCTTCCATCATGATACCGTGTTTAACACTGTGACTCAGCTCAAAGTCCATCTCACCTTATATACTGGAACAACTGACCATCAGAGGAAATTTTGCAGAATAATGTTGCCAAACCAGTTTAAACAAATTTTTTTAGCATCAATAATCAGGGAATGAGCCTTCAAACATGCATTCAGGCTACATAAGAGTCAAAAAATAAATATTTGCAACACCTTTCAATTGTTATAAAAAATGAATGTTTGCAGTGTTTCTGTTTATTATGTAATATTTATTATTATTATTATTCTTACATCAATAGACTTGTGGGAATGATTTTTTTTTTTTTGCTCTCATTGCCTACAGTAGTATTTCTCAGTACATTTTCATTAAAAAATTAAGGAGAAGTAATATGTGTGTGTGTGTGTGTGTGTGTGTGTGCCAGTGTGCAGCTCCAGGCCCCTTCAGTGTGGGTAGCCTCGCTGATTTGTGTTCTCACTTCACCGGTGTGACTGTCACCACTGATTTACTCTCCCGGCCGGATGACATGCAATCTGGGGCGACCTCGTTCCAGCACCAGCGCTGCTCAGCCCCTCTGAAGTCCCGCAGCATCCATCAAGCCCCCAGCATGACAGCCAATGGGCTGAAAGGCCCACAAAAGGGTGGGATTGGGGGGGGCGGGGGTTCGGAGGGAAGAGTGGGGTGCGTGTGGGCTTTTCTCCCTGGAGTTAGCTTAACGAACATCCAGCCTGCCCAATGCCCCATTCAAACACCAAAGCTGCAGGATGAAGTGTGCCTTACCAAGTACTTTAGGCTTGTGGTGACTTAAAATCTAAAAGACTCATGACTCAAGCTCAGATTGAGTTGCTGTTTGCTTAGAGAGTAAAATTTTCCAATCTTATGGGAAAATCTTGACATACAGTACATAAAACTTGCGTCACTTCATTGGTGGATGTTTTCCTAGTACACCTTAAGTCAAAACGCATTATTATTCAGACTCACTGATTTATGGGGTTTGTGGCGCACAACTTGTTTGAAGTTTTGTGCCACAATTTCCTTTCTTTCAGTTCCAAACACATACAAGTTTCCGGAGGTAGTGATTAGCAACAGCAAGAACTCTATTTCCTGAAATATTAAGCATACAGCGTGCCACAGGGATGCGGCAGGCTGTGGTGTGCTTGTTCAAGAGGAAGTTTGTCCCTGCTGAGCACCTGTAGTCAGAGGCCTACAGATCATCATACAAGAGGAATTTGTCTTCAGATCTCCAGGGCTGTGTTCAAGTCTTCTTTTTTGCTTCGGAAAGTTCCCAACTCCATGAAAATGAATGAAGTATTTATGTGGCAGCCATGGTAAGTGCTGCTTGATTTCTCTAAATGTTAATGAAAGGTGCTTCAGTGCTGCAAAGCCAACCGGTTTCCTTTAGCAAAGGGTACACTGGACCATCCTTCGCAAAAAGAAAGCAGTTAACGCCGTTCCACAATTCTGGGTGGCAGCAATATTTAAGGCAATGCACCATCCATACAGCCATTTATGAAAACAAACAAACATGGCGAGTAAGGGACGCATGAAATATGTCACCTAGTGTTACTGGAGTCAGATTGACCAAGCTGCACAGTTGTCTTTTCCAAAGTCCTTATAAATTCTCCTTTACTGCTTTCCTTAATCTTATGATGTCTTCCATCGAGATTAAGGAAAAGTGTTCAGGATTTAGACAATAGGCGGTACTTTTTTGACTATTCGAACACAACCCAGGACTATTTGCAGCATGAAAGGTACTAAATCTATACGAGACAACACAAGCCAAACTGGATCAAGAAACTTAATAGGGGAAATGAAAATAATTGAATAAATTACACAATATATGTCTCGATTTGCTGTGCCTGAAATGAGTCCTTAAGGGCAGTTCTTGGGAAACTCATCTAAGAAAGTGCATACAGTGGTCATCCATTATTCAACTGCATTGAAATTTAACTGGAAACCGTGGGGGTCGCAGGACAATCGCATAACAAAGACGAGGTACGAAGGGAAGTGGCGAGGGCGAGGGGGGGGTGGGGGGAGTTGAAAAGATTATGAAATTACCCCGAGTCAAGAAGGAATGCGTGCCGCTAAAGATCCCGACCGCCGTAGTACTGATCCGGGACTGTGAAATTTGGGAGGATTTTCCGCAGCTTAGTGGTTAAAGTCGCCTCGTTGTAGCCGAGACACCCAAGTCCTCCCTGGAGAGACTACCCACGGTGGGAAACCGATCAGAGTACAACAACAGAGGACCGTGATATCACCTCCATCTCTGCACAAACCTGTGACATCATCCCCGACATGACAGAACAATGATGTCACCCTCAGCAGCTTTATCTCGCTGTGAAATCCGTGACATCATTCATGTCCAGTTAATTTAGCAGCACGTCTTCCTCACTTCAGTCAGGGATAAGATAGCTGCATTCTACTGTCCAAAGAAAAGACATGAATGCTTCACGCCGTCTAATTCTCCACTCATCAGACTCCAGGTTGACACATTCTCTTGTGAAATCCAAACCAGAAATAATCTTCCATGTTCATGTATTACATGAGGCGTCCTGCAAGTGTTTCTTCGTCAACCACTGGCGATGTGTATCTGCAGTCCAGTCATTAATATTCATAAAAAGAGGCTCTTGCAATCATGTATGTCAAAATATCTGCATCAATACCACGACAAAGGACACTGTTTGCCAAAAAGTTGGTCAATTTCGAAACCTGAGAGTCCAGCAAACTCTTATTAAGTTTATGTTCCAGTAGCCAGTACCTCCTTGAAGGAAAGTGGAATCAACTTGCAAAGAGATGAAGACAGCAGTTTTTCATAAAATTGGCAAATCAGTACAGTACGCCACTTGTGTCTGGTGTTCAATTTAAACATGAGGCAGGGATGCGTAGCTCCAGAGCAGTTGCCTGAGGCCGTCTCTCAACTAGCGAGCAGCTCGCAGTAATCTGGCCAAATCCCCTCAATTCAGCTCGTTTATTTTACGTTTCCTTCGGCTCGAGTGACCCAGAGCACTGCTGCATGCAGGGTAATTTGTTGCCAGCCAGCTGGCCAGCAATATAGTGTAAAAAATCAAACGCGCATACACACACACACACACACACACTAAACTACGGCCTTAACTTTGGTCCTTCTTTGTGTTTTGATCTTTTAATGAGACTTCATTGTTTTCTTCAGTAAAAAAAAAACCTGTCTTCGTGGGGCTGCTTGGTTAGCCCACTCAATAACAGTACTGCTTTCGGTGCAGAGTGACCTCCACGGCATCGGATAGAATCCAGTCGGGCCAGTGCCAATCACAAAACGAGTCAAATAGCTTTGCTAATTCACAACATTTTTGTTTCATTTCGCAAAAAACCAAAACAAATCAGATTTTGAACCCTTTTACTGGTCGAGTTTCTTCCAGTTATTCAGTACCACTAGGTAATTTTTTAAAAGAATAATCTAAAAAATTATGATGTAGCAACCGTTCCTCTGAAAATCAAATGACACATATTTTTGTTTTAACTTTTTATTAACCATATCCATGGTAACAATAAAGACTTTGGCAAGGGTACGAATAATGTCACTCTTATGGTTTGCCAATGGTGAATGAAATGTCTTTTGACCAGTTGAAGGGTTAAGAATGAAAATAGGACAAAAATACTTAAGACTAGCCCATGGTTTGTTTTTTTTTTGAAGAGACATAAAAACAGGAATGAGCTGAAAGCGCTGTTTCCTCATCACAGCCCCTCACACCCTCTCTTTTCCCTAAAAGAAACACCAAAACTGTGCTAAACCTTTATCAAACAAGCGTTGTCACTAAGGTGACATCATCCCCCACCGCAAATTATCAATTCAAAATTAAAGAGGTATGAAGTGATGGTGATAGGTTAAGATGAAGCTAAATTCAACAGAAACATGATCCAGTCAACATCCGTTGATATTTTGCACTGTGGTTGTTGAAACGCAAAAATATATTCAAGACTTACTGTGACCTTGACATGAATGTCACAGGGTATGAATAGTAAAAATAGTAGTAAAGAAACTGCTTATCAATAAACATTCAACAGAATTCAGATGAAGCTTGGTGTCAAATATGAAGAAAATCCAGTGAACCTTTCTTGAGATATCTCGCTGACAAGGGTAAAATGACAAAAAAATGTTAAAGTCACCTTGTGAAATAATCAGTGCGTCGCCGTGACCTTGCAAATTATGCCAAGGTCACCAAAATTGACTGGGCCCTGCGCCTTCCCTAGATGGAGCTTGGTGCTGATAATGAAGAAAGTCCAGTGAACTGATCTTGAGATATCTCGCTGACAAGTTTAACATGCAGGTAAACATGCTCAAATATTCAATGTGTCGTTGTGACCTTGAAAATTATGCCAAGGTCACCAAAATCGACTGGGCCCTGTGCCTTTACTAGATGAAGCTTAATGTCAAATATGGAGACTATCCTGTAAAAAGTTTTTGAGATATCTCGTTGACAAGGTTAACATGCTGGTAAACATACTGAAATATTCATTGTCTCGCTGTGACCTTGAAAAGTATGTCAAGGTCACCAAAATCAACTAGGCCCTGTGCCTTCCACAGATGAAGCTTGTTGTCAAATATGAAGAAAATCCAGTGAGCCTTTCTTGAGATATCTCACTGACAAGGGTAAAATGTCAGAAAAACGTTAAAGTCACCTTGTGACCTTGAAATGAAGGTCAAGGTCACCAAACATGACTGGCACCTTTCTCTTACTGTGATCAACCTAGATGTGAAATTTTTTTTTTTTTTAAGATGATTTTTTTTGGGAATTTTTCCTTTATTTGACAGTTATACAGTGTAGAGAGACAGGAAAGTTGGGGAGAAGAATGGGGGAAGACATGCAGCAAATGACCTGAGCTGGAATCGAACCTAGGTCACTGTGGGAAGGACACAACCTTTATGGTGCGCGCGCTTAGACCAATGAGCCACCGGGGCGCCCCTAAATGTGAAATATGAAGAGAATCCAGTCAACGGTTCTTAAGATATTCCAATTCATACGTATGGACAGACAGGCGGACGGAGCCTAATACTATATCCCCCCGCCTCGCACTAAACGTGCGGCGGGGGATAATAATCATAGTTGTTCTGGAACAACCCAATCGTGAAATTTGCTAATTTCATATCAAGTGTCCATGGCACAAATTCTGCAGTGTGCACAACTTTTTTGGGGGGGTCAAGTTGGGCCTGGGATTTTGTAGTAGATTCCTCTCATGTAAAAGGAGGAACTTCCTTGAGATATAAATTAAACTTCAATCAGGAAAATACGTAATTGGTTGCAAAGACACAGCTGACTACACTGGAAGAAAATTGGAGTGCTTTTGTAAACCGACAAAGAAATCATTCATAACTGGGAAATGCACACAAAGCAGAGAGAACACAGCACTGGCCAAGGAGGAGCAGATTTACAACTACTAAGATGAAAATTCCATCTTTGGATGTTTTTGTGGTCATGTTCGTTCAAAATGCAAAAGTTTTACTTTCAGTAATATTCTTGTAGCTTTTGATTTCTAACATTTCTCTTTGCCAGGGTTGAGTCTATCAACACTGTTAAAATTCTCACCATTTGGGCAATGGTAATTGCTTGCACATAAGTGATGCAGAACAACATAAAAAAAATAAGATGATGTGTCTGTGATGTGTTTTTTTCTCACGATTTTCCGCAGAAACACCCACGGAAAAGCCAGTAATGAGCGAGAGTGGGGAGCTCATTACTGGCATATCGAGCGATTGCTCATGGCACCGGGATAACCAAGGCCGGCCAATTAAAGCTTCTGTATAAGATGAGAATCCAAGGAGGACAGCTTGATCGCTCGGCACATGTGAAATGTACTGCTATGCACGCAACAAAAGTGCTTTTAAGTGTTTTGGATAAGGTGACTTCCATTAGAGGCTAAATCAAATGCTACCAGTACAGTCAAACTTATTCCGAGAGCATTTTGTAACTTTTGGGTTAGCGTGAACTCCATTTATGAATTAAGTTGAATTGAATTTTATTTTTAAAGCATGCTCACTGACGGAGAGTTGCCTAATGCTATATGAGAAAGCATAGGAGTGAAAAAACAGAATTTCTGCCAGACACAAGCGACTTGTGTTGCATCATCCACGGTAATGTAGTACTAAAACTGACCAGGGAAAATGTCTTGAATGAACAAATGCGGGGCTGACACCAACCCCACAATAAGCATTCAGAGCCCATTAAGGACCGCATTTTTGTCAGTTACTATCAATAGATATAAAATTAGAATGAATGAGCACAAAATTCTGCCACAGTGTACTTTCTACATACTTAGTTAAACAGACTAGTATTCTAGTACTGGCAAATAATTTAATATTTGTTAAATCAATGATGGCTGAAACAACTTTTGTGAATTAAGCTAAAAGTTCTTTGCAAATTTATTTTTTATTTAAATTTTTTTGTAACATTTGTTTAGAATGTTGCAAATCGATTCTACGCGTGAAGATTCAGCGGCACATTAAAGTCTCTGGGAACACAGAATAAATCTTTAAAATTGACGTTATATTTCAAAGTTCACTTAGTTCTGAAACATCCACCAAAGTCCGAATGCAAAAAAATTAACACGTATATGTTGAAATGCATGACATAATTAGCTGAATAAACTCATCCAAGCTTTTTGTCAGACAGTAAAGGCATGGCTGTAAAGGATGTTTCAATGTATTTCTTTCAAGAGGAACAGAAAGATGTTTACTGAATCCACATCTAGCGGACAAAAAAGCATGTCATTTGGAGACATATTTGAGTTGTCCATTTGCTCTTCTCCAACACTTGAAACTTTTTAGTTTTACTTTTATTCAATTTTATCAACTGCCACAGTCTAAATGCAATTCTTTACGCCACTGACTATTCTGCAAGCCATGAACTGCAGAAGTATATTAAATTTTGTTCCATAACCAAACAAATTTGTTTCGCACAAACTTACAAGAGGTCCCTGAATAACTCCTCAGGAAAACAGCAGAAGTAGCACACGGTCTCAAAGATAAACACAGATTTAACTCACACATCAGAGGAACATTCTGTCTTGCCAGACTGCTGACACTGAAGCAGATTTTGCGAGCAGCTGCCCGGCCCACGTTTATGGAGCTTCCTGCATGAAGACACCTGTCATTGGGTAAGTCACCTGGTCAGCCGGGCCCAAA
The DNA here is from genome assembly GCA_029692085.1 of Gymnothorax javanicus. NCBI lineage: Eukaryota > Metazoa > Chordata > Actinopteri > Anguilliformes > Muraenidae > Gymnothorax > Gymnothorax javanicus. The sequence continues at coordinate 11,109,480 of CM056194.1, forward strand.
ATGTCAAAGGACACCGTAAAGAGACGAGGAATTCTGGGGTTGTGCCAAATATACACAGACCACACATGATGAGCATGTCAGATTAACCCTTAGAGCGAAAATACATTTTCAAGGAATTAAAAATGTAATTATCCTGAGCTGTTGAAAATCTATCATGTGGCAGCTTCTTTAAAAGAGCTCCCCCGTGGAGCTCTTTTAAACAAGTTGCCACATGATAGTTTTTCAACAGCATCTGATTATGATATCTTACATCACTGGGCAACCATAGTTGCCTATAGTACTCTAAAGGTTAAAAGCATTACCTATATTCAAAAATCAAAAAGTCAATTTTAGCAGAACATGCTTAGATGGACACAGATTATTCAGAAGGAGGTCTGAAATGTTATATATCCCTCAATAGTCTGCCGTCAACTAGACTAGCAGTTCAAAAGTAAACATAGTTAGTGCATTTTAAATGTGCTGTGTGCCATATTAGCGTACAAAATAGAAACGACAAGGGTAAACATGCTTTACAGTATAAGAGCATGAGTTTGAGGTGAATTTTGCCAACTAAAGAGAAAGAACTTTGGTCTGAAGTGTTTCAGAGTGTAAACACCAGGAGGGGGAAATACTATTATACAGCAAGTATTAGCTCATTTTGATTTACTGATTACTTGACAAGTGAAATATTTCAGACCATCGCATGCGGGCATTTTTTATGAAATCAACAAAGTGTGTTATGCATCAGTTCACACCATAGCGGGTGGACATCTGTTCAGGCAACTTTAATATGGAGCTGGTCCCCCTGTTTCCTGCTGCAACAGCTTGTGCATTTCTGGGAAAGCTGTGCACATGATGTTAGAACATTCCAGGCAGAACATCCGTGGGGTCGCGCAGTGATGTCTGTCGATTAGACCATGTTTGAAATCAGCATTTCTAGTGAATTCCGACACTGTTTGATGGTGAGGTGAGGGCTCAGTGTAGGCAATAAAAGTTCTTCTACACTAATCTCAACAAATCATGAGAGAACCTCCTGCAGTGAAGAGTACATTTTCGCAGCACAGTGTCCAGATTTTCATTTAGTGGAGCTACATGGCCAATCCCAGACCATGAAACACAGCGCTTCATACTTTTGTTCATGTAGAGTGGTAAAATGAACTGAAATTTACGTAATTCCTGACTTTGCCACAAGGCTAGGATGTATGAGGCAGAACGCCGAGGCTGGGAGAGGGGTAGGGAGAGACGAGCGGGGCCGCTGGGGAGGGGCACAGATGAACAGGGAAGCCCTCAGTCCTCACCTCTGCCCCCCAGTGCCCATTTGTACCAGTTTGACCTTTCACCTCAGCTCAGCTCCAATGAATTACAGGGAAAACAAAACAAAAAAAAACCCGATGTGTCTCAAAGAAGTGAAAGAGCAAAGAAAGGCCCAAAACAGCTTCAATGCAGGACCACGATTCATTCATCTACTCTGGCCCAATCATTCCCCGGTAAACACACTCCGCCCCTCCTCACTGCTAACTGGGGATGCAAAATAAAGAGTGAAAAGGATAAGCCTTTCTGTTTTTTTCATTTCTAGGGGGTCCAATCTAATCCTCCTCAGCTCTTTCAGATGTGAGCTTCAGTCATAGCGAGAAGGAGGAGGGGGGGGGATCCCAGGGGGTTCGCGCAAAAAGGGTTAATGAGCAGAAACCTCCATGTTTTCATAGCTTTCCCCGAAAAAAAGAACAAAGCCTCCACGCTAGCAGAAGGTGCCTACAGAAGAAGGAGCCCCCACAACTCACCCCCCCACCCCATCTCTCAACCTGTTTATTTGCTTTACAATTTAAAACGCTGAGCTGCGACAGACTGATCGAAAAAACATGAGGAGGAAGAGTACGGGGGAGGAAGGCTGGATTCACACATCTCCGTTGTCATCACTGCTGGAGTCGCCCGACATCCAAATGGGCCTGAATGTATTTTCTTTGCGTTTATTTTCTTTGAAAAAAAAAAAAAGGATGGGGAAAACAAACGAATCCAGTGTGGAAGAACATTCCGGAGCTCAGCAGAAGGCGAGAGGCAGGTCCTGATTGAGAACCCTGCTGACGAGGAGGTTAACAGGTCAAAGAGCTTTTAACAGCTTACGGGACCAGGCAGTCAAAGCATGTCACCCCATTTAACGTCCACAATGGTATTCAGCCTGCAAATATTATGTCTATCAGACACAATAACAAGAAGGAGACTAAATAAATCTCAGAAATTCATTTAAATGTATCTGCACACTTTTACAAGTGTATGTGCAAAAAAAATAAAATCATTAAACGTGATGCATGACGCCTGTTACGATATTTTTAAGATATCACGTTGTATTTCAATTTAAAGTACAGCCAATGTTTTGATTAAAGACTGTTAAGTCGTGACACTGAAGTGTTGGCAACAATTAACACAAAAAGTTTGTCACCAGCCAGTGTGTGGGAGCAGTCTGAAATGAACATAAACATTAAATACCGCGAAAAGCGGCGAATCAAAAGTAAAAGAAAACGCCCACACAATCTGAAACTGCCTCACATTCTTTAACACACGGCAAGTATTGCTATAGTAACTCCAACTCCACGACAAAAATAGGTGGCCAAATACAAACACTACACAAATAACACCAGATACACTTTGCACTGCCTAGCGCTGCCAGTGGGTAAGAACAACAGTATGTGATGTGTATTTAGCTACCTCCCACAAGCAATTAATTTTACACCGCAAGAACCATAAATCAATCTCAGTCCAATATCTAGGCTTCAAATATTTTAAAAATCAATCACTTCTTCCTTCATTAAGACCACATCTGGCAGTGAGGTAAGATAATTTCAGTAATATTAAGATTTGAACGGGGTAAGAAACAATTCACGTTCTTTCAAACTTTATTTAACCAGGGAAAGTTTTATTGAGGAAACATTCCTCTTCTTCAAAAACAACCCAGAAGTGTCAGATGGAGTAACTGCATGTGAGGAGGTATAGATAGAGCAGGGGTAAAGCCCCTGGAACAGTTTGTGGTTCAGGACCTTACCCAAGGGCCAACCAGCTGAGTTCCTTCCAACTACAGCTCTCCGGATGTACAACCCCAATCCCCACCTGGGGCTCGAACCAGTAACTACAGTCGCCAGTCAACCAAACTATCACAAGGAAATGAAACCTACCTCTCAAGCACACAAAAAAACAACAAATGTACTTCCTTTAAGACTTCTGAAGTTTTCAATTCTTTTATGTATTGTGGTTTTCAGTTTCTTTGACACTAAACTAAGTTAACCCTTTATTGGCAATTCAAGTCTATTTTACAATCTGGTGGAGAGCCCAAGGTTTCCAACAATCCCAAATACATCCTGCTGAATTACAGGGAAATGTGTATAAAATAATGCACAAAATCTACACATTTTCAATTTAATGCAATGCTGTGGCTCTAAAAATATGACGTCCTGGGTTAGCATCACTGCGATGTAGGTTCAGTGAAGTATAGCAACAAGCAGATACAGTGACACTGACACGCAATACGGAAAAAAATTTCTAATTTTAACTTTGAACCTACTCAAAATGGGTAATTCAAGCGAAAATCTGAATTTAAAGGAGATGATAGTTTCATTCAAAATTAAAACTGTAGAGCCCCGAGCCAAATCAAGAAGGAAATCTGACTTTGTCCCAAGATTTATGGTGCCCACGGCGCACAAAAGAACAACAGCCACAAGTGGTTTTAAGCTTAGCCCTCCACTGATGCCGCAGTCTTTGAAGCAGTCAGGTGCTTTAATCAGTTGAGCAGCTGTACGCGACCTGCTCGGGGGCAGTGCTCCGAACTACAGCCGACACTCTGGGTCTGAGAGGCCAAACCTGGCGACCCAGACGCGCCTTCTAGACCACAGACCTCTACCCCGCGGATAATTACCCCCCGGGCCTGCTAAAGCACGTGCGACAGAGGCACACCTGCTCCTCAAGTGCCTGGACCACCGTCACTCGGCCTGAACGTAAAACCAGCCGCCCGAGAGAAACTCGTAAAGATGTAAAACACGACTCTTCCTTCGCCCTCGGCCGCGGAAGAGTCCTAAAGACGCCCTCTGCGAGAGAATCCGCAGCCAAAGCACCAGCAGCTGTCGGCCAAAGCAAGCAGGACGATTCCTCTTCCTCCACTTCGAGCCCAAAATCTGCGGGAACTCAGCCAGCCAGAGCCGTGACCCGTTTACACCGAGGAGCCATGCCAGATTATCATCACTCGGTTTATTTTAATTTTTTTATTTTTGCTCCCATCTCCCCATTTTCTGGTACACTTCAGCTGAAATTTGTCTTATGGCAAAAAAAAAAAAGAAAAAAAAAAGTCAACTCCCCTGTACAGAAAGTCCGTGACCTGCGTATCCCTCGGTTTCGGCTGAAATAAAAATGTTAACATTTTCAGAGAAAACAGGACATTTCATCATTGCTCTCAATCTTCATTTGGAATATTTTCCTATATGAATCTGTATGCTGAGAACAAAGTCCAGCAGGTTGCTGAAACACAGACCTTTAATTAATCAAGTCTGATATGGTCTTCGTTGGAAATGGTTATTCTTACAGAGTCCCTTTAGAAAAAATGGCGCATGACTGCATCAAATACAAAGAAATATCATTTGAATTAAAAAAAAAGGAACAAAGGAACTAGTAGCAATGCAAAAATAGTATATCACAGCCTGCATTTTCACCAATATACATTTCCAATTTTATTCTAATACTGGTTTTGCTAAATAAGACAAAAATACCAAGGCGAGACAGAGGGATTCGTTTCAAGATTTGTTAAAGAGCTGAGGGAATATAACTTGAAAAGCAAACAACAGCATAAAAAAAATTCCCCAAGTGAGCCGTAAAACTTCTACAAGCTAACAACACTCGTTAAGACAGCCGGTTTTTTTTTTTTTTGCAGTGCGGGAACGAACACTGCAGAAAAACAGGCTGGCGTAATTCCCCCCGAATCATAAAATCGCAAACGGTGACTAGTCACAATGTCTCTTTGCAGTCACTACAAGTACCGCAATACTGAGGCAATAAAGCGGATGAATGGAGGCGTGAACGGAGTGTGGCGGCGGCATTAGCGAAGCGGCGCTAACGGCAACAGACACATTATGAGAGCTGGCAATACAAACAGCTCCGTCGCTACAGGTTCACGCCGAGCCTTTCATCGAAACGCGCAGAGGTCTCAACTCCCCGACAAAGAAGCCACTGTTCCCTTCGCCACAAAACAATATCGCCAGGGAATCTACAAAACTTCTGCCTCCCACAACCCCCCCCCAATCCAATGCAACCTGTGACAGAAAACCAGTGTTTGGCATCGCTAACTAAACAAGATCACTTGTTTCCCACTTTAGGCTCCAAGGATATCAAGGATATCAAACTGCAGATCGCAATATTTGTGTTGAAATGTACTATGGAACTGCACGTTTCTATACACAAGAACTTAGTGTACTTTAAACAAAGATTATTAAACTATGGAGTGGTGAAGCTTTGGAGAGAGCTCTAAGTGTGTGTGTGTGTGTTTTGCTGAGAAAGAGCTAATGAAATAACAGACAGAGACTGAGAGACAGCGAGAGGGAGAGGGAGGATTTATACTGGTAAACGGGGTCTAATTAAGGGGTCCGTTGATGGCCAACCACCGGGGGTCAACTAGCTGACCTACAAACCCTCAGTTACCCTCACACCTGCTCGAGCGCATTAGGCCGGATGCACTGCACCCCCCGGGATTGGGACGCCCCTGGCCTGGAGGAGGGGTTAGGAGACAGTGGCATCTTCACGAGTCGTTTGGACCACAAAATGAGGGGCACCCAGGCTTCCAGTCTCACCACCTCTCATCTCTCTCCAAACCCACGCTTTCCAAACCCATCACGACACCACATCATTATAGTCACTCTGCAGGGGCTGGGCTTTTCAACACAAATAGACAGAAAGGAGACATTTGTCAGCAATGAAGACGAGAAATGGATCGCCAAAAGGCGATAAAATGGGGCTCTAACAGATGCGTACACATGCACACAGGCGCTTGTGCAAAAGCACGCACACGCACACACCAAGTGGCAGAACAGTACCACTTTTTACAAAACAAGCAGGCCCAGAACTCGGTTTTAAAGTGTTTCACGCAGTAGTGCTGCGATTATATGTGGACACAGACTGTAGTGCTGAATTTTTATATAAGTTAAGATAATAATGCTGTGTTTTTGGGGGAAAAGAAACAAGTGATGTTTTTTGAAGGGATACAAAACAGATATGTTTATATGTTTCTATAAGCAATAGTGGCGCATGGCTTGTGTTCGGGGTGTAGTCCTGAAAGGAGAAATTAAGACAGCTTCCAGTATTTGCTCTAAAGAACATAATAAACACCTAGCGGGTAAAGGACTGACTTTGCGTATATGAATATGGTTTAGTAGGTGGTTTGTTTGCTTAGAATGCCAGAGTCGTTTTGAAAGTCAGAGGTGACTTCTAAAAACTGACTTCACGGATGCTGGAAGCCACTAGGTTGCATGGTAGCGGCAAATGAGAAAATGCTAGACATCCTGCACCATCTATTAGAGAATTAATGGTTTGCAAAACTGTCCAGAGAAGTTAATTTGTACAGAACATAAACGCGTCCAAACTGCGTTTTGGGCGGATAGCCCCTTTGGAATATGAGGATAGATGTATAGCAGTGCATTCATTGGGGAATAAAAGCAATACTGATGTAAATTCACTGAAGGACAAAATCTGTATTAACCTCTAGAGCGCTGAAATAAATTTGCAAAAAATTCTAAATTAAATCATCTTGTACTGTTGAAAACCTATTGTGTGACGACTTGTTTAAAAGAGCTCCCCAGTGGAAGCTCTTTTAATCCCTACGCGCAGAATACAGATAATGCCAATTTTTTTCTCTTGTGCATGAGCCTATTTAAGCTTTATAACTCAGTATTTGTGTCACAGAGACTGTGGAAAATTATTCCAGTGAAGCAAGACATTTGGAAATTCAATGACAGAATTATTTTAGAATTAAATGTCGGAATTTACGGACGCCGGCGTCTATATCTGCGCAAAGGAGTTTTAAAAAAGTTGCCACACGATAGATTTTTGACAGCTTTGAATTTGATGCCTAACATCAATGAGCAACACAATTTGTATTTAGTTCAATGCCAATGCCATTTGGTTAATGCCATTGCGATAGACTGAGGGTAACAAGTCCGCACAAAATGTAACTGAATATTAACGTGAAGAGTTAGTGTGTCACATCACTGTTGGCCAGAAGAAGCAAGACTTCGCGGCGCATTAATTGTATTTACAGTAGACTGGAAGCAGTGGGCTTGACTGCGTACAGTCAGAGAGGAGCTTTGGCACCACGCTAAGCTCAGCACAAAGGATCCCTTCATTCCCTCACTCTACTGTCACTCTAACTAACAGCCCCTTGTCCAAATGACCCCACTGTCAGAGCTTCCAATGGGGAAAAAGCCCACTGTTTCCCTGTCCAGCACCACCACTGACCCCAGCCCACCCCCACACCGAAGCACAACAAAATATGTCGGTGTTAACAAGTGCCTCGGTCTTGCAAAGCAACTTCAGATCTTACAGTTTTCACTTCAATGGGCAATGCCATCTCCTTTCAAGTTAACCGACTTGAACAAGTGAATTCCTCTCAGCCCACGGGCTAATCTAGACCAAACTTAGAATGAGTTGAAATGTCGCACCTCATCTGCAACATTTATGCCTCATTTACAATCTGGAAATATGACAACTGATTTTTTTTTTGACTTTTTGCAGTGAAAGTACCCCCCCCACCCTTTCAGCTGCCACACGTCCGTAACCCGCGTGGGGCACAGCACAGGCTAACCACGACACTTCGAACAATAACAGAGGCGAGGAGGAGCACTGGCGAGGTGGGGAGTGGGGGGAGGGGGAGTGGACGGCTCGGGGACGGGGTGCCGGGGGTTCAGCACGGGTGAGTGACGCGGCGAAGGCGAAGCGTCAGAAGTTCATGCACCCGTCGCAGCGCTCACGCAGCATAAACAAAGAGATTACACAGGCCGCGCTAACAAGGACTATCGCAACAGCATGGCGCCACCTGTCTCCCCGGCCCAATTAGGACCGGCAGGAAAAAAAAAAAAAAAAACTGAGGTGCCAATTACCGCAATGTCCAGAGAGAGGAGAAGAAGGAGTGATGAAATGAAAAGAGAGAGAGAGAGAGAGAGAGAGAGAGAGAGAGAGAGAAATACCATTCAAGGAATCGTCACGCCACCAGTATCATGGGTCGGATTCAAACGTCATCTCAAAAGTTTGGGTTAACCCTCAGAAGGGCGAGAAATTAGGAGGAGTGATCGAGAGGGATGGAAAGAGGGAATTACGGAGTTACTGTCCATAGCGTAACCACAACATAAACTACGTGGATCTGTCTCAAACCAAATCCCAAAAGTTTGGTTCAATCTTGCGAGGACAATGAATTTAAAGGAGAGCAAGAAGAGAGAGAGAGAGAGAGACCAAGAGAGTGGGAACGACAGAGAGAGAATAAACATCCACAGTACGGCAGGGGGAATGACAGAGAAGTAGTGAGTATCAGCAGTATGGCCTCACATCTAACACGGTGGTTCTGTTTCAAAACACATCACTTAACTTACACTATCAGTCAAAAGTTTTTGCACACCCCAATATTTTCTGTAAGTGTACAATTTTTTATATTTAGTTCTTGTGTAATAGAGTCATATTGGTTCTATGACAGAAAGGTATGAAAACAGAAGCCCAATGTATAAACCCTGTATATAACAAAACAAATTAAGAAAAACCAGGATCAGTCATTTTGTCAGTGTTTAAGCAGATCAGTAAGGATGGTCTAATCCAGTGCTTCTCAAACCTCTCCTGGAGTACCACCTGTCCTGCATGTGTTAGATCTCGCTGCTCCAGCACAGGGGATTCAAATGATCTACTCATTATCAAGCAGCTTCAGGGGGTTGATAGCAAACTGATCATTTCAATCACCTGTGCTGGATTCCTAGTGGATTTTTCTTGTAAATTTATAATTTTTAATAAAGAAGTATTGGGTTCCAGTGATTTTTTTGTTGTTGTTAACATACATGTAAGATAAAGACTTGACAAGATCTTAGGGTGTGCAAAAACTTTTGACAGGCAGTGTAGTTCAGTTTAGTCAACTGAACTGTCACAAGTTCGGTGGAATTAAAACAAGGGTGGCTAACTCACAGAAATGCCAGTGTGATGTCCCGTGTGAACAAACGGAGCGGTAACAGTCAGTAAACTGTGTACGAGTGTATACAGCACACCACTTTTCTGAACGAAGGACTTCATTAGCATGAGCGATGTATTGTGAACACATGTAGACCTGCTCCACTGGAGAAACTGGAGGGGGTGGGGGGGATTCACAGGAGACATGTCTGGAAACATTCACAGAATGGCAATCCTGCCCTGTGGTTAGGGACACTTACCAAAGTATCTGTGACCACTTCGCCACGTAAATCTTAACCTCTAAACAAATAGCATCTGGCATTCCGTTCAAGTCTTAATGGCGTCAGGTTTCTGAATATCAAATTTGTTTATAGCCAACGACGCAGGGCATCCATCTTCATCAAAAAAAAAAAAACACATGAATTCCATTACTCCTGTCTGTTTGCAGCCTTTTTTCAATCTGTTGAGAGGAAGCAATGACAGTTCGAACTGCCATAAATGACCAAGGATGTGGACTCTTCTGAGTATGTGTGAACTTTTGCTGTCTGCTTAAGTACACTGAGTTCTTATGTGTAGTAAAAATAACAGACTGAAAGTCTCGTCCTACAGTCCCCAGAGCATACAACTACAATACTATATACCTATTTGCAGCTAACAGTGTAGTCAATTAGTACTTAGCTATTCCTATAGGGTTCATATCATATCGAGAGTTTGGAGCACAATGGTGATATATCCAAATTTTGTGATTTTGAGATTTTTACCTCCTGTCACACATTTCTATCAGCTAATTCTTGGAGCACAATGATTATATGTCCACGCGCCTCAGTTTTAAACAGAATTCACATTTTCATTCTGTGGTATGTCCAACAAAATCTGCTTATATGAATTAAACATTGGTATTTTGATGAATAAACATGAATAGTATTACAGAATCATCTGTCTTCCATTGCAAACAAACTTAACTTCAATCTATCACCATTGTGTAGTGTCACATCAAGTGCTAGAATTGTTGGAGCACGGAGGTGACATGTCCATTTCGGCAATTTTGGCCATGATGTCGCAGTACCACACTTATGAAAACTTACATGTTCAGTATACTTCTGAACCATGCAGTAAAAGAGTGACTGACATAAGAATGATGTAAATGATGTACCTGATTTAACAGAACATTTGCAAAACCTAAAAATCTATTTTTCTCAAAACCTCTAAAATGGACATATAACCATAGCACTCCAAACCCTCGATATAGATACAAATACACCATATATCTTACATTCATTGTTTTCAATCCAATGTGTTGGATGATAACAGCCAAATATGGGCAAAAAAAACAAAACTTAACAATGCTTATGGACCACCTGTTACGTATCTTGTTCCCTACATAACAGCTTACAGGAATTGAGTGTTAGTGCAGAGCGCTGCAACTAACCGACTGCGATAAGCACAGAACCGTGTACCAGCAACCCCACAAACAACCACACTCATGTGCATCTGTCTCACATAAAGCCGTGACCGTTGACCTCGAGGAGGAGGCTTTCAAAGAGCGTTCAGTGTGACGGGGTTACTCTAGAAGCACCTCTGATGGAATAAACAGAGGCAGAAATTCACTGAGTTTCAACTGACTGCGGCGGCCATTTTGGCCATTGTAATTCCATGAGCTACATTCACCAGTGACACATTGTCAGTTAATAATAAGGAACCATGGGCTGCCGATTCGCCATTCACCCACACGGTGGTCTCTGCGGGGGACGAAGAAAAGGAGGGAAAGAGAAAGAAAATGAATAATAAAGGAGGGACTAAGAGAGAGAGAAAGAATATCCAGCCCAAAGCCTGCAGGGGATAATGAAGGAACTGAATTCCTGTCCCAGAGCAGGTGTGGGGGTCACGTCAGGGGTCGCCGGCCGCGCTTCGGCTCCCAAATATAGAGCCGCCTCTGTCGGAACCTGTGAGTCCGCAAAATCCCTGACAGCCCCCGCCCCCTCAGAGTCCCAAAACAGGGGGACCGGGGAAGGCCCGCTCTCTCCCACTGCCTCCTCTGTCAGCCTTCAGGAAGCGGTGTCATTCGGTTACCCGAAAAACATGGGTTTCGCTTCACCTGTCCCACCTCTTCCGCCCTCGTCCCTTTCAGCCGACGGGTCCGAGCTCTCAAAGAGGGGGGACTGTAGCTGAGGAGGAAACACAAGAACACCCAGCGGCCTGACAACGACCCCTGACCCCTCTCGCTACGTTTCTCTCGCTCACACAAACACTCTTTCTTATAAGTGCCCTTTGCTATAGCTTTCCCTGCTGAAGAATCTATTGAAGATCAGCTGGTACTCTTAGCCTAATCTTAAATCATGTCTTCAACGCTTCTAACTGCGCTATCGCTAGTTTGCTGCTGGTTATGGCAGGTCTGTAGCTGGCCATAGCTGTTAAAATCAGGTAGGTAAGCTGCTCGTCAAACGTGTGGACTGCCTAAATAAAACACATTCAGCTGGTAAACAGCTGGTTAACTTGCTACACCACCTAGACTTGCCAAAAACACATCTTAAACCCTTTTGTGCTGGATTTATGGTACAAATTAGCATTGTTAAGCTCCGTAAAGAGGAAGGAATCCCCCTCTCAAGTCGTATATTATGCAGGAGGAGCCCCGCAACCACTCGTGTTTCGTATTATGTTGCACATTGCGGTCACCTAGCTGTGGTTTCGATACCAAAGGTCACTGCCGCAGAGTCATTCTAGCCTGGTCTCACTCAGACTCGTATTGCTCCAGCAAGGATAACGTGCAGAAATCTGAATCATCATAAATTACATTCTTAATCCTTCCTGATCAAAGACAACCCAAACATGGAGCACGCGCTCTTCAGTTCATAGCTGGGGTTTCCGGGACACAAAGGCACCCACTCTGCTAATCGACTTCGGCGAAGCCCAAAGGTATTATGGGGTTGTAATTAATTTGATACTGAGGAGTATAAAGTGCTTCACTGCTCCGCAATCATAATTTATCAGCTACAGTTTCTGCAAAAAAATGCATTTGAGCTGCAAGTTGCATGGAACAAATATATTTATTCATTACTGATACTTCTTATCATAGCTCCAAAACCATAAACATATGCTATGTAGCTATCATAAGAAGTATCAGTAATGAATAAATATATTTGCAAAATTAGATACTGCTTTTGCCAAAGAAATATTTCATTAAAAACTGGATACTAATGAAAGGAATGTATTCTTAATAAAACTGAAAACAAAGTTCTTCTATGTAATTTTATATGCCATAATGTCTGTCATAATATACTGCATTGGCAGCACTGATGTTAGAATAATAATGGTCCTAAGTAATAAAAGGCTTTACGTGATGCCTTTAAAAGTGAGGTGGTCTCTTTCACTTCACCGGACATAAAGCTGTTCTTCTATCAGAATGGAAAACGCCCTGTCTGACATTTCCTTCAGCGGGGCCAAAAGTCCAATTTGTCTGAATAAAACTGTCTGTGCCATCTCAGCGGTAATTAACGGCGTGTTTTAAAGCTTTCCAATTAAACTTTACTGGTTGCAGCCTCGCGATTTACGACGCTCACCATGCGTTCGCAGAAACACCTGCGCCTTAGATATTTGACGGGAGTTTTACTACCTGTTCTGGCTGGCTGTAAATCCAATTCTCTGGGAGGTAAAAAAAAAAAAATAAACTCAAGAAAAGGAAGAAAAAAAACAGAGGGAATGGAAAAAAGGAGTATTTGAAGAGTTTGTTTCCAAAAGGCAATATATGCACTTTACTCATTTTGAGTAAATCAGCCTTTTCTATGTTGGCATCTGTTGCATTTAATAGAAAAACACAAACTTTGACCATGAAAAAATACACCTTACAGTATGAATTTCTAAAAATGGATTTTTGCACCATGTGTAAGAAGCACAGGGCTATCGCTCCATGGTAGTATCTCAATTCTCGTAATTTTGGCACTTATCGCATTTTGGAAACAAACTTAATTTATAGCCCGCATATTTCTCCACGGCAACCCCACCCTCCATAAGATATTCCTCAGGGATGTACGAGCAACGTGATTGAAGAGTTCAGTGCAATAACTTGATAAATGCCCATATCATCTTTCATGGTATTACACAGAATATACTTTCACCGTGTACCAATGTTGTGTGCCGGTCAGAAATCTGCTATCTTCATGATATATTGTTTCTGAATCTATCTATGGGGAAATTAAACTAAAATATATAATCTTTTTATCGCCCCTTACATATAAAACATGAGATTGGAATTTATGAGGTTATCGCACTGAACCCCTCGATTGACGCATCACTGGTATATGCTTGTAATGTGACAAGCACGACTAAAAAATAGTGGTTCAACGGATCATCGTTGATCCGTAATCCGTACGGATCTCTCTTCACGGTTCGGTACGCACATGATCTGCGGATTGGTTGATGGAAAAAAACGGTTGTGCTAGGGGTGTGACGTTATCGAATCGCGATGATCGTGAAGTGAAATGAGACAACTTGCCGCTATGGCGTGTGTGTACACAGTTGTGTCCCATTTCTTCTTCGAACATACAAGCGTTCTGAAATAAACGACAATCATTTGAAGTGCTTCCGGGAAGATAATTCAGATTAGAACTCCTCTAATTGTCGGCGAGGTTGGGCAGCTTCCATCACCTTTTAAGGCTCAACTGGCCAACCCTAAATCTGCTCCTGTATAATGAGCATAAATGACAATCAAGCAATTTAGCCTGTTGCCAATAATGATTATGAAGTGATAGAGAAGAGCTGACAGACGTAACTGCGGTACAATGTTAAATTGAAAGAATGCTAAAAGCCTAATCTAAAGAATTACAAAAAAAAACCTTGTACAAACTCCATCTCTCATCGTAGCGTTTTAGCTGATTTTTAAACTCTTGCACCCTGGTCTTGCCATCGGAGGATTACCTCGCCCTGCTTTCACCATACTTTCTACAAACCTGTTCCCATTTACGTTTCCCAATTAGCAACTTGGTGTTAATTTGTTCAGATGCGAAAATCAGTCAGTAGAATTACTGTCTCGCTCCCCTCATCCTGCATTGTTCATTGCGATAATCAAGCAGTTCCCCACCCACGTTAATTGTGACATAAAACGGCAATGTCTTTAAAAGCTTCTGAATTCATGTAGCTCACAAAATGGCATATATATTTTTTTTCTGTGTCCTGCTTGATACACCTAGGAAAAATTTCTATTAGCCTAAATGCGGTTTTGCCGACTGAGGTCCGAACGTTAAGTTTGCTTACGTAAAAATAAAACTGTCTACAGCCAGTGACATTACCATAATGCAGGTTAACCCTCAACCTGTTTCTAATTTAGAATGGGACAATTAGTTGAATTAACCCTTTAAGGCCTAATGCAAAAATCCCAGCAGAGAATCGTGCTGCCATGGGCTGAAGCACAGCTTCTCAGCTTTCAGGAACAGTTGGAATTTTTATTTTTTTCTATTGCGCAAAACTTACAGTAATTACGGTACTTTCAAAATTACGCGCATATCTGTGTCGGCAACGACACGTTCTTAAAATGCGCACATGCTGTCCTGGTTTAAATGGGTTAAATAACTGAGCACGTAGGCTACAGATAAGATACTTTACCAATTACCATTGATGATTAAGACATAAAGCTTTGCGTCAGTGGAGGGCTACAATGAGATCGCATTTCGGCAATTAACGGTATTTTCTTAATTCTGCATTCTAGTAGAATATTAAGTAGCAAATGCCGCTGAAGATGTTGTTTAGATGAGGTTTAGATTTTGTTTATGATTAACTGGATAACTGCCGTTCATACACTCTCATATTGTAGCCTCCGTACAACTTTCCCAGAAGCCGGACTATAAAGACCCCATAAATGATTCTGACAACATGAAAGTTTAATGCATAGCTTGCATTTGAATTGATTTTAAATGCATGTCATGAGGCGAACTTTCACAATGCACTAATAACCAATTTACTAAATTATTCAATTACCAACGCTTTGACGCAAGAGCGTTAGTAATTTAAAAGGCTACATTATTATCTCTTCGCGGCATAGTGTGCAGCTGCGCTTCCCCGCAAAAGTAGCCTATTCTTTTGGAAACATTTTGATGAAGTGCAATCTTTAAATAAATTAGGTTGCACTGCTGGAAAAAAATGCTTGAATCGCATTCATGAAAATCTGTGCTGTTCAATGGCTATTTAAGTTCATAAATGCGACAAAAGCAAGCCATCTTAATTGGGCTATCTACAGATTCGAATAAATTAAGCAGATTAACCGTTTGATTGCTAATCGCGCAAAATAAACGGGAACAGGATGAGAGTAATTCGTTAAAAGGAGATGATTCTGCAGACCTCAGCTAAACTCGGTTCAACACGGCGCCAATAAATACTCGTTTAGCCTAATTCAGTTTTTCCCCCGGAAGCATTCACATGACCGCTGATGTTTGGCACTTTCAGCAGCTGTTCGTATTGGGTTAATTAAAGGAAGCGATAAAGCTTGCATGTTCGCCCCATGCCAGCAGGTGGTCTTACTACACTTTAAAATAATCGAGACGTGATATCGTAATACCCCTAGGTTGTGCGTGTTCACGTGAAGGGGGCGTGGTCTATTGTTTTGCGTTGATCCGAAAAGTGATCCGATCCATGACTCAAATCCATGATCCGATCCGAACCGTCAGTTTCTTGATCCGTTGCACCCCTACTAAAAAAACAATGCAGCGAAAAATACTCATGCAAAATTCCCAGGGTCCTGCACACATCCACCCACAACTGTACAGGCGGGGAGAAGTACAGGCGGACACGCGAACAGTAGGCTCATTCGGTTCCCTTATTTCCATTTTTCTTTATTAGAATGAGGCAGGACTTGACGAATGGACATGGAGACTGACAGATGAAGATGACGTGTGAAAGGCAAATGAAAATTGATATTTTAAATGTCGGGTGGAAACTACGCTAATGACAGATGTAGCAGATGGCGAGAGATACTGATCATTTATGCTTCAAGCGCTCGCATGTTCAATAAACAATGTCTGCCCTAAATTCCACGGGTGACGAGACATACTGACAGACATTATGCAGACCTAAAGCTTTACTACATTAATGCAAGCATACAACCTGCGGTCATTCAGCTGGTGCATAAGTGGTGAAGGTGCGTGACTAGACCCATTAAAATCTGGTTATAGCTTAGTACTGGCTTAGTGTTGGTATTTACTTATATTCAATGTCAATACCAGTTCCTTTTTCAGTCACACCAAAATTAACCCTTAAAGCACTAAATGCAGCTATTGTTGCTCAATGATAATTCAAAGCTGTTTAAAACAGGGGAGCTCTTTTAGGGGAGCTCTTTTAAACAAGTTGCCACATGATAGGTTTTCAACAGCACAAGATAATTAAATTTATATATATTTTTTAATTAATTTCAGTGCTCTAAGGGTTAATACAATGTTTTCTATGAAAATAGCAACACATATCACTACATCCTAACAGTAGCAGTCACTTTGCCTTAAGAAAATAGGGTCATTCGTTAACCCACTGGGAATAACCACAAACTGGAGGGAAATATACTGCGTCAGGTCAGCGCAGAAATGCTGAAAAGGATACATCTCTTGTGTCTCAAAGTGCAATCAAATCAGGACACTCTTTGATCACCTGACCACTACTTGAACTCCAGCTGAGTCAGAACATTTCTCTTCAGGCACTCCGGAGACACCATTTTCTCCAAATAACAGTTCTAACACTAAGTCCCAGTTTCTTAGTCCCTAAACATTTGATGTGAAATATCCTTAACTGTAACACAAAGCATATGTTAAACTACTACCCCCAGCAAAAACTTACAGAATCACCACACATACAGGATGTTCATCCAGCATTTTTACTCCACAGTACTTTGTTGCTTCACCTTGGGCTTTTATGATGACCTGAATTCTTTAAGGCATGGGCATCACTAATGGAAAAACAATACTCTCCATCAAGCTAGTTCTAACTTTCTCCATTAGTGGTTGACAGATAAGCTTTAATTGGACTTGAAAATTAATTAACACAAATCAGTGACGTACAGACTCACTGTCCAGCACATCATACTCAATCACATTGTTGATGCCAATTAATCGGACCTCATTGTAATGCATTAAATTTATACCTACTGGGCTGAGCAGCAGGTGGTTAAGATGGTGGTTTGTGAGCTAGCACTCAGTTGGAACCCTACACTGGTTTATTATGCATTTTCTGCACCTCTAGCAGGTCATAGCAGGTCTGAGTCAGGTGACTTAGTAACTGGTCTGTTGCTTTTATTTGCAGGACTGTTTGTGATCACAGTTGCACTGTTGTTAGTCATAGCCAGTCTGAGGCTGATCATTGCTGGGATTTTTTTGCTGATCAAAGCCACTCAGTGGTAGGCCATAGCTGGTTTGTTGCTGGTCATTGCCATTCTGTGGCAGGTCATACCTGGTTTGTAGCTGGTCATAGGTATTCTTTGGCTGTTCATAGTTGGTTTTTTTGCAGGTCATAGCTTATTTATTGCAGGTCATAGCCAGTTTGTGGCAGGTCATAGCTGGTTCCTGGCTGTTCATAGCTGATTTGTTGCAGGTCATAGCTGGTTTGCGGCTGTTCATAGCTGGTTTTTTGCAAGTCATTGCTGGTTTGTGGCTGGTTATAGCTGGATTGTTGCAGGTCCATTGCAGGCTATTGCTGGTCTGAGGCAGGTGAACAGTGGTTAAAGATGGTAGAGTACGGTGTTGGCAAAGCTGGCAGCCTAGCAGACTATGCTGCTCAGCTGATGACCCTGATTGACCGACTAAAACCAACTAATAGTTTCAAAAAAATACAGATTAAACCAGTATGGGGAGGTCTAGGCAGGATAGGTCAGCTTTGCTACAGCACATCCTTAGACCTTTCGTACATCTGCACATTACATAAGCTCATGACGTTAGTGAATGTTGAACCATCTTACCTCAGGGTTACTCTTTCCTCTCTCTGCAAGACCCAAACCTGCAACTGCTAGCAAGTCAGAGTAGCAACCACTGGTAGCCAATGTTTCTGCAGAGAGAGAGAGAGAGAGAGAGAGAGAGAGGTGAGTTTAATAATGATGAGAGGAACACCTCCATGGATGAATACCAGAATGATATCACTATCATATGAGTTCAAAACAAGGAGCGACAAGGCACAGCTGAGCTATTACACCCTGACAGACAAAAGAGACAACTGCAGTTATTCTTAAATGATGCATAGCAGCAGTACAGAGTAACAGGTCACGTACAGAGAAATCGAGATGTGACAGATATGCAACAGACAGACAAGTAAATCTGTTAAACACAGCAACACCACTCGCAGCATTCTTGACAATAGTGTAGCACTCCGTCCATATCTTTTGTAGAAATAACTGAGACTCCCCCTCAGATCGAACACCCACCACTTCACCCCCCCATCCCCCATAGATTCAAATACAGAGACGCAGCAAACAGCTTTCTGCTCGCTGCCGACCTCAGCTAATTTACTCATCATCACGGGAGAACAGCCACTCTAAAAAGCGCACCTGCAGGACTGCACATTTCACCTGAGGCAGCTAATTCTCATCACTCAACTGCATTTCACAGCCTACCTTTCAATACAAATGAAAAACAAAAGAATTAAAGTCGCCACCATTCTGTTTTGCGAAGCCAGCTGCTACTGCTAGGTAAACGATCAAATTGACTCAACTGGAAAGAGATAGGGTAGCCACTTTAAAGACTGGCAGCCACCTACCTAATGAGAGCTCCCAGAGCAATGGCTTGCCTTGGGTAATGTCCCTTGTCCACAGTGACAGAGGAGCAGAATACAAGTTAACCTGCAACTGATACCCTTCTGAAGTATCTCCAAGCCCATATGGTTATGTCCATGCTGGATATCAAATCAGTGGGGGCTGATTGTTAAAGGTTTTCTGCATCTATCGTTATTCGGTACTTGTCTTTTATGCACAGTGATTGCCCTGATTTCCCCAGATTCTCGGAATCTTTTCACAATTTAATGGACTGTTGTCACTAAGATTCCTGAATTCCATGATATCACACGTTGAGAAATATTCTTAAACTATCTATTCGCTCATGCAGCTCTTGCCAAAGTGGCTTTTGTCACTGCTCATTTATTACCCAGTAATGATTTCACCCTTGACCGATTTCCATATTTACCAGCAGAATGTGGCAAATGGGCGTTTTTCTGAAGAGTCCACAACTTTTTCAGACTATCCACTCCCCTGTCCCAATTTTTCTAGAATCTGTTGCGGGCATCTAATTCAGAATTTGCAAATATTAACAGTACAGTTGCTTAGGGTGAAACTTATAATATATTTCATTGTGCTGATTTCAACTAAATATGGGTAAAAGAGAATTCAATTGTTTCTATTTGCGTTTCACATACAGTCCTAAGACTTGAGGTTGTGTATTTGTAATTGTTGTTACAAGTGTGCATTTACGAGATCATTTTGTAGTGTAATTATATTTACAATTTGTTTTAGTTTAACCCATCTTATAGGCCAGAGGAGACAGCAAAAACATCACAAAACGCTGCGGACACAAAAAAATGGAGAGTTTAAAACTCATGATCATATGTAAATATGGTATACACCGCAACGTCTAGCCAGAAAATGGACATTGCAAAAAGGTCACCTCCTTAATACCAAAGTCTTTATTGGCAAATCAAGCTACTCAGCGGCCATCTTGGCGACAGCCCAGGGCTGTTCTTTTGGGCAAACAAGACCAAGCTCCTATCGAAATGAATGGGTAGAGAGGCATAACTTCAAGTACTTTCCTTAAAACTGAATTAACCCACTGAACACTAAAAATCCGTCTGTGGTGGCCGACCTTAATTGCAGTTTCTCTCTTGTCACGGCAACAGCCAAAGGCGAGCAAGAATAAAAACACGCGTTTGTGTTCAGACGAAGGTAGATGGAAAGTAGAGCGCCGGTCTGGCCGGGATCTCGTCTGCTGGCTGCATTCAGGGTAATTCGTCAAGCGACTCCAGGTCCATTAATTAGGAGGAACAGACTAATTGCTAGGGCTAAGAGCGAGTGGAAGGCTGGAGGAGTAGGAGTATCACAGCTGCTTTTCACTCCCTGAGCACAATGACCTGGCACTCACACGCAGACGAGAAACTTTGAATAACATTTTTAAAAAATAAAAGAATATACCCCAGTGTACGTGCGTCACCACACATAATTAATTTAACAGCACTAACAGCGACACACATTTACACAGCAATGAGGAAAATACAGTTACATTATGCATTATAATAGCTGTTTCAGTTTGTATACTGCATTAACTGACAAATTTCCTCACGCAGTAGAACAATCTCAGCCCCCGAGCTGCAAGTTCCAAAGACACTTTTTGCTCCTTTCTCACTAAAACTGGATCAGAGAGAAGTAGCATCGCTAATTTGGGTTTTCTATTGCAGTACTGAGCAGGAGTTTAGAAAAATGTGGAGGCTAAATTATCTGGCAAGCATGAGACAGAACGAAGGCGAAAAACATTTACAGCCGAGGCACTTTGTGAGTGGTGAGCCTTAGAGTTTGGTAAATCACTATGAAGGATAGATCTTCTCAACTGCGTCATTGCAAATTCTGTTCAGAAACTAATTGCTTTCAATAACCAGCAGTGATTGTGACATCTATCAGTTAATGTTCAGTTAAGACCTTTCAAATCATGTACTGGTGATGTCACCATGAAAGGGGTTAAACTGTGTCACTGTTGCTGTCACTATAATTTTTACCTGGGAAAGCCTAATGAGGTAATCTGATGCAAAAGACAAGTGGACACACGCACACATGCAGACACATGCACACACACACACACACACACACACACACATATACAGACGCGCACACACACACACACAAACATACAGACACATGCGCATGCATATGCAGACACACTTACACACACACATACATACAGACAAAAATAGACAGACAGACAGACACACACAAACACATGCACACACACAGGCACACAAACATGCGCACATACAGACACACAAATGCAGACACATGCACATACACACACTCACGTACAGACACACACACACACACACACACACACACAGACACTCACATACATACATACAGATGCACACATATAGACAGACACACACACACACACACACACACACACCTGCTCGCAATAAGCAGAAACACACCCCCTGCATGAGCCCAAGCTAACGTGCCAGCACTTCCAAACACAGCTGTGCGAGTGTAGAACATGCTGAATTACACACACACACACACACACCAGAGCAGGGCCCAGGCTCCCTCACCCCAACTCCCCTATATGAGGCTTAAGTGGTTTCAATCGCAGGGCAACTTTGAATACAGACAATACATCAGAGGCGACAGGCACTTAACAGTGCTCTACAGAGTGCCCTTCTATGCCTGCCTGTGTGGATGTGAGCCAGGACCTGAGTGCGTGTGTGTGTGTGCCACAGTGCGTGCACATGTGTGTTTACATGTGTATGAGCAAGCAGCGGCCACCTCTGGCATCGACAGTGATCTCACGCAACGCTGATGAAGGTGGCTTTGTTATAAGGTAACGCTGAAAAGTCAACCATGAAATATCAACACACTGAAATGTTCCACTGGATCCTTCGAACGACCAGCCAGTCCCCCACTTCTCTACAACGAAGAGCAGAACTGGAACATGGCCCGATGCCAACGGTCTGACTTCAACAGTGAATCAAGAGCGGAGAGAGAGGCTGGTTTTGTTTAAAGGCAAAACGGCATAAAATTCAATTTCCTGTTGTGACTGAGCCTAAATGTAGCGCTACACCTGGCAAATGAAATGTGCAATCACCGAGTCGAGAGAGCAGATCGGCCCAGCCACTGCTCGGTATTCTCGTGACCGTTAATTTAGGCATCGTCCGTCAGTTGGTTCTCATGGCCACGCTAAGTGGTCTCCAAGGATTAATGCACTCACACATGAATATACACGCACACACACACACACGCGCGCGCACACACACCTGTTGCATTTTCGTCATCTTCTAATGCTAATCTCGTCTGCAGTTCACAAGCTAAAACTAGCGCAGACACAACGGGGATATTGTTTCAAAGTGTGAAAGGTTTTTTTTTAGGATATCGTTAAAGGCACCCTCCGATGCCTGTCACACACATATCACATATATATACCCACACACAAACACACACTCGCGTTGTTTTCTCTTAGCGAGGAACCCGGACCACCTACAACCAACTGAGAGATGTTTTGAGAGGGTCCATCTCTCTGGTTCGGCCACCTAACCTGACCTTCGCTAAAGTGTCCAACCTGAAGGCCTTACCGATTTACTCTTCACCAGCTCAACATAATAGCGTTCAACATGCTGTCAAAACACCTTACCAATGATTTTTAGCTACAACAACCAACCATACATAATCAAGCAGTAACTCCAGCAAACCAATCACACACAGTATACCGTCCAGTCTAAATTCAGCTTTAGTAAATGCTTGGTAAATGCTATGGACTCGCACGTCATTTATATATAGGGTCTATTTTTGTACAGTTCCACAGTGCTCACCCCATATCTGGTTCTGTAATGAGATCTTTTGGCTCCGATTTTTAGCAGCCTCGCTGGGAATATGAAATGAAAGAACACACCTTTACACAGAAAATAAGCCAGAAATGTAGCATCTGCTTTTGGCTGTTAGCATTTGGGATCAGGGTCACAGATATTCTGCAGACCACAGTGAGAGCCAAATGTAGCACAAGAATGACTCTTTCACTTTGACATGGTGTAGTACGGCACAGCCAAGGGTAACTGCACCAATCAAATTGTGCATTTCATCTCCTTCATACGAGCACCCTAATTATGTTGGTCCTGGGTTACAAAAGCGATGGTCGCCAAGGCAAGCAAAAATGGTCCTTTCATTTCAATCCGTTTGTACGCCACTCCTTTCAAGATTTGAAAAAGAGAGGACTTCGATGTAACCTTGCAATAACAATTTTTCTATTTAACAGATTTATCTTCACATTTAGACTTGAAATCTCTAAAATACAAAAAATATTTCCATCACTTTTTTTGCTGAACACTGCAACAGTACTACCAATAGGGGAAGAATATTTCACTCTTCGAGCGAGCAGAGACTTGAAAAGATGACATTCTCCACTCGAGAGATGAAAAAAGCAGTATTTCAGGTCTCGTTACAAAGGCTATAGTTAGAGACAGCCGCACATGCACTACAGTGTAAGCCATGATGTCACAGGATGGAAGCAGATAAAGTCGGACAGGAGGAGTGATACACGACCAATGGGACTGTGCTTTCTTCTTCGCCGTTGCCATGGACACCAAGTGAAACGGAAAACAAAAGACATTCACCGCTCAGTCGCTAAAGTATCAGCAGCAACGGCCAGGTCGCAGGTCAATCAAGAGGAACTCAATCTTCTAATTATGTTTTTCACACTACGGCATGTGGTCTCGGTGTGGGGAAAAGACACAAATTTATAGGAGGGCCGGGGAAATCACGAATGGATTAGAGAAATCGCGTTTAGCTTATCTTATCAGACGAGGTTGTCACCCAGGGAAAGTCATTGGCCAGCGGCCGGCTGTCATGGAGCAACGCATTTTCCGTTCATCTCTCCTCCACACGGACCGTGGGGGAATGAAGCCGCCAGACGATTTGGAAAAAAACATTTCAGCCAAAGTTGTCTACGCCGCATTCATCCGCAGAGTTCAATTTACGACTGACCTTTGTTTGTTCCCCAAAGCAGTTCTCCAGGTTTCTGTAATCTTGCTGAATTTTTGGCAGCCAAATTCTGTTTTTTTTTTTGTTATTTTAGCTAGCAAATACATTAGGCCTTAAAAATATTTGCATTGATTACATGCCAAAATCATGTCTGCTCGAAATCAGAAAAACGGCATATAGTCAAAAAAAAAAATCTTCATTTATGAAACCATGGGTAAGCCAAACTTCATGTAATTCCTATTTAATTAATCTGGATTTATTTGGAATTGCCTGCATGTGCATAATCTTATTAATTTTGCGTGTTTTTAATATCATGTTTGTTTAAAAAATTAGAAAGAAAGTGGCGTAAACATCTCTGTACGCCCCTGCACATCACAAACAGGAGATCCCACAAAAAACAGCCTGCAATGTTCTTGTAACCAATGCTTATTGTATATTGCCTACTCATGTACTTACTGAAGTTCCTTTTTTATGGTGGTAAATATTCATCAACACCAGCCAGAAACCCATTCCATCTTACAGAATTTTTTATTTTTATCAATCAAAACTGATCAAGCCATGGAGAGCACTACTCCTGAAATGCGGTTGTATTGCTCTTTCACTTTCACAATGTCTTAAATCATCTGGTCCTGGTTCCTTTGGAGATCAGAGGAACAAGTACAAGTCAAATATGTCATTTCAGCCATTTTGGCTCAATGTGCTGTTCCTGAAATTCATTTAAAAAAAAAATCAATTAATGTGCACATTTACGATCCAGGAAGACCAAAGTGAGGAAACACAATGGTCTGAACTCATGATCACAATCTTTCAAACTCCATTTGAAGTCTGGCACTAATTCAAGGAAACTAGCTCAGAAATGCAAATGAGGGGCATTCAAAGGTAATGCCACAAAGAGAAGCGCGAACCCAATCAAAGATGAAGGGAGTGTTTTACTGTCAACAGATTCAGAGGGAATGGCCAAAATGCTAATGAATTCAAGAATACCACAAACCCATGCTGTTGTTGCATATGCTGCTCAAATATGACCAGATACATTCCAATAAAAAAAATAAAAATACTGCTTTCACTATTAAAGGCATATAAGGGCAGAGGCCACAGTTTGGTCAAGGTAAATTGTGCATTCATTACCAACTAATTATTACTGCAATTAGTTTGCAAACCAATTCTCCGCAGTCATGACATGCTCTTACACATTGCTTCCTATTTTCTTATTCCCACATATAAATCTCTAGATGGTATTCAGGTTTAATACAAATAGGTTCAATAAAGACTGTAACATACAAACAGATATGACATGCCCATCGCCCCTCATAAAATTGCAGCTTCATTTGTTGAGTGAATTTCAGAAAATTGTGCCTGTAAAGAAAAAAATTAATCTCCGTGATGCCTGCATTCATGAGCATTAACTTCAAACCGTAAATCTGTCACTGGTTTTTTCCCCCTCAGTTTTTCCTGAAAGGATAGATTCTCAGATTTGTCACGCTACATTTGTCCCAGCGATCGCACAGGTCTCGCCTGCTCCCTGCCACTCGTGCGGGTCACAGCAGCTGGGTCTGATCACACTCGTCCCGGTCACGCCATCACAGCGTCCCGCTCATTCCCTACAGCTGTTCGGGGCGTCAGGTGTCCCTTTGAACCCCCCCCCCTTTACAGATATAAAATGCCGGGACACTAGCATACACGCCTCTTTTGTTGTGAAGCCATACAAATGTGTCTCTGATAATAGCACGAAAACAGGCTCGCAAATGTGAAAATGATATCAGGCATTTCAGCCAAGTAGCCTAAATGCAATAAAATTGCAGGGCAAACTATGCATGCATCCTGTGGTTCAGCCACTTATCACACAAGGATGAAAAATACGTTGTGTTTACGAATTAGCAACACATCAAAAATGTATTTTATACAAATTACTAGCATCAAAACTCACTGACGGTGGTGAATTACAGCTCATCTATCCCAGTTTGAATTATCACCGAACTAGAGATGGTTGTGGACCAGCAGTATAATTAAAAAGCGGTAAGTCAAATGTGAACAAATTGCCTATCAAAGTGGTGATTTTGGCTTCATTATCGTCTAATAGGTAAAGCACTTTCCTGCATTTACTAGCACTAAAGAAAACTATTTTTGTCACATGCAAATTCATGGCACTACAGAACGTCTTCTGTAAGGCGGTCAAGATAATTAAACAACTAAAGGATTTTAACTTTTATGGTCATTTTAACTGACCATAAGTATAAATCATTGGCATATTTGTCATTTCTTTTTTTACATCTCTTATGGTAAAAAACTACAACTACACTTTCAACAACACAAAATGCATGCTCTACTTGACTGCCGGTTCATTGTTGCAAGAGAAAGCCTATGGAAAAATCTATCCAAGATAAACTGGGATTATAAGGCGGTTTAAAGTGTTTTGAATTCAACTCGCTGATCACGACCGTTAGTTAAGTCGATAAGAGTAAGTGGGCAGCCAAATTATCTTCAGCCTGAGCCGATGATAAGCGAATCAATCAGATGAAACTAGCCGGACCATGAAAATAACCTCAGCAAAAATAAGGCTGAGCAGCCCATGCAGGCTAAAGATGGAATTTTCAGCCACCAAAATACCTCAACAATCATACGGATGCCAACGCAGGGCTGATATGAAGGTTATAACCAGTTTGTCATCATTCAGACAAGCAAGGCAGCTCAAGCTTCTCCAGCACTGACAGTTCGTTGGGCTTATCTCGGCCTCCTCATCAGTCACTGCCAGCGCGCGATGCCTGTAAGTTTCTTTAAACCGCGGTGACGGCGCGTGAGCCGGGGCTCTCCTTATCAGCGAACGCCGTGTGCGTCTGACAGCCTCAAGCTACAGCGTCAGCGGCTTTCTCTTTCTGCCCTTCCCTTCCCACCATTTCTGATGATGTCATGTGAAAAAGAGGAAGGAGCCTTCATCGCCGACCCCCAGGCTCATCTCCCCCCCCCCTTCTCCAGAGGCTGCAGTCAGTGTTTTTATAATGCTAGAGCCGTGTCCTGTAGCTGCCCTCCACTTATCGAGAACTGGGAATGAACCCTATGAGAGCAATAACAGTAACAGGGACTCAGTGATACGTCTCCACACAGCACAAGTTTAAGCTATATTAGCACTGGCCCAGTTATACATCACAGCCAACAGACTGGCCAATTACCACCCTCAGCCAAATCAATAGAATCACTTTGTCTGACAACCTACACCGCATCACCACTTACAATGACAATTACTAAGATTACTTTGACGTTTTAGAATAGGAAACTGGAATGATTCAAAAAATATTAAATGTATAAATGACATGGTCTTGTTTTTTTAGAAAGGAAAGTTTTCACGTATGCAGTAGCCTGACAGACTTGGGACCCAGAACTCAAGCACAGATGGAGAATCAGTTTCACAGACTGTATTGACATAATGAGCACAGTCAATCTGGTTCGTGACCAATCAGGAGGAATGCAGATCCAAGTAGAATATCACAATCAGTGTTCATAATCAGGGTCAGGAACCAAGAGGATAGAATGGCTTGCTTGGGAGCAGACGGACCATAAACCAAGGAAAATCGAGTGGTGGTAACGAGATCAATCATACTCAAAGAGCTGGGCAAATACTCATAAACCGAAAGACAAAAAGAAATTAGAACCTGTAAAATCACTAGGAATACAAAAGGCTTCTAATTAACTGGCAAAAAAAAGAAAGCAGAGACAGACTTGCAAAGTTTGAAGAAAACAGAGAGCTTATACAGCTAATAAATAACGTGAGGGAACTGAAAACAGGTGTGAGGTAAACATGAATGCACGACTAGGGGCGTGGTTACAAACATAGTGATGAACTCAGTAATCAGAAAACAATGTCAGGAGGGCCAGCAAGGAATGTGAATGAAAACAAAGACACGTGGAACGGACAATGAAACTGAAATAACAACAACAAAGGCAAATAATATAGAAAAATTTTAATAAAATCAGAAAATTAAACAAGCAGATTACTGAACGCTGACAGTAATCATATTTACATAACCATTGAAGAATAAATGCTCAATTTAATTAAGAATAAAATCTTAAGAGCCTCTGAAATTACACTCCAATCACAATGTGCGTAAACGTATAATAATCAGTCCACTTCAGCTGAGGCTTCATAACCAAGACTCTATCACACGTTGTCAATACATGAAACCCATTACTCCCATGCTAACGTCTATACATGGTTATTTGCACATACAAGACAACACCATTTCCACCATCATTATAATCTCAAAGAAAAATAAATAAAAACAACTCAACACAATGGCAAACATGGTGTTGAGGTGAATAAGGCAAATTGCAACCAGTTCGCAGTCACATTACTGATTGCCCATGCTGAATCTTTTGGCAAACTGGCGAGAAAATGCAATCAACTCTTCTAACTTTTCTACAAAGAACACTGCCAACAAAGCCCATCTTAGCAAGTGTTTTAGTCTTTTAATGAGACAGAAAATCTCATTTCCTTTTCTCAATTTGACCATAACTTATTTAAAGTTCTTCTTTTCTTAAATTCTGACCCCACCGGCAAATCTTGAAATGATGCGAAATGTCTTGCTCAGTAGCAAAATTTTTGCCTTATATTAGATATTTTTTTCATTTGAATTTTTAGTGAAGCAGAAATCATTACAGAGAGTTTGAATAAAGGTCTCTAAATCAAGCTCATCATCCAGTATTAGTCTTTCATTCATTTTATGTGAAAAAAAAACCCCAGATATTTCTCTAGTCCAGAAATAACGCCGCTCGCCAACTGTGCTGAAAACCCTTCAGCATCGAGTTAAGACTCAGTACAAGACTGATCACATAAGCTGGCAGCGAGCCCAGCTGCTGAATTCCAGACAGCCTGGAACAATACAGTGTTTATCAGCGGCACAACTCAATAAGATAAGCATGCATCGGGAGTACACTTCCAATTACGGGAGAGATAGCTATCACAGTGTAATACCTCTAATGGCGAGCTGAGCTACCCCAACCCCTCCCCCACTTCCCCGCGTCATTCTCAGTGCTCGCTCCTGGCGACATTGAGCGCACGGTGCTGACATCAAAGGCGATTAGCGGCTGTTATGTTGATAGCCTCCAATGACTGATATATAGCCGCTATCTGAGGCGCTGATTAGTCAAGACGGCAGACAGGCCAACACAGTGTTACATGAGCGGCCACGACACCAGACCAAGGAGCCTCAAACAGGAATAAAATGAAATCACAGAACCATCGTAGAATATAACTTCATTTACACATACAAGCCACACAAACATTTACCAAATGTTTTATATATACACTAGCCGCACAGGCATTTAACAAATGTTTGCAGCATGTGGCAGCCACAAAAACATTTACCAAATGCTTCACATATGCCACACAAACATTCACCAAATATTTTGCACACATACAGCAAACGCTCTACAAACATTTACCCAATGTTTTACATGCATACTATCTGCATAAAAACATCTACCAAACATCTTACGCACATACTTGCCACACAAGCATTCACCATGTGTTTTTATATTACTAGAAAATGTGGATCTGGTCACTCACAAAAACCAGTTTGATCCATCCAGGTTTCCTAAGGTACCAACTCATCGAACAATCAGTGATTTGCGTAGTCATCTCTGCATTAATATTCTAGGCCCCTAGACATTCTGAGGAGAGCTGAAATGAACAATAAAAATGAGGCATTGAAAGGAGTCCATAAAATTAAAAGACAATGAAAACATTAGGTTGGGACAAGCTCTTAAAGCAAATAGATATTTAAATCCTGTGTCAGCAGAGGCTTTCTCCCCTGCCAAATAAAACATGATTCCATTGAAACAAGGATGATTCTGCAGTGACTTTGCTAAGTTCAACTTTACTCGGGAGGTAATTTGTCCTATGCAGTCCACTAAAATAAACCATTTAAAAACAGGGCCTAACTCTATCTCTGAGGCCAGCGCTTAGGATAAGGGCAGAGGCAGGATAACGCCAGAACGACGAGAGGAAACACACATGAAGAACACGCAAATTCCATGCAATGAGAACATAAATTGCCGGAAACTGAACCCGGAAGCCCCATCTTGAGATGCAATCCCGAGCCTCTTTCATGCGTGATGGAGACCTAAGCACTTTGAAAATTATCACAAGAAAGAATGAGTAAGAAAACCAAATCAGCCCATATAGAGAGTAGTTTATATGTAATTGAACAGTGCTGGCACACAAAATCTCTTCTCCTTTACATCAGCCTGCTCCATTACGCTCCCACATCCTGGATTCAGCTGGCACCACCAGGAACGGGGCATTCTGGAAATCGCCAGCACACACTAAGGAGGCCCTCTGCGGTGATGACAGGGCAATTAGTCATAACACACACCCAGGTGAAGGTCTTCACTAACGACTTCTCGCTAAATACGTTCGCAAGCTCTTGCAGTGCTCCTCTCAGCTAGGATGTCAAGTTGCTGTGCTGAGTTCAAAATAACTCCGCTGACAGTCTTGGAGGACACAGAGAACAGAGCACTGACGCAAAACTAACATACAGAAAAGAGCACTGACGCAAAACTAACATAGAGAACAGAGCACTGACGCAAAACTAACATACAGAACAGAGCACTGATGCAAAACTAACATACAGAAAAGAGCACTGATGCAAAACTAACAGAGAACAGAGCACTGACGCAAAACTAACACTCAGAACAGAGCACTGACGCAAAGCTAACATAGAGAACAGAGCACTGACGCAAAACTAACATACAGAAAAGAGCACTGACGCAAAACTAACACACAGAACAGAGCACTGACACAAAACTAACATAGAGAACAGAGCACTGACGTAAAACTAACATACAGAACAGAGCACTGACGCAAAACTAACATAGAGAACAGAGCACTGACGCAAAACTAACATACAGAACAGAGCACTGACACAAAACTAACATACAGAACAGAGCACTGACGCAAAACTAACACACAGAACAGAGCACTGACACAAAACTAACATACAGAACAGAGCACTGACGCAAAACTAACATACAGAACAGAGCACTGACGCAAAACTAACATACAGAACAGAGCACTGACACAAAACTAACATACAGAACAGAGCACTGACACAAAACTAACACAGAGAACAGAGCACTGACACAAAACTAACATACAGAACAGAGCACTGACGCAAAACTAACATACAGAAAAGAGCACTGACGCAAAACTAACATACAGAAAAGAGCACTGACGCAAAACTAACACTCAGAACAGAGCACTGACGCAAAACTAACATACAGAAAAGAGCACTGACGCAAAACTAACATACAGAAAAGAGCACTGACGCAAAACTAACACTCAGAACAGAGCACTGACGCAAAACTAACATACAGAA
The DNA here is from genome assembly GCA_029692085.1 of Gymnothorax javanicus. NCBI lineage: Eukaryota > Metazoa > Chordata > Actinopteri > Anguilliformes > Muraenidae > Gymnothorax > Gymnothorax javanicus. Next base: position 11,140,671 of record CM056194.1, read on the forward strand.
AGCAAAACTAACATACAGAAAAGAGCACTGATGCAAAACTAACATAGAGAACAGAGCACTGACGCAAAACTAACATACAGAACAGAGCACTGACTAACATACAGAAAAAAACTAACATACAGAAAAGAGCACTGACGCAAAACTAACATACAGAAAAGAGCAACAAAAAAACTAACATGAGAAAAAGAGCACGACGCAAAACTAACATACAGAACAGAGCACTGACGCAAAACTAACATACAGAAAAGAGCACTGACGCAAAACTAACATAGAGAACAGAGCACTGACGCAAAACTAACATAGAGAACAGAGCACTGACGCAAAACTAACATACAGAAAAGAGCACTGACACAAAACTAACATACAGAACAGAGCACTGACACAAAACTAACACACAGAACAGAGCACTGACACAAAACTAACATAGAGAACAGAGCACTGACGCAAAACTAACATACAGAACAGAGCACTGACACAAAACTAACACACAGAACAGAGCACTGACACAAAACTAACATACAGAACAGAGCACTGACACAAAACTAACATACAGAACAGAGCACTGACACAAAACTAACATACAGAACAGAGCACTGACACAAAACTAACACACAGAACAGAGCACTGACACAAAACTAACATACAGAACAGAGCACTGACACAAAACTAACACACAGAACAAAGCACTGACACAAAACTAACATAGAGAAACTAACTGATGCAACACAGAACAAAGCACTGACACAAAACTAACATACAGAACAGAGCACTGACACAAAACTAACATACAGAACAGAGCAGAGCAAAACTAACATACAGAACAGAGCAAAACTAACATACAGAACAGAGCACTGATGCAAAAACTAACATACAGAACAGAGCACTGACACAAAACTAACATACAGAACAGAGCACTGACACAAAACTAACATATACAGAACAGAACAGAGCACTGACAGAGCACAAAACTAACATACAGAACAGAGCACTGACGCAAAACTAACATACAGAACAGAGCACTGACGCAAAACTAACATACACAACAGAGCACTGACGCAAAACTAACATACAGAACAGAGCACTGACGCAAAACTAACATACAGAAAAGAGCACAGACGCAAAACTAACACTCAGAACAGAGCACTGACGCAAAACTAACATACAGAAAAGAGCACTGACGCAAAACTAACATACAGAACAGAGCACTGACGCAAAACTAACATACAGAAAAGAGCACTGACGCAAAACTAACATACAGAAAAGAGCACTGACAAAAAAAAACTAACATACACATAAAACTAACATAAGAAAGAGCACTGACGCAAAACTAACACTCAGAACAGAGCACTGACGCAAAACTAACATACAGAAAAGAGCACTGACGCAAAACTAACATACAGAAAAGAGCACTGACGCAAAACTAACACTCAGAACAGAGCACTGACGCAAAACTAACATACAGAACAGAGCACTGACGCAAAACTAACATATAGAACAGGCCACAATATATGAGCCAGGAGTACTGCACATGCTGGGTTCTGTACAGACCAGAATTACATGCACACGGTAAAAAATTCTCTCTTAACAAGTGATTTAGCCTTGTCCTCAAACCTAAAATGTGAACATTCTTTAATGAAGGGATGGAAATTGTCATTTTTTAAAGCTACAACAAAATTTTTTTTCCCATTGGCAAATACGAAAATGAAAAAAAAATCACCTCAATGAAAAACAGTTTTATTTATCAGAAAAAAAAAACATACAAGGAATAATAATTCAATCCTAAATACAATATTAAAATACTCGATAAGGTTATCAGTGGACAGGACAGGAAGTTCAAGTTAGAAACCTAACACACGCAGCGTCATCAAAAACAGAGAGTTGTGTAGAGGAGAGATATTAGCAGAGAGAAAACAGATAAACTTTAGAGTCAACATTACACACAGCAGGTAATAGGAGGTTACACATTATCGACAGCTAAATACAGAGATAGACAGCGGAGACCGCAGCGCAGTGAACTGATAGATGCGCAAGGACTAGACAGCCCTCAGCACGATGCAGTGATTCACGGGGAGTCTGATCTCACAGACGTGGGAGGCGTCATCTCTCTTGTGAACGAATGGAAGGGAACAAACATGGTGGCCGGGAACAGGGCATAATTCCCCTACATGGGAGAGCAACCCGGGGTGGAACGGGTGCAGCTGATCGTTCACACTTACGTTTACCTTACCGTCCGCTCAGGGATCAGATTCAGGAATGTTTGCCGGGATGAACGCAGAATTTTCGGAGGCGCGTCTCTTTTCTCGGAAGCCCATAACAGTGATCTGTCTGGGTTTATGCAGCGCTTCCATACACAAATAACGCTGCTGTCATCTCTGGTGCTCACACACTGTGGAGTTACTGAGGATAAAGCTAACACCAGTGCAGTTTAGACAGTGGTGGTAATTTTTCCTTTTCGGCTCCGTACTCCTACACATTTTGATTTGAATAAGTGATTAAGACTGTTACCTTTAATTTGCCAGCATTTGCTGCACATCCATATTGCGGGATGGCAGCTCTTTTTGTACAGTGCCTGTCCAAATACTTATGCACTGCACGTAAATCCAACCAGAAGGCACTGTTCACAAGCCCTCAGTGATAAACATCACTAAACCAGAAAACCGGATTTAATTTCTTTAACAACACCAACATCCACCCAATTCAATTTTATTTATTTAGCGCTTGGTTCAATTGAGATTGAACCAAAGCTCTGAACATAGGACAGAACTTGAGCTTGTTATGAAAAGAACATTCAACTGCAGTTTATTTTAATGTAACACAGCTGTAAACTACACTGTTTTGTAAAAGGCACAAAGGAGAAAACGGGTTTTTAAAAGGTTCTAACATAAATCACGAGACCATTGTTCCCGACAGACTAAATGGCAGCTGCAAATGGCTCTTGATTTGGCCGCTGAACCAACACACGCCCAATCCCCAACCTCCAAATCCTCAGTCTACCTAAATCAGAACCACCCCCCCGGCCCATCCCAGACCCATGATAAAAACGCCCATTAAATCCCCCAGAAATGACAAGCTCCCCGTTCAGGGGTCATTTCCATAACTCGCGGTTCGCGGGAAGGCCGACGCCCGACTGGAGCGGTTCCTGGAAAATGAGCAACGGTGAACGCAAGAGGAGCCCTAGCTCTCAGTCCCCGCCAGTCCCAAACCCCTGCACGCACTCTCCATGGAAACACCATCACAACAAAGCCCTTTTTTCAAGGGGAGTCACCTTGGAAATACTGGGAGTGGGGGGTGGGCGGATGGAGACCGTACGATAGGCCCGGGGGTCCACCTCAAATACCTGGGGTCTCCAGTATGGGGTGGGGAAGGCACGGTGAAATATGAAGGAGATATAATTAATAAGCGAAGTTCCCTGTGGGCCCTGTTAGAAATTTTACCTTGAACCAGCTGCTTGAACTGGTAAAGTTGGTTTTCACTGGACTCCTGGCTGTTTTTAGTTTGCCAACCAGCTGTTCACCAGCCATGCATCTTATAATCAGCAAATCCAACAGCTTGGCCTCCAGCAAACTCTAATAGCGTAGAGAGCTAAAGAACCAGCCTTCGCCACCCAAAAATCAGCTCTAACCAGCTACTGAGCAGCAACAGCCAGCCATTCACTCGCTATGGCTAGCGACAGATCAGCTGCTGCATAACCACCTAGTAACGCTGATCCCTGAGCCGAGCTGGATTTTAAAAATTGACGAAACCATGAAAAAATCTAGAGGGCATCTCGCTTTTATTTTCATTTTCACAAATTTTGATTTCCAAAAATATTAACTCATTCATGTCTGCGCTCATTCACGTTGAAACAGTACACAATGAGATGGAAACAAAATGGCTCCGTGTGTCACATGACCAGACATTTCTGGGACCAGAGATTATTGATACTGTGTTCACCAAAATAGAATGTCATCACTTGTTTCATAGTAATAAACGAAGGGACAAATGGTCACATTGGAATTATGACATCAGGAGAGCCTCCAGGAAGGCCTAGTAGTGGGGCATTCAGTGACTGTGTTACCGGCACATTCCAGCCACAAGTTAGTACATCACGCGTTAGCAGGCGTTAGCATCATCTAGTCAGGAACATTCAGGGCTGAGTGCATCCGACTCAATGGCATGAAATATTTAAGTGACGCTGGTCAAGCGCTGATTTCTCACAATCTAATGGAGAGGCTCTCCACTGAATGATAACGCTGCTGCCTTCACACACTTCATCTTCCCTTTAAGCTGTCAGGATGGGCCTGCAGAAACCACTGACCTCAGCACTGACGCCGACTCTATTTTACAGACTTACATTATTAATACAGGGCTGTACCACGGATCCTCAGAGCCAGGGTTTCAAACAAATGTTTGTTAAAGGCCCCAGCCCTGTTCACTGTTATTTCTGAAAACACAACAACCTGCTCTCCTCAAACACTGAGAGCTCTGGTAGAAAAAACTGAAAGAAAAAGCAAAGATAAAATAAGCATTAATACAGGGGGGAAAAAAAAAATCATATACACCATATTCATACATACAATATTATACCACTTTCAAAACAAGGTCTAATAGTTTAATATTTCTCTAATGATACAGTAAGTTAACTATTTCTCAAGAGCCACTAATGCCCAATGTCCAATATTGATTTTGGTGAGCTTCCCACAGATCATTTAAGGGATTGATTGCAAATTTCCGCAGCCAATTGGCGCGATTATCATGTGCTCACAATAAGGCGTGACAAAAAAAAAAAAAAAAAAAAAATCCTGTGTTTCCAGTAACCGAACCAGCCCTCTATAAAAAAAAACCGACCCTAGTTTTTAGAACCCTGTTCAAAAATTAAATTAAACAATACCGACCCATTTCTCCCTGTGCAGCATCTGAATTTTGAAGTTTTTTTTGCCCCTCTGTCAGACCTGTATTGTATTATCGCAGCACCAAATGCACGAAGTAATTGAAACAAAACCGCTAGTGTGCTGTCACAGCAGTCGGTGGCGGGAATATGTTTTATTATTACTTCTGACAAAACTCAATTCAATAAATGCATTTCCCATACTTGACAGTAGATGGTACAATGCAGCTCGCTAAAATTGTTGATATCCGAAAGATGATATAAATTACAGGTTACCAGAGAGTAGCTGCTTCAAGCTCCCAGAGGAGTTTGGGGTTCTGAATTGATCTAGTGGGATGAACTTTGCTGTTGGGCCCTTGAGCAAGGCCCTTAACCCCAAAAATGGCTCCCGGGGCTTTATCCCTGTTTCTCTCTTTCCCTCCACACTTGCAACTGTCTCAAGTGAAGTTTCTCCCAGTGCATCCTTGAAAAAAGAGAAACATGCTCTCAGTGGAATTTCCTGGTAAAATAAAGGTTTAAAAAAAGACGTTGAAACTGTAGTGAATTGTCCTGCTCCATCCAGAAACTGTGTTGCTCCCAATCGCTTTCCTAAATAGAAAGAGGGTGTGAATGGTTGATTATTGACAAGGATGTTGCGCCCTCGCTACTTAATTCCCCCTTGCCTTGAGTATAATGTTGTATGGCAACTTGAAACTTTAATTTTGAAATTATGTTCTACGTAATTGTCATGGTATCGGAGTCTTTCAGAAGAAAAGATGGCAAGGGCTTAATCACTGCAAGTGACAAGACCGAAAACCAATATTGAATGACCGTGATCTTAGGCGGCTCTGCAATAAAAACAGACCTGAATTGGTTGCGGAAGTCACTGCATAGGCTTAGGAACACCTCTGAATACCACCGTCAGTGAATACAGTTTGTCGCTGCATCCAAAAATGCAAGTTAAAACTCAACCAAGCAAAGGTAAAGCTGTATGTAAACAAAATCCAAAACGCTGCTGCCTTCTCTGGGCCCCAGCTCATTTAAGATGGACTAAGGCAAAGCGGAAAACTAGCCTGGCGTGACGTCTGACCAATAAAAATGTGAAATTCTTTGGAAATCATGAACACCGCGTCCTCGGGGCTAAAAAGGAGAGGGACCATTCAGCTTGCTATCAGCATACAGTTCAAAAGCCAGCATCCATGACAGTATGTGGGGGCAATCGTGCACATGGCACAGGTAAACTGCACATCCGTGAAGACACCAATAATGCTGAGGAATATATACAGATTTTGGAGCAACATATATTCAGACGTCTTTATATAGGGAAGACCTTGCTTATTTCAGCAAGACAAGCCATAGTGAAAGTCTGGGTGCTAAACTGGCCTGTCTGCAGTCCAGGCCTGTCTACAACTGAAAAAATGTGGTGCATTATGAAAATAAAAATGTGACAGAGGAGGCCGCAAGATTTTCAGCAGCTGAAATCCTGCAGCAGGCAAGAATGGGAACACATTTTTCATTTAAAACTACAGCAGCTGGACTCCTCAGGTCCCAAATGCTCATACTGTCATTAAAAGAAGAGGTGCTGCAACACACTGTAAAGCATGCCTCTGTCCCATCTTTTTTGAATGTGTTGCCACAGCATCAAATTCAAAAAGACTGGATATTTTTCAGGTTCAACAAATAAAATTTTTCAGGTTCAACATCTGGAAATCATTATATTCTGTTTTAATTTACATTTTATACAGCGTCCTAACTTTTTTGTAAACGGGGTTGTACATCAGAGTGAAGAGAAAACTTGAGATCAATCCAAGTGAAACTTTTGGAGCAGCCTACGAAAACAAGGAAAAATAAAGCACCGAATACTGAGCGTTAAACTAAATCTTCCGTTGCACAACTTAGCCCAGCCAGTGCGCTAAAGGAAACATCCTTCGCACAGCTCACAGCACTTAAGTTTGGAGAGGAACAGCAAAAGATTGGATCTGAAACATCTCACTCGAGCTACTGCGTAAATGGCTGCTCGGCAGGAGCAGCCAATATGTGGAGCGTGACTCTCCCCTTCCAGCTCTGTCCCACTCACTCGCTCGTGCTACCTCCCACAGACTCTCTCTCTCCCTCTCTCTCTCCCTCTCCCTCACACTTCTCCTCTCTCACTCCTCTATCATGTACTAAGTACTACGCCAGACCTCATCTGTAATCACACCCAGACCCCTGTAATTATGTAATCCAGAGGGATTAGGGAAACCAAAGGGGGAGAAATTTCACTGAACCGCCAGAAGTTCACCAGATTCAAACCGATCGCGAGCATTCCGCCTTCTCTCTTTCCCCGTCAGCTCCTCCCGCCTGGAAAACCCACAGCTCTGTGCAGGCTCTTTCCTCATCTTACCCGCAAACACACTAGAGGCATGACCTTCAGGCCCCGAATGATAATAAAAACACAAGCAGGTGAGCATATATATTCCCATACATCACCAGCACTTTCATGTAAATGTGTTGGATTTCCTGTATCGTTTTGTTTTTAGCTTAGTCTAAAAAGAGGACCTTGAAAGAGACTGGGAGACACCTAAACTGAAACTTTACCGAGCTCTGCAGGTGGAAGTAAAGCAAAACAATTTCCCATGGTTTATCTATACTGCAGGTCAGTCGTTCAGAAGTATGGCTTCCCTGGGTGGACCCAGTGCAGTTTCCTCACACGAGTTCACAAATATTTTCACCATGATAGCACAGTGAGTTACTCACCTTCAAAAGGTGGCAATGCACTTTCCAACAGAACAACTACAAGACTTAATTGTTCCCTGGACAAATGCAGCACTGCTGCAATGAAAACTGCATGTGTGCACGGGTGAGTGTTTATAAATGATGTCTTCACATTACAGCCGTTTGAACTCACTTTGAGGAATGCCATGAATCTCAGACCCGCGCGAGATCCACACAAACGCATTCGGGCAACAAGGTCAGAATTGTCCTTTGATGCGTGACCACGTGCCCGTCTGGCGTCTGGGGGGATATCGACAGCAAGGACACGAGGAGCGACGGGGGAACGGCGGTCGCTAAGCCGGGATGCCACAGCACGCGTGTGATCGCCTGACTGTGGTTGAAAGATGGTTTCAGCAGGCAAGTGGCTCCTATTTCTGCTGTTTACTTAGTGACCGCTGTCACTCCTTACAGCAGATTACAACAAAACTGCGGTCTCCTGCTTTAGATTAGGAGCAGTTAAAAAGCTACCTTTGCTTTCATGAGCAATTGATCAGGAAAAATATTGTTCACTCTAACTTCAGTGCAGGTGGCTATATAGTAGTTTGTGACCCCATGCTATGTAAACAAATATGAAGCTTTTTATACGCTCTCAAAAACTGCTCTATGAGGGCCCATTGGACTCCAAAGAAGAACTTTGCCTAGTCAAGCAGTCTTTACAGGTTAAAATGGTTCCTTGTCTTGAAGCTTTCACACCTCTCACCTAAGACAGAGGATTTTATAAAGAACTAAAAATGGTTATTCTATGGAGGCCAGCCAAAAAAACCCTTTTTATGAAACTAAAGGCAATATAACTCCAGGGGGAACACAGCTTATGCAGTACATTTGTCCACAGATACTGCATCCAACCCTGTGTTTACTCACTGCGGACATTTGCATTGTTTTCAAGACGTGCTACATCTGAGACTTATTTCCTGACTTTGGGCAGAGGAAGCAGAGTTGCTACGACTGAACCCAAAATCTGTCAAGGCTGAGAATCACCATTTTATAGCCGCAGGTGATATTTCTCAACCGGCCGCCATAATAGTGCAGTCGCATAACAGATAGACGAAGCAGGCCAGCACTTTCATTGGCAGAGTAACTGCAAATATTTAGCCTGGCATTGATTTTAGTTTTAAACTACATTAACTTGCATTGATTGTGGCAGAAACACTCAATATCTGTAACAAATCAGAAGGTAGCTACAAAGTTACTTCAATGATAATAAAATGTATAAATATGGATATCAGCTGCAATGGTATCCCATTCTAAGGGCTTTAAAATTATTATTTTTTAAAACGTCTGCACGGGTTAGCTTGAGCTTAAAACTGCTGTGTGATATGATACCTCGAAGCAAAGCATGGAAAGAGAAGTTAAATTTCCAAGATGAAGATTGTAAATCTTTATTCTTGAATTTCTTCATGGAGGGGAAAAACTATTTCCCCTAGATAAACTGAATAACAGCATCTGGGAGAACTGTCCAGCTTTCTCTGCAATACTGCCAAGACACGCAAGGCTTTTTGCATAACACTGCCCCCTAGAGGCCACTGAAGTCATGAGTCCTTGGACTACACAATGTGGGGTGCCTGCTCCTTAATATCTGGGCCTGACGCCCTGAAAATCGGTTCCTTAGCCACCATCAGCGTGGTTATATTGTCCTGTAATACTGCCCCCACAAAATAACACCACTCCACCTCAGCGAATGTTCCATTTAAAAGGTGAATTCAGAGTAAATCATAATTACTAGGATTATACTGTATATGATTGTACGCAGACCAAAAGACCTCAGTCCAAACAACATGAATCTTAAACGGCACTAAAGCCATTGTCATTTTAGCTCAATGAACTCAATTGCTGTCCCAGCACGCAGTCTGTAATAATGTGGCTAAATATATAAGAGTTTGGAGCAGGACTAGAGCACAACAGAAGTGATTTTAGTCACTACATGTACTGGCTGAAAATGTACTCAAGAAAGGAGAGTTGGAACAGTTGAGGTAACACATGTTTTTTATACCTCTTCTTTGTTCCTACCTCGGTGTCCCCTTTGACTCTAGAAAAACGCCAGCTTTGAGAATTTCTGTCTTGACTTATGAGATATATTTGAGTTCCCCTTATGCAGAGAATATTCATTTCGTCCTTCGCAACTGCTCGCTAGTAAAGTGAAACTGAAATCTTGAAAAAATAGACAAGCTATTTGCCTCTCATTGACGATATCTCCATCATAGTTATCTTGAAAAGTAATACACATATGATTTTTAGTCGAAACACAAGATACTTGTCTCGGCTAACATTTTTTTGGCGTCTGTAGTTTTACTCCAGAAAGCATAAAAGGGTAACTCATCGGGCGACAATCCAATAAACAGCAGCCTCAGGTGCTCCAGCGATGTCTGGGTGTCTAACAATCTGTATGTCTGTCTGTATTTTAGTCCGTCAGCCATGTCAAACCCCCCACGCCCCCCACGCCAGCACCCACCTTCCCTCACCGCCACTGGCGACCTTCACCCCCGCTCCCCCCACTGCAGAGCGGACAGGAGGGTTGCCATGTTGTGTAAGCAGAGACCCCAGTACGACTGCACAGCTGTTCATTGTTTCACTCCCGGCTCTGCTACAACTGCGATATCAGGGAACAAAGCTGGAATGCGATCGGACCGCCAGCCCCGGCGCCCTCGTCCTCTCTCTCCCTCTTTTATTTCATCCTTCTGTTCATCCGCCGCTACACACCGTTGCCCTTCAACACCAAACAGGGCCGCACCATTTAATCTGGGCCCAGCCAAAGACACTGAGTGTGACAGCAATCGTAATGCTCAAATGGACTATTTCAGCCAATTTCAGACATATGAAGATACAATGACAGACACCAGGGCAGTCTCTATGGATTCAACTCTGCTTTTTTTTTTTTTTTTACCCCAGTCACAGAAACAACGAGCTTGGAGGTAACCAATGCTGTTCCTGAAGATCTACCATCCTGCAGCCTTTCATGTCAGCACTATTATTAGCATACCAAATTTGCAGCTGAAAAAATCTCTGGCTGTTGAATGAGGAATGCTTTGCTATGGTAGGAGTGAATACATCCAGGATGGTAGCTCTCCAAGAATGTCTCTGGTTATTAATGTCACATAGAGACCCCTTATTTCAGGCACTGGCACACAAGCAGTAACGCACGCAAGGCGGAGGTCATTTGAAATTCTTAAATGGTCTGTCTTTAGTTGGTGCCAGGACCAGCTGAAGTCATTTCAGTATTGGGCCGGGCTGTATGCGTGTACAGTAGCAACGTTCCGGAGGTTTCCAGAGTCACAGAGCGACTGAACTGTTAGTCAGCGCATCCTTCCCTGCTGATCTCCCAACACTGCTTAACACAGCACTCAGCAGTGCACTGACAGATCCTTTCGTAGTACCACACCTGCACAGAGCCTCCCACTGAAAAAGCTTTTTCACAGTTTACCTCCAAAATTGCTGCCTGGTTGGCCAAAGCTTTTATTTTTGTGGAATGGAACCTTCAGCGTGATTGATGAGGCGTTCCTTCCGTGCAGAGTGCAGAGTGCAACGCGTGAGCGATGTTCTGAGGACTCACATCAACACCGTCGGAAAAAGCCAAAGACGACAAATCTGTCACCGATCTCTTCCAGACACGGCTTTTTTTTCAGAGGGAGGGAACTTCTCCCGAGTCTCAGCTGTCCATTAATGTTACATCACCAAGACAGGGTTCAGCTATGCCACTGCATAAAGACTAACAAGCTTTTCAGAGAATACTACTAATTTATGTTAAACCTTCTGCTTTCCTGCAACCAACCAGATCACTAACTTAACTGAAGAAACTGGCCAAAAAATAGCTAAAAAAAAAAAAGGGTGTCTCAGCTAGAGATATTAGCACGTCAATGCTCCATTTCAGGACCAGTCATGTCTAAGTCAAAACAAAGTAACAATATAGCTACGCAAAGCATGGTACTACACACATATGGCAGCCTTGTCAATGGCATGTTATTTGACATTTTCAAATCATCACCAAGATCAATAGAAGTCCTGTTCACCACTGACTCCTAAAACAAAAATGAAGAGAACCCAGCAAAAATTGTTGTGCGTAGAGTGAGAACAATAAATTGTGGACTGACCGATGGACGGACAGGGGTGATCGCAATACACATCCATGCAGTGGAGTGGGCGTATATAAACGGTATCCGATTGCGGACACTGCGTCCGATTCCAGTCAATCTGTTGCTGACTCAACTTCTGGCTGTCGTTGTCATTTAATTTACACAGATCGCGATTATAGGTAAGTAATTATGTCTCCCCCCCGGAGAGAGAGGGGAAACATGTTGTTTAAGGCTCAGTTCCCGTTCGCGTTGGCGTCGGCGTTCCCACTTTGTTTCCGGAGCGTAACTCCAAAACTGTTTACATGAACTTTACGAAACTTTGCATACTTACTACTAAGATCCTGAAGTGGTGCATTTCGGTATGTGCCTGTCTGCCCGTCCCTCTGTCTGTCCGTCCGGATGTCTTACAATTTTGTCCAGAGCATAACTCCGAAACCGTTTGCATAATCTTCACGAAACTTTGCATTTTTACTACTCAGGTCCTGCAGTGGTGCCTTTTGGTATGTGCCTGTCTGTCAGTCCGTCTGTCCGGTGGGTTAGGCAGGGAAGGGGGCCGGGTGGGGGGGGGACGTCCGTTTACACGAGTAAAAACACATTCTAGTGTTAAATTGCACCTATTTGAGAAGACAACTGCAAAGTTTAAACAAAGTATACTGATATTTAGGCAAATAAATCTATAACTTATAACTTCAGGTCAGAAAAAGCTGTCGGACTCCGAAGATTCCACTTAAGACAACGGCCATTTTACATTGACAGCTGCTACTTTGCTTGTCGCCTGAGTCCCAATCATTCTATAATGTTGCAAGCTTACAAAGCCCAAGCTGCCCGCTTAAAAGTTGAAACGCAACAACAGATGGGTACAAATAATGTACTTCCTTAAACAGCCATTCACATTGTGAGGGCAAGAAAAGGGTTAACCTTGATGTCAACACGACCCAAACAAAACGTCCAGGATTTGATTCCATTTTTGGACTTCAAAATTATGAGCACTATCACCAGTTTGAGGGGACTGGGAGAAAAACAGCAGACAGTTGAGGGGATAGTGAGGTTCGAATTAAGAAACACAAAAACAACATGGCAAATACCTGACAACGAAAACAGCAACACACAAATTTTCACGGACTCATGCGTCACTTTGCGCTTCGGCGTCTGAAATCGGGAACAACGACGTCACTCTCGCAATGCTATTGCCACATTATGGCATTGTTAGTTAAACTAGTTAAACGAAGTTAAACTAGTCAGCTATTTTGCGGTTAGGGAAATTAGCCCGATAGTACAAATTTGCGTCTTCATTAGCCCAAAAGCCCTCCGCATGAGGAATGAAGACACAACACAAGTAGCAGGCTAATTCGCAAGTTAGCTGGCTATTTTGTGAACTAGACAAAGATTTATCGGGAAAATTTCCCGATCAAATTAGCGGGCTAGTTGCGTCTTCACTACAAAATAGCCAGCTAAATTGACATCGGGCTCATTTCAAAACTGCAAAATAGCTAGCTAATTTGAAACTTCATTCTAATGAAGACACACCTACAGACCCGTCGCTAACTCATAGCAACGAACTCCAAGTCTAATGCTAAGTCCCGTTTTGGCTAATTAAAGTAATGGCATATCGCGAGGCATGATTTCAAGGGATAAACTGACAGTTTATGTAAGGATTCTTAAAAGTGAGTGACCAACAGCTAGTTGGTGGCGATACTTTGGCATGACAAAAAGGCCTTACAAAAGATGCTGAAGAAAAAGATGAGAGCTTGGTAAATGCTGTGCAAATGGCCACATTCTTACCTCAGTTGGATCTTGGGGGACACATGGACAGCATGAGCTGGACGCCCGCAATTTACACTTCAGACGTGACTCTCCAACAGGTTCAGGATTGCAGCTTCACAGTGGCTGCTGCAGAATGCGCCGATGTGTGTCCTACAAAAACACAGATACAGAGCCATCTTTAAATATTACGAACAGTTTCACAGGCAGCTATCATTAAGTATTCAGATGCTTAGTGAGAGTCTCTTGTTAGCTCTGTTGCGATACACAATGAATGAATGTGAGCTTAAAGCAAAAACTGTCGGCTTGATTTTTAGGTACTTGTAGCCATGTTGTGTGGACCACCTATGAATTTCAGGTCTTTTAGTGCAGGGTTACAGTCAAAATACATATGGAATTCAATGCCTTGCACCTTTTCTTAAAGCATGACATCAAATAGACAGCCCGAACACTTAGAATAAGTGGCTTATTTAATCTTACAATGAATGAAAATCTCACTTTTCTTTCTTTAGAAGAAAGTCACATATTATTTTGCTCCCTCCCCAGCCCCCAAGTTATTATATTCTCAGATGTCCAAAAGGGAGGCTGATAAAATTTTTGGCAAAAAACCCAAAGTAAATCCATGATTTCCTGGCCATTACACAGTCTGTCATTCTCTCCCCTCTGATCAAAAGGCATTTTTGAGTGGTCAGCCCCTCCACGATACTGTATTTTGCCCTGATTGGCCAGCGAGCAGAGCTGATCTCAAAAAATTTACATCAGTGCTATAAGATATAGGTGAGGAGCTTGAGTAAGATTGTGGGAGAAAGGACTGCACACAGACACAGCCGGTAGGAGTGGTCTGTGATGCAGAAAACGGCGGGAAGTTCAAACTGAGCATTTCAAATGCTGAAGTGTTAAAGGTGAGCCTAACGGTTAAACTGGGAGAGGGTCCCCAAAGTACTCTCTCACTGAGCTGTGAGTTACAGAGGGGTCCACTGTCCAGGTGGACTGAACTGGGACATTTTAAAGTTACTACTGAAAGATACTCAGAAAGCCATTTTCTAACTGCATTGAGAAATCTTGAAGCAAATCAGAATATATCATCTCATTGACAACTATTTTTTTTCTTATTTAGCAAAGACTCTGATTTGAAGGCTAAACAGATGAGGAAAATAAAGAGAAAAGGGGTGGGGGGCTACAGCGTTCAGATATAGTCAATTAATAAAGCAGATAATAGTTTGAAGGTGCTCATTGGTAGAATAAACAAGTCTTCAAGAAAACGGTAAGACCAAGGCACTGTTCTTATAATAAAAAGCTTTAATGAAAGGCTGGTTCAAAATGGAACTTTTAAAAAACATTGCCAACATGTTTCGGCCTAACACACAGGCCTTCATCAAGACAAAACTTTTCTTGAAGATGAGTAAAATACTTGCAACATCTGACTTTTTTTTGCAGTGTTTTGACGCCTTACGTTAAACCCCCTGTGTGCTAGGCCCGTCAGCTCCTCCTGAGCGAGCAGAGCAGGGAGGTGAAGGATATAAATAAACTAACTGAATCTGCTTCAAACTAGCCTAGCACATCTTTCCATAACTGCAGTTGAGCAAAATACCTTCGTTTGTAATGAGAGGAGTCGAAATGTAACAGATTGGGTTCGTGTTTCACTGGAGGCGGGACCTCAGGTGTGCAGTGCTGACGGGAGGGCAGGGACCCGAGCCAGACAGCATTGTTTCTGCAGGGATAAATGCGGGATTACCTGCAAATCCCTCCTTTCACAAGGTTCCTCTGAGCCGTCACACGCCGTATACTTTACAAGGGTTGAAGTGTTAATGTTGACAGGTATCATTATCCAGCCTGCCGCGAGCCAGCGTGTTATGCATGCAGCAAAACAATGGGACCGACTGACAACCCTTCAGAATCGCGCTCCGGTGCCATGAAAATGCTTATCTCTATCGATCGCCAAGACGATTGAGTACGAGCGGCAATTTACATTTTTGTCCATTAAGGTCATAAATATTTAAGCGATCGCTCAAACTACAAGCTTTGTTATACCATTTATCTGGATTAGCCGCATTTGGGGATGCTTGCCAATGCCGCTGCCCCCGCCAGAACTGAACCTTTAAAGATAAGTGGATAATTCAAAATTAAAATATGAGATGCCTCGGCTAACACTGAGCACTCCCTAAATTGATATTCAACTGCTTAAAAACCGAAAGTGTCTCCGAAGTTACGTTGTAGAAAAGATTAGATGAAAACATCAGCAGTGCTGCACAGCTTATCACAGAATATGAACAATAATAACAATAGCAATATATAAATAATACATCAACTTGCATTACCTATTAAAAGATTAGTGTGCGTGTGTGTGTGTGTGTGTGTGTGTGTGTGTGTGTGCGTGTGTGCGTGCAAGTGAGAGTGTGTGTGTGTACTACACGACTGGCAAAAGGTGTTTTAGTCCTCCCCATCATAACAAAAAAACATTACACAAGATCCCTAGAAGAATTTATTCTGGTAAATGATCATGGACTGTTTCTTCTCTTTAATTCCTGGAGCACATATGTTCCAATTATCTAAAAATAGAAAAGCCATAGGTCTCATAGGCAAGATGCATAATATGCTCACTCAAAAAAATGACAGCTGCATATTAGACAGAAAGCTATCACCAGCACTTCAGAGAATAGCAAAGACCTGCGCCAATCACATAAGAACAATAACACAACTGGCCATGGAGCAGCTGTGCAGCCAAATGTGTAATTACTTCTGGATTCTTAAAAAGGCTGTAATTCTGACACCTTTCACCTGATTTGATTAAAAATATCCTCAAATTAACATTTTAAGTCTGCACTTTGGGCTCAGCGTCATCATTTAAGTTCATCTGCGACATGCTGTGGTAAACCGCTAAAATAACAGTAACTTTGTCAATATCCAAATATTTATGGACCTGACTGTAGGTGACGTTTCACGTCATTCCCTGAAAATTGATCTGAGAGATATGTAAATGCAAATTAGGTGGGCCTATACATCCATCTCTCAAGAAGCCAACTCTGCACGTTCGGAAAGCACTGGAACAAAAGCATGGCTTCCGGACCGCCTCTGGCGGCATCGGCGCAGTAAGCACGCCTCCTGTAAGATAATGACAGGGTGAGCTCCAGGAGTAACATCCAACAGGAAATTATGTTGGCCGTAAATCAAACCTCACTATGTGGCAGAGCTTGGCCATTATCAGCTGGGGTCTACTGCTCTGCATGTGTAGCTGAGGTCCTCGAATTCAGTCACTAATTCACTAATAACTTCGAAGTAAGGAATTGGTTGTTTCTCGTCTCAAACAATTAACTAAGCAATCAGTGTAGCTGATAGGGAAAGACTGGCAAGACTAGAAATCCCTTCTACAGAGGGAAATACACTCTTTTCAGCCATTGAGGACCATGAACTTATGTGGAGGGTCAGGTTTGTGCAATCACACATCAAGCAACAGCAGGCTGTTTTAATGGCAATGAGGACAATGAATGGAATCAAAACATTCAACAAATCAGAAGGAACAAGCAGAAACTGAATCTGAATAGGCCTGGAGTTGGCTGCGGTCTTCGTGCCCGAATAAGCTTTTTATTACTTTGATTAACTTGGCCATTATCGAAATTATGAGCTTGTGATGTCACGCCGACTGTGGGCTCAAAAGAACGCAATACTGCAATTATTACTCCATGAATGCGCGCGCCATGGTAACCAAGAGAGGTGAGGTCTGTCTCAGCACGATATATTCTGAAGACAATCTGACTCTTTCAACAGGATGGGTCAACATCAAACGGACTACTCAGTTTTCCGAACTGCACTGTGGAATTAAGTGTGACACAAGCCTATGTCATTCACAATTACAGTAATAGTTGAAGGTAGACCTTTGACTTTGCCTGCAGTTAGAACAGGAGATAAACATATAGACGCGTAATAATAAACAGCATCTGCCTCCATCTTTTCAGGGGAGCGACCCCCACAGGAGATCACAGCAGACAAGACAAAGTGCTTGCGGTGAAGGGCTAATCGGCCGGTAATTGCCCCATTATATCAATTATGAACGACGGAACTGCGACTGCCAGTTCACCTGGCAGCAATTATTGACAGAGCGGCGACTTTTCATTCCTATGCCGATTGTGAAACACTCACGCTGTAACAGAAGCTATACTCGAAGCAGCCGTGACATGGGGGATGCCTTAATTCCAGAACTTTCTTACAAAGGGGTCTTTGATTTGATGCCGTTTCCTAGTTGGCACAAAGTGCGAACCTACTGGAAGCGAGCCGCGAACAACATGAGATCTAGATACAGATACTCAGGCAGAGGGTTAACCGAAGGACACCGGAACAGTCCTAATCCCTGTTCTCAGCATCAGCAACCCAGCTACCTTGACTTTTCCGAGCCATTTCTTCATTCAGTGGTGTGCCAGAAAGCCGTCAATGCATGTGTGTACATCTGGCTTATTGGCCAGCAGAAGTCTCTGGTAAACGTTCGAGAGATTTTTGAATTTCCAAACTTGTTAGATGCCTTTTTCCTGTTCCTCAGTGGCACAGAATCTCCCATGTTATTTGGGCTCAAGAGGTTGGCTAGATTATGTCCAGTCGTTTCGATCAATTAAACAGTGAGTTGTGCTAACATAGAGTCACTTGACAGCATTTCAGTAAACTCCTCTTTCAATCCTAATTTGTAATACACACCAAATCACCAAATTTATTTGACTCAATGTAATCAAGTCTCTATGACATTAATCTTGAAAAATATTCAATAAAAACAAATTATATGCATTAAATAAAAATCTGCCATGATCTATTTTAAAAATATCAAATAACTGTTGAGCATCCGGTGTGAAAAAACCAAGATGAGATCTATTTGTAAGAGCCCTGTTCCAGCACTGGTGAGATTTAGGTGTAGCTGTTCAGCCCCGGAAATCTAATCAGTGAGAAATGAGCCAATCATGTATGTGCATTAGCCCCCTTGTTCAGACATTCAGACCAGAGGGGGGTTTACTGCAGACGACCTGACCTTGAAACCCCTACACTCAACTCCCTTCAGCTTGTTCCAACCAGGTCATAAATCGACCCTCAGACAATACTCTCTCAAGCTAACTACCGCTTAGTCAAACAGCTGACCCAGAAGCAAGCACATCACATTCCCTTACAAAGTACACTATGCCCGTGTCTCAGATAACTCTAATGGTGCAGAATATCAGCTAATACAATATCCACTCATGAGCTTGCAAAGTTAATGCCTCTCAATCAAAGTTTTACAAGTAAACACCAAGCGAGTTTACCTCTGGGTATGGGCAGGCCTGAGCACGATGGCCACAGTCAGTAAGCTGAGCAGCGTGTGCTTCAGACAAAATTATTCAGAACAGCCCAGCCCAGTTTCTTACTTTTGTCTCGTGATTACTCCAGAGATTTACAGTTATCTTTTCGCAAAATTTAAAAGCAAGTGGTCCCTCACAATAAACTAGCGTGCACTCCACTTTATATATTGAACAACTCAAGGTGTAAGATCACAAATATTTGACAGGAATGAGCTTAACCAAACATTCCGATTCAGATATAACAGGCACTGCTAGTCACTGGAAGCAATGCGGATGCAGAACAGTTAAAATAAAATTGTCTACTTAAAAATACTGCACACAATAAAGGAGGAAAAAAAGTGGTCTGCTATAAACTACTTCCAGATCACTAGCAAATCCTTCAGGGCTGAGCAGCACATTTGGCTGGTGCTTCTTACCAATGAGACAACAGATGTAGGATAGTGTCTGTGGACTCCCCGCTGATTCCTCATTAAAACAAGAGCTTGTGCTCAGTGCAGTGCAGACATCCACTAAGTACGCAGGTGACGTATCCGGCGTAAACACCACACTGGTAAGATGGGTTTACCGAGGCCATGAGGAGGACTAGTCCCAGAAGTGCCGTGGACACTAATGTAAAATAATTTTGAATGTTTCAAGAGTAAGATTAATCACAGTGACAAGTGTAAACGATCTATTACCTAAAATAAAACATTTCCGATCGCCGAGTTGTTTTTTTGCAATTGTGGTATTTCTCAACAGACTCTGCAGTTTGGAATGAAAGTGTTAATGCACACCTGTAATCTGTATGTCACACTATTCAATACTTGTGATTCATTCATTGTCACGTTTCTGTGTGTCCTTGTAGATTTTTTTGATTGGTTGAAATTTTAATCAACCGTATTTTGAGAAATCTTGTACACAGATAAATAGAGTCACAAACAAGACAAAAACATAACCTCTGTCACCTGCCTAGCAGGGGTAGTGATCACTCAAATCCAGATGCAGAGAGGCCAACAGTATGGGCTAAATGACAAGACACTACATTTACCGACACCAAAATTTGGCTCTGGCCCAAATCCGGGCCTGTCATGTATGCTGGCAGACCTGAGTGACATGATCCGTCAACATCACTCCCATAACCATCCGGCCCGCCGATATGCTGGCATGCCCACAAAGCTCCTTGCTGATTGCAGACGGGATGAACGAAAACGTGGATGTGATTTCTGAAGTAGCAGGACCACATCTGCTGGGCAGCTCCCAAAGGCAGCAGGTGAAACTCTGCCTTTCAGAGTGCGTAAGGGATCAATCACCCAGTCCCACCTCCACCTCAGCTACGCCTGCAGGCCTGTATGACCACAAGCACAGCAGCAAATGGAAATAATAACTAACCCAACTGCAACAACACTACCCCGAAACTGCCCCAAGGTCCTGCATTTAACCTGTTAAGACATGATGCGACGTCTGCGTCGCACTCGCTTCAAAAACGGAAGGGACATGAATATCATATATATATATATATATATATATATATATATATATATATAATTTTTAAGAAATGTGAATGAAGTGCATCATGAGGTGCCCTGGGTCTTAATGGGTTAAAATACAAGTTGTACAGTCTGACATGTACACATTAAAGGAGTTGTGTCACGATGACTGCACATGCTCACAACTTCGAAAATTCTTAGCCTAAGAAGGTGAATCTCCTCGACTGCAAATCAAAATCTGATCCCATCCTTGCCAATCCACCTTCGTTTTGCATTGCATTTATATACATTTGTTACTCAGGAATTATGCTTTTATATGAAAAAGTTTTCTATGGAAACTCGTCCATTCAAAGCACTATTTTAGTGGTCCAGCCGAAGGACATGCAGTAAATAAGCTGGTTTTCCAACCTTCAATAAACATCACAGAAGAAGAAGAATACCATCTTCAACGTTTATTGAGTATGGCAAACAGTTTAAACTTTACATATCCTTTGGCTAAAGCGCTCAAGTAGCAATTGAATCTTCTAATTTCCAAAGAGAACTCTTTCATATAAAAAGCATTATTTCCGAGTTACTACAATATATAAGTACAATACAAAACTATGACGGATTACCAAGGATGGAAGTAGATTTTGACTTGCAGTCCAGCCAATTCACTGCATTCGTAATCGCAATACAGCTCCTTTAATCAGTTATGTTAAGTGCTCAGAGTTAAATCAACTTTAAAGGAGTTTAGTCAATCCTGCAATGTTAAGCCCACCAAGTAAAACTGCAAATTGAGGTTCATCAAAACCAATTATACTTTCCCAGATATGCCACGCAATTTCAGTCACAATTTCAAATGAACAGCACGCTAACTGTGTCACGTACATCACTGCATTCCCAAATGAAGCTAAAATGGTGAACCTCATACAGCAAGATGTCTACATTGTAATTGCGAGAATTTTAAATCTCACGGCAGAAAGAGTGCCACGACGGTTTCCTCATCGTGACGGAGAAATAAAGGAATGCTCTGCTATGAATCAGACACTTAAACATTTTCTGAGCCGCGATTCT
Organism: Gymnothorax javanicus; assembly: GCA_029692085.1. Classification (NCBI taxonomy): domain Eukaryota; kingdom Metazoa; phylum Chordata; class Actinopteri; order Anguilliformes; family Muraenidae; genus Gymnothorax; species Gymnothorax javanicus. Next base: position 11,161,933 of record CM056194.1, read on the forward strand.
CCCCCCCGACCCCCACTTCCTATGCAACGACTTCAAAGGGCGGAGAGTGACAGCTGCGATCTGTCTCGTCACCCTCATTAAGGGAATGGGCTCACAGCTCCGACACCAGTTTGACACCGCGGACAAACATCCCCATTGTCGCATCTAAATGGTCCCATTCTCCTAACCCTCTGCTGCAGCAGTCAGACCTCGCTCTGCTCAAACCTCCCTTCACAAAGGATTTTTTTTTTTTGCATTGGCAGGCCTTTTTACGCGAGAGACAGTTATTCCCCTCGTAAGAGAGAAGAGCCAGGCGGCGGCGGACTCTGAAAGACCCGGCGATTCGTGGCGTGAATCATTTCCACCCCGCGGGGTGCAGGCCTGGCACCAGGCCCAGCGTAGAAACCCCGGAGACGCAACCCGAACCGACAGAGGGGCGGCGTAGTGGCGGAGAGGGATTCGGGCTTTTCGGTGGCGCCCAGCAGCAGGCCTGATCCCATTCCAGTTTGGCCGTTTCCCTGCACATCTGCAGCAAGATGGAAGAGTTTCCTCATTTTACCACCTCCGAGCGAGAGTTTTTCTTTCCAAATTACGCTTGAGAGTTGACTTTTTTTTTCCCCTTTTGCACCTGGCCATGATAGTGACTGCATCATGCATAACTGGGCCTTGAGTGAAGGAACTGGACACATACGGAAACATTTTTTTGTGAGTTTCAGAAGAAGAATATTCTGGAGCCTGCGAAAGTGAACATCAACAATACGCAGTAAAATCTTCAGCATTAAATCAACTCTTACAAAGTATGAGTCGGCCCCTAATGGACTCCTACAGTGAGCCCAGTAAGTTTTTGGACAGTGATGTAAATTTAAAGGCGAGTGAAGTGTTTTAAATTTTACAGGCTTGTAAATTTGCATCACTGCCCATCACATCAAAGCTGACAGTCATAAATTCAAAAATTGTAGAGCTGCGTGCGTTCTTGCAACGCTCACAGCTGAATTAATACTGGACATTTTTACTGTGCAAAAAACAGGCACATCCCAGGTAACCATGTCTGTTAAAGTGCTACAAAGGTTCTGGTTCGTGAGCAAAGATCGCAGACTCCATTTTTTTTTTGCTACTTGTGGAATCAGGGAGACCCAGGAGGCATAAATACTGAATCAAAATGGTAGAGCACATAAATTCATGAGGAGGCACACGCACGTACATTTTTCCAAAAGCAATGGACACCCACTTCACATTCAACAAGTAAAAATTCTCAAATGGGGACTCTGAAATGAATACTAAACAATGCATCCAAAAACGGTGAAAAGCGAGACTGGGTATTGGATTTAGTTTTGTTTTAATATGGGCACAACTGTGACCCGTTCATCCCTGCATGTCCCTCTCTCCCCACCTTCCCCAGAGAAAAAAAAAGAAGAAGAAAAACAAGCTTTGATCCACGGAGGTCCAGGGAAGGGTGGCCGGGGAATAGGGGAGGCCCTGACACCGCCTGTCACACGCTCCAACAGGCCGACCGGCCGAGTCCTATCTGAGACAGGAGTACCGCTGTGTAGCTGATCACCGCCGCTGTGTAAATAATTACAGAGCACCCCCCCCCTCTTCACAGGTCACCGTCCCCACCGCTACTAACCCCATAACAAACCTACACCCACTCCCAAGCTCCCCGCCGCCACCACCCACCGGTTTCATGTTCCACCGCTAATTAAACCTTCTCCTCCTTGTCCGACCAAGAGAGTAATCCTCTGTGTCTCTGTCGCAGCTGCCGCCGCTGCAACACCAGCTCTCCGCTGCACTCGCAGCAAACAAGACTAAAAACACTCCCTTCTCCCTTTCTTACTGACACCATAACCTCTACTGTGGCCCACTGTCTCTACTCACACCTGATTCCAATTTTGCTTTGGTAGTTCTCAAAATGCCCAAACACGAGCTTGAACCTGAGTGGCAGGCACTTATTTCAATCACCCTCGCACTAAGGTCAAACTAAACTAGAATGTGTTTTTACTCGTCAAAACGGATGTCTCCCCCCCCCGGCCCCCCTTCCCTGCCTAACCCACCAGACGGACAGACAGACAGGCACATACTGAAAGGCACCAATGCGGATCTGAGTATGCAAAGTAAGTATGCAAAGTTTTGTCAAGATTATGCAAACGGTTTTGGAGTCATGCTCCGGACAAAAATAATTACATTCGGACGGAGACAGACGGTTGGACAGACAGGCACATATACCGAAAGGCACCACTTCAGGACCTGAGTAATAAGTATGCAAAGTTTTGTTTAGATTATGTACACGGTTTTGGAGTTACGCTCCAGATACGAAGTGGGAACGCCAACGCCAACGCGAACGGGAACTGAGCCTAAAACAATATATCTCCCCTCTCCCTCCAGGGGGGAGACATAATTCAAAGTTCATAACACTGGTCATTAACAGAGACTCGACACGAGGCTATTCATCTTGAACAAGAAAACAGTAATCACCTGAGGGTGCAACTTGTATTAAAGGTTGTAATAAATACAGAGTTTATATAAAATACGAACATAAGTAACCACCAAGAGAATGCACTGCAAAGAGACAGACACAGGATAGCATTACCTCACCCGCAGCGAAGGCGCTGTTATTTGAATTTGAAATGCCCTCACGGATAGCGTCTCATCTCTGTCAGCTCATGTTGCACATAGGACAAGCCGGTTCAAATCCCAAGATCCTCTTCATAATTAAAGCCCTGATCTGATTCACCGAGTAACAATTTAGAGGTTTCAGTTCAGTTTTTCTCCAGGCTCTTGATATAGCTGATAATATTAGGTAACAATGTGTTACTCAATTTGTCAAAGTGAAATTACTGGGAGAGCATTAACTCCTCTGCTAAACAGGTCAGGCAGATGTGTCAAGCAGAGATATCTGTAATGAGATTAGAGAACAGTAAGACGGAAATAAAGATGATGTCAACACTGCCTCAGTCCAAATGAGTAAAGGGCACCCGAGGTGACTGTACAGTAGAGTGAGCTACAGATCAGAACAGGAAACGTTAGCAGAAGCATGCATGCGAGGACACACACTTAAACACAAACATGCACAAGTACATAGAAAAGTGTATGCATTCACACATACACGTGCACAAATGCATTCTTGCACACATGTGAGCGCGCACACACACGCACACTCGCATGCGCAAACTTTCATGCACACACCCACTAAAGCTCACATGCATACCGTATATGTACACACTGACAAACAAGCATACATGTACAAACATGAGCTCTTTCTCATGTAGTGTAAATACAAAACTGCAGGTTTTTTCAACAAGATATTACGATTCACAAATACACAAACAATCACACTAAAAGGACCCATTAACATATGTCCACAGATCCCACAGCAGCCGCTTCTCCTGCTTACAGCTAAACTTTCGCTGCACAGCCATCTTCACAATAAAAAATGGAAAAAAAATGCAAAAACAGAGTCCGAATCTGGCCGCTATGTCAACAGCATCAATCCAGTATAATCTCTCAAGGCATCTGATTTTCTGATTTCAAGCATTTGAACATTTATGTTTAATTCCAGGGGTTCTTGGGAAATGAAGTGCGACAGGCATGCTCAAAGCAAATGATGTATGTGGCTGGCTTCTGGCTTTCGGGAATGCCAGCTTTGGCAGAGCAAAGAGCTGATGTCGAGGGGGATATCGGGCCAGTTTAGCTAACAGCTGATACAATTCAATTTATAATATCCATTCGACTGAGGCAGGGTTTCAGTACTCTTGATTTCAAAGACTGCATGGACAACTCCACACTGTGATTTAAATACATTAAAAAAGTGTTCATAGACTGGAGAGATGTCACTGTGACATGAGACGACACACTGTTGTTCCTTTACCTCTGCACTCCAGCAATTGGAATTGACTAATAATTAATATGAAATATTTGGCTTTAATTTTCTGCTATTTACATTTGTATTAAGAAAACCGCAGTCGAATCATAGCCCCTTCTGTACAGAGTCACTGTCCAAGTACAAGTGGACTGCACTGAATTTAAAAGTACAGAGTCCCTACCAGCGTCAGGCATCAGACCTGAAGAGTGGATGGCAGAGTTGAGCTGAGAGGGTGCCGGTGCTGTAAGCAGCGTGCAGCTGCAGCCGCAGCAGCCAAAATGCCTCGGAAATTCTGCTGTTTAATAATCAACAGCTCAGGTCCCGCTACGTCCACACTGCCCCCATCAAGCGGGACGAGACAGAGCTTTAATCTGCACATCAGACACCTGCAGTAAGCCCCCCAAAAAAAAACTGTTCGGTTCAAAGCACGATGCGAAAGCGAACTCGCTGTCAATCATTTCGTTTTTCATCAAGAAAATTCCGCACCCGTTTCTTTTTTAACAAGGTCTCGGGTCGTTGATCCCAGCTCTGTCCGTCCTAATAAGCTGCCGGCTGTGCGTGTGGGTAGGACAGAGTGACATCAGCTCAGGACAGACTTTCCCTCTGAGAAATTTCTGATGGATGTTGTGCATTGTTGGTAGGGTAGACGCATGTCCGACGCGGTTCCGACCCGTTGGTCAGGAATTCTGCAGCAGCCGCGGGCCACTTGCCGAGTGGATCCGTGGTTCTGGTGTCTGACCTCAGCTGAACCCGATCCCTTGGATCTTCTAACGACAAATCATTGGCTAACTGTGGAGGAAAACTCGACAGAACCTCCATGCAAATGCCACTGTTAATCAAAATCACTCTTAAAACAACTTTGCGACAGTCGCCCTCCCTGATTTCTCTGCATTTTAAGTGGGGGTGTGATTTTCAGCGTCAGGATTAAATAGTATTTGAATAACTACTAAACTGCTTCAAGTGAACCACTTGACTGGACGGGACCGTGACCCAACACTTCAAAGAAAGTCTCGTCTGACTGCGTTTTTAAAAGTCAGCCTGAAACCACGAACACCACAAAACTTCAACAAAACACACACTTCATTCTGAAAGTATGTCTGACCTTTCTTTCCACTGCTAACACCGAGCGGATGAACCCTGTTCACGCGTGTGTGAGAGGAACCATCTCAGCCCTGCATTTTTGCATGTTCGTACGATGAAAAAGACAACCCTCTTTTATGACCGACCTGGCAGTTCGATGTCCCCATTGCATTTAAAGAGCTTAAATTTCACTTTGATATTGTAATTCTTTTGTACATTTTGTTTGACTTTTTTTTGAAGCACGAAAAATCTGCCAGTGCTATTTTTTTTCTGTGGGGCCTTTGTTCGAAAACATGCAAGTAACCCTGTACTTGAAGAAAGACAATTCAGGACAAGAACATTCTCAAGTTCCATTCAGAGGGCCTCGTTGGACTAAATTTCACTCTGTTCTAATGAACAAAAAGTTCCAGCTCACTTTGAAACGCTTGTGCCACGTCTGAAGATGCTCGGTCCCTCCCACTCCATGAGCCTTCCGCCCCTGGAGAACTTCCATGCCTCCCTCCCTCGATTGGTCATGCCCATCAGGCCTCCTCCTGGACCATCTTAGGTTCAAAGACTGCGGGCATTTGCTGTCTGATCCCCACACGGGTCAAATGTCAGCATGCGAAATGGGCCCGTGACTGAAGCGCAGCCGGTAAAGAGAAACACATGTTAGGGGCCCTCTCGTGCCCCAGAGAAGAAGGAGAGGGACCCCTCGACCGTGACATTTGGCTGACAGGTCTGTCAGTTCCTGTTTCACAGAGGGCAGCAGGTATGACGGACCTTTGGGAGTCCGGGGGGTTCTGGTATGGGCACTAGTGTGGTGGAATGGCCCGGAAACGGGGCTGGTGACTTTAAGACTGCAGGTATGATTCTTGGGGAGTTTATGTCAACATTTCACCAAAAGAGCAATTAACTGAACTCATAGTAAAAATTTTTTATGAACAAATAATTAACAGCTGCGATGGCCGTGCTAGCATTGTTTTGAGTTGATTGATACGTGTTTGTGTATGTATCATCAGGGAAAACTACAGTAAAACTACTCTAAAACTGCCTTGAACGCCGTTTTGAGTATTTTTGGAAGTGTTTACATGTGTGCCGGTGTGTGTTTGTGGACAACAGCATTGCAACCTTTCAATATGCAGTCACAAAACACTATAGGTCAGTAGTGGGGATACAAGAGCAACACGGAGCGTGGCATATGCCCCCATCCGTATGTTTAATTGGGGTTAAGATTGAATAGGTTGCTAGTTTAGCATAGTGAATAGTGAGAGTGAATAATACTGAAAGTTAAACATGTTAAAAGAAAACTGGTTTTCGAACGAAGATGAGGAGTTCTTTAGTTATTGCGTGGAAACTGAAATGAAGATGGCTGCCGTAGCGGCCATATTGGATATTGCACGGTGCTGGTTTTCGAAAGGAACCTTCCACTAAACACCCCCATACACCACCTAGAAATGAGATGGATCGAACGAGGCGTTCTTTAGTTATTGTGTGGAAATGAGAAGTTTACGGTCGGATGCCCGGATGGACGGACGGAAGGGGCGATGACATAATGCCTCCTGCTCATTCGAGGCGGAGGCATAATGATAAAAAAGGAAGGTTGAGCTCCAAGACAGGCATGGTCTGACTACGCACTCATGGAATGCATGATAATTAGGAATGATATACAGAAAACATTACCAGCATCGCTGTCCCGGCTGGTGCCATCCCAGATGGTCTCTAGTTTTAAGTAGTGTTACTTACTGTAAATGATCCATGGTGGATCTTCATTTTTTGTAAAATATATAATTTTAACAGTGCAATATATGCCTTCCCCCTGGAGGTAGAGAGTAGTAAAAAGAACTTGTTCTTCAACTCGCGGTACTCGAGGGCGGAGAACTATTGGTTTTCTACCGTCCCTTTACCTGGGAGTCAGGTGTGTAGACAGTCTGACCAATCTGTTGCACCAATTATTTGGTGCATTACCTTAGTGGGAAGAAAATCAGGGGTGAATTTGGATTTCAGGGCCAGATTTGTGTATCCCCAACACAGAGTAAATTATACAAGAGTAAGTCCATACTATTCTCCGTATCCTGGAACAGACACTGCTGGAGTACTTCAGAGCAGTATGGTAAATCGGAATGGCACTGGTAATATATTCCACTACACAAATAGATGCTATTTACAAGAATACTGCTCCGCCCTAAGGGGGGTGTCAGGGGTGCATTATGGGAAGCTAGCATGAGGGTGGGGGCAGTGGTGTTCAGCTGGTGCATGAGGAAGCCAGTTTTGGGGTTCCCCACCCCCACCCATGGACCGACTGAACAGGCTCCCCATTCTAAATACAGCAGGCCAATCCCAAGGTGGAATGTTATTCCTGGAGGCCAGGGGTTTTCACGTAGAGTGGTGGCTATTCATTCCACTCCTGTTTACACTGGGGGAGGGGGTGCTTTTTGGGCAATTAAAAGGGGGCAGTGAGCCCTTATTTTCAGGAGGGTCTACAAACCTGACAGAGTTGAACTCCTGCAAACATATGGCCTGCCCTGATCGTTTCAATTAGATTACAAAATAACAGAGGGCTGATACAGTTGGTAACTTACCTAGAAGTGAAGGCCCTATTCATGCCATAAACTTAAGTGGCAGGTGTTAAGATGAGCATTACTTTTTAAAACATCGAGAAATGAATGTTATTGACAGCCCCCTACCTCAAATCCAGATCTCAGAAAGAAATTGTCATGTTCTGAGTTTTTTCTGAGTTGTTTCCCCGGGTCAGTTTGTCCTTCAGTTCACCAAATTGGTTTTCATTATTTCATAACTGTCTTGTGTTTTGCCCTTCCTTTTGTGGTCCCATTCTCACCCGTGTCCCATTGTTAATTGTTGCAGTGTGCATTTAAGTTCCTGGTCTGTGTCTGCCCTTTGCTGGATTGTTCTCTTACATCTTCTGTGTTAACTACTTAGCCAAAAAAGTACTTACTGTGGAATATCTTCCCCGTGTTAGCGGTCATGGCGATAGGCTTCTTCTCGTCCCTCCAACACCCCATGTGGCACAAATGCAGATAATATGGAGCAAATGTGGGATGAATGTGGGGTAAATATGGAGTAAATGTGAGGTAAATATGGAGCAAACATGGGGTTAATTTGGAATAAAATTAATGTGAGGCAAATATGGGGTAAATGTGGGTTAAATATTGGAGAAATGTGGGGTAAGAGTGGAGTCAAAGTCAATCTCTTGACTAGAATGCAAATGGTGTTGGAGTTATGCTCCGGACAGAAATCGATTACATCCGGACAGACAGACAGAGGACGGACAGACAGGCACAGACCAAAAGGCACCATTCAGGACCTGAGTAGTAAATATGCAAAGTTTCGTTAAGATCACGCAAACGGTTTTGGAGTTACGCTCCGGAAACAAAGTGGAATGCCGACGCTAACACGAATGTGAACGGGAACACGAACGGGAACTGAGCCTAGAACAATATGTCTCCCCTCTTCCTCCGGGGGGGAGACATAAATGCACTCTCCTCCTGGTTATCCTGCATCAGAGATCCCTAACCCTAGGTCACCATTGCGAATGCAGCTCCACATCACGGAGCTGGATGTGTCTCAACAAAACCCACAGCTCAGCTTCACCTATACATCCCCAGAGTCTCCCCCCCCACCCTCCTCCACCCAACCAGGCAGGATCAGGTCCCAGGCCTCCGGCCGAGAGACACAGAAGGATTAATTACTTTGCTTCAGCGGAAGCAGTTTACGCGCAGCCAAGGTCAAGCCAGCGAGAGAATTTTTATTACTGTAATTATAATGATTACTGCGACTCTCAGCATACGCTCCGCATAGACTCCTGGGTGAGAGAGGGTATGGAGGGAGTTTCCATACAGCAAGTTGGGAGGGTATGTGCAACTAATTTCCTTGGCTTGTTTATAGAACTCCAGGTGTTCCACTTGCATTCATGTTTGAGACCTCTACGATAGCCTCGTAGCACACTGTGGGCCTTATTTATCAAGGCCTTTAACATGGGAAAAACCATTTATCACACGCAAAACCCACAGGCACATCCAAATACCCATACTACATCTAAACACACCAAATTTGGTTTGATGCCTTCTACTCATCCATCCATGTGGTAGGCGCAATGTGTATTTGTCGGCACCGTACGAACAAAATCGGACATACTGCACAGCCCCCATCTCACCCATCTCTTGACCCGGTTTGCCCATGACATTGCACAGCCTTCCCCCCAGCAAAAATGGAGACACTTTACCTCAGAACTGGTGGCCTTTATAAATGTTTTCAATAATCCAAGCTAATATAGTGTCCCAGTTAATTTTCTCCAGTATTTTATTGTTATTTTATGTATCATTTCATGTATCACTTAATCCGTCATCTTGACAATGGCTCACCATCTCAGCACCAGTAGAATTTTGCCGAATTTAGAAGGCCATCGAGGTATTGTTTGCTTAATTTTACCCATAAAGACGATTCAGACATACTACGAATTTCATGTATAGCTTTTCGCCAACTGTATGGTAAACATGTATGGGTATTTGGATGTGCCCAGAGGCTGACTTTGGTATTTGTTTAGCACTAATCACTGGTGATGTTACGGTTTTTGACTGCGCAAGGTTTCACTCTGTCTGAAAGTCTTAGTAAATCTAGCGAATACCATTGTGAAGAAGGTGTTTGAAAGTCTAAATTTTGAATAAAAGTGAATTAAAAAATGTTTCAGAACTCCCAGAGGTCTAAAAACAAGCAGAGGGATTGGAGAATGAACCAGGCACAAAATACACTTTTCAGCTATAAAAAGAGTAAGAAAATCACAAAAAATGCCATCCCAGCCTGTCTAAAGGCAGGAAAGTCAAAGAGCCGGTTAGTCCTCGCTCAGAATATAATCGCTTTGGGATGAGGTCAACTCCAATTTGCGACCAAAGTGGACCAGGAGATTTTGATTTATTGCTGAAGGAGGAAATCATCAAAATCGTATGCCACAAAACCTCTACAAGTAAACATGTCGACAAAATCAGACCAGAGCCTACTTCATCCTCCGATTATTTCCCCACAGTATCGCACAGCTGTGGCTGCAAGTCGCTAATTAATTGAACTTGATCATTTCCAAAAACTTACAAGCTAACTACTGTACTCTTGCATAACACAGCACGCACAGCAAAGCAGGGCCTGGAGAGCAGCTGTTCATACAAGCTGCCCTGGTTTTCTGCTAGAGTGGTGGCCCTTTTCCCACAATGAGGCTGCTGTTCCATAGCTTTGCGGCTAAATGTGTAGCCTTGATTCTCTCATTAAGGCCGCACCATTGCTGCAGATTGCTGCACCTCCCGGCAAAAAGCACAAGGCGCTGACCTTAAACACGGGCAAGTACACCGTCAGAAAAAAAGGCCATGAAACGTGTGTATGCCTTAGAGCGCTAAATGCAACTATTGATACACAGTGATGTAAGATACCAAGATCAAAACAGTTGAAAACCTATCATGTGGCGACTTGTTTAAAAGAGCTCCCGCAGGGGAGCTCTTTTAAACAAGTCGCCACATGATAGGTTTTCAGCAGCACAAGATAATTAAATTAATATTTTTTGAAAATTTATTTACGCGCTCTACGGGTTAAAAAAGCCAAAAAACACTCACTGAGGTGATGTTATCAGTATATAAATCTGGACCTTAATCAAGCAATTAATCAATCATTAGAGCTTTTTTTTTTTTGCCTGAAAAAGTACTCAATAGCTCAATATTGCACCTTCTGAGAACGTTCCGCAAATTTCTATTCTATGGAACAAATTAAGACGCCACTGAACCTTTATTTCTCAGATTGTATAGAACTCATCATTGTAAAGCAAGTATGAATGTTTTTGAGCTCGAAACATTCTCTGAAAGATAAACTGAAGGTGCTGGTTATAAGACGCCAACACAACATATCTGTGCTTCGAGAACCAAAGTTACATAGATCACACTGGGTTCTCACTTGAAAGGGACAACAGCAAGAGGAGTGGCTATTAAACTGCAGTGCTGTAACGTTATGATCTGTTCCTCATAATGCACTTTGGCTGGTGTCCATCAGTGAGCTGCTCCGATGTCAACAGTCAACAGCATCGCGGTCATAAAAGATCGAGAATACCAGCCCTTTCAAAGTAATATAAACCTACAGGGGTCAAGAAGCATGTCTGTAACTCTGAAATCAAGTGATTTCATAATCAATATTTGCAAATAAATACCTGAAACTACTTTGAGGAATAAAAGATTGAAAGTAAAAAACAGACAGTGGAATCATTACACCAATTCTTCATTTATAAGTATTTCTTTCCAAAACCCAAAGACAGACAGTTATGATGACGTGCACAAGTTTTTACGATTCCAAAAAGAAATGTGCAAGTCACCCTGTCTTATGCTGAGCTGCCTTGATAAAAATGAAAAATAGCCTTATTGCTACTATTAGCCTGTGTTTATGGTATAAAAGAATGGACAGAGTGAGCACCCAGCCACTTATGGCAGTTATGACACACGACGCAAAGGCTTTAAATATAAATTCTGGACAGACAGTCAGACGGCCGCCAGAGAGGACCAGCTTAATGGATTCCAGCTTTGTCCTTGGTAAATGCATGGAATACCTTAATTAATACCTCATTGTCTCGCTTCGGTCAGCGCTACCTGTAAATGTTAGGCACTGTATTTCCAAAAAATCTTTCTCATCCGTTTACACATTTTCCCCTCTCGCTTGCTTTGTTGCTTTATATGCTGAAACATTGACCCTAACTGCTATTGAAAGAACTGGCGAAAAGTGATCTAATTAATAGTTTGAAATCATAAATAATAAGTCGATAAATGTTACTTGATCGATCTGATAAGCCTTTTTTGAGAGGGTGGCTTGAGTAAGAAACCCATCTAAACATGAAAGGAACATTGCAGATGATCATAACTACCTTTCTTGTCAACCATTTCCAGGAATGAATTGATGAGCATTGGGAGTAACACACCTTATAGGCCTGATGTCACAGAGAAACCTTAGGTTGTCTCTTAACTGGACTGGAAGGCACACGAGGATAATAAATAATTAAACACTCAGAGAGCTCATACCTCTGTCAAGGTATTTGGAACTTGACCACCATCTTGTGGATTTTAAGATGTATGGCATTTATTATTCCAATATTCCAATCCCACAATGGTGAAGAATCCTTTAAAAAAAATCCTGAATCCAGATCTTTCCCGTAATAAAATCTCCCCGAGGATTGGCCAAGATGCTCCAATGAACAAAATTTCATAAAAATCTGTCCATAGCTTTTTTCTGTAATACTGCAAAAAAACAAACATACATACCAAAAAAAAAGAAGGTAAAACATAACCTCCTTAGCAAGTTAATAAGAAAACCTACGGTAAACTTACATGGTCAAATAAAGTACATAATGTCTGCTGTCCAAAATAATACGCGATTGTTTATTTTAATTTTTAACACCGTGTTATCCGCTTTCAAACATTGCAAAATCCTAGAAACTTCAGAATCTGCTATTGCCGCCTTAGAAAATAATCAACCAATCAAACAGGAAATATTCCGCCCAGATCAGTGCATGACGTTAAGAGGGCTGGACATGTCTTCCGAGTGTATGGAGTCACAGTAACAGTATTGAAAGTTGCATTGATGATTAAGAGTGTTTTGAGAGATACCAATTGTTTGAATTATGACCTATCGTTTGCTGGAAATCTATATTTAACCCTCGACATGCTGCAATGCGTGGCTATTGGGGGTTCTAACGAAGAGGGTGATCCAAACCTGACTGATATAACTTTTCAACATTTTAACTTTAATATGAAAGTTACCAGCCTGGGTGATGGAGGCACCTCTTCCAGCTAAACAAACATGGCGGCTTCCTCATGCTGTCTTATACCCAACATTTACACGCAATTAGCTGGGTGGGAAAAAAAGACTTATCATTTTGGATAGCAGAGATTATGTACAACCCCAATTCTAAAATAGTTGGGACGAAGTGTAAATTGTGAATAAAATCAAAATGCGATGACTTTCAGATCACATGAGCCAATATGTTATTAACAATAGAACATAGATAACATCTCAGATGTTGAAACTGAGACCTTATACATTTTTATCCACAAAATGAGCTCATTTCAAATTTTCTGGCTGCTACAGGTCTCAAAAAAAGTTGGGACACAGGCAAAAAAAAGGGCTGAAAAAGCAATTAATATATAAGAGAATCAGCTGAAAGAACATTTAGCAAGTAATTAAGTTAACTGGCATCAGGTGTGTTACATGATTGGCTATAAAAGGGATGTCTTAGAGAGGCTGAGTCAGAAGTAGAGATGGCCAGAGGCTCTCCAACCTGTTAAGGCTTGTGTAAAAAAATTGTGGAATACTTTAAAAACAATGTTCCTCAATGTCAAATTGCAACGGTTTTGAAGGTCTCATCATTGACAATGCATAACATCATCAAAAGATTCAGAGAAACTGGAAAAATCTCTGTGCGTAAGGGACAAGGCCAAAGACCTTTATTGGATACCCGTGATCTTTGGGCCCTCAGACGCCACTGCATCACTCACTGGCATGATTCTGTCATTGACATTACTAAATGGGCCCAGGAATACTTCAAGAAACCACTGTCTGTAAACACAGTTCGCCGTGTCATCCACAGATTCCACCTACGTAAAACTCTATCATGCAAAAAGGAACCCATTGTTGGGCATGATCCAGAAGTGCCGCCGTGTTCTGTGGGCCAAGGTTCATTTAAAATGGACTGTAGCAAAGTGGCAAAGAGTCCTGTGGTCAGACGAGTCCAAATTTGACATTCTTGTTGGAAATCATGGGCGTCGTGTCCTCCGGGCTAAAGAGGAGAAAGACCACCCCTCCTGTTATCAACGTTCAGTTCAAAAGCCGGCATCTCTGATGGTATGGGGATGCATTAGTGCATATGGTGTGGGACACTTGCATGTTTTAAAAAGCACCATGAATGCTGAAAGGTATATGAAGGTTTTAGAGCAACATATGCTCCGCTCCAGACGACATCTATTCCAGGGAAGGTCTTGTGTATTTCAGCAGGACAATGCGAAACCACATACTGCAGCTATTACAACAGAATGGCTTCGAAGCAGAAGAGTCCGTGTGCTGAACTGGCCTGTCTGCAGTCCTGATCTTTCACCGATTGAGAACATTTGGCGCATAATTAAACGAAAAGTCCATCAAAGGAGACCCAAAACTCTCCAGCAGCAGGAAGCCTGTATTAAACACGAGTGGGATCAAATTCCAATGGCTAAACTCAAGAAACTTGTCTCCTCAATGCCCAGACGCCTCCACTCTGTGTTAAAAAGAAGAGGGGATGCTACACCATGGTAAACAGGCCCCTGTCCCAACTTTTTGAGACCTGCAGCAGCCATCAAATTTGAAATGAGCTCATTTTGTGGATAAAATTGTAAAATTTCTCAGTTTCAACACTTGCTATGTTATCTCTGTTCTATTGTGAATAAAATACTGGCTGGTGTGATTGCGTTTTGATTTTATTCACAATTTACACTTTGTCCCAACTATTTCGGAATTGGGGTTGTACTTTATTCGGCAATGTAACGTTACTTTAGTTTTTGTTAGCTGTTAAATATGAAGAGAACTCAAGTGAGAAAAATAGCGGCAAAGCCACTGCGCCCGCTTAGCCAAACATGGCCAAAATCGAACTTGGCCTAGATTTTCATCCCATATACACGCTTATACAATATGAAAAGGATCCGTGAAAAACTGAAGGCACTAGAGCGCTGACAGGGCAAAAATTTTACGGACGCACGACAGACCACCATGAAGGCATCTAACCGCAGCATAAGCCCGATTGGTCTAGAAGCAAAGCGGGCTAAAAATGAACAGCCTGTTAAAATTTTCAAATATGGCTGTCACAAAAACCTAATATAGGGGATCCCCAGAACCAAGTCTGAGAGTCACTGGCCTGAATAATTTTGACAGAGGGGTGAAAAATGGGCCTTTACACAGTTCAATTCAGTTTAACGGCTCACAACACAGCAAAATTTAGCAAGGCGCGTAGAAGTTTGGCTAATCCTTTTCCTCCAGAAAATCACATTTTTGTTTGTTTAATTTGGCATCCCACAAGTTCCGGTTCACAGCTTTTTCACCCAGCCCTGACCAGCCCAGTCTGGCCAAAGGCAGCAATCCAGGCCAAGATTTTGCTCTCTCAGGTGTTTCTGTGAGAATGGGACTGCCCAGTGTGAGGTATGATTATAATTAAACTTGTGACAGAAACTATACCAAAATACTGGTTTACTTTCTTGCATCATTATAATTATTAATTCAATTGTATGGATTTTTATTTTCCATTTTCCTATACCTGTTCTGTGTACAACGTGTGCCTTCCCTGATTTGCAAAAAGGAACCCTTTCAAGCAGTGCCCATAGGGAATTCCAGCTGGGAAAATTCTAGAACGCACCTTTTCAACATAATTTCAAAATGGACCATTGCTGTACTGCAGTTGAAAAATCAAGTACCATATTACTATCTTGTTTTTACAGACAGTAGGTCTTCTTTAAACTTATACCTCCTCTGTAGTGACGTGTGAACATCGCCCGACTTGTAAACTGTGGAGTGCCCTTCTGTTCCTTCTTTACATCACTATTGACTCATGCGGTATTGTTTAGCAAAAGCGCGAATGTCTGCTTCGTGTCAAATTATGACACAAAATCCCCTGTTCAGTTCACCCTCCACAGGCTTGGATAAATTGCGCATGTTTTGACTCCTCCAGGAAAATCTGCTGCCCTCTATTTTAAATGAAACCTGGCATGCAGAACTACAGAGTGAGGTGAATTTTTAATTTTTAGTACGAATGGAAATGCATTTCAGTTAATATGCCACCAAACGAATGTTCGACCAAAGGCAATAGAACAGAAATTACAATGAACAGGAGCATTAGAGGGCTAAATTGCAGAAGCTCTCCTGGCCGCATACAGTATTTGCTGAAGTCTTCAGGCAAAAATTCAATAACCTTTACAAATGCATCACAAGTAGCGACTGCAATGTCTCCTTTGTCGGCATTCTGAATTCCTCTATAATTTCTCAGTATGTCTGTAGCCTACACTGTACCCCTGAGATATTTTCCCCATTTACACACTGCTTTCAGTTATTTAGGTGGAATGAATGTCACCGCGACACTAGTGTTTCATGCATATAAATCCGAGGGCTCACGGGAAGCATGCATTCTCACTGACCGATGAGCGAGCCACTTTCTCTCTCTCTCGCTCCATTCTCTTTTGCGGACGCTATTATTCGTCCCTCCAGGCAGAGTGATGAATCTTGAAAAAAGGGAAAAAAAAAAACCCCGTGAAGCCTTGCTCTTCCTCTCTCTCGCTCACTTTCTATTTTCTACCCTTTCGCTCGGTCAGTGCGGATCACCTACCTCTTTCATTCTCAGCCGGCCCTGGTAAATTGCGCCAGACTCCAGGCCTCTCCCGGACATCTGACTGTGATTAAAAACCAGGCGTGAAGGCTAGTTCGCACTCCCAAACACACAGCCTGCCTCTTTCCCTCAACCCTCAAACAATCCTCCCCCTACAACTGCCTCAGACTACAGCCCCGGCCCAACCTACCCCCAAAACACCATACAGTCACGCTTCTGTGCAACGCCGATTACCTAGAACCCCAGGAATTCAAGGACGGGGTTTATTATGCGTGCCTGTGTTTGTGCATATAAATGTGAGTACATGCACAAACAATAGCAGACAAAAATATACACCGATGAGCCAAAACATTATGGCCATCCGCCAAATATGCTGCTGGTTCTCCGCTTGCCGCCAAAACAGCAGACAAAGTGCCGTCTTCGCGAATAACTGGACCTGGGGTTTTCCGGCGGAACATCTCCCAGAGAATATCACCCCCTCCACCACTTTGTCTTTTTGCCGCAGTGCATTCTGGGGCCAACTCTTCCCCCCATGAATGGCGCACGCGTACCCAGCCAATGTACTTGATTTAAAAAACAAGGGGCTCGTCAGACCAAGCAACCCTCTTTCACTGCCCCAAGGTCAATTTCCGATTCTTGCACGTGTGTAGTAGGTGCTTTTGACAGTGGTAAAGTTTTAGAATGGGCACTCGATGGCTACAAAGCCCCATATGCAGCAGGGTGTGATGCACTATGTATCGTGACAAATTCCTCCCCAAAACCCTCTCCAAAATACTCTGTGATGTGTGTAATAACAATAACCCTTCTGTCAGTGTGAACCAGACAGGATAGCCTTTGTTGTCCGTACACGTCCACGAGCCCTGGGCGCCCATCACCCTGCTGCCGGTTCGAGGTTTGTCGCTCGTCAGGCCACTGTCAGTAGGTACAACTAGAGTTCCTGGATTGCGAGAGTTGCAACATGAGGTTTTCCAGAAAATCTGGTCATGGAGCCATTTTTTTTCATCGCGTTATCAAGCACCATCTCAAGGTGAGAGTTTATTTTTTCTCCATTTTCTCTTTGCTCATGTCCAAATAGTTTCCCTTCTTATGCTTGATGAAACCATTGCAAGCTGATTCATTGTTTTTCCCCCAAAATTAATACGTTTCTCTTCTGAGAAAAGAATAAAATAAAATCTATTTCCATCGTGCAAAACAGCGCGGATTAATGCGACGGAAACAAAATGGCTCCTATTCTTCAGTAGTCGCAACTCTATGAGTCGAGTTACTCATAACTGCTGAATGACAGCAGCCCCTTGCCACTTCTGAGATGCCCCAGTCCAACCATCTGGCCATAATGGTTTGGTCTTTCTCAAAGTCACTCAGATCCCAATACTCCCCTATCCAAAGGCTTCGACCTTGAGAACAGACTGTTCGCTTGCCATCGAAAGTCTGGGTTCGCACACCTTGACACGCACTGTTGTTACGAGCTAATCGATCTTATTCCCTTCATCTGTTAGAGGTCACAAAGGTTTGGCTCAAATTTGTGTCTCCCCTTCACTCCTTCCAAAGTAAAGACAAAGTAGAAAAAACCAACTTATCCAAAATGTGGCACAAGGTCCACCGTACTTCTCAACTTCCTTTTTTCGTCCTCTATTGAGAGAGGGGATGTTTTCTTACATAGCTGGGAGAATCACTAGATAGTACACTAACAGCAGAAACAATACAAGCAATTTAAAAATGCAAGCAACTGGGGTATTCTCATCTGAGAATGTACACATTTAAATATTCAAAGCCCTGACAAACTCCCACATGGCTTCTTCAAACCACCTATCGGGTGATCTTCAGCTTAAATGGTTTAGAAATCCTTCCCTGTTATTTAATTAATGTGTTCGGTCTTCCGGTCAAAAAATGTCCACCACACGAAAACCCGAACAATAATAAATTAAATTTTAAGTTTTTGAATAAATTTTTGAAACGCATAGCCAATTTCTGTTTCTCAAAGTAAAAAAAAAAAAAAAACCTTTACGCAGCATAAATTTATATCAGTTTTTTCCTGTTTTCTTTTTTAAGGGAATACTTAAGGAAATGAAGAGAAGGAAAGACCAGCACTCAAGTGTCCTTTTTATATTTATTGTGCCAAGCCAGCAGGCCCAGAGATACAACGACGTTTCAGCACAAAGCTTTCATCAGGTTGCGAATGTAGGCGGATATTCCGTCAGATTTTATAGGCGTAATCCGGATATCCCGTGCCGGAAATCACTATAACTTATATTATTAAACTCATCAAACAAAAATAAGAAAAAAAATTAAATAAATAAATTCAATATAATTGTAAATACTATCACGATTGTAATGTCACAGACACAGTGTCAATATATAATAAGATGAAAGTGAGATACATGCAGATCTCCTTTATAACAATTCCTAGAACTGCCCTCTGCATAATGCATTTACTTTAGAAACTAAATACGGCGTATAAATCTATAATCCACCTACCAATAACAAGATGCACAGCCATACCAGTGAAGAGATTCATTAATTAATACAAAAAGTTCAAGCCCGCACAAACAACAATATTGATCCAGTAGTATACCGAACACAATAAACGTATTAAAGAAAACAACTTAACAATAATTCTTCATTTAGACCCCGTGGATATTCGGTCTGTAAAGAATGAATCCAAAATGCCTCCCTTTGGAGTAAAACCCTATCCCTGTTGCCCCCCCTCCTCAATGGAGGAACTACCTCAATACCTTGAAACCTTAATGTACATATATCATGCCCCAACAGATTGAAATGTCTTGCTACTGATGATTTCTCATCCTTATTTCTGATGTTACTCTTATGTTCACCAATACGAATCTTAAGTTCTCTTTTAGTTTTACCAACATAATACTACCCACAAGGACATTTCACAAGGTATACAACATATTTTGTTTTGCATGTAATTGTACTCTTAATCTCAATCGGCTTTCCAGAATGTGGATGATGAAAAAAATTACCTTTTATCATGGCATTGCAATGTAAACATTTAGAACAAGGGAAATTGCCCTTCGGTATTTCACTTAAAAAATGTTGAGGACGTCCATAACAATCTGCTCTCACTAGTATATCTCTCAAATTCGAAGCTCTTTTGTACGCGAACATTGGTAGCTCTTTGAATACATGTCCAACCTGAGGGTCGCTAGATAATATATGCCAATATTTCTGAACACAATTCTTAATCTCAGTAGATACAGAGGAAAAGGTGGTAACAAAAACCAAACGATTTTTTTTCTTTTTAGAAGTTTTGGTGATCAGCAAATCATTCCTAGATATCTGCCTAACTTTGTTAAGATTGGCCTCCAAAATATTGTGATCATAACCTTTAGCTCTAAACCGAGCACGTAATTCTGCAGCCTGTTCTTCAAAAGCTCTATCAGTATTACAAATTCTTCTAACTCTTAAAAGTTGACTAAAAGGCAAACTTTTTTTTCAAACCCACTGGGTGATAGCTAGTAAAATCGAGGAAACTATTTCCATCCGTTTTTTTCCTATATACCTTAGTTTCCAAAGAATTTGTCTTATTTACATATACATCTAGAAATGTTACTGTATCAAAACTACTGTCTAAAGAGAATTTTATTGAGGGTAATCTAGAATTCACAAAGATTTTGAACTCCTCTAACTGTTCACTCGACCCTGTAAAAATAAAAAACACATCGTCGATGAATCGATACCAACACTTCAAATAAGAACCAAACGGGTTATTGTTATAAATGAAATCTATTTCAAATTTGCCCATGAATAAATTTGCGTAGTTGGGCGAACAGGGGCTACCCATACTTACACCTTGACACTGTAAATAATAAGACTCCTCAAACTTAAAATAATTGTGATGAAGAATGAATTCAGCAACATTTATTAAAAAGTCAGTGGAGGGTGCCTGTTCCTGTCGTCTGTCCAGAAAATATCTCAAGGCTAAAAGCCCTTCTACATGAGGCACCTGCGTATATAGACTAGTTACATCCATGGTGCACAATATGTCATTCTCTTGGATACTGCCAATATCATTCAACTTATTTAAAAAATCAGTGGTATCTTTCAAATACGAAGGAAGTTCTAGGACCATGTCTTTAATATGTAAGTCCAAATATTGGGACATATGTTCAGTGAGGGACTGTATACCACTTACTATTGGACGACCCGGAACATGCTCCTCGCATGACTTATGTATCTTAGGTAAGGTGTAGAACAGAGGGCGAACAGGGTGCTCCTGAAACATAAAGTCGAACTCATTTTGTGAAATAAATGCACCATTCAAAGCACTATTTAAGAATAGCGATAATTCTTTAACAAACTTCAGCGTAGGATCACCTTGTAAGGGAATATAATAGGCTGAATTGCTCAATTGTCTCAATATTTCTGTTCTATATGCTTCCTTGCTTTGGATAACAATTTTGCCCCCCTTATCAGTGCTCCTAATCACAATATTAATATCGTTTGACAAAGACTTCAGTGCTGCTCTCTCAGCCACAGTGATATTCGAAAACAATTCTTTCTGAGTATGGGTTTGTACCTTACTCGCCACTTCCTGTTCAATAAGCCGACAGAATGTGGCCACGGACGAATTTAGCACCGGAGGAATAAAGGTGCTCTTGGCTTTTAAAGTTTTCACAGTTCCAACGGGTGCAGGCGATGTAAAGGTAATTTTTTTCATCATCCACATTCTGGAAAGCCAATTGAGATTAAGAGTACAATTACATGCAAAACAAAATATGTTGTATACCTTGTGAAATGTCCTTGTGGGTAGTATTATGTTGGTAAAACTAAAAGAGAACTTAAGATTCGTATTGGTGAACATAAGAGTAACATCAGAAATAAGGATGAGAAATCATCAGTAGCAAGACATTTCAATCTGTTGGGGCATGATATATGTACATTAAGGTTTCAAGGTATTGAGGTAGTTCCTCCATTGAGGAGGGGGGGCAACAGGGATAGGGTTTTACTCCAAAGGGAGGCATTTTGGATTCATTCTTTACAGACCGAATATCCACGGGGTCTAAATGAAGAATTATTGTTAAGTTGTTTTCTTTAATACGTTTATTGTGTTCGGTATACTACTGGATCAATATTGTTGTTTTTAAAGGGCTTGAACTTTTTGTATTAATTAATGAATCTCTTCACTGGTATGGCTGTGCATCTTGTTATTGGTAGGTGGATTATAGATTTATACGCCGTATTTAGTTTCTAAAGTAAATGCATTATGCAGAGGGCAGTTCTAGGAATTGTTATAAAGGAGATCTGCATGTATCTCACTTTCATCTTATTATATATTGACACTGTGTCTGTGACATTACAATTGTGATAGTATTTACAATTATATTGAATTTATTTATTTATTTATTTCTTATTTTTGTTTGATGAGTTTAATAATATAAGTTATAGTGATTTCCGGCACGGGATATCCGGATTACGCCTATAAAATCTGACGGAATATCCGCCTACATTCGCAACCTGATGAAAGCTTTGTGCTGAAACGTCGTTGTATCTCTGGGCCTGCTGGCTTGGCACAATAAATATAAAAAGGACACTTGAGTGCTGGTCTTTCCTTCTCTTCATTGTATGTATCTGGGACCTTGCACCAGGAGAGGTTTGGATTTTGCGGAGTGTGCACGCTGTTTTGATTTTTTAATACTTAAGGAAATGTATGGGACAACTGCATTGAGAAAGGTTTCCTTAATATAATAAACCCCGCGTCAACGTGAATAATGAGAACGTACAGAAATTATTTTTGCTCTGGGTTCCTCCAGGGCAGTAATTTGGGAGTGTTGAGGTTGGCGTTTCTACAAGGACGAAGCGTTTCTCAGAAGCAGCCATGGATTCAGCTGGCTTACCTGCCTGTCCCATATTTAACCACACAACCATCAAGCCCAAACCCACATCAATGTGCGCTCAGTTTAGCCTTTCCAGAACTCAGCAATAGGGCAATCAAACAGACAGACAAGACCACACAGAGCGGACTCCTGCTTTGGTCTATGAAGTGTGGCCACTGCCATCGTTAGCTACCCAGGCAAATATTGAGGGAAATGGAAGTCTACAGTGCAAAGGAGGTGTGGAGTAGTGACTATGAGTCAAAGGGTTAAAGACAGCCCTGGGTATAGGGCACTTGAAGAGTGAAGTAATTTGTTTTGGCCAACTTGTGAATCTAACCACAATGCGCTCAACCCATGCTCAGATTTCAGCGGTGCGCTAAAGGCGCTAGCGGTAGGCTACGCCCTTCTGTGCCGTGCCACTATTAATGCCACTTCTGATTGAAGGAGACCTTCGCGATTTACAAATTTTTCCATGTTTGCTTCCAAAAATATCTTTCTGCTGTTGTGAATACGACCTGCTGTGGCTAGTCTCCCTCCTTCTGGGCTTCCTGCCTGGTTCGACCCATAAACTAGGAACACCTGCACCCCTCCCTACAGCTCTCCCCCTTTCACGGGTACCCCAGAACCAGCTCAGTGCAATCCCCGAGACCACGGTCAAGAGAAACAACCCATCCAGAGAACCTGCAGTGTAAGATGCATGATGTTATTTCTCTTCTCATCCACTTCCGTGGTTTGGAAGGGTCTCAGTGTGGTCTGGGGATAAAAACGAGAGAAGTGGTAGAGACGTACTGCAAATGATTGACAGGAAGCAACTGGCGGCAGGAGGACGATCTGCGTGAGAAAAGACCACCAGAGCAGAGAAGCCGCCATCTTAGCACCCAACTGGTGGCGAGAACCAAAAGTTCCCAGCTTCTGGAGGACTATTAACCTAAAGAGTACAGCTAAGACCAGCAGGAATTCAAAGCTGGTTTAACCTCACAAAAACCAAAGAAAAGAAAACATCCTCCATGTTTGAGCTGATGTAGTAGCCTGTGTTTTAGGTACATACTTTACAAACATATCTCCAGAAAATAGAGGATGGTGCCTTTCATACATGCATTTTGGCCAATCAGTTTGTCCGTTATAAGCTTTTCACGTGGGAACATCAAAAAGAATACAATTTAAATGGCAGACTTGAAAGGGTTGAGATGGTCTTAGCTGTGTTTTTGAAACTTTGTGCAGGTTGTTGACAGTCTGTGAATGGTCAAAACTGGTTCTAGCTGGACCAGGATGGCCAAAGCCATTTAACCTGGTAGAGTAAGCTAGAGTCAACTGGACGACTGGCTGACTATGTAGACTAGTCAGCAGCTCACCGGCTGGAAGACCACTTAAAACTGGTCAAAACACAACTTAAACCAGCTAGACCAGCTTAGGCTGGTTTAAGCAGAAATTTCTAGCAGCTGTAGAATAGAACCAAGCAAGTCCTGCAGTGTTAAAAAGTTGTGAAGTCTTTTAACAAGTATTAAGAACCTATTTTTTTCATCACAAGAGAACATAAGCTTACTGTAAATGACTGGAAGTTGGCTAGACAAGTCGCCATAACTTCCAACCATTTCCATTCTTACCATTGGTAAATCCTAAAATGGATCAAACTGTCTCACTACATAAGTAACTGTTCTGTCTTGTTTCACAAAGAAAGTTACAGACATATGATAACAACTTCAAATATAAGACTAACATTGATTTTAAGACATTATTTTCTTGTTTTTGCAGTGTTTCCCATTGCCAGCCGCAAAATGGAACCAAGCAAATACGAGTAAACAGCCAGCACCGAAAAAGAAATGGCCGCTCTAGTACGGCCTGATTGTTTTTCCGCTACCTGCCACCGCAGCAGTAACAAACGACACCAAACTCATTGCTCCCGTCCGCCAAGACGAAACCCACTGCCTGGAGAGTGCTGCGGTCCAAGACTGAACACAAACAAAACCTCTCTGCTTTACTGCTGTCTAATTCTGGCGGTTTGCTGTGATCTGTAAGGGCCAATAGCACTCTCTCTCCCTCACACTCTCCCTCTCTCACTCTCTTTCTCCCTCACTCCCCCTCCCTCGTTGCAGGGTTAAGCACTTAAATTTTACTGACAAAATTGAGATAGGCAATTATTCGCTCTGTGTTCCCTTGATAAAATCCCTCATCAAACAGACAGTGAGTAAATGCTGGTCGGGAGCTCACCGTAGCTGGTTTGTGGCTGGTCTTATCTGGTCTACTGCAGGTCAGAACTAGTCGCGGAGGCTAATGACCAAATTCGTTCAATTCGTACAGATTCGCGAGGTATGCTGGAAAAAGAATACTTGCGTGCCTGTACCGCAATAAAAAATACTGAGCATTTGATGGCTGTATTGCTGTGTTCTGAAAAGGACCGAGCTGGGCATACAGTGATGTGGGTTTGTGACTGTTGGCACCAACAAAACCATAAAAACCCAAAAAGGGGCTCAGGGGAGGATCAAGGCAGTGAGGCAAGTCATAGGTCAAAACTGGCCTGAGGTCAGCACTAAGACGGCAATCCTTAGGTCGCAGGGTTCGCAGGATAGAGAACATTTACTAACTCCAAAGCTTGGAGGAACAGGTGAATTCACCACACTATTAGCCGCTAACACAGAAAGTACAATCCCTGCTAAAAAATACTGGTTTTTAGGTTTTCTATTATAATACTGAAGATGGAAGATTTTAAAGCACATGACTAGCACTGGTGTTGAGCACGGTGAAGAGAACGAGTCAATCCAGCAAAGGGGAAAGGCAACACAAAAACTTAAATACACAATAAGGCGATGAACAGCGATGGCACATCGAGCATGCAAGCACCTGGAAACAAACAGCGGGATGGGAGAGAAACAAGACAATAATGAATCAATTAAGGAAAACAGTGCTGGAACCAATACGGACGCCTGGACCGTGGGGGAGAACAATTGAGGGAACTTTCCGGAGGTGACACCATCACATAACATTATTTATTCAAAGAGTGAATCAGACTGCAAGCCCTTTCCCTATTTACATCTAGGCCACATGAGAGGACAGCTGCTTACTCTTGAGGTTAATTCTCAAACGGTTGCTATTAAGGCACTACTTTCCTTCGCCAAAGTGAAGTGCAGCATAACTAACAATCATGGAACTATCACACTAAATCAGGAACTGAAACCCGCTCAATTTTTGACGCCAGTAATGCAATACTTTTAAAATAATGCCTAAGCCCTCAAGGAACACATTTTAACACAACGCCAAATCACCATGGTTCCTGTGGTGGCACACGCAGTAAGGTGATGAACTGTGTCTGCTTTAGGGTGGCACGGTGGTGCAGTGGTTGGTAAGAAGGTTGTGGGTTTGAATCCGGCCTGGGGCCTTTCTGTGTGGAGTTTGCATGTTCTCCCCTTGTTCACGTGGGTTTCCTCCGGGTACTCCGGTTTCCCCCGCCTACAAAAACATGTATCATAGGAACACTCCTTCCGGTAACCCCTGACCAAGGAACTGGCTTTAGAACTGGAGTTGGTCCCCAGGCGCTGCTCTGTGGCTGCCCACTGCTCCTAACAGTAGGATGGGTCAAATGCAGAGGATAAATTACCCCACGGGGTTCAATAAAGTGTATCTCTTTATTTCGTCACAGCTTCAACAAAGAGGATTTTTATAACTTTATTATCATGTTTCTGTACTATGCATTGTATTGCTTGTGCTGTGTAAATTATTCTTTTCCCATAGGACAGGCTACATATTTGGCAGCGTAGTGAAGGCTATTTGTCATTTAGTCATAATACACATTCTCAGAAGCCAAAGTATGAAAAGCGCCTTAAAGGTGCAAAAACTTGAAAATGGGGAGGCACCTTACAAAAAACTGTAACCTTAGCCACTGATAAAATCATTTCCATTTACCTCTCTTCTATGTAAATGGTACATATTTATCACTAAAGAAGATAATTGTAAGGTACATGAGGGTGATTCGTTCCTTACAAACACAAAATGTACCACCTCTTCTCTCTATAATAATTCTAATAGTGCAACCGAGGAAGGCATATCCAGTCAGTGTTTGAAACTGTGGTGAGTAAGTGGCGAGCACTTTCGTGTTTATTTGGGAATGAGAAAGGTTTGTACGACACACAAGCTTTTTTTTCCCAGCAGGCCTGTTAGAATGTGGGCTGGAATTCAGCGGGAGAGAGACTGCTGTTCTCCCTCCAGTGACTGCTACTGTAAACACCAGCCGCCCATTCGCCTCACACTCGCACCTCTGTTTGGTCTACAGAGCCTCTGCGCCGATTGCTCTACAAAGTATAGCCATGCTTCTCCGCAAGGCTACACTTCGCTGCAGTAAATAAAAAACATCGGGAGGCTTAAAGATTACAGTGTGGCTAAAGCATGCTGGAAATGCTGATGTTGTTCCTTAGTGACGCGTGAAAGTGTTTAATGGGACCGCGCTATCCGGTCTGGTTGGCATTTGCCGGCAAGGGACTGCAACAGTAGCCAAAAATGGCTTTATTGCCAATTTGTATGCGATTAATTTCATTCAGAGGGACATTACCGTATTAGTATCATTACAACTCAACACCTGGCGCATGTCTAGGCCGTATCAATTCAAGCGCTGTGCATTCAGCTCAACTGTAAATGGGAAGAGCGTTTTTTTGATTCTATACCTTTGATATACTGAACCACATGACTGGCATTCAACTGACAACCCCAAATTACAGTGCAGTTGGTATTGAATATTTTGGAAGTAGCTGGGCAGTGACATATGAAAATGACTGAAATTTTTACGTGCTTCACAGGACATAAATCCACAGATTAGTCCCGAAAGACTATCCTTAACTTCATCATTTTCAAAAACAATGTGCTGACATACTCCGTGAAGAAGCAAAACTTAAGTCACTTTCCAAATGTTTACAGACTGTAGACAGACCATATCCACATAATTTATATATAATTTATATTTTTTTATGTAGAAGAGTTCGGGCTTCTTGAGCATTATTATTCCTTTTAACTGGAAGCGGTCAAAAAAGGATAAACGACAGTAGCACTACAAGAATCTACAAGAAGAGTTTGGCAAAGAGGCAATCAAAGAATATGTAAAACAAAATGCTGTGACAAACGAGTTCTAAAAACAATAAAGACAGTTGCTTGATAAAAATTTCTGCAAACTTCTCAAGGATGACCGAGGATGCAAACAGATTGAAACTCCAATACAAATTCACCGATGTTATTGAAATAGTTTAACTGATGCTTTTAATGTTTTTTGCCCAAAGAAATAAGGATGAATAGAATCATTTATTCTTCATGGGTTTCGGCAAAGATAAAGGTAAACTTTATACATGTACAAACAAGCTTAGGGTTCGTATTTCTGCTCCCTTGTTATCGCACTGCATGTGTGCAAATTTTTATCGACTAGACTACTACGCACGCGCCCCAGCTGACATTCCCTTTTTTGACAGTCCCTTTAAGCACTCCACTGCCACAATTCCATGTCAATTCTATGATTCACAATCTTTATCAACTGGCAGAGGTGACTAGTGCACATAGCGTTGTTTCCCTTCCTGTTGATCACGTTTTCATCCAAGCCAGGATTTAACTAAAACTTAAAAAAGCCCAAATTATGAAATATACTTCTCCTCAGTTCAGTTGACCAGTATAGTGGCCTCAACCATTCTAAAAGCCCAGAGAAGTTTGTCATTGAAGACCCCCAGTTTAGCCATTAGAACTCCCCATTTCTAACTAAGCATTTGAAAGACGGAATTCGAAATTCCTGGTGTTGTCTACATCACAAACAGACCTGATCTGCATAGTTTATGCCTACCAACAGTATATGGGGTTTAACTACGTGCACCATCCAAATAGAGTTCACCATCACGAAAGGGGTGCGGCCCACTCAGAACAGCAGTGAATTGCCAACAAATTTTGGAAGTGAATAATTTCTACAAACGAATTAATATTTTCTACGAAAGAAAAAATATTTAGTATAAGTTTCAGCGCAACTTATACTCTTGAAAAGTTTATTCAAACGGATTTTTTCTCAGTGGACATGGAGGTATGTAAGAGGAGGCTCAAGGAAAACAGAGAAACGAGCAGATAAATGCAAGCAGAACACCGAAGTAGCACGTTAGCCAACGGAAGGTGATCTTGTGCTGACGAGAATGTGCTGGAAGTCCTGGCGCTGATAGACGCCCAAGACGCGCAAAACAAAGCGGCCAGCCCAGGACCCGTCACACGAGGCAGACAGCCATTCCACTGAGCACGTGGTAGCTGAGAAGTCAGCGCACAGTTTGTGTGTACAGGCTTGTCTGTCCGCATCAATTACACAGCTCTATATTATACATGTCATGGCCATATTAAGCAGCTAATTCACTGCTCGGCAGTAAACAAACAAATCGTGCCATCTGGATCATCCGTTCGACAGCCCGCGACTACACCCGAAATTCAGAAACAGTCTCTCTGACTGGAAGACACCAGTCATTCCATCTGTCTCAACACACATAATGTACATAAACACACACACACACACACACATTCACATACACAGTGGAAACCCACAAGTACATATTCTAACCAATATGCGTAAATAAATGAGATTATGTAAGATTCACAAATAACTGCGCACAGGGGTACCCTAATCTTTGCCAGAATCCCACAACAGCCGAGGTTGTAGATTGAACTTTATCACACAGATTCTTGGCATTCTTTCAGAGCGTGTGATTTACTTTCCCAGGCAGGCAAACACAGATCCCTCCTCACCGCTAACACTAGCCTTTCGCGTATCGCGGTTACAAGCATCCAACGACACAACTATCTTTTGTTTGCCTCTCTCGAGGAGGAACTGCACACATTCACATCGCCAGCCCCCTGACATATACATCACGCTCGATAATATAAAAAGCAGCGTAATCAAAAGTAAAGTTTTGTCCTTCCCCCTTTGCTCATTTAAAAGTCTGTGGTGGCAATTTCTTTGCTTACTGGCTTCGGAATGCCAATTAAATTCAAAAGGCCCTCAGCACAAAAACAGTGTGAAAACTGAGGTCAGAACATACATACAGACTCATCAGTGCAATTAAAGGTGTTAAACTTGCTAAACTCATTATTCTTCTAACAAGGTGCAACAGTCTGCCGCAGTAGCCAGGGTTCAATCAACTTAAGAACCTAACTTTTACTTTTAATATATGTAGGACAGTTAAGTTCCAAGTTATTTCGCCGACCACTTTAATTTACGAATATTTGTCTTGATTTTTAAGATGATGTGAGAGACTAATCTGAATTTACACAGCAACTAATAATCCGACATCTTCGAGGTAACGACCTCAAGGTAATTTGGGTTCACTTATAAATTAAATCACCATCAGTAATCATAGCATTCACTGTAAAACATACGTACACTCACTGAACACTAATACAGCTACCTTCTTTGACCAGATTTTGACCACCATTTTGAAGTTATGACTCACAACAGAGCTAAAATGAGTTGTTCCTGAGAAATACAAGACAAACAGAACAAAAACGGACAACAGTAAATTGGAATCACAGTAGTCAACGAGACTTCCTCTCCCGTGTCAAACGCTGAGCACTTACTTTCCAATCTCAGAGCTTTTGTGACGGTAATTTGCCGTCACTTTGGTCACCTTGGCGACCTTGCCCCGGGCTTGTCATGTGCTACCATCACCTGTAAAGATGAGGACATTGTGTGCTGCCAGTGGTCAGGTGTCTCAGCTGGCAGACGTATCACTCGTTCGCTCACTTACACGAGCTAACGGTTACCACATCAGTGTTAACTCGAATGTATTGTCAGTTACAGTGACAGTTCAAAGGCATTAACTGACTGCTCCACAGAGATCGAGGTCAAATAGAAGCAAACCGTGGCCACCCATGTTAACAGTTGAAAGGGATAAAGACAAACCGTTACTTATGACCTGTCAACTGCTCATAATTATTCAGTTATAGCGGCGTAAGACGGTAAACTCACGATGGTCCGGGGTTAAGAGACACTAAGGCACCATGGTTTATCCAGGCCTGGAGTACGTATCTGAAGAGATAATGAAGTTTACAGGTAAAACAGGCGTATTCTGTCTCTCTAAGTGGCTCAGACATGGTCTCTCTCTCTCTCTCTATCAGGTGTCACAAGGCAGATGTCTTACAAAGAAATGCAGGACCAGGCAAAGCCACAGACTGGCACAAACACCGCATATTTCACTGAAGGAGGGGAAAAAAAAAACGTGAAACTGAAGCACTATGAATCCAGCCAAAAAAAGAAGTTAAATGTAGCAAAAAATGTAATTATTTTTCAGGCTATTGAATTAAGTCTGAGAGGGCCACGTGATGTCCGAGACAGCAGAGAAATGTAACTCAATTGTGCTCTCATTATCCCTGTGTTCTGTTAGTGAGCCTATGCAGGTGCCTCACAGCGCTCGCGGGAATAATGTGGGATAAACGTTTATTTACTCTTCAGATTAAATACTTTTTTGGATTTGCCTCCATTTTTTTATTAAACCAGTCATAATGTTTACGCCCAGCACCTCTCATACCACCGAAACTCGTTTTCGCAGTTTTGCTGCAAAGTGGTGGAAACGTTCTAACACTGAGGGAAAACATTCCAGTAACATTGTGAGCGCATTTTGCGTAAGCCAAGATATGTGAATGGTTTATCGCACATGGGATGCGTCTGAGGTTAAGCTGCTCCAAAGTAATAACACAATTCGACGGAGCTGTTACTCTCACAGTGGACTGTTCGCTAACCTATTTAGGAACGCGCTCGGGTATTGGCATACGTGCGTACACGTGCATACCTGCTGCCACGCATCAGAACATCCATTATCTAACCAGCTCATCCGTGGCTTAGACTGCTGGGGTAGGGTGGGGTGGGGGGGTGTCTATCCCTGCATACATTGGGCGAAAGGCAGGATCACAATTCACCGATCCCTCCCAGGGATGAGACACCATTCACTTACACACTCATAGTGATGGGCAAGGTAGGGTTTCCAATTAGCCTAGCAAGCCCGTTTCTGGGTTGTGGAAAAACCACATGAAACTCCACACCGAAAGGCAGAAAAGAAAAATATTTCATGCATTATAGACACGGCAAAACAAAATCAAAATCGAATGGGTCATTAGATCCCTCGACAGGTTAAGTAACATCTGCAGGAAAGCAGTGTAATTCCTTCATTTGTATTGGGGATGTAAACACAGCTTGAAGCTCAATCATGTTACATATTAAAACCTGAGCAGAGGGGAGGCCGTTTTAAAAAACGATTCACATTCCTCGGGATTTCATAACATCGGCAGAATGTAATTATGAGCACATTACAGGAACCCCACCTTTGGCCCCGTTAGCCCCACTTCCTCTTTTTGGGAAAACACAAATGAAAT
Organism: Gymnothorax javanicus; assembly: GCA_029692085.1. NCBI lineage: Eukaryota > Metazoa > Chordata > Actinopteri > Anguilliformes > Muraenidae > Gymnothorax > Gymnothorax javanicus. Next base: position 11,193,398 of record CM056194.1, read on the forward strand.
CTCGGAGGAGGAGAGAAGATTCATTCAGTGCCTAGGAGACTGTCAAGAGGCAAACACAATGCTGAAGTTCAGGGATAGAGCCTCTGTTCTTGTGTGCATGTATGTGAATGTATGCGTGCGTATTCAGGCTTGTGTGTGTGTGTGTGTGTGTGTGTATGTTCACGAGCTGCATATGTGGGTGAGCTCTTTGTGTTTACACGCCCTCTCTGTGTTTACACACGAGTGGGCGCATGTACTGTACGTGTGATTTGTGGATGCGTATGTGAGTGCATTACTGCAGGCGGGCATGTGCATTTGTACATGTTCCCACAGTGTTTGACAGTGTGTAGATTTGAATTTTACCTCTGAGAGGGTTTCTAAGTCTTTACTGGGGCAGGAGACTATTAAATGAGGGCTTCTCATCATCATGCAAAATGCAGGTATCTTTCTTGAAACATCCTGATGGCGTAAATTTCAAAATAAGCAAATATTTTTTAAAAAACAAAAATAATTTCTCGGTTTTAAACTCTGATATGTCGTCTTTGTACAATTCTCGATTAAATATAGAATTTATGAGATTCACAAATCATTGCATTCAGTTTTTGTTTACATTTCACACAGCATCCCAAATTTTTTGGAAACAGGGTCGTAGATTCAAATAGTAGAATAAAACCAGACCTAACCACTCAGAGTACCTGCCATTATTTCTTTATCAGCAAGCTTTATTGATGTCAAATGCCCTTTAACTCATTCCCTACGGAATACTTTTATATAAAATTGTCGCGTTTGTACGGAATACTTTTCCCGAAATTACACAATATAAAGTACTGAATTACTGGTGGCCCATGACCGCGATCGTCAACCGATTTTGTGTTTTCATCGGACTGTGAATGGTCATCCACGCCGCTGGCACCGGCTTACCGTAGGGAATGGTAGAATTCGCCGCGCCATTAGCAGTGGCTTGCTGTAGGGAATGAGTTAATGGCAAGAGGCTAAAAGAAAGCTCTCACTGAAGATCTAAAGTGTCTGCGTTCCCGGGAGCGTTCCGACATCCAACAGCCAAATGCTCCGTCAGTTTATTGATCAGTGAAGAATTGTATCCACCAATACAACAAATGCTCTGCAATATCACCAAACATGATTTCAGTGTTTCTGAAACACTACGAAAACAACTCTTTGTTGATACCGCAAGGATAAGTCAACGCAGCGCAGCTGATATTGAAATGCATTCTCAATAAAGTCTATTCTGGGAATTTAGGGGCTAGATAAAATGTCCGTCCACCGTGCAGCGCACTGGCTAGAAGCAGACAGAAGGCAGGAGACTGTTCGCCGTTTTATACAGCGCTTCAGTAGGGACACACAATCACAAGCATGAGTGGATGTAGACAGGGAAGTAAGTACGGTTTCGCTGAAGGGAGAAATTAGAAAGGATATATAAGTTAACTATTGCGCATGTATTGTAATCTAACAATATCAGCTAGCAAGTAGCCAGACTCAACAATGACAACCTCAGAACATTACTTTTTGAAAACGCGGCTTGCTTTATCTTCAATCTTGGCAGAGTGCAGTATCACATTATATAGGATTCATCAGGCCCAGAATCTGTACAGCTCAGACAAGCCTCACCCTTTCTCAACATAAAGCAGTTGTCTCAATGCTTCAGCTTGACTGCAGCTGAGGCCTGCTGGCTGGCCTTCATGGCAATAGCACAGAATGGTATCACCAGGGGCCCTACTCTATGAAGAGAAAAAAATGCCCATTACTTTTCCTGAGAATGCTGCTAGAAAAGACTTTTTATAGAAGTAGTACTAGTAATAATAATAATAACAATAATGCATCATGCTACAACAACCCCACTCACACAGCTGACGTAATTAACACAATTCACACAGCCAATGCCTCCCCGGGGTTGGTTGACATTAATCTGTTCTCTGTGTACGAAGACGTAAAGACTATAATCGTCTGCTTGAAAGACAAATTGAGATGACCACATCATCACTACGACACAACAGACTCCCAGCTAGCACCATAAAACACAGCGATTATGACTTCAGTAATTACTTATGAGAACCACATTTGGCCTTTTTTATAAAAGCCATATATTCTCAATCCAGATAGTATCTAAACAGTATAGGAATAGGATTACATCTTCAGCAGGTCTCAGGATTTTCCCACAATTAACAGTCCAGTCAGCAGCTGCACACACTAAGCAGCTGAACACATATGGCTTCAAGGTTGCCCTGACATTTTTGGCAGGATACCACCGGCTTGACGCACTGAGAAGCGCTGGTTTTAGAGAAGAAGAATGCTGCCATCAGAAGACGACACAGGATAGAGAGTATAGTGCCGTCTGTAAGTGTCTAGACAATGACATCAAGCTAGAATTCTTACATGACTCAATGGATATAGGTGTACATACCAGCAAATTAACTGTCTGAACTCAGATTATGGCTTGAATTTCCCCAAATTAGGCTCAAAATTAGAAAAAAAAACCATTTTTTTAATACTGCAGGAAAAAGTCACGGACACATTCTGTATCCGCTGGTTGCAAGGCTTCACTGAAACCACTTCACGCTTCTATTGAGAGAAATATTCAAACCCAGGACGACATGTTTTTAGAACCACAGCATTACATCACAAAGGAAATATGTAGATTTTGCGCAGAATTCTACACACATTTCCCTGAAATTCAGCCGGACATATTTTAGGATCTTCGGAAACCTTGGGATCCCTACCAGAATTTAAAATATGCCAAAAGTTTCACAGGTTTGAATAAAGCAGCTGCTTTCACAAACCCAAGTATGAGTCCAAAGCTGACAGTCTCTACACTTGCAGTGTTTTCAAATTCAGCATGCTGAAATGCCGAGCCAAAGAGCAAATACGTCACCTTCGTCCAAACACTTTCAGACCGCACAGTAACTAGCCACCGCAGCAAGGATTTATGAACCTCAGACTTTCAATTGCCGATATTAAGACTGTCCAATGAGAAAACCGGAGCAATGCCTGCTGCAGGGTCGTTTCACTCAGTGTTTCTGGGATGATCCGTGAATAGCGTTGCTAATATACTGCCGCAATGTAAAGAGCTTTAATGGGAGTAGGAAGCTCGGTTAACTTTTGCAAATTTAAAAAGACAGTGTCATCACTATCCCTCTCCATGATGAAGGGCCATAAAAAATATACTTCGACATCCATTTTCGAACTGAACGTAGGTCATGAGTAGCTTATTCAACACACAAAATTTCACGCATCTTGGTACAATAGCTTCAGAGAAATCTTGTCCCCATTCTGGCCCGGACGGATGGATGGATGCACACACGGACGGACGGACCCCAATCCAATATCCCCCCGTCCCACATCATGGAGGCAGAAAAAAAGCCAGCAAAAGCCTCCCTGTAACTGCAAGCACACCAGGCAGGACAGTGGAGCCAGCTCTCAGATATGGTTCCACACCCACCTGCCCAGGAGAGAGACAGAGGTGTCCTCAGAATGATAGATGGTACAAACCGCATAATCAAAAGAAAAAAGTCAAAGTGCATTTCATGACACTATTCACCCTCTACAAAACCCAGGACAAACAAACACTGAACAAAGCAGGGCCCATGTGCATTATGGGACAAAAAGAGAGACATGAAAGCACTGGACACTCAACCCCAGAATAGATGCCCATCAAAATGAGCAGATACACCCTCAAGCCGCTTTCACACCGGACGCGAAACGAATTTTTCACACGACAGATTACATTCAAAGTCAATGCAAAGACGCGTCTTTGCATTGACTTTGAATGTAATCTGTCATGCGAAAAATTCGTTTCGTGTCCGGTGTGAAAGCAGCCTTATCGGTAATAGCCTTTTTTTGAGGGGGAGAAGACTAACCAAAAAATATTCCATCTCATGCAAGTGATAAACTTTTCCACTTTCTCCTCCAATGACAGGCCAGATGCTACAATTCATGAGCTTAAAAATACACCCAAGATTGACCTTTTTTTCCAACCACAAAATCTGACACCTGCAGATCCCAGGTTGAACAGTCTGATCATGCAGGGAATAATTGAGCAGAAAACTGGAGGAATTAACCAACAATGTGCGACAACCAAGCAACCGGGGATTGACATTACAGCAGAAGCTGGCAAACTCCAGTGGTTATCAACAGTATCACAGTTTTTTTCACTATGTGGTGCCAAATAGATAATTTCACCACTGAAGTGTGATCAAAACTATGAAATTACCCAAGACAAAGTATACTGTAAATACGTTGCTGTTCTTTTGCACGTTAGTAATTTCTCCCTTCTGAATAATTTTCTCCCTTTTTTTCAGAGTCGCAAAGAAGATTTTTTAAATCATTTTCATTCTTCCTTCTGTGTTGAGGTGAAGGGCCCAAGTGAATGAGCACTCCAGCCAAAGATAAAAGCCCCATAAAGAAACATGGCAGCTCCATAGCCTGGCTTCAAGTGCCACTGAGCAGCTCCCATTGGAGTTCTTGGGACTGGTGAGCAGAGGCTGTACCCAGGTCTGAATATGTCACTGGAACCAGTACATGAGACTCACATCCACCATCCATGCTTGAGATTCTATTCCGAACTGTGAACTGCATTATCACAGCCAATACTGGAGTACAGGCTGGATCCAAGATAACCATTTGGATCAGACCGTTGGAAAGCAAAGAAAATGCTCCAAAGAGGAAAAAAAAATATGACCTTATTTTAGAAAGAGTGAATTATCTCCTCAAACCAGTTTTGGTTACCAGAGGCAAAATAAGGCACAAGGCCAATTTGCTGTGTGTCTTTTTTGAGTTGTACGCTAATATATTAGCATCCATTCATCTCAATGTCAGGACAAGCCCAAACACGTCAGATGCTAATTACGAGGAGCGTCTCAAAACAAAGCATTTTAAGACGCGACTCATAATTCAATGTTTTTTTTTTCCTCATATGCTAATAAGAAGTCAAATTATTTTCCATTTTAAAGTTTCATAAAGATGCTTTTCTTTCAAGTTTCCAAACTTTTACAGTATTTGTGAACAGTGACTTAAAAAAATGATTGCTAATCCAAAAAGCAGAAGAACAAGATTCAAAAAACCTTTTCATCAGTGGTTATTCATTTCAATATTGCATGTCCGCTTGTGGTGCATACATATGTCTATTTGTTCATGTATACCATCGCTCTGTGTCTCAACATTAGCAAACCAAACTGCTTCTCTCATACTCCTGGTGACCTCTGACCCTCCAGTGACCGAGGTCACTTCCTCTGCAAGGTTTGGGGGGGCAGCTATTTCCTTTTCCAGTTATCTCTTAACACGTTAGTCAGCTGGGGATTTGATGTGCAAAGGAAGTGAATGACATCTGCAGAGCAGTCAGTTCCTCTGGGGCGTCCCGACCCAGAATCCTGCTCTAACAAGTCTCCCTCTCGCCCCCCCCCTTCCCTCTCTTTCAATATCTCTTTCTTCCTCTCTTTCTCTCTCCCTCATTCTGCATATTTCACTCTCTCCTGCTTCCCCTTTTTTGTCTCAATCTGTCTTAGAAAAAGCTGAATCAGTTCTTCCATCTCCTCCCTTCCAGTGGCTGTTACTGTATCAGACACTCTAATGCAACAGATCTCTCTTCAGCAGAGGCCTGGTACCATCGATAATGACAGCTCTGAGTCTGAGCTCATACTGACACCAGTCCCTCAATATATAACTATGATTGAATGTATGCATTTTGTATATCCCGTTTTCCATTATTTGTAAATTTGGGGATCGGGTAGCAAGCGTTGTAGTAAACTGGCATATGCAACATGCAATTTATGCTACGTATGTTTGACATTGAATGACAAGTCGTGAAAAAGAATGGCCCCCTTGGGACAATGAAATCAAAATCTTGGTCTTAATCTCTTTTTGTTGCTGTTGTTTCGCCAAAATTAAAATTCAAAGTGGCAAAATTAGCAGGGTAAGGAACACGTGAAACGCTTCTGCATCTCGCCGCACATGTTTTCCCAGACTTGCCGCTCGTGTGGATTCCCGCTGCGAGCCCTCGCCCAGCCCACCCCTCTCCCACTCCCCCTTCCTCTCCCCCGGACCGGGCCGGATCCCATTAGCCGTAATGTGGTTTAATACCGATCGCGATCAATGCGCCCAGCCGTCACTCACAGATGGAGCTGCTCGGAAGTCAGCTGTCGTTCGGAAACCGGCGAGCGCTCGATGCTGAGCAGACCCCGATGCCTCCTCAGCGAACTCGCCGCGCAAATCCAATAAAGGCCGCCCAGAGGATGGCGGAAAACGAGGTCTGCTCGAGGAGGATGCGCCGCGCTGATGCATTTGCACATTGCCAGCGCCGTGATGACAGATGATCTGACAGCAGACAACGGCCACATAATTAGGGTAGGGACTGCACTATTCAAAAAACTGGCCCTGCGCTACACGCACTAATCCAAAACTACACCCTCAAACAACAAAGCACACTTAATCCAAAACTACACCCTCAAACAACAAAGCACACTAATCCAATTCTACACCTTCAAACCACAAAACATGCTAATGCAGAACTACACCCTCAAACTACAAAACACACTTATCCAACACTATACTCTCAAACTCCAAGACACGATAATCCAAAACTACACCATCAAACAACAGAAAACACTCATGAGAAATGAGAACTAATGAGAAAATTGGTACATCTTGGCGCACACAGTATAAGCACAATAATATATTCCCAAAAACTACTCTTGACACAGTGAGAGCACTTTGCTTTCGGCAAAAAATGTATGGAAGACAAAGTGCATGATGCAGGGCACTGGCACAGACCGAACACTGCAAGAAAACCCACGGTTCTCTCATGTTCTCCAATGTGCCCGATTCCATACATCAACATTAAATTACCAAACACAAGTCACTGTCATGAGGGAAGCCTATTGCTGCATACACTGAGTAACACACAGGCAGGAATAAACCCAGAGAGGCTGAATATAATAGAGGGTCAAGAAGACACAGCTGAATCTTAAAAAGAAAACTCAAGCTGTCAAAGTCACCAATGGGGAGATATTGTAAATAGCATATAGAGTATGGAACGCATGACATTCAATTTAAGACTACAGAAAGCAGTTTTTTGCAAAAGAGGTCACCCAAAGTGCATGCATTTATCCTGTGACCTTTGACCCAAGTGAACCATACATAGTGGATGCAAAACTACGCATTGGTATAAATACATTCTTAAAGTATGAAGCCCTTGTGCTGAGCAATTGCTGAGATCTCATCCGCACAAGAAAGCGTGACGCTAATACCGACGCTGACGCTAACCGGAAACCCGGGTAAGCTACATAGGTACGCCCAAAGGGTGACCTAATGCAAGAAAGAAAAGGCAGTGGAGTGCAGGACTAGATAGGATACATACCTGACAAATGGTGAGTCTGACAACTGAAACTGTTGCAAATAAAACCGCGAAACGTAAAACTGAATGTGAGTGAAAGTGTACCATCCTGTGACTAACAACTCCTCTCAAAATCATCCAGTGTAATTGAGTGACATGTTTGCTGTGCTGGAAAACAGAAAATAAAAGTAAAAAGTAGCTATGAGAAGTAGCTTAAACCTGTCCCTCAATTCCAACCGTTTTCACTATCTGAGTGTTAATAATCAAGCGAGTAGTTTTAGTATGACGGACAGAACTCCGAGTTTGGGGGTAGAGGTGTACCATGGGCCCGAGTGCTACAGCTTTCCAGCAGCTCAGAAGAAATACTCAGCAATTTATGTTATTTATTTATTTTTTAGATAATGACGGTGAAATGATCATTGTTTTTTAATTCTTGTGGGGAAAAACACTTCGGAATACAAAATAATTATGAGGTAATTATATTAGAATTATCATTATTACAAAATAAATGTAATCACCATACCGATTTCCCTCATCATAACGATTTATTACTAGGGGTTAATCTAACCACAGTTTTCTATTGGGGGCAGCTGTGCTTACCGTCACCCCCAACCACCACGAGTACCCCTCAAAAAAATATATACAGGTACACCCTCACTTATAGCAGCCAGCTTTGGCAAAGTGATGCAGGGAAAAAATGATCTTACCTTCCAGAAAAGACTGGGATTGTCTGCCATCCTGGCTCTGGGATATCAACCTCCACCTCCAGAGGGTTCCTGTATGGGTACAGAAAAACAGAGGTGTGAGAGAGAGAGAGAGAGAGAGAGAGAGAGAGAGGGAGAGAGAGGTGGCGGGTGACATAGGACATGAAAGCGCCACAGCTTGACTACAGACGGGGGAACAGCTCAAAGTGGGGCTTTCTTTCCCACCCCAAAAACCACCCCCCAAACCCCCAGCCCCCCTCCTCCCCCCACCCCCCGACACACATCTGCGCGGCTCATGAGTCTGGGGCGACGCGTTTGTCATTCCAGCGCTGTCAGCTTCTCAGAACCCCACTGTGACCCCCACTGCCGGCGCGGGGCAGCCGTTCCCCGGGGGTGTGAAGGGAGATGGGGGCGAGACCCCGATTAAAAAATAAGAGACGTACGGTCGGTTTCCCAGAAGCAGATTGAGCTTAGCTCTTGGTTAACTTAAATCTTGTATGGAGAATCACCATTGCGCTGAATTTAGTCTCAGGCTCGGCCTAATTTGTGTTCAAAATCTGGGCTCATGGAGCTTTTGCCATGAGCGTTTATGAGTGAGAGAGGATTTGCATTTTATTTAGTAGTTTTCTGCCAGGCTCTACTTGAAGAGACCAAACTTTATGATTTCTCTTCTAAGCTTGACGCGCAACCCAAGTCAGCTGCAGCGTTTCGCCTCGACGTGTCCGACTCAGACGCTCATTCATCAAAACCATCTGCACAATCCCGCCGAACACTTCACTCCTCTCCCTCTCTCCATTCAGCTTCCTCCCTTCTCTCTCCTTTCTCTCATCCCTCCCTCTTCCTCTCCCACTCCTTTGTTCTTCTTTCTCTTTCTCTCTCTCTCTCTTTCTCTCCGCGATTCCCTAATAACAGGAAGTCGGCTCTCTCCATCTTTTTAGAAATTTAAAAACCTTCCGGGCAAATCGCTCACCACGGCAACAGCTTGAAGTAATTTATCTTCCCTTCGGCGCGGAGACTGACTGGAGATCATTTCGGCAAATTGTGAGATTAACAGTGGTGCCATTATCAGGGGAAGCGCTGGCACCCGAAAAGAAAGGGCCAGCTGTGTGTGCTGGAGTTTGAGCATCTGCATGTGGGGTGGGGGAGGGGGGTATGGTCACAAAATTAGACCAGAAGAGCAACATGTCCACCCTTCCTTCTGAACACATCCAGAGATCACGAACACAATAAAATATTCGTCCTAGGGAAACACTCATTCAAATGGTGGTGTAACAATGCCAACTCTTACTTAAAGGAGAACTCCGGTGTGAAATTGACTTGGGGTGTATTGAAACATGATAATGAGTACTAACTTTTGTCGAATACCCCACCTCCGTACGCACCCAACATTTTGAAATACATGGCTTTTTAGCCGAAGCTCCAAACAGGCTTACAATGGTAGTGATTGGGGCATAGCGTTGCCATGCAAAGAAATCGCTATTTTTTCATCATCAACAAGGCTCAAAGTAGCTCCACGCTCCATTGGTAGAATTCCGATGGCCCTGACATTTAAAACGAGGCACTGAGAACTTTGAAAATGCACAGGTAGTTTATTAAAAAAGACTGTTAATGCAGACAGTACCTTGAGGTAGTTTCCAGTCGCCTCCATCCTGAAAGTCACGATAAGTCGATTGACGAGCACGAACGAATAGATTGCAATCTGTTCCCCTATCCAACCTATTCGTTCGTGCTCCCCTGCGGAAGCGCGTTTAGACAAGTCACCACATGATAGGTTTTCAACAGCTTTGATTTTGGTATCTTGTATTTGTATTTAGCGCTCCAAGGGTTAAATTATATTAATTTTTATCCAGATCGAGTAGAGGTTGTACATCTAAAAACTTTCCAAGTTGAGAAAGGGTTGATAGAATTCAGCAGATTTCTCGGTGAAGTGTAGGCAGTAGCAGTACTGGGTAAGCTATCTCACCCTGTAATGGAAATCACAGGTGACCCACAGCTACGGTGTACCTTTCCAGAACATAGCCCGGGCAACAGATCTCGCAGCGCAGCGTAAGTACTTTTTAATTGGAGAACGGCAGGAGGACATTAGATTATGGCACAATGACGGACAGGGGGGAGAGAAAAGCAGTAGGTCTATGAGATCAGTGCAGGAGAGGCAGCCGTGAAAACAGTGCGAAGGATAATCGAGTCGGAAGCGAGCTGAAGGAAGTAATAAAGAGATGACCTGGCAGGGTCTGGAGAGCGAAACAACCAAGACGGGCGATGGAGGGGAAACGCCATGTCTGAATGGATGGATAATAGGCGGCAGGAGCAGGGGTAGGTCTGAGTGCATCCAAATTTTCTTAGAGAGGCAAACTTTTTCCTTTCCTCTCTACTTTTCCTTGACCTCACTATAAAACATCCCATATGTAGGGAAAGGAAAAGTTGCAGGAAGATTTTAAAGGTACCAAGGGCATGTTTGAGAACAATTGGATGGCCTTTCCTAGAACACGTCATAAGCTTAATGGCAAAGATAGCCTTTGCAATTGATTTGAAGACTTTGGGACCAAATGACGTTTAAAATTGCCTAAGCTGCAAAGGATTGTGGTCCATATCCGATCTTTCCTTCATTCCAAGATTGCTCTCGTGTGTCTTTGCCAGAAGGAAGCAACTAAGGAGCTAATTGCCTCCTTTCCTTCACAAAGTAAACAATTTGGAGGTTCCTTGTCATGGCTACCAGTAGAACTATTTCCAATTCATATTCATGAGCAAGGAATATTCCTCACTCTTCTGAGAATTCGGATGCAGCTAGTGTCAACTTAACAAGCTCTGCAACACTAGAGTTTATTTCCAGTCCTCAGACCCTTACAGAGGTTTTCAGTTAGGCTCAAGCGGCCAAGATGAGAGTTCATTTTTGGGGAACATTTCCAGGTCACTCACTAGGGCCACCCTAGCTGGCTGGCTCCAGTATAGCAGAAAAATACCTTCTCCATACAAGTCAATGGTAACGTAACAATACAAAGTCAGAAATTTTCCCCGCAAGTAAAAACAAACTTAATTTAAGTTCTTACTTTGCCAAATTTTTTCACCATGTGCCCATTTGTTAAGCTCCTGTGCTATTTGGGCAATACAGAAAATTGCCATTGACAAATCAAGAACAGGTCATGTCACCACGTCCAACATACTATATGAGCAGCCAAGACTTGGCAGCTGCACTACACACTCCGGCTCCAAAAATTACTCAACACGGCAGTGCCAGAGAACTGAACTCCCTTGTGCCCAAAATCCATTTCCCCATGTCCCATGGTAGTCAATGTCTAACACCACAGTAAATTAGTCAGTCTTGTCTGGTCATGATCACAGATCATGGTCACCATCCAGTAAGATGTGTGGTCAATTTACAGATATGTGGACATTTCATCTCATTCCAAAGTTATGGCCAATATTTTGTGCCCTTTGCTGCAACAATAGCCTCCAACATTCCAGTGAGGATTTGCACTTTATATTGAAACATAGTTGAGAATTTGTATTTTATTCCAGCCAGACAAGTATAAAGGAGTTCAGGCAGTGATATTAGGTTCTTAGGCCGGGTCTAAAGTCAGCATTCTTGACGATCCTCACAAAGTTTCATTAGCTTGAGGCCAGGGCAGGTCAATGCAGGCCAGTCAAGTTCTTCTTTAGCTAAAATCGCAAAAAAAAAAAAAAAAACCATCTACCTACATCTGTTGTGTTCCCAAACCATTGGAAGAAAAGAGTCATCTGGAATGTCACTGTATTCTGCTGATTCAGGACTTCCCTGTTGTGGACCTATTAGGCCAAGCCCCAGCAATAAAGAGCAGACCCGCAACAAGGAGTGTCCACATACTTTTGGCCGAGTAATATTCTTCAAATTCTAACCATTGCTCGAGCTCAACTAAAGATCCAAGCCCACCGTCTACGAAAGAGATTCATTGATGCACACTAAATCAAGTCCTCTTTGTCTGCTGCTCCTTCGACAGAGTCACCTAATGTAGAGGCGTTCAAATGGAGTCTGAAGACCTCGCTGAACAGCAGGGTTTTTGTATGCATAACCGGTACGAGACCCCATTTTCAAACAGTAGGAGAGACACCATGAATAATGGCTATGACCCTATAACCTTGCGGAAAATAAGATTCTCTGAGGTGAATATAGAAGAAGGAGGTCCTGGGGTCAGAAAGCAGCAAGTTATGTCGAGTGTCGCCTCCACACAAACTCACTCATCTGATTCACTCCACAGTTATACCAGCTGGCTGGACCACTGTGCCAATCAGCAAACGCTGGTGGTCAGAACAAAATGCTGAGGCACATTTTTACTTCCAGCGTCTAGATTTTCTACATGGCCATGAAAAATTATTTGCCCCCTTTATTTATTTATTTATTTATCCAGGAAGGTCGCATTGAGATACAAGATCTCTTCTTCCAGGGAGTCCTGGTCAAGACAGCAGCATAAATAGCTGTAACATATAAACATTAAAAAGAAGGGGGAAAAAATCACATTACAGATTATATATTACATAAAAGCAGCACAGAGGTAAAAATTAAAGGAGAAACATACAGGCCATAATCAAGATATCTGTGACACATTCCATCTCAATATCACAGATTACGTAAAACAGCAACATGTTTCCTTCAGGGCAGTTTGTAAAAGTCTTTTAAAGCAATTTTTACCTTTCTGGGAAGTCGCACAGCACTTAGTGAAAATTTGAACATGAACAACTCTGCCTCCCTCCAAAGTCCCACCCTCTTCCCCCCGATTGCCAGACTTCTCCTGCGGGTAAAAAAAAAAAAAAAAAAAAAAAAAAAAAACTAATAAGTTCGTCAGACTACAAAGGTAACTAAACGTAACGAGGGCATTTTATTTTATACCACATATAGGACTGAATATTATTTAATAACTGTTGGTTAGTTTTCACTTACCGGTGCCTCCGAATCTGACTCCATTGACCCGTTTCACTCGCGCTGCTCACTTCCTCGCGCCCCACGCAATATTTTTTTCGTAGGAGAGTGAAACGGGTCAATGGAGTCCGATTCAGAGGCACCGGTGAGTGAAAACCAACCAACAGTAATGACATAATATTCCATTCTATTTGTGGTATAAAATAAAATGCCCTCGTAACGTTTAGTTACCTTTGTAGTCTGACGAACTACCATTAACGTCATTATTGTAATTATAGCATTTCAGCACCCGTTTGTTTACAGTCAAATGCGTCGTTTTTTTTTTTTTTTTTTTTTTCTTTTCTGCCAGAGAGGCGCGCGACTCGCAAGTGGTGACAGCGGTAGTCAACCGGAAGGGGAGCTGCGACGGATGACAGATGGAAAGCTCGGCAATTCATTTTATTCGGACCGAAGAAAATGATTGGTCAGACTTTTATCAGAGATATATGAGAGTTGAATATTGAAGAGTTTCATCACCTGGTGGATTTCTTTTACATTTTAGTGTGCCATACGCATATTAGGAGCATTTTCATATTACAAAAGAAAAGTGTAAAAATGCCAGAAAAGTAAGAATTGCTTTCAAAGAATTTAAAGAGGAAGTGCACCTAAGGTAATAGGATTTTGCAACTCATTCCATGCCCAGGGTGCATAGAAGGTGAAAGCAGTTTTCCAAGCTCTGAGTGCACCCAGGGGACATTTAAAAGGATCCGATTAGTTTCCCCTTCCCAGTTTCTTCTATGTTTGCATATTTGTCTCACACAAAATGTTCCAGATCATCAAACTAATTTTAACATTGGATGAGGATAACCTGAATAAACACAATATGCAGTTTATAAATATTGATTTCATTTATTTAGGGGAAAAAGCTAACCAACCCCTACCTGGCCCTATGTGAAAAAGTAATTGCCCCCTTAGTTATTAAATCTATGTTAAACAAATTGAATTGATTACTGGGTTCAATTTCATTAGACACACCTTAACATGCTTACTGCCGGCCCTGTTGAATCCAAACAGCAATTACATAGAACCTGTCTGGATATGTGAAGTAGGCAAACAGCAGCGCAGGATGCCGCAATCTAAAGAAATGCACGAACAAATGAGAAATAAAGTTGTTGACAGCTATCAGTCTGGACACGGTTACAGAGCCATTTCTAAGGCTCTGGGACTCTAGCAAACCTCAGTGAATGCCATTATCTACACATGGAGAAAACTTGGAACAGTGGTGAACATTCCCAAAAGAGGACAGCCAACCAAAATTCCTCATAGAGCATATCAACTACTCATCTAGGAGGTCACAAAAAAAAAAACCAAGATAATAGTTAAAGAACCGCAGGCCTCACTTGCCTCAGTTAAGGTCAGTGTTCTGGATTCCCCATTAAAAAAGAGACAGAGCAAGAATGGCATTCATGGGAGATCTACAAGGCAAAATCCACAGCTGACCAAAAAGAACATAAAGGCTCCTCTCACATTTGCCAAAAAACAACTTGTTGACCCCCAAGACTTTTGGGGTAATATTCAATGGACAGATGAGGCAAAAGCGAAACTTTCTGGAAGACACAGTCGATGATACATGTGGCGCTAGGCTAACACAACATTCCACAATAAGATCATTATACCAACAGTCAAACACGGTGAAGGTAGTGTGATGGCCCGGACCTACCTTTTCTGCTTCAGCTGAGCAACTAGCCAGAACTGAAGGAACTATGAATTCTCTCTACCTCTCTCTCTATTCTCTCAATGAATCTCTCTAGAGAATCCTGGGGTAGAATGCCCGGCCAACTGTTTGTGACCTAAAGCTCAAGTGCAGCTGGGTTGCATAGCAGGTTAATGATCCAAAGCACATAAGCAACTCCACCTCAAAATTGCATGAAAGAAATAAAATGAAGGTTTCAGAGTGGCCACGTCAAAGCCCTGAATTTAAATTTGATTGAGATTCTGCAGCATGATCTTTGAGAGTACAGTACATGCTCAAAAGCCCTCTACTTGCACTGAATTAAAACAATTCTGCAAGGAAATCCTCGACGTTAATGTAAGAGACTAATTGCCAATCATAGCAAACAATCGATTGCAGCTTCAGCAGCCAGTGATGGCACAACCAGTTATAAGGTTTAGTGGAGCAACATGGGTGACGTAGGTTTTGAATAAGACTTTACCTTCAATAAATGAAATGATCATTTAAAAGCTGCATTTTGTGATTTCACGCATTGTCTTTATCTTACGTTGAAATTAGTTGGATGCAAAAATAAATGAAATTGGGAAGGAGGAACATACCCTCTCACAGCACTGTGATACGGGTCAAATCAATGAGGAGATTTCAGAGAAAATGCTTATCGCAGAGTCGGTTCAATCCCTCCGGCAAAAGGACGTAACTCCATTCCAAGCATCTGCCTACCTGACCTGACTGGCCACATGATATATTGACGGCACAGACCGGTGGCAAATTTAGTCAGAAGTCCACTGAACACCAGATTTCAACCTTCCTTCGGATCAGATTTACTCCTTTGCCTCTTGGTATAAACAATCCACCGGTCCTCCATTACAAAAAATTCCAGAACAGCTATACAAGACCCCCAGCATCAATATCCCGTTGATATCAAAGAGAAAAGGACTGAACCCAGGTCAAATATTTATTTAAATTTGATATTGATAATACTGATTGGCTGTTTTCAGGAATGTCTCAGAAAAATCTGCCTGTGGAATATATTTTGAGAATGTGTCCGAATTGGACGCATATTCTATCAAATTTAAAGCGTATGATTTAAGGAATGTATTTGGAAACATAATACATAATACATCTGCATAAGACAGGGGTTGGGAAGGACAGCAAGGCCCATGGGCCAATGGCCCGTGTCATGGAAAATCAATGGGCCATTTTCAAAATGATGGGCCATTACCAAAATTCCATGCACCAATAATTTTAACCATAAGAGACCTTTAATCAAAATGTATACTGCATATACACATGCATATACACATACATTTTGCTTTGTGTGTTTAACGCTAAAAACATACTGATGCATACATTTGCTTTTAATATTTAGCATTACAATATTGCCTAAAACAAAAAGAATCAATACTTAATACAAAAGACAAGATTATTTACTCAAATACACAGGAGGGAAATCGACCATTGTGATTTCAATCGTTCAGTAAAACTACTGGCTTTAGCATTAGTCTACTGATACACTGGTAAGTAGTTCTAAGTTGATGGGTTTTTACTTTACCCACACCGTTCACTGCCATCTTGTAGCGGCACTGGCTGCTGCTCTACATTGATGAGTGTGAACATTATTTGACACTGAAAGAATCATGGCTAGAGTATGAGCCTGGTATCAAAATGTAGATCAAAATTAGATTTTTCATATGCCATAACTTGATTTGATGATCAACCTATTCCTCATAGTGATACAACCCCGTGAAGTTTTCCTAACATGCATTTTTTCAAGTTTTCTCTGGTGAATTACGAGAAAACAGAAGACAAATCCATGGTTCCAATACTTGTTTTTACTACACTATATCATAGTTATTAAATTGGTGCAGTGTTGCCATTGAAATTTCCACTGTTCTCATGATATTGAAGCTTGAAGTTGGTTACAGAACAAATCTTGTTGAAGAAAATACAGATTTTGGCTTCAGAGACTGTGACACCTAGAATGGGCATGCAATTGATTTCAGAGCAGTTTACAATAGTGCTCTGATATGTCTTTCAGTCCTGAAAATTTCATTTAGCCATCTCTTATACTCTAATACAGTTATGAGGGATCAAAAATGCTGGGAAAAAAATGATGCGAGTTAGAAAGCATGAAATTTCAACCACCTCCGGTGTACTCTTAGAGCCTGTAACTCAAAAAATGTTCACAAGATCAAAGTAATATTTGGCAAGTATTCATTAAATATACTGAAGTTATTGTACTGGAATAATCTGCTGATTCCGAGGAGGTCAGGTGGTAGGCACTTGTAGATTTTATTTATTATTAATAACAAAGAAATTACAAAAGAAACAAATAGAATAAAGCAAATTCACACATTACGTCTCAAATTGCAAGTTAATTGCAATCCTGAGTGAAGATAAATGGCTTTCTATCGTAAAAACGTATCGGTCACCTACCGTTTTAAAGCGTCTTCACACTAGTTAACTATTAATTGTGCTAAAAATGCCTTACATGCCTGCAGAATGTTCCGCGACTTGAAGTTTTAATTGGTGTAATCGCATTATACAAATAAATAATGGCCTTCATGTAAAAGATGCAAGTTTTATTTGGTTAATTGGCTCTAAATTTCTCTAATGCATTTGGCTAGTCAGACTGGCTTCAGTGAGAGCAGACTGTAACTGCTTCCTTTTGGAGGTAGATACCGGCGGGCGTCAACCCCAAGTTTGCATGAAGGCAGTGGCTATTTTTACGACCGTTGTTAACTTTAAGTTGCATTTGGACTGCTCGCGATACAGTGGCAATGCACTAATAAATACAGTTCCAAATTAAGTAGCCTATAAATAACTCTGTTCGCGTCACTATAGCTAACTAACATATAACAACTTAGTCTTAATGTTCACCGATCAAGCACAAACACGTTATTGCGCGGAAAGAATATTCAGTAGTTTCGCTGATTTACCGTTCTCAAGTGTAGCCTGTGCCATGTTCTTTGTTGAACTGGGTAAGCGAAACTTTGCTTGCAAATTAATTCCAGTCTTTTTTCGATAGTCTGCTACGAAATGCTGCGAAGCTCCAGATTTTTTATTTAACATTATGTTTCAAGGCTTTATCGAAATGAGCAATCAAAGTTGGCCTATGCCTATTATCACACATGTTAACTGTTGCTTAGGGCAAACCATAAACCACAAGTGAAACGCACATTTGCGCGCATATTTAAGCAGGGTATAATGCGGTATGAGAGGAGGTATTACACGTTAGTTTTACATATATATGAAAAAAAATTATGCCTACAATAAAATGTAGGTTTTATTAGTTTAGATGAATTGTACAGAACATCAATATTACCTTAACTACATAATGTAATTTATTCAGAGTAAGCACAGGCCGGGTTGAGAGTGAAGGACCGTCACAGCAATACCAGCCGCATCGCAAATGTATTATTCTGGAGTTATTTGCGGTTGCTCGGCCAAAACAAATCCCGGTCGCATCAACCAAACAATCGACCAGACTGCCGTGGTGGCATTTCTAAAAAAAAAAGCTCGTTTGCGCGATCCAAAATTAATCTGACCTGCTTTCTTTTGTCAGAAACCCGTACATGATGACTGTAAGTGAACCATGAACCTTTCCCGTCATGACAACAAAGTAAGCAGTCTCTGACTAAGAAAGACAATTAAGAAATATTTTTCAAATTACATACCCAATCAGTATTGCAAGACTCGGTTCCGGGACAGTGTTATTTGATACTGCATACTGGTGTGAATCGAACGTGATATGAGAACTTTGTCACAGACTCATTCCACTGAGAAAATACACTCCAAATCAGTCAACCGATGGGCATTTTCACAGCCTCGCAATGGTGATGGACCGCGCGAGGGCCTGGAATTAGAATTAATCAATCGAGCATCAGAATGCACTTGACCAAATGCGATCAGTGGAGTTTTTTTTTTTCTGAAGAATTTTGGTTCTGTATAATAGAAAAAAAATAAAGATTTAATTGGCACAGGGGCGCATTCTAGGCCCGCTCAGTGGCTTTATAATGCGCCATATTTTGATTTTATGCGCCATTTGCGCATGGCACGTGGCCTTCCCAACCCCTGATAAGATGTGGATTAGACACATTGACATTCACAAGCTCATGAAAGACAAACTGCATTTCAAGAATATACCCTCAAAAAACAAACTGAAAAATAAAGAAAAATATAGACCAGTTTCATGAAGAAAAAGTATTTGCTTGTTCATTTGAAGTTCACTTCAAAGACAATGCAATCAAAGTAAAAATTTATTTTTCAGAAATTACATTTCTTTTTTTCATTTTAAAAACTTTTTCATCCTCATTTTCTAAAGATATTCACATTATATTTGAATAAATTTGAAATAAATTAAAAAAAAAAAATCCTCTACAAGCTCTGTTGTAGCCAATAATAAATTAAAGGCTGTAGTATGCACTGCGACAGAGCTCAAACTTATCCATTAACCTTCAAGAGGACTAGATTAAAAGAACCATAATGAGCAGATATTTCAAGTACAAATGATAGCAGAAGTCTCGGGCTATATAATTACAATAGCAATTGCTTCTCTCCACAAAACACCAATGAAAAGATGGAAAAAAGTCACAGAAGAAACCTGAAGTGCTAACCCAAAGCAGATTGAAATAGTATTTCTCTTAAAAAAAAAAAAAATTCCAGGCATATTTGATTACCGGTTCAGTTCCGTGAACTACAGAAACTATTTTCCGAAACACAATTCCTGATCTAAATTCCACACAGGATCATTCCCAAATGACACAAGATCATTTAAGTGTTCTCTCTGGCAAATATTTCCACGGTTCCTGCCTCTTGAGCTCACAGATGGATGATGACTTCAGGCCCAGACGATATCGCGAGCTTATATCTCAAAGAGCCAGGAATCTGGAGTGACAGGGCAATTGTATCGGCGGAAAATCGCCGGTCAGAAGCGCTCTCACTAAATCATGCAAATGACTGCTGGGTGATTGATGACGAGAGGCTCTGTGCCCTTTGGAGTCAATAGCTGCCACACCTGGAGAAAACAGTCAAACTCGCGCTCACATCTGCTGCGCCGAGGGAGCGAAGGGGGGCGAGAGAGAGAGAGAGAGAGAGAGAGAGAGAGAGAGAAAATCCAGAAAAACAGAGTCAAACCTCGCTGCACCTGGAATATTCATCGGACAGAGGGATAAGAGCTGCATGACTTCCTTTCGTCTCCTGAACCATTTCATACCCCCCAAACCAAGCAGAGGAGGGGCAGTGGGGCTTTTGAGAAGTCTTCTCATGCGGCCCAGAGGGCAGCGAAACGGCTCTGTCCGGATAATCCCGACAGGCTCAATCTGACTGCGTCCACAACTAAGGTGAAAACGATTAAGTAGCAATCGTTTCGCACATTCCTCATCTTCGTCGCTGGACCAGATTCAATGCATGACTGAGCATAAGTGTGTTCTCTTAATTTTTTGTCATCAGAAACGCCATCCTTTTCAAGTCAGTAGTGGCTTTTCTGGCACTTGTGAAACTTCGTGCTTCAAGTAGAATCGTCCAGCCCCATGCAACGCATTTCTTACAGCATGAAAAACACGTCTGATTTGTCATGGATGACTGGCCACTCACACCAGCTCAAACAACCTCTTGTAGAAGCCACAAAAACACTGGCTTTAAAGGAAAAAGACGCATCACGCCCCAAAGCTTCGAGTTAAGTAAGGACAGCTTAATGAAATCACATGAAACAGAGCCTTCATGTAAACAACCACAGTGAAAAAACTAGAAAATTTGTGTCCTCGGACACAGCTGCCCCCGACACTGAGAGTTTTTGAAGCACCTAAAATTGTGAAATTATCTAATTTTGTCAAACAAAATATGAGATGCACACCTTCGATCCATGTAGAAAGCATTTAACAAAGCTTGTTGTATTCTGTTCTGCAGTTTTTGAGGAGAAGCAGATAGACAACATCCCATGCGTACGGACAGACAAGGGTAACATATATGCCTAAGTTGCTCATAAAGTTGGAATAAAATATTTTTTTACCTCTTTTCATGAAATGATTGTGACAATGTGATTTATTCTAGAGAAATAAATAGATAGAGAAAGTGTCTGAATACAAAAGTATTCCAACTTTGTGGGCAACAGTGTATTTTGCCAAAAGAATTATGGGAAAATATATTTTTTCAAAAGTTGCTCAGAGATTCATTCCATGTAATTCTATAGATTCTCAAAAACAGGAAACAAAGGAACTGTCTGAAACTATATCGTCATGAGAGCTCAGCCACGTTAGCACAGTACTGTTTCGCATAACTTGCTCGAGAGCATGAGCGCTACACTCAAAAGTTCAATCATCAGTCTTCTTCCCGAGAGGGGTCAAACTCTGAGATATCAAAGCATGGGGAGTCATAAATCTACGAGCCCCCCCTCTCCTCTGTCGGGTGGAGTCCGGTGTCAGAAGTCAAACTCGTTCAGGCAGCAGCGTGAATCACTAGACGCGGGACTAATAAAGTCCTCATTTTGACCCTCTTCTTCCTCAGAATCTCCAATGAACAGAGATTTTTCTTTTGTAGGTCATTTTTTTTAGCAATTACAAAAAGATTAGCAGATGGAGTAATGATTCTGAACGGCTGTGGATCTGAAATAGTTATTGCTTCAAATGTGTGGTCATCTGGCAGTCAATCAGATAAAAAGATCAAAATACCCTTTCAACTGGTGTTATAAAGGGCCATCCTCCCACAAGGAAATGATTTATTTTCAGTGGACAAGACAAAAAAAAAGAAAGAAGAAGAAAACCATTCATCCATCGCAGCATCTTATGACCCGTCTTATGACCACAACGATCTCACATCTGAGTGGTCAAACATTCCGAGGGCACTTACAGTGCACGAGACAAAACCTGAAAAATTAATGGAAATTTTGGCGGAGAACAAGGACACAGACGGTTCACAGAAAAGCAAACCCCATCTTACATGTCCCTCAGACAGGATTAGCGCTCTCTGTATTAGATTCAGGTTTTTAGCATGGCCCGCTGCTGACACCCGAGTCCCATAAGCTACCCAAAGAATGCCTGCTTTCAATGGAGCCATTTTATCAGCACTAAGCCATTTTATGCACTACTGAGTTAACTTAAGGCAATTCTTACCAGCTTCTTACAAGCGTTTATCTTTGGAATTAGGTCTATCTACAATCAGTTCCAACACTAGACTTGCAGCACAGTTTGGATCAACATTTGGACATTGACAAAAAAAGGCCCGACTTCCTTCACTCTTCACAAGAATTGGCCATCAATACAAACAAACTTAAAGGTACCCGAAGCAATTTCTGACCACTAGATGGTCTCAAAAGCCCCACCACAGTTTGCAAACAAACAAAAAAGAAACAGAATTCATGGTTCCATCAATTATGGCAAGTTACCGAGGTCCTGAATCAGCAAAGCAGACCCAGACCATGATACTACCACCACCATGTTTGACTACTGGTATGATATTCTTATTGTGGAATGCTGTGTTAGCTTTAAGTCAGATATTGCGGGAACCATGTCTTGTTCCTTTTTTAACTCATCAGTCCACAGAATATCATGCCAAAAGTCTGTGGGGTCATCAAGATGCTTTTTTTTTTGGCAAATGTGAGATGAGCCTTTGTGTCCTTTTTGGTCAGCAGTGGGTTTTTTTTTTTTACGCTGCTCTCCCATTGATGCCATGATTTTTGCCCTGCCTGTTTCTTACTGTGGAGTCGTAAGCACTGACCTTATCTAAGGCAAGTGAGGCCAACCGACTTGTACATATTATTCTGTGTTTGTTTGGTGACCTCTTGGATTAGTCATCACTATGCTCTTGGAGGAATTTTAGCCGGCCAGCCACTCCCAGAAATGTTCACCACTGTCCCAAATTTTACCCACTAGTAGATGAAGGCTCTCACCATGGTGCACTAGAGCCTCAGAGCCTTAGAAATGGCTTTGTAACCCATTCTTGACTGATGGATGTCAATGACTTTGTTACTCATTTGCTTTTCAATTTCTTTAAATTTCAGCATCTTGTGTTTTTTTTTTTTTTTTTTTGCCGACTTCATATTGTCAGACAGGCTCTATTTCAGTAATGGTTAAATTCAACAACGCTGGCAGTAATGAAGCAAAGATATGTCAAATTAAATTGAACCCAATCATCAATTAAATTTGCTTAATTGGTTGATTTACCAACGAAGAGGGAAATTACTTTTTCACATCGGACAAGGTAGGGTAGGATGGCTTTTTTCCTTCAATAGATGAAGTATCATTTAAAAACTGCATTTTGTGTGTACTTAGGTTATCTTTGTCTAATATAAAAGTAAGTTTGATGATCTGAAACATTTAAGTGTGACAATAACATGCAAAAATAAAAGAAATTGGAAAGGGGGTGAATACTTTTCCACCGCACTGCAGTTGTTCATTGCACCATAAGGTCGTATTTCTTCTGCCACAGTTTGTTGTTCCATTTTTCTATAAATATAATACATTTTCATACAGCGTAGAATTCGCATCACCTCAGAAACCACGCTGTCAGCCCAATTATCAGAATCGCCCAAGAGGAAGCCTTCTTCTTCATCCAAGAAGGGAGATTCCAAGACTTGCGAGCCGCAGTCAAATGTTTGAAGCTTGTTTGCCTTTGAATCCGTCATTTATTCAGCAGAAGTGCCAAACCAAAACAGCAACACTGTCACTGAAAGATATCTAGCATTAGAGGTGCAAGGACAGGAGTACAGGCACACCACAATCTGAGGAAAGCAGATGGCCAGTAAATCCTCAATATAAAGGCTTTGATGGTAGGGGAGGGACATAAAGTATGATCCAAAAATATTGGGACTGTGACACCAATTTCTGGATTTGCCAAAACATTCCAGTGCATTGGAGTCTTTACTTTTTTTTTTTGCTTAAATGCAGTATGAGGTCCCTGTAGAGGCAGTCAGCTTTAATTTGCAGGCATTTACTGCATACACATTTTAAACTTTGTTAATAGCCAACATAAATACGGACTGCATGGTAGAAAAATACAGCTTTTCCAACTTCACCAGTACCTACGTCTTGAAATTAACCCTTAGAGCGCTAAATGGAACTACTGCTACTCAAAGATGTAAGATATCAAAATCAAAGCTGTTGAAAACCTATCATGTGGCGACCTTTTTAAAAGAGCTCCCGCAGGGAAGCTCTTTTAAACCAGTTGCCTCATGATAGGTTTTCCACAGCATAAGATAATTAAATTCTCTCTATATTTTTTTTTTATTTAGTTCAGCGCTCTAAGGGTTAACAAAAATAAATTCAGTAATGGAATTTAATGCTATTAATAACGGATGGATTCCAAGCAGCTTACCTGCCATCAACAAGGAGAGACCTTTTTTTTTTTTTTTTTCAAAAAAACTGAATAGAATAAAAAATTTCACTATCAATGCCGATCATGTCTGAACCTACAGCAAGCCCATTTGCTTGTTTGCAAGTTAGGGGAGGGGAAAAAACCTCCAATATCTCACTTTTCTTACGATTAAATAATTATCATTTTCAGCCTTATTTGATTGTATAATTATAGCTGTGTGATTATTAGCGGCACTATGGAATGTAAACAGCTCTCTAGCCTTAAAGAACTGATTCCTGCTGGCGACGCCTAAGTTTACGTGGTAGTGTGCAGTTTTTCAGTCTTCATGAAATAAAATCTTGCCTGAAAGATGTTGCATAAGAATTTTCCAGTATCTTCTAACAAAGTTTAACAGCTACAGATTAAGAGTGCGGTCTCAACGTGAAACCCAGGTCAATTACTGTCAGTCTTTCACCTTTGCACTAAAATTCAAATACAAAAGCAGCATTAAAGTCTCACACACTGATAAATGCATTTGAAATGATTAGGCATGCCAGGACTGAAATTTTGAAAGAAATAAAAAAATGAAATCAAAAACTAATCTCATATTCTGCACGCCTGCAGTCTCGCATGCAGAGCGCATCTCTACACGCTTGATTGGAATCTCCATTACCCCAGATAATTTGCCGTAATTACAGTGAGACACGATTAACGTAATTACGATGCACACCTAGACCCACAGGAGGAAGCAGGAGAGGCGAGTGGCTGTACCCCAGAATGAGTGCTCCAGCAGGACTGCCTTACAGAGGGAATCTGGAGCAGACTCTCCGCACAGCCAGCTCCTGCAGCAGGGCCGGCCAGCCAGCATGTGGAAGTACTTAAACTCCGCTACACTGCACCCATGTCAGACAGGGAAATCTACCCTCCAGCGCTCCCATAAAAATCTCTCTCCCCCACCTCAGACATACACACACACACACACACGCACACACAGACACGCGCACTTTCCCCCTTATCGTAATTCTATTCACTGCTGTCTTATTGGCATAGCAAATCCAAACAATTGCAATGCCAAAGCGTGCCTTCGAATAATTTACGAGAACAGTAGCGAATTATTGTAATGCTATGTGCTTTCTGGCTAATAAATGCACAGACCAAAACACTGCAGGAATCTCAATCTCTCAGTTCTTTACTCTCTGTCTCCCCTTTATCCCTCCATCTTCTTCCACCTACCCTCTTCTCCTTTTTCTGACTTTCACTCTTCCCCTCAGTCTTTCCGTCTCTCTCTCTCTCGCTTTCTCTCTCTGTAAATATTCATTAGGGCCAGATAATCTCAGCCCAGCTCAGGGCTGTGTGAATAACATGGAGCCACAGAGTTCAGAGTTCTCGCTCTTGAGGTTCACGAGCGACCATCGATGTCGCAGTCGCCTGCAGCGATGCTGCAGCTGCACTCGGTTTACATATAATTTTGCACTCAAATGCACGTGAATGTGACACTGGCCAAGCGTGCCAGGCCCAGTCATTACGAAATACCGAAAGCGCTCAAAAGAGCATGCTAATTACTGATGCTCATTTCCAGGTTTTTTGAAAAGCTATTCTGAGGGCAAATCCACATTTAAGCTGCAAATACAAGGGCTCATTGGTACAATAACAGAAAACGCTTTGCACTTCCCCAGACCTAGTTACCCCATGTCTGCTCTAGAAACCGTACCAACCAGCCCTCTTCCATCACCTTTAAAACCACTGGCTCCCCAGCATTCATTAATGAGAGCTCGGTTCCAGGAGTCTGATTGGCTGTACCCTCTTCCTGTAATTACAGGAAGGGAAACTAGGCTAAAGGGTCACCTAATTGCCTTGAATCCTGCCTGGTGTGCCGGGTAGTCTGGGAGATGTGATCCTCAGACTACCAAACATGACCTTGGGCAGGCGGAGATCAGGAGAGAAAGGGTGCAGGGGAGAGAAAATCAAAGTCATGGCATGCATTTTTATCAACCCTGAACTCAACCTCCGAGATAAAAGAAATTAGCTAATCAGTAAATCCAGGTGACTGGGATAAAATATTGGGAAGACTACTACATTCTGAAACAAGATTTTCCACATCTGGATGGTACCATGAGTTTTTTGCCATCAATTCACACAAGTCCTAACTATATCAAACTGGTGGTGGAGAAGGAACGGATATGAATTAATTTTCTTCGCCTTCCTCTCAGCTGGCGAATCAGAGAAACTCCAAAAAAGACCGCAGTTTGTGGTCACTTTTGGGACCATCATCACCCGCTTGTAAAAAGCTGAAATATCTTTCTTTCTTTTCCCCGAGCCAGGTGGCTCATCAGGCCGGTGCTTAACTCCAGTTTCTGTAGCATGAAGCGACTAGGAGTACTGCTACTCCCCCTGGACGGGATGCTAGTCCACCGCAGGTTTCCCCAACCATTTGCTGGAACCCAACTGTGCACCTGGGTGGAGTGGGGTACTGTGGGAGTGAAGTGTTTTTACCCAAGAACACACCACGAAAGCCATGGCAAGGTCTTGAACTCAAGACATTTCAATTCCAAGTCGAGCACATTTAACCACTGCACCACCGCGTCCCCCAAAAAGCTGAAATATGCATCGCCAAAAATAGTATCTCTCTTGATTATTTGCCTCACTGAATTTTGGATCCTCTTCTCAGAACAATCAGAGAAACGGAGCAGCTCAATGCCTGAGACTTATACGAAGGTCTCATTCAATGTTCAAGCCTCTTAATCAACTTAACATCGAATTTTCTACTCTCGCCAGTAAAAAACATTAGCTAGTTTCAAGGTAATTTCTCAATGGGGTACTAGTAAAACGAGTAAAACAGCCTCATCTCAGTGGCAGCATTATGGGATAATTCAGAAGCAAAACGTAATAGCCATGACAGTTGACATGAAAACCCAGGGAAGAAAAAAAATGCTGGCCTAGACTGATTTATAATTTGCTTTTCCAGTGTCTGTGAATCCAAATGTCCCAGTGTTCTTCCCATAGAGAGCGGGGTCTGGGGAACTCTGTCAGCCAGTATCTCCTGGAGGTTGTTTTTCCAGATGGAGAGGAGACAGTTGGTGTCCTCTCCACCTCTGCATTCCACCGCCTTCCTGCCCTCGGTCCCCCACCCCCATTCGTGCGGATTTAGCGGGGGTCACCGAAGCGGCGACTGGAGATTCTATACGGGTGTTATCCGCTCCGGCGAAATCGGGTGCACCGCGTTGCGAATGAACCTCCGCCCAACTTCTCCCTTTACACGCCGGCGGAATCGCTCTTCGAATCTGACCGCTGACCCCACGACCTCCCCCATGCCAACCGTGACTAACGTTAGGGGGAACCGGTTTCGTGTTTTGTGTTACAATGGCGATCGAGGAAAGCTCCAGACACGCAGGGCGGACAACAAAACAGATTATCGAGAAAGGCCATTCAAGTCCGACAAAGCTCTCATTTTCCCATAACTACATTATTAATAATAACTTTATTAATAATAGCTTAATTTTATGACACCTTTCAAGCATAAAGCACAGTATGTGTTTTACAGCAATAAAACACCATAGCTATCAAAGGGAGGAATTACAGCCACAAATTACAATTGGCCAGAGAGCTGTAAATCATCTCAACATTTAAAACTGGTAATTACCAGAGCAAATTGTGGATAATTTGTGGTTTTTAAAGACTGGCCATCTGGGCCCGTTTTTAGGGTCTGTTTTCCCCTGAATACACTGAGAAACAAAGGTAAACAGAAGATATATTTTTGTTTTGGAGACTTTTCCAAAATGAATCCTGAAAGGTGCAATAATGTCCTACGGGAAAATAGGGTGCATCTGCTGTGATATGCATTATTCACTTACAGGCTCTTTTTCATCCTACTTTCATAAAGATTGTGAACTACCTGGTGGGATTGAGTTTTTTAGGTTGCCATGTCATGGGATTGAAGAATGCTTAACCCCTTAAACTCGGACATTTCACGAAGGTTTTCCCTTAAGTAGGTTCAAAGTCTTAAAAAGCACTTTTTCCATATTGCAATGTCACCCAATATACAACTGGCTGCAGCACTTCACTGATGCTACATCACACTGGGACTGAGAGAAATATCCAAACTCAGGATGCCATGTTTTTTGGTTTTTTTTTTTTTTTTTTTCTGGCCTGCCATTACATCAAATGGAAAATATCTAGATCATGAACATCATTTTACGTACATTTCCCTGCAATTCAGCGGGACATATTTGGAATTGTCGAAAACCTTGGGATTGCCTCTAGAATTTAAAATAGCCACACAGGTTTGAATACAGCGCCAGCATTTGGCTGACCCATACCTAGATCTGTAGGATTTATGGGGTTAAGTGAGAAGCGCTGATGGCACAGGGGTTATCCACTGTCTTTTTACGGCGCACTACCATGTTTCTGATGGTAATGCGGTCACGCGTACGTGACTTTCCCGTTTCCCCTGAAGCCACAGAGCTTTGGAGAGCCACAGGTTGCCGAAAGCACTTGATCCTCCAGTCATGAGCCATGGCACTGCTAATGCTAACTGTTAGAACTGCTAACTAACACAGTTAATGCTAATTGTTAACTGAAATCTCAGAGAATGAGGCATAGTTGACTGTAGTATCATAGGAATGAGGCTCAGTCACTTCATGATAGCATATCAGCTGCTGTTTTGAATCAGTTACCTGTAATTTGGCCTTTAACATTGAAACTGCACAGTCCACCTAGTGTGGCTGCGGGGGACAGGATCAGTCACACCGCTACACAGTGACATGCCGAAGCTGAAAGGATCATTCAATAGCTCCTCCTGTTCAGAGATATTCAACCAATCATGGTTGATGCTACTGCGAAATCTCCAGCACAGATGCATTCAAAACGAGCAACAATGTGGTCAGGGCAGCCAAAATTTCACTCAGCTCCATCAGTAGTACAGAATTCCTGAAAACTGGGTTCAAGCTACCGAAAGGATCTGCTGGGACTGAGTGCGTTAAAACTTTCGAACTCAACATAAAGCAAAACATTACCAAATCCTGAAAAATCTTTCTTAACACACTTTAATCTCAAACATATCTTGACAGTTAGCACAAAATCTCAATCCACACGTGCAGAAATGCCCTCACAGGCTCAAAAAAATACACACCCACATTGACATCCTCCTCACATTATGTGCATGCAAACAAACAAACACACACACGTGTGCACACACATATATGCACACGCACGCGCAAACACACACACACATACAAACACACTCACACGTGCAGAAATACACACCCACATTAACATCCTCCTCACATTATGTGCATGCAAACAAACACGCACACACACAGACACAAGCATGCGCACACACAAATGCGCACACGCACGCGCAAACACACACACACACACGTGCAGAAATACAAACCTACATAAAAATCCTCCTCACATTATGTGTGCGCAAACAAACACACACACACACACACACACACACACACACGTGCGCAGAAATCCGCTTCTTCACTTAGCAGCACGCATTTGCTGACCCTCTTCCTGCAGAGTCCCGGAGAGATAGCGGATAGAGTGCACAGCGGTGAGTGAGGGGGTGGGGGAGAGGAAACAGTTAGATGCGTCGCGCCGTGTGCTCGAACGCTGCGAGACATGTGCTCATCATAATCCGCACCGACACACAGCTGGGCCTGGTTATCAGCTCGGGGGGGGGTGCATGGGACGGGAGGCAGTCCGAGTTCTGGTCTTGGTTCTGGTCCGAGACGTCACAGCATCAAAAAACCAAACTAACTCCCACACACCAGACTTACACCTTCAGTACACAGAATTACCACGAGTGCAGTTCATTATACCGCACCACACACAGCAGGCCATTTTACACCCGCTATAAAACACCAGTACTACACTGCAAAAATGTGAACAACAGAAAATGGTCTTAAATGTTTAAATCTTGTAATGAGACTTAAAATATATCCTTCTGATAAAGTTTACAATATCTTGTTTTTAAGTTACTGCTTGTATGGTGTTTTAGCATTGAAATGAAAAATTAAATTTCTTTCTCCACTGAAGCAAGTGATAAGATACCGCTCACTCGGTGACAGATATGTTCTTGCCCCATCAGCAAATCTTGAAATCAGCTAAACTGTCACCTAATTGGCAGTGTTTTTTTTTATTATTTAGAAAAAAATAACGAGACATCAAATAGAGGACTGAAATACTTTCATTTTTTATTTTAGCAGCCTTGAGTTTTAGATAGCCATACAAGATGGTTTGTGCAGTATAGGGCATTGGTGGGTTATGAGAAAAGCAGCAGAGGCAAATCACCCCTGATCACTCTGACAGAGCAGCTACACATGAAAACTGATCCCGCCAGCCCTATCGCAATCACGGGGCTTTACTCTCCAGATACATCAGGTTTCCTTACACACTCCACACTCCCAACAGATGCGGTGAAACCACTCATTTAGACATGTTGGTGGTTCACGCCCCAGTCTGGTCAGAATGCAGTCAGTGCAACTGTTGGGCCCTTGAGAGCGAGGTCTTAGCGCGCACCCTCCACCCCCCAAATATGGGAGAGAGTTGGCCCTACTTAGTCTTATCAACTGCAATGACTTCGGACAGAAACCTCTGCTCAATAACAAACTTTACAGCTGCTACTACCGTAACAAGCCACAGTTATGTTCAGTCGTTCATTTAGCCATTTAGCTTTTAAAGGAGCCAGTGAGCTTTCAGTAGTGTTAGTCTATAAGATGGCCAATCAACACCAGCTTACAATACTTCAACAAAGAATCTGCTGCAGACATTAAAGATGGAAATTAAACTATTTTATGCTTCTAAAGTGATTATATATCTTGAAAATATGAACTAAAGAACAAAATAGCAGTAAAAATGATGATCTCGGACCCGAGATGCTACATTCACTCATAACCCTCATGATTGTTGCTAGACTGTGGTTGTTCCGTTCAGTCAATAACAAAACAATACCCAGAGACCACCTTGCTGTGGGATCACAGCAGCAGCTATTACCACCCCTCTACTTCTGGTACCCTGACACAGAGCACATCCAACTTTGAACTTGGTCTTCATTTTGGTCTCAACTACACAAGTTTTGTAGCTGCATCTTGACCGGTCGTGTCGCAATCGCAGTGACAAAATCTGTCCACAGAAATACATATAAACGCCTGGCAAAGTGCTCAAAACTGCTTCTGAGGTAGTTTTCGCAACAATACATGTCCCCAGGATTGCATTTTGCCATGATGAGACAAACTGACAGACCATAAGACACACACACACACACACACACAGACTCAAAAGGTGACAACAAAACCTATTAATGTTAGTATAACATGCTTTGACAGTGACCAAACATTTTTTTGATATTCACAAACTCACAGTTATGGCAAAAGGAGGGAGCTTTCCATAAGCTTATTAGTTTGTGTTAGTTACGGCTGCGAGGGCTTCTCAAATGCAGGAAAGAAGAGATCAGTAAGCTTTGGGAACTGTCTTCTTGACTAAACTTTTCAGGGCTTTTCTAAGAAAACATTTACAGCCAACGATCTTGGACTTGCCAATTAAAAACAGGCAAACAACAAAAATTTTTTTTAGAATCCCTACAGGCACCCGCAAGCTAAACTGGTGTCTGAAGTGAAAAGATGTTGACTGGATGATGGTTCTGTATTTTGTCAAATATAGTCAGTTTTGAAAAAAAAGTATTAATTCAAGAAAATAATGATCACTTTCAGTAATTTAATCATTCTTTGTTTTATTTCATTAATTAGAATGAAAATTTTTAGAATTTGTCTACAAATTAACCCCATAAAACCTACCATGTACGAGTCCGTCAAATGCAGCCACTGTTTTCAAACCTGCGGAACTTCAGGTCTACTTTAAATTCTAATGGATATCCCAAGGTTTCCAGTGACCCAAAAAGTGTCCAAAAGTCGATATTTTTGACCGAATACCTCGATATCAATATTGTGCCAATATTGTAGAGAGGACTGTTGGTGCTTTCGCAAAATATCTACTCAATGTGATTTTTTTCTGAACAGATAACAGCGATGCGGATATGATGCCCAATCAGTTACAGGCAACAGCAACAAGTCTAATTAATGCAGTCTATAAAACCAGAAAAGACAACACTTGTGTCATATCACAATATTACGATACCCAAAGTCCCTGATAATAGCTTACCTTATATCATTATATTGATATATTGCCAAGCCCTACAGTATGTGCAGTTACTTCCTACTAGCGAGGTCTCCCTCATGTAGACCAGAAGCACATAGGTGCAGCCCACAGCCCCAGTAACATTTTGCAAAGCTAGAAAATTGAAGTAAAAGGGACT
Organism: Gymnothorax javanicus; assembly: GCA_029692085.1. NCBI lineage: Eukaryota > Metazoa > Chordata > Actinopteri > Anguilliformes > Muraenidae > Gymnothorax > Gymnothorax javanicus. The sequence goes on from CM056194.1 coordinate 11,225,630, forward strand.
GCCCTCCAATTTTCCCCTACGACATTAATTTCATACAGTCAATTCTAAAACTTAACTCATTCCTTAATGATTAATCTTCAATTTGTACAAATTCCTTTGTGGCCAGGGTAGATGATGAACACACTGAGCGGCCTTTTAAAGACACGCATACCTCTCTTACAGGTGTACGTTTTACAAAAGCTTAGTTGCCAACGGTGTTAGGAGCTTACATACCTTTCTCTACACGGCTCTGGTTCAAACGATGCAGATTGCTAACATAGCCAGCAACTATGCTTTTGGGAAACACACCCCAGAGCAGCAAAATGATGCTTTGCCAATAATCTTTGCGTCTCCAATTATGTACAGAAATGTGCCACTGGCAAAAAAAAAAAAAAAAAAAAGAAGAAGGCTATACAGGGCAATGTAAACAGTTGCTTTATTGCAGTGTTGGGTATTAACAATGTGTGTGGTCAGAGCAATCAACAAATATATGCAATATCTTCACTCGATAACCTGTACCACTCATACAGTGAGCGGTCAGAGTAAGTCAAAGGGCCTGACCTGTCCCTGAAAGTTGGTTCTCTTTGAAACGCCCCGCAAACTTTGCCAGCTACCTTATTTAAAACCTCAGCAATGAAAGGACAAGCCAAGACAGACAGTAAACAACACAAAGGATGAGGCCATTATTTACTCGCCCACACTTAATTCATAACATCACCCACCAAACACATCTAAGTTCACTTTTTTGACATTGTTTTAGTCTACTGACCAATACCTTTAGCAAAACATTTAAACATGGTTTCCTATTGAGAAAATAGAGGATATAGGCATAAGAATTTAGCTACTATGTTTCTGGACACTATATTTATTTTCAATTGTATGGTAGTTATGCAATTGTTGTCAATAATTGGGTAATTTAGACTGATACTCATTTTATGTAGCATAAGCCAAAATGTTTGATATTAGATACCAAAAAATTAAACACGTATACAGGTCTACATCTTATCATTCATCATTTTATAATTTTTAATTTAAGTTGATTATATACAGTGTTGTGAAAAATTGTTTGTCCCTGTCCCGATTTCTTCCATTTTTGCATATTTGGCACAGTTAAATGTTGTAGATCTATCCCTACCTGGCCCTATGTGAAAAAGTGGTTGCCCCCTTTGGTAATCAATCAAACGATTAAAGAGATTAAAGCCATAATTGTAGTCAATTTCACACATAATGGCCTAGTCACACTTCTGACTAGAATCTGATTGAAATGCTGTGGCATGATCTTTACCAAGCAGGTCATACTCAAGAACTCCCAATGAGGCTGAATTAAAACAATTCTGCTAAGAAGAGTGGGCCAAAATTCCTCCGTAACAATGTAAAGGAGTCAATGCCAGTTATCACAATCGTTTGTTTGCAACTGTTGCGGCCAGGGGTAGCACACCCAGATATTAGGTTTGGAGAGAATTTTTTTTTTTTTTCCCCCACAAGCGTGATGTAGGTTTTAAATAACTCATTGCCTTCAATAAATGAAATGATCATTCAAAAGCTGCATTTTGTGTTTACTCACATTGTTTTTTGTTCAATATTTAAATTAGTTGGATGATTTGAAACATTTAACCCCTTCTCACTCCGGTAACATTTGCCGAAAATGCCTATCCAAGGTGTACCCAAAGTAAATTGAAAGCTGTTCTTGTTTTTAACTTCCCTGACGTCCCGTGGACGGGCCATCGGAGTGACAAGGGGTGAAATATGACAAATATACAAAAATAAAAGAAATCAGGAAGGGGGCAAATACTTTTTTTCTGCACTGTATAAACCTCAGTTTTTTGACTGATAGTGGTTGATAAAGTCAAACGGTAGCACACGAGAGAGTCTGGGGTTAAATCATTGCTTTTCTCTAGGATTGGTGAAACAGGAACTTTGGTTAAATAACTCCTCAGGGTTAGCCTGGCTGTGAGCCCCAGACCAGGTTAGTTTCCAAGCAGAAGTTGCTAGCAGAGCTGCGGTATCAGAATCCAATTTTATAACAGTATTTTTGAAGCGATTGTCTCCATTTAAATGAATGTGAACTTCACTTAACAGTGACCACAGTAATGATCAACTGTCTGGCTAATGCTGACTGCAGCCAAAAGAAAACTGCCTGGGTGAGACTCAACCTCGTGCTTCACCAGACAGCCGCCAGACCAACAATTAAACAAACTGAAGTAACCTGCATGTACACACTGTGGTCTGTAGAATTTGGATGGTGACACTGTTTAAAAAAAGAGTTTCATTTCCAACAAAGTTTGGAGTTTGGAAAATATGGGAGTAAATACCACAGCCCATTGGGACAATTCAACCACATCCGAACTCAACCGCACAGCCATCCTTTTCAAATCCGAGGCCCAAAAACTAAAAGTATGTCACTGACCAGCATGCATAGGTTACAGTGAATGTTTGTCAGCAAACTGCAGATATGAATGCTTCCACACCCTGTATCCTGCCAGGTCACAACACCAGAGTCACTAATATTGCATCAGTGACACTGATTAATACAGTGCAAACTTAGGCATGATTTATTGAATAATTTAATACGAGTTGAAAAAAATGGCGAATAATTGATCTGAGAGTTTTGTCAAAACTTAAGTTTATATTTACTCGAGTAAATAAAGTTCAAAAGGCAGCATCGAAGGGAAGAAAGCCAATGCACTCCGTATCCAAGTAATCAAAAGTACATACGAAGTCTTCAAAAAGGCTAAAACAAGGAAACAAAAGACCATTACAAATAGACACTTGAGCTCCGTACGAAATGTACACTCACTCACTATATAGGGCATTAGTGAATGTTTTATGTTGAAAACAACACAGATTGAGTGAGTGAGTGAGCGAGTGGACAATTGTACATTTCGTACGCAGCCTAGGTCTTCATCGGGGGCATAAGGATATTGCAAAAATGTAAAGAAACATTTTTACGACCCAGATATTGGGCATAGCAAGAAAAAAACTGCACCAAACAAACTGAAGTTACTCGCATCGTAATGGCATGTTTGTATGATTTGCGGTTCTTATACTGTCTCATGATATTTTCATTTCGTGAATAATCGAACTTTTACCAGACTTAAGCTTCTTAGTTCCATCAGCATCACTATATGGCAAAGCAAGATTGCATTTCAACAGTTATCATCCTCTACAACTAATTAAAGAAACAATGCTCTGGATGGAGCAGCGTTCTGGCACAGAAACATAATTTCTCGAGGCAGTTTATAGATCCCCTTTAAAATCCTTGGAGCTTTACTGCGTGTACATGACAGGTAATGTTTTGACAGCTCCAGCGTTTGTTTTGACAATACTCCGGCCATAGAGCCGACCGGTAGAAACACAAGGGCGTATGATCAAAGAGCATCGAGACGTATTGAACGTGAAACTGGACCCCGTACCCCAGAGGTAACCAACCCTATTCCCGGATATTTAATCCTGTAGATTCTCACACCAATTTTAACAAAACACCCCCGCTCAGAAAGTAAATATTTTGTTGCGCTATTAATTAGTTGAGTCAAGCATGCCATTTGAGTTTAAACGAGAACAGCATGCAACATTGTGGCTCTCCAGAAGCGAGGTTTGCCACCACTGCAGCAACAAATCCAAGACGGAACATGCAATCACATTTCAATAAGCGCATAATCGCTGAGTTAAACACATGTTCATCCAAATCCATGAGGCTAGAAGTATACTAATAATCCAATCCCCTTTTCGTTAATTTTCTCAGATACAATGCATTTTCACAAAGTCGTCAATAAAATAACTTCACCGCTGTACTCTCTACTACTAACTCGGGAAAATGCGTAATTACGGAACATTTGTAATTTGATGAGTTTTTCTTTCACGAAAAGTCCACTTAATCAACGGTTGATAAATTAATTTCTTCGCCTTCTGTCTTTGAATGATTCATTAGCGAAAGTTATCCTTCGGAATGAGAAGAAAACGCGGAATTACTGCACATCAGCAATTTGATATGAAGGCATAACGTAGCCAACTTAATTTACGCGCCGTTAAAATTGGATTCCAACAAGGTGAAGTACGATATTCAATGCAGAAAACCCAGACGAAGTTCAGACTGGCTGGGCACAGTGTACGAAGTAAGCGTAAAGATACCCAGATCTTGAAATTAATGGCACATTTTAAAAACGCTGCTATGATCTAAAATGACAGGAGAAGATGGGAGATGGGATGTAGACAGATTGTTGGCATTTCGCTGTATCGGCAATTTGCCGTCAGTATAGCCACGGGGCTCCATCAGAATCAAAACCTTAAGCAAAGAGGCAGAAACCACGCGTAATCCTTTCACACATAGCCCACTTCAAAAAAAACAATTCACGTGTGAGGAGTTGATAAACTCACCTTTGGTCTTTGGATGATTCAGTAGCAAAACTTATGCTTCGGAATTCGTCCACGGATGTTGGCTCCGTAAATGCCGCTTGTTTTAAATTGATCTCTCGCCGCGCAGGGTAGTCCTTCGTCTGACTTTTCCCCAAGTCAACAACCTCCTTGTCTCATTCCGACTGCTTCGTTCTGGCCGCTCGCTCCTTCGCACTACAGCGCCTACCAGCGACGTCTTGGATATGCGCATACGTTGCCACGAACTTGCGATGGGACACTCGAGTCATCCGCTATTCCAAAATGCATTTTGACTATTTGAATTCATGTGGGGTGGAACCCCTTTGGAATGAAATGAACTACGTGAGACCAATTTTTTAACTGCATTGCCTTGAAGTCCACAGTGCCCAGTGTATTGTGTGATGCGATTATGAGCGGATAAGCTGCAGTTCCAGCAACATTTTATGACATACCTGACTGTAATAAGCTATTTCTTATTTTTAGGCCCTGATACAATGTAGGCCAGCCAAAAAATCATACCGTTCTCATTTAACATGTTTTATTTCGTAAATTCATTTTAAATGTTATTTTTCTAAACAATTTTTCTAAACAAACCAGATTTGAAATTGGCCAAGTAGCGAAAGGAGAGTGCTTCTCATAGAGCACACATTATAGGCCTACACAAAAAAAAAGCCTTTGAAGTGTTACACCGCATAAGTGCAATGAACGTTCAAATTTAAGACTCCGTACAGACGTAATCACAATTGGTCAAGTAGCGCAGTTCTAAAACACAACCTTGGAACACGAGTTGTGGATACAGAAGAAACACTTATCGTTAATTAATTAGTTGACAAATGCATTATCAAGACAACATCAAGAGATGGGCTCCACTCGAGTAAAGCACCAGGAGTGCCAACGTGATCCAGTTTGAAAGGCGATACCACGGCTAATCAGGACAACATGTAGCAGCGCGTTATGGCCATACTTTCCTACATATGTAAGAACCCTGAGCCCTGAACTGGCGTCTGATTACTATTCACCACACCTAACCACAGCTGGACCACTAGAACCTGCGGATGGGCAGCCGCATGAGTCAGCGAGCGCGCGGGCAACCCAGCGTACCCTCTCCGCCGCCCTCGGCAGTTTCTCGCGCTGCGCCGAACACACTCCTAGCGGGAAGAGTGGAATGTTATGCGGAGAACCTCCCTCCCCCAGGCCCCGGGGACGGTCGAGCAGCGGCTAAACCAAACCCAGTCTTCCGATCTCACTCCCAGCTGTGCTGATCGCGGCATAAATGTGCCTTTCACTGCGGCGGGACGTGAGAGAAAGTGCCCATTGTGGCGGCACTGAATGTCCCATTGAGCTGGGCAGCGAAGGGTCGCAACCCCCAGCGCCTGACATGCCGGTGTGGGTTTACAAGCAGCTGGGGAAGCCTGCGCTCACCTGTGGGCCAGGAGGAAGCAGGTTCTGAGCAGTAGAGAGGCTTATACACACAGGCCGAGACACAGAGATGCAGTCATTAACAGAAAGACAGAAATACTCGCGGACACGTATCTCTCCTCATGGTGGACTTAACCGGTTTAATTACTGTGTTTACAGACATATAGAGTTGGCATGTGAGATACATGAACAATAAAAAGATGGACATAACATTGGTCATGGTATTACATGATTCCCCACAGATAGACTCATAAAAAATGCCCACCACAATGCATAAGGTGCACATTGGATGATGATAAAGGATAAGAATATGATAATGAGATTTTAAAATGAAATTGAATACTTGGGTCCACAACCTGGGAGGAAGAAAAACAGTTCTGTGTTTGAAAAAAAAAAAAAAAAAAGTCTAATGGTACTCTAGCCCAAGTTCAGCACAGAAATACACACATATGCACGCACACAAAGACACGCATGCATGCATGCACAGACACACGCGCATGCACACACACTCACGCACGCACGCACACACACCCACCCACCCACAGCATTCGCGCTAAAATAAGGTGTTCCCAAGTCCTTTTTACATATAAAATGTCCTGAATTATTCAAGGGAATACTTGCAGGTATTGATATACCTGAAGACCACAAACACTGTAGTGTCTGCGTAGACCTGTCATATTCAAAGGCCAACCCATTTTCAACACCCCTAACAGCTCAATTATCATCATATAGTAATGATGAGCATACAAAATTGTATTTACCTCAATTTTCATGCCTGTACTGGCAGAGAGATGAGGATGACTAGCCAGACAGTTTCTCTACTGGATATTCCACAATATCGATCTTTTTAGCCCCTGTTCTTTGAGCAGTACCTGTCCATTTACACATCAATAGCACAAATTATACTCCAGGGTGTCTTGTGTTGGCTTAATATTGTAATTATCCTTTGCTTTCCCAGAGAATTATCTTTTGATTAAGTTGTACAAATAAAAATTCAGATATGCCCACACTTGTTTGAGAAATAAGACATTCAAGGTCATGATCAAATCAGGGCTTAACACTCAAGACTCATTTGTTCTACATTGCAGCTGTGTAGACTAGGTTCTATAAACTGCTGTGCGAGGACCGATAACAAAACAATTTTTTAACCCTGTGACCCTCGAATCAACACTATTCAAAATACAAAGCAAAGTACCTACTAAACAATAGCACAACCAAATGATCCCACAAACCTGCTCAAAAACATTAGGCATTGCATTGACACAAACCACCCATATCAGGTCACATGGTTTGATAAGCGCTCTGGTAGCTTCGAATTAAGTACACGCTCTCTTTAGTTACTATGCTATCACATTAATTTGATAGGACAGTAACTACCTCATTGTTTTCACTGAGATGTGCAAGTATCCTCTAAAGTGTTCTTTAAAAAGAAGTTCAAACAGAAATTAAACTACAGCAATTTTTTTTTTCAAATAAGAACTGAACAGAGTCAAAAATGCAAAAAGCTTAAATACTCTGAAGCTTGATGTTGTGTCTCTGTGTTGGAAAGGGGCTGAACAGCCCACATGACTAAAACATACTACCCCAGACAAGTTTTTTTTTTCTTTTTTCCACAACGACCAGGCCAGAAAAACATGGAGAAAGGAAAAGACATGACCCAATCATCAATAAATACACCCAGATAAATACAAATCAACATTGTAACAAAAACTATGTTGAGACGGTGCAAAGAGCAAAAGATGGTGCTCTCACAGATGCGAAGGAAAAAGCAATTCCATCCATCCGTATCCAGGTATTTAAATCATAGGCTGAAAGCTCACGCATGTCAGCCAAAATTAAATCAAACACACACACACACACACACACACACACACTCTCTTTTAAGAGTGATTTAGGAATAGTAGACAGAGTTTGGAATGAAGGATTACTAGTGAGGACCTTTTTCCCCTGGGCTAGTAGGGGAAGACAGAAGATAAATTAGTAAATGGAAAAAAGTCCTGAATGATCGAACTGTGTAATATTACATACTGTTCGCCGGGTCATTTCCAGCTCCAAGTGTGGCATTTAAATAACAATAACTGTGATTTTAATCCATTCAGCCACCTATAAGATTTATGGACACACACCACAGAAAGCTTGTGTAACACATATATGATCCTTTAAAGTATGAGCTGATAATTTAGTCATTTGAATATTCAAAACTGTTCATTTCAATGCTGATATGCACTACTGTTCATTGAAAGCAAAGGAGTTCTAGAACAGAATGAAAATTTTGAAGAAACCCTCAAAACACTACTGCGCAAACATAACGGATCACCTGGATGACAGAACGTCTTTGTTTTTGTGACTAATCAAATCACCCCGTTGCGAAGCATCACATGTCCTGTGTCACCTCAAGCATTGAGTGAGGAAGTCAAAACCAACGGCTAAAATGTCAATCTACTCAGCCACCCCGAAAGGGTTTTTAAAGTGTAGTAATAGCAGAAGTGACACAGGTAAAAAATCTGCCATCACTGCTTCACAGAGGAATCAGGATAGGAACACAGCCTCAATTATTTTTGGAGGATATAAAATTCATATTTCATGATTCATGATTGGGCAATTCAACCTCCTCCCCAAGCACTCATGAATTATTCATCGATCTTCAGTCATCAATCAATCTTACAACCTAGGGGGGAAAAACAGGGGCCAGGACATTATCAGATTACAAACTAAAAAATGGTCGGATATTTCAGAAAAACACAGCTTTCAGCTGATGAATGGCTTTCATTTGTAAAGGCAACAAATACTTTTGTTGTTTTGAAATAATTATGGTTAAAAAAAAAAAACACATTTTGCTGCAAAGTATACTACTTTCATCCACATATACTGGCACATGAAGAAGCGGGTGAGGCCAAATACTTGATCAAGTGTTGTATAATTAGCGAGCCTATCAGCCAACTGTAACAGGAGCAACGTTGAGGCCAAAAGCCATAACGCTCTTCAATCTGCCCCACGAATACATTACAGCTTTAAGAAAAATTACGTGGCAGATACAGGCAATGCAAGACGCAGAAAATAAGAACATTAGCCTAATGCTCTGGAGAACAAAGGAGCACACAGCAGAGCGACAGACAGGGAAGGAGAGATGGAAAGCAAAAGAGTGAAAGAGAAATGGACTCGAGTAACGCAAAAGTGCTGGAAGGAAGAATCCATCCCGTTTTACATGACATTCTCTAATCAAACTATGATGAATGAGCGAATCAGAATGCATGGTCAAGATGCATGCGTTTTCTCAGGAAAAAAAAATCGTCAAATTTAAGAAAACGGTAACAAAAACAGTTCAATCTTACACCTTTCAAATTTTGATACCTCCAGAAGGACACATTCATATCCCGATTTATTTCAATCGCATATTTTTGGATGAAAGCAACAATCTGGGATTAAAAAAAAAAAAAATTAGGACAATGGATGTGTTGTTAAGATCTTCATAGCCAGATGCTCACATCTTCAACAGTCCATAAAATGAACTGCGCCAGAGCCCTAAAAGTTTATTAGAATTAACTGTGAACTATTGCACCAAAACTGAATAAAAGCAATGAAAAATACCCACAATTACATCTCTGAAATTCTATCTGCCATGTATTATTGGCGGTTTGTGCCGTTCAGGTAATCGCGCATGCGATTAAAATTAGTCGCGACATTCATAAATCAAACAGTGGTGCCTGTCTCACAGAGCCATCGTGACATGAGGCTCCCATTCACTTCTCCTCCTTTCATTCACTTTCAAAATTTCACTTCTCTCATCTTCCCATAGTGACAGACTGTGTCTTTTACGGGACATCACACGAAAACCTTTCCCCTTGCAAGTTCCTATTAATAACGATAACCTTGGTGGACAGAAACACGCATGGTACGACCCTATAAGACCTGAAAGATTTTGTTTTGTGATAAACTCACGAAAAAAAGAAAAATTCCATAATAAGTGCCTTAAAATAAATAAACTTGTGTTACTGAAGTGGTACCCAATAGTTGGATAAAATTTCTTGCCAGCCCAGAAATTTTCGCATAAATGATGTGCATCGTATTTACTAGAACAACGTACTTACTTTTCCCCAAGTACAGCATTATTGCACCTGCAGGGTACATTTGGAAAATGTATTCCTTAAAGAAAAAAGCTGTGCCTTCGCCATACCTTTATATCTGAGAGTGCATATACACGTCACTGCTGACCGAGGTTGGCCACTTAATTAATAACCGTATTTACACTGACAAAAAAAAAAACAAATGTATTTGCACTCAGCCAGAAAACACTGATGGGGCTCTTAAGCTTATCCTTTTCAGAAATTCACATACAAATATTAAATACCAATTATTTTGATTGTGAAAAAAGACTCAGCATTTAAATTAAAAATTATTTTGGTTTTTGATTCTCACACAAAATCTCAAAAAAGTTGGCTCTGGTCAGGTCTCAAGAGGTCTCTTCAGACCTTTGAAATCTGTATGGCACCCTTTGAACAACAAGAAACAAAACACAGACATTTTTGTGCAGAAAAAGTATAGAAAAACAGAGCAAAACCCCCTAAAAACAACATATTAGCAAAACAAGTCCAAAGAATAAAAGGGCTCAATCATTAAAAAATGAAAGATATAAACAGCCGATTGACGAGGCTCTCTCCTCTTCTCTTTTGTCGGGCAGCTCAGCTCTCTCGGGACAGGTGCTCAGATTTTGACGGTGTGGGCGTGTTTCTTGCACAGAGGTTTGCCATTTTTGGAGAAGAAGGCCTGGCCCTCCAGAGAGGTGCAGCACACCTGGGGAAACAGGATGGGGAACGTGTCACACCGAGCCCGGTCAGCATTCTGTATCTCTGAGGCACAGTCAGCTACTCAGTCAGTCAGTAACTTAGTGCGTCAGTGAATCATTCAGTCAGCTAGTCAGTCAAGGAGCTAGTTAGCCACACATGTCGATGTAAGCGTTAAATACATACATGTACAGTAATGTACAATGTACATAACCTGCTTGGATATTCATTGCTCGAGTATCTTAACTGACAAATCCATCCTTGGTTTCAAAGACACTACCATTTCCAGTAAGCAAGCAACAAATTTGACCTTAAACTGATAACAGACTTCAATGCCAAAGCCATTTTCCTCACTAGTACTACATATTTCCTGATACATATTTCCCGCCAACTCAGTGAATTAACCTGTTGTTTACCCTATCTAACAGGCCCATTACCAGTACCTTACCTTGGCAGTTAGACAAAGGATAAATTGACCTTGATTCCCTGCTATAGATTACACTGTCAGGTGCTGCACAAAACTGTTACTGACCAGAGGCTAGCATCTGGCTGGCACAGATGAAATAGAACTACTACGATCAGTTTGTTAAAAACTGGGCAGAGGGGGCGCCAATTGCAGGATTGAAGACAAGCCACTGGGTTGCATTTATCATGAGTAGGATAAGGAAGAATGGAAGAGGGCTTGGAGATCCCGCTGTGCCTAATAATTTGCTCAATAATAATTTAACTCCCTGGAGGAGACTCCAGGGAGTTCCCTTATGAAACTATCCTATAGTTATTTCTTAGTAATACTATAGTGCTTTTGGCATAACTAGTATTACTATAGTTTGCATAGTATAACTAGCATAGTACTATAGCCTTCACATTATAACTATCGTATTACCACAGTCAACAGTGCCATGATATTACTCTAGTCTACACAGCTGTATTGCTGTAGTTTGAATAGCTATAGTATCACTTTAGTAATACTAAACTATGGTGGTGAAAATACCATCCATTTACTATAGGATAACTATAGCTTGGAACAATAGTAATTTTTCATAAGGGTTCTGAAAACAATGCCTGGCACTTGTTGACATCACTGTTTTCAGCCTGACACATGCCAAAGCTGAAATACTCAGAATGTATTACATCAAGTGGCCAATCAGAAGTCTTGTTTACAGAATTTGACCTGAGGACCAATGAAGCTGCAAGGCTTAAAGATGCAGATGTACTCATTCCAGGGAAATATGCAGCCTGCCAATATGATCAAAATTGGTCTGTCGGAAATATAGAGTGATCTGATGAAAATAATGACCTCTCTGTGAATTTCATGAGGGGGACTAGGCGAAATCTAAAGTGGCCATCCAGAGATGAGTGTTGAACAGATCACTTGCGGCATTCAGGGTCCTGCACTTGGTCATGGTGGACGTCAATACAACCTTAACCCAGATGAGTAAAAAAACATTCTTGCCCTGTTTCCACAAATGCTTGGTAAAAAGTGGTAATGAACTTGTAGGACTATTTCAGAGACACAAGGTTGAACATTACTTTGTGTGTACGGAATATTAGTTTTTATTATATGACGTAAGGATTCGTCCTCTCCTGATTGGTCGAGGCGAGCTCCGCCGGTCCCTGTAAACTGAGATTTACTGTGCGAAAGTGCGCGAGAGGGGAATATAACAATCCGACGACCTCCGCCTAAAAATAGTTTAGGCTTCCCCGCAGGAGCTCCTGACAGTGTCCGTATTTCATGTCGCTTTGTCCCAAATGGAGAAGCTTTATGTTAGAGTCGTCGCCCTTCTCTTATTTCACATTTTCAATTAGGCTCATATAATAAAACAGTTACTGACTTCAGTAATCGGTGAATCCAATGATTTATCCACCTTGGACAACTGATATTCACCGAGGCTCAGACTGTGACTATCACTTGTCCGTAGGGGATAAATCATTGGATTTGCCAGTAACTGAAGTCAATAATTTTATATCAAGTAATTTGGACTTTAACCAATAGAATTACTGTTAGTATATTGCCAATACTAGAAATGGCAGCCTTTAGAATATGGGTTAGTCATACATCTTAACAATGAACACCCCTGGAACCAGGTCATCATGTACTGTAGAATCTCCATCAGCGGACACCTCTGCCAGAAGGACACCTCATTCAGGACACCTGATAGTCCCCAATTACTACACAGAAAATCCACCTCTATGAAGAGGAAAATCCTCTATTAAAGTTCCCTTATTATGGTTTTTCATTATTTTAATGTCGTAGCATGAATTATATCGTTTTTATGTGCATTTAAAAGGTCTGTGTCTGTGTCACCTCCAGAAGAAGTGCTCTCTGCCGCAAAACACACTGCACCAGAGCTGACCGAAACGCCCAAATCGCTTCTGCCCATTTTTTTCATCAATCGGTGATGTCACCATTTGAATTTCGGCGCCAAGCATATAGTTTGGCACGCCCTGGAATCAAGTGGGTTTCACCAACAAGGCTTAACCGGTATTTGTTTCTAAAGCGGAAATCCATTTATGGTACGGGGCATGACAAGGGGCGCGAACGGTGGACCAATCACAAGTGAGTGATCAAGCTGATCAATCACAGCACACTTGGGTTTTAGGGAGGGCGGGGGCAGGACTTTCAACGGAGCGTTTCACAGACAGGTACTGCAGAATGGTCACAACATAGAAAATAAAACTTTGAAAAATTTATATGAAGTAGACAAGAAACAAAGTTGGTTTTTCTACAGGGTACAGGTATCTACATGTGTCTACATGTGGTAGATATTCAAGTGAAAATTTTGGAGTTTTTCTGGTGTCTCCATGGGGTCAAATGGCGGGGAAACTCAGGCCATTTCTGATAATGTTTAGACTGTGGCCTATTTTAGATATTTATCATTCTGTAAATAAAAGTGATGGACGCAGGTAGATGATTTTGTACACGTAACTTTACCTTCTCTTTATATATCAGCAATATCACATCCTTAGGATAACCTGTGGATACCTTAAATTTTGGGAAAACAATAGTTTCATATCATACAAATACCGTATGCACAAAACAGGTATCACTCATTCATCACGCACACACACGCACACACACACACACACACTTACTCCCTTACACACGCTACATACTGTACACATAAAACAGGTATCACTCATTCACTCATGCACATACACACACACACACAACAAACACACACACACACACGCAAACACACACTCCCTTACACACACTACATACCGTACACACAAAACAGGTATCATGCCAGGTGCCCCCCAGGGCCTCGAGGAACTTATCCCCCGCTTCAATTGGGAAGTCACAGCCGAGGCAACTCGTACCGAAAAGAGCGTAATAGTCTGCAGACAGAGAGGAGGAAAAAAACATCAGCATTCACATCTAATGGACTGCGCTCACGGTTTCAGTCGTATTTTGACATTTTCAAATGGTAAGTAAAGTCTACATGAGCCTTTTCTTCTCATACTGACCCGTACAATGTTATTTTTTTCCTCTCAGAGAAAAAGTAACGTTTGCATAGCCGGTGAAATCTTCTAACCACAATAGCACATCTTGACATAAGCCAAACCAAAATTTTTTTTCCTTCATTTTCACATTTTATTAGATTTAGAAATGAAATCTTCCAGAGGTCGTCTATTTTTCGTGTTTGCAGTGAATATGAAATTTTCCCAGGCCTGCCACAAATGTACGTCGCCACCTGCCTTAGCTCATCTCGCCGTAAGGGGATCTTTATCTGCCCGATGGGAGACCTTAATAATGCTTTAATTGACTGCCTTAATGTACCAGTGCTCCTACGGAAATCTCAATGGTAGATCCTCTCCGCTAACAGCAAGCGTAGCACCCACCTGGGTAATGCTTGGCAGCCATTTTATGCTTAAACACTTGGCTGAGTCATTAAGCCGTACTTGGGGATAATTAGACCAGTAAATTTCGAAATCACAGTTGGAGATCTGGCCAGGGAACCGGGGAACCCCTTCTGCTCTGAGCGATGAGTGCCAAACGATTGCTAATGACCATAAAGTGTCAGGAGTTTTAGCATATCTCCCGAAAGAGCAGTGTGCCAGGACGTTCCATTTCAGCTCAGATGCCAGGACTAGCCTAGCCTTCCAAACAGTGATTAGCCGCGGTATTGCTTCACACACAATTATTGACCGAGGAATTAGTTTTGAGTGCACAAAATTTTATTCCACTTGCTAGTAAAATAAATCAGACTCCAAAAAATCAAGTCCAGTCATGCTTGCAGTGGCTTGATCAACCAGATTCAGCACTATGGGTGTTGGCTATTCATGCCAAAGTGCTAATCTAACCTATGTCAAAACTGAGATGCAAGACAAATTTGAATATTAAACATATTCCCAAATACCGCCCCCAGAACTCTGAGTGAACCACATCAGTAACCACAGAACGCATTTAAAAGAGGACTTTTCCTTTAAGCCTGAACTAAAACAGATGTTGCTTTTAGAAATTTTTGTAAGGGATTCTTCTGCTGTCAAGTAACAACGTTGACCATTCGAAGACTATTTTTTAATGCTTTTTTTCAAAATTCTGATTCTACAACCAAGATGCTTCCAATGACGACCGACAGTGATTTTTATGTCAGCAACATCTGAAAAAGAAAATTCAGCTTACAAAATTCTTGTCAGGTTCCACACCGTAGAGCATGGGAATTCAACTTCAAGAAAGGGCTGGTGTGGGTACAAGCTTTTGTGCCAGCCATGCAGTTAAGAACCTGAATCGACCAATCATCTCCAACAGCCACCGCAAAAAAAACCTTGGTGACTAGTTTCAGGTGTGAAACTGATTGGTTGGAATGAAAGCGTGCACCCGTAATACCCCTATCTGGATAAGGTTGAAAATGCCTGCCTTTAGAGGCTGACTGACTCATGAGTAAGCTTGCCTGATGTGGGAAGTATGTACTATGTAGGCGCACTACGACAGTTCGGCACACTCAGGTACTGTATGAGTACTGATTATCACCTCTGTCGCAGTAGGGCTCTCCGTCCTCCAGGTGGAAGGTGCTGTTGCCAATTGGCTGCTGACATGAAGCGCACAGGAAGCAGCTCACATGCCAGGTCTGCTTCAGTGCGTTGATCACTTCCTGTAAACGGGGACACTAGTTATATGAGATTCTGCTAAAGATGTGTTAACAAATGTTTTAGTCCAAGTGTGAGACTTTAAAATCGTACTTAATTGCTCTCAACAAGAAAATAAGAGCTTGTTTTATAAGACACTGTGAGCTTAAATTTTCCAAACCCACTGGCACATCTTGTGATGAGTCATATTGTCTCGACTCATTTGCAGTCTTTATAAAAAAAGTAATAGCGTTAAGATCTTGAGATGAGTCAAATTATCTCAACTCATTTGCAGTCTTTATCTGTCTTATTGGGCAAACAAAAGATAGTGTTAAAACTTCAAGTCTAAATTTAAAACAGATATTTATTGAGACTAATTTTCTTTTTAGCAGAGAGACACGTAGATCAGTAAGTGAGATGAGGGGGGGAGGGAAATAAAATTTAAAATCTCATTATAAAACGAAAAAAAACTCGTCAAAACAATTGACGTAGAGCACCCAAATCAAGCACGGTACCTTGCCAAATGTCACAGACAGCCAGGCCACCGCACAACAAAAATGTCGCCAACAGTTATGCGATATGATTGGCCCGCCTTTTAATGTTACGCAGTCAGAAACAGCTCTTTGAAACGGTGCCTCAGGTTGTGCTGCGAGCAAACAAAACCTTGCGAAACTGTCCAACCA
Organism: Gymnothorax javanicus; assembly: GCA_029692085.1. Lineage (NCBI taxonomy): Eukaryota > Metazoa > Chordata > Actinopteri > Anguilliformes > Muraenidae > Gymnothorax > Gymnothorax javanicus. Next base: position 11,241,933 of record CM056194.1, read on the forward strand.
GACATAACAAACAATTACAAATACAATTTGCCAGACGTGTTTTCTTCACGCATGCAGTAAACGTCCACAAATGAGCAGCAGTCCCTCGTGCTGATATTCAACTACCTCACTTGTTGGCTTCTTTCAAATTGCTTGGCATTTCAGCCAAGTCTTGAACATGTGTGCGTGTTGAAAACCTTCAGGTAAGCTAAACATCATTTCCAGTCAGCCGTCCTCTTGAATCCGCGGAACGGCGCTGTGAACTTGGACGAATCCCCCGGACTGGGAATTCCAGGCCTCTCTTCCTCCCTCTCCCCTCTCGCTGACCTCCGCGGCGCATCCAGAGGACGAGGCAGCGGCCGTTTGAAGTGGGAAAGAATCGGGGAAAAATAGGCCGGCCATCGCTGACGGTGATGGGTCTGACCACAAAGCTGGCTATTTCCCTTACTCCTTCCACCCAATCACCCCCCATTCCGCTCCTCTCTCTTTTTAGAGCCACATGATTCAGATTATGGCCACTTCAGTCGCTTTCCCACCGCCGAGAGAATAGGGGGATGTGGAGGGGTAAAGGGGGGATGAAGGGAATTGGAGGATTAAGACAGAGGAGAGAGGTAAGAGGAAAGTAAAGTGGCGAGGACGGAAGACTTTGCTCACAAACATTTTCCGGTTGCCAGGTCAGACTCTTTCATTTTCCCCAAAGGGTCCATATCGCCTATGCACTGCCTGCTCAAGACCGACAGGCGACCCGCCCCCAACCGTCCATCAACCCCACAAACCCCAGCAGATGAGACCTCAGACCTCGTCCCGCAAATCAAAAACTCACAAATTAAATGAACCTCAAGAAGTAGTTTAGTCTTATATTTACAATAAAAATCTCATTTCTTCGACCTTTTTTGCTAAGTAAAACAAATAGGGAGTTGGTTTTGCCAAGCAAGACAAGATATTGGAATATCGTGGAAATATTTTGACTCATTTCAAAATCTGTCAGTGGAAAAAGAAAAAAATGTAATTTGTCTTGAGAACATGACTTTAAACAAGGAATTATTTGCCAGTGAGAAACAAAAGAAGTTCATCTCCTGTCAAGAGGAAAACACTTGAACACGCGGTGTCAAGCATTGCATACCTCGCCACAACAAGGGTTTCAGTGCTTTTGTGTTGACTCAGTGTCAACAAAAATAATACATTAATTCTCTCCATATCTAAGAAACTATAAGATGGTTCTAAAGACATGCAACAGATAAAATTTAATTATTGGATGAAAATTCACAATTTCATGCACATTTGAAATATTTCACCTGACACCCCAACATATATCCCCAAAATCTGCGGAGGGAGTGCCCCATCAGACACTAGATCACGTAGAATTGAAAGCTGTGTCTCTCTAGCTCGGATTGAGCTGGATATGAAATTATGGCGGGGTAAAAAAAACATTTCTGAATGTCAACCTACATTTTTGTCGAACTCTGACCGACTTTCTCCAAAATCAAATGGCTTGTATCGTGGACCGTGGCTGATCTGAGTACTAAGTTTGGAAATGACTGTTGCAATATTGTCGACACTAAGCTTCTGACAAACAAAGAAACAAAGAGACACAGAAAACTAAAAAAAAATACCTCTCCCGGATCCTTTGGGGCGAGATAATAACTATTGCAATGTTTCCATTCTCCCAAAAGTCCATCTGTGGCTGGGGTCAACAGCAGTGCATCGGGGCAGTAGCTCTCTGTTTAAAAGCCCCCTCTCCAACCCCCCCCCCCCACCCCCCAGGATCTTGTGCTGGCAGCGGCCGCAGGTTGGGGCCAAGAACTCCTCGTAGCAGTGCTCGCAGTACACCGTCCCGGTCTCCTCCACGAAGCCGACGTGCGCTAGCGAGGTGCGGCATGCGCGCAGTTGAATTCCTCCGGGTGCCACGACTTCCCCATCGCCACCAGGAAGGGCCCTCTGAGGGACCGTTCCGGAAACATATGGAATAGCGCAGACCGGCAGGGCGAAGGGAGGGCCGGCGGACATGCGAGCAGTTTAAGGAAGAAAATCATACAGATACATATGGTAAATGCATTGAACAGCATGACTGGCCCCCACATGCTACCCCCTCAGCGACCATTTCCTTAAACACACAAACACACTGACGCGCGCACACACACATGCATGCACGACCGCACGCACACACGCACGCGCACACACACACACACACACACACACACACACAGTCTAACTAGATTAGTTTCGCTGCCTTCGTTTCCACTTTTACAACAGACCATAAGGGATTTTACTGCAGATCAACAAACTGTGTAACAGCTGCAAAACAAACTTTTATTTTGTAGTGTAAGCCGAATAGCTCTGAAACATGTGTGTTCACGCCTTCTGATGTCTGAAATGTGCTTCACTGAAAGAACAACTCAGTTTTCATACTTTCAGCACAAACGTTTCCCATGGACTAACTGAGAAGAACACAATTTGACAACTATTGAGATGGAAACAGTCTACAGCCCCAACTATCAAGTAAAGGAAAACCAAAATCACGGATTTACAAATCTGTATAGACTTGTACTCAATTGAAAACATTACCCAGACTAGGTAATCAACTCATCAACGCAATTCCTTTTGTCTATATTCATTATTCTAAATGTCACACCTGCAACACTTTCGAAAAAGCTGGGACGGCCATGTTTACCATTGTGTCACATCACCTTTTCCTTTAACAAACTCGTTTAATATTTAGGAACTGAAGACACCAACTGCTGAAGTTCTGAAAGTAGAATATTTTCCCATTCATGCTTGATGAAAAACCGCGGCCGCTCAACAGCCTGGGGTACCCATCATATCTTGCACATACGGCTGACCGACCAGTCTGGCACTCAGTCTGACTATGAAGCCATGCTGTTGTTTACAAATGCTGAATGTAGTTTAGCATGGTCTTCCTGAAGTGAGCAGAATCATCCCATTAAATCATTTTCTACATGAGCAACACACGTCCAAAAAGCATTTGTAAGCTTCAGAAATACTGTTGCCTTCACACATGAGCAAGTTACCCATTCCATGGGCACAAACGCTCCTCCATACCATGACAAGCGCAGGCCCTTTGAACTGTGCATTGATAACACTCAAAATAGTCCTTTTCTGCTTTGATTCAGAGAACACAACGCCCATTTTTTAAAAAACAATATGACATGTGGACTTACAGGACTGCTGCACACTTTTACGGTTTACATAACTCCATCTCGAATGTGCTCGAGCCCACAGATGTCGGCGGTGTTTCTGAATGTTGTTGATATATGGCCTCAGTTTGGCACAGTACAACCTTCACTTGCATTTGTAGATGCAGCGACAAACTGTGTTCACTGTGTTATGATCCTGTCCTGCCTGACCATGTTTTGATAATGAATTCTGCTTTTTCTGACCATGCTTTGTATTTTGTATTGTGATTTGGATGCTCTGCCATGTTTTGTTTTTGCTTTGTCTGTGTATGTCTTCCATATTCCACCATTGCAGTTATATTCCGGTCCATGTTTTGTGTCATACCATGCATTGCACTTTGTCTCCCCCTGTCTGGTCTTTTGTCATGTGATCGCTCACTGCCCCAGTATTGTGTGCCACACTTTTGGGTGATTTCATGGTTTCTGGGATTTCAACCATTCCTTCCAATCTCATTTACTTCCTTCACCCTGCTTTTCTATTTTACTAACAATACTAACAGTTTGTTGTTTTAGTTAAACTTACTAACCAAGACTAACATTGTTTATAATACTAATTTACTAACAAGCACTAGGGATTGTTTAGCTGCACATTACTAATTGACTAATAAGCTCTCAGCACTCGCTCTGCTCTAGTCTCCGCCCCTTGCCTTCACTCAATTTACTTTGCTGCGCTTCGGCAGATTCTCTGCACCTGGCTAATCACTGTTCTGCATCTCACTCTGTGCACGGTAGAACTCCCTAACCGGAGCCGTATGTTTGTCAGTAGGCTGTCTCTGTGATCCCTGTCCGCGTTTTGGCTTTTGCCAATTTCTTGTAATCAGGTACTTCCTCATGTTCATTCCTTTGTAATTAGTCTGATCCAGCTCACCTGTTCCCTATCATAGCATGTGACTTCCCCTACGTGTATTTAAGCAGTTATTTCACTCACAGCTCTCGTCAGAACGTTTTCCCTGTGCTGCGATAGTTGATGCCTTGTATTCATAGTGTTATACTCCTGACTGGAACGTCCCCGATTCTGATTTTGGCTTTTTCTTTGATACTTCTTTGCCCGTGTACTGTACCTGTTTTGCCTGACCCTGAGTTTAGTCTCTGCTGCCCTGTTAACGGTTCGGATTATGTCTACTGGACTTTGGCTTTGGACTCTCTGACAAACCCGTGCCTGTGTACCGAACCTGTTTTGCCCGACTCTGAGTTTTGTGTTTGCTGCCCTGTGTACAGTTTGGATTACGTCCCTGGGATTCTGATTTTGGATTGTGGACTCTGTACCTTTTGCCTTCTGCCTTGTAAGGGTTAACCCCCCAACTTCAATAAAACTCCTATTTGCTGAAACCTCCTGGTCTCGCATTTGGCTCCAGAACGATACCTCACACACTGACAATTTTCCAAAGTATTCACTGGCCTATGTGGTCATATGCACAACAGTCTCATGTCAGCTTTTTAGGCAATGCCGTCTCAGGACTCGAAGATTGTAAGCATTCAGTACTGGCTTCCAGCCCTGCCCTCCATGCTCAGATTATTAGGGATTCTCTGAAACTATTAATAGTATTATTGGTTGTAGATGGAGAAATTCCTGAATTCCTCACTCATGAGAAATGTTCAAAAACTGTATGCATATTAAATGGTTGTGCAGCTTTAAGCAAGCTGGTGAACCTCCAACCATCGTTGTTCATAAAAAACCAAATCTTTCATGGATGCTTATTTTGCAACCAATCATAATTGCATCATCTGTCACCCATTATGGAATGTTGCAAATACACTGTAGGTGTTTTTTGAACGTTCTTAAACCGTCCCAGTCTTACACTGCCCCAGTGTCAACTTTTTTTGGAAAATACTGCAGGCATCAAAATTAAAATAGGCACATACAAAGTATTTACAAAGATTAATAAAGTTGATATGAAATAATAAGGAAAGCTGAAATCATTTATCGGTACTGTTTTCAATTAAATATAGGTGAAAGAGAATGTTCATGATACTGTCCTCCGTTTTCATTGGCATATAACACACAGTCCTAACTTTGCCCACCCTGAGAATGTACAAGAACAAGGGTTTGTTCACCCTCAATTGCCCGTCCCAGAGCCAACATGGCCGCCAGAGTCTAGAAATAGCATGATTACCCTAAGTGGGGAAATAACAGAATATTTAATACAGATAATAGTTGCTCTGAGCTGTGTCGCCATGAACACCCTTTTGTGAGGACAGCATACGCCACTGTATCCCTTAGCGACAGTGTAACCCACACCCGCGACCAGTTCCTACTCACAATTGGGGTGACACCTAACCCCCAGTCTTAGCTACTGTCCAATAGTGTGCTGGCGAAGGCGGTTAGCTGTAATTACATCGAATGCCTGCTCCAGCTTCCCAAGCCGCCATGTTAAATTCATCAACCTCAACTCGGTCCGCGACTTAAAGCGCAAACACAAAAGCACCTGTTATCAAGTACCGCGGGCCTTATCAGGGTGGAGGGACCATTTCCCTGACATCCTAGTCCTTACAAGGGAATGGTTGACTTTTCACATTAAAAGTAAAATAGAATATCTTTCCATAACAGCTGCCTGCACCTCTGCTCAAAATTATAAGTGGTATGGTGTGGTTTGGGAATTAATTTCTACCATCAATGCAGAGAAGTTGGTTTGGCTGTCAATGCAAACTCCTTCAGGCAAGATTCATCAAGTCCTCACAATAACTACACTTTAACGCAGGTCTTGGCGTTACTAACACAACAGGAATGAGAGGGCTTTTGTCCCTTATCTGACTTCTCCGGGACTCTTCTAGAAAATGGCGCGTTCGCTTTCAATGGCCCATTCCTTAGTAAATTAAGCATTTAAAAAAAGGAGAAATAATTGAATGGAAGTCCATCAGTGAGGCGCTTTGAGAAACACAATACAGAGGAAACTGGACACCGGGCTGCTGAGAATGCCCTCTCACCTGATGACCTGGTTGCAGTGGGCGCACATGGGCGTGCGTGCGCTCGCCGGTTTATGCTCCGCCCGCTGCACCAGCGAGTCCTCGTCTTTGGGATGCGGCCGCGGGGCCGGGCGCTCGGGGGCCGGGACCTTCGAAGAGCTTTTGGTCACCGACCCAAAAGACGGGGCGACGTGTCCGACCTGGGCACCAGGCTTGGTGTGGACCCCACCTACAGGGAAGATACAAGGGAGAAGAGCCCTTTCAGCCAATGAAAACTTTTGGTATTGGTTAGACTCTACAGCGTCAGCCAATAGATAAGTGACTGAGGTGTTCAACTGGGACTCTGAAGGTTCAAGCAAAGATTAACAGTCATCTCTTCGCTTTTAACGCCTGCATCGCACCAGGGGCATTGGACCTGGATTGGCCTCATTAAAATTTTAGCCCTGTTGCTTACATGCTTGAAATGGAGTTCCCAAACATTTACATGACAATAGCAGGGAAGCCAGTTTTTAATTACTCATTCCTCCAAATTTGAGGACACAATTTGGGGTCACAACCATAGACTGTATAAAAAGATCGACGAAGCAACGGTGACGTCACTCATTGGTTTCAGCATGCCATTTAGGAAGCCTCAATTTTGGCAATTTGAACAGCACCATTTAGTCATTTTGAAAGCGGATGTGATTCCTATTGGACAAGAGCATGAATTGAAGATCCGGGGAGGAGCGGGGCTCTGGATCTGACCGTATCGGACGAGGACCAGAGGATTGCCACGCCCCTAAAGCATATTCTGGCTTTATCCTTTATTCTAGTCTACTTGGGACCATAATTTACAAAAATGATCATCACGATATGTCGAAGGAGACTTGAAACTTGCGATAGATACCATAAAAAGATGTGGAAAATCATTATTGAAATAATAAATCACGTTGCAAAGTAGGGTCATTTTCTCATAGACTTTAATAGCACTGAACTTCTTTCTGCAACCACCAACGTCGCCATCTGCCGGCCATTAAATATCATGAAAATTTTTGAGATTTCCGCATCGGCCTCACTTTTCAGACCCAGGTGCTGCGTCCACCTTTTTATACAGTCTTTGGTCACAACACTCACTTTTAAAGCCCCAATCTGAGAGACAATATGGACTTCACCAGACCATACATCAAACATCCAGCAACACCAGCATTTTCATCCAACAATACCTTCATAAAGTGTCACATGACAAGGTATTCAGCCTTTAAGCAGTGCTCACCAACCCTGCTCCAAGGGATACACCATCCTGATGGTTTTTACACCAACTGTAATTTGGCACACGTGACTCTAATGCAGATCTCCATCTGTTGAATAAGGTGCGCTTTGTCAGGGTTAGAGCGCATAACCTACAGGATAGTAAATCTCCAGGAACACGGCTGATGATTACTAGCTTAAATGGTTCTCCAGTGCGTTGTTTGCTGTCCAAAACACGAGTAGGGCACATGCTGGGGTCAGCGAGGACGACCTGGATGCAGCTTGGTGACCCCACAGTCCCAGCAGGAAACATCCAGAAGGACAGGGCGGGCATGCCTCACGGCTCATCCCGCTCGCCCGGAGAACCATCGGATCAATTTTCTCGATGCTGAACCCAACGCAGTGTCGGGGGCACTGAACACGAGAGGACTCGTATAGGGGGGTTGGGGGGGCCGAGAAGGGGTCTTTGGTGGACAGTGCACAAGGGCACGCATGTTCCCCGAGTGAGGGAACATACAAAAATGCAAAGGACAGGATGGACAGGGGGGGGTGTGAGGCAGGTTGGAGTCAGAGCACATACAGCCCCTGGTTTCCTCAAAAACGGACTGGGGATGTGCTGAACAAACATGTCAGGGCACAGTCTCACAGAGGAAGGGGGCTGGGGGGAGGCAAGGAGACAAAACACCGAAAACGGTGCAGATATCCCGGCCGTCGTTGGATGCAGTTCCGCGAACATTCGTGACCTGTCACTCAACCCGACGCCTCGCGTTTCATATTTTTGGAAGGCTACCATGGAGAAGGGAAGCGAGCCCGCAGTGGGTGGTGTCGAGTTCTGCAAAACATTCTGATTTTCACCTCTAATTGTAACCCTAATCTTCTGCTGATAAGCATCTAGGGGAGACATGGAGGAAAGAAGTAAGAGAGACTCCCAGTACTGTCTATCACACATTTTTAACAATGTCACAGTCAGACCTCCAGAGCTGGTCAAACTTCACAAAGAAGAGCTGATCCAGGAACAGCTTTCTCTGATTCTCAGTCTGACCTTATTCTTTATGAGGTAAATCCAATACAGATTCCAGACCAGCCTTCCTTTTCCGACTCGCTTTAGAACAACAGGCCCTCATTTTAAAGTTTTCAACAGTGTTCCAGTCTGTTACATGAGGTGCCAATCAGATGGTAGCACTGCTAACTCAGCAAAAAGTTCCAGCATGGGTCAGCTTTCTCTGATTCTCAGTCTGACCTTATCCTTTATGAGGTAAATCCAATACAGATTCGAGACCAGCCTTCCTTTTCCGACTCGCTTTAGAACAATAGGCCCTCATTTTAAAGTTTTCAACAGCGTTCCAGTCTGTTACATGAGGTGTCAATCAGATGGTAGCACTGCTAACTCAGCAAAAAGTTCCAGCGCGGGCCAGCTGTGATTCGAAGCGGGTTGAGCACCGTCCACGCTGTTTCCCACAATCCTAGCTGAACATGTTTGGGCTTCAACCAGCTAACACCAGCTACAGAGCAGCTTAAAGTGCCAAAAACACAGCTTTAAGCAAGAATCTCAGGTGGTTCACTGCTGAGAGTTTCAGCAGAGTCCCACACTGGCTGGCACCACACGCATCTTTTACGCTACATTGCGCCCTCCAAATTTCCCCTCCTGTCGCACCACTGGGACAGGCACCTGATGCTGGGCCCGGCGAGAATGGCCCTTTGTTGTAGTTTTCGGTCTTCAGGCGGAGGGTTGCCCCAATAAATCTGGGCTGTGCTCTCGACCATCAATGTGTTACAAGGTATATCCTCGCTTGGCTCTCTCGGAAAATACAAGACCTCAATCGTTCATCATGAACACAGACCACTCCCCCCTGACTAACACACAAACGCAGATTCACACCCACACTGAGGGGTGAGAGTCGGGGTGTGAGGCCGGGCGAGAGCCTCGCCCTGTAAAGCTCACTGCTGGGTACGTCGGGTCTCTCCGGTAAATGTTTACCTTCCTGACCGAGGCCTCCGTCTACCCAGCACTGACAGAGCGAGGCGGGCCGCGCTTTCTGAGGGTCTTTTCAGAGGCTGTGGGGAGGAGGGGCAGCGAGACTAGCAAAACGACCTCCTTTCGCGAACGTGCTTCACGCTCAGCGGACGAAAAAAATAAGTTTCCATTTTCTGCCCACTTGTTGCAACAAGGTTCACTTCAGAGCTTTAAGCTACTAAATCACGATTTCACGCTTCCCTGGGATTTAAAACATAGCAGGTAGGTTCAACAAAAACAGTCAGATGGTGGAAAAAAATACTATTCCCAGTCTCTGCAGCTGACATTTAAGAGTTTTCCAAACTCTGGTTTTTACATAAGTGCTGACACACTGAACTGTTCTTCCCCAGCCAATGTACATAAGACCGTAACTACCAACTCATGCCTTACACCCGAGGATATCGCAAATAACTGACACAATTCGCTTTGTGCCTTGTTCAGGGTCTTTTTGACCACCAAGAAATCTGTGAGAATTAATTAATATGACAGTAATACTACAAAATACTACAAAAATGCAATGAAGTACAATTCATGAACAAGGTCAGCCTCCCTTTTTCAGAGAGCTTATGAAATATTCAGAATTTACTCCCACTAGGTCATATAGAAGACATCATCCTCTAAGTGCTGAGGTCAGCAGTTGGATGTATTTGAAAGCACATCGAATGTTATTGTCAGTAAAATGTCCAATTAATTTATGTGGTTTAAAACAACATGGAAGAGGCTGCCATACATATTTCCAAGGGGGGTGAAGTTAGATTCTTATTGTTTGGGTTGTCAATGCAAATGGTGCATTGCTGCCACCATCTGTTTCCCTGGGAAAGTGCATTTCATCAGAATAATTTACAGTACGTTGCAACAGGAACACAGAATTAGTGAAGCCAATAGTCTGGCTTGTCCAGCAGTTCAATTAGAGCAACTCAAGGCAGTAGTGCTCTGTTCTAATGGCAGCAACGGTTTTGCTTTGTCCAATGGATAATTTTCCCTTCAATGCAGCATACAATCCAGCTTGCTTGTCATACATTGCCGATTTGCAGAAGCTACATCAATTTGGTATATACAGAGAGTTTGATTAACCCTTTAAAGTCAACCATTTTAAACTTTTGTCTTCTTGATGTTTCCAAATGAAAAGCATATAACAGACAAACTGTACAGAAAAAATGCGTCTAAAAGCCCACATTTGAAAGGCTACATCTAGTCTCTGGAATTGTCGCACGCAGAATGTGGCTAAAATGCAAGCTACACTACATCAGCTGAAACAAGAAGGATGCAGTTTATCATTCTCAGGCACGCTGGTGATCTGGTGGGTTATATCAATTTAAAATGACCAGGGTTTCACATACCCCAGAGGAAAAGCTAGTGCTAATTGACCGGCTGGACAACCCATACTGCAGGCTTGCCCTTTTATCATATAAATCGGAGGACAGGCTAATGCTAACTGTACTACAGGGCTACCCATGCTACAGGCTTACCCTTGTATCATATAGCTCAGAGTATAGGCTAATGCTAACTGAACTGCAGGGTGACCCATACTAGAGGCTTATTCTTATATCATATACACTGGCGGACAGGCTAATACTAACTGAACTGCAGGGCTACCCATACTTCAGGTTTACCCTTGAATCATTTAGCCTGGAGGACAGGCTAATGCTAACTGTACTGCAGGACTACCCTTACTACAGGCTTACCATTATATCATATAGCCCAGAATATAGGCTAATGCTAACTGAATTGCAGGGCTACCCATAGTACAGGCTTACCCTTGTATCATATAGATCAGTGGATAGGCGAATGCTAACTGAACCGCAGGGGTATCCATATTACAAGCTTATGTTTGTATCATATAGACCGGAGGACAGGTTAATGCTAAGTGAACCGCAGGGCTAGCCATACTATAGGCTAACACTGATCTCTGCTGAGCATGATGTATAGTGAGCTTACCTTGGGGATTTCGCACGGTGCTAACCGGGGCTTTAGTCATGGTCTTCGCAACCAGAGCTCCAGGCTCCTCTGCGGCATCACTGCAAAGGAAGAGAGGAGAGGGTCACAAGGTCTGCTTAGCCCGCCAATAACAGTGTCCGAGCCTGTGACCTCACAAAGTGAAGAATGCCACACTGCAAGCGTCAGAAAATTGAAAAAATGGAGTCAGGCAAGGCCCATTTCCACACTGAAGAGAGACAACCATCGACACGGTCACAGGGCAGGACTATACAAAACAGAACAAGTCCAGGGCAAGTGCAATACAATCAAACAGAGAGAAACAAACAAGGCTACCATCATGCAGTAGTTTTTCTTCTTGACAACAGTGCTACTACCTGATTGGTTGGACAGTGTGACACATTTCTTGCACAGTTCTGGTAAACATATCTCAGTGACCGACATCATGTGCATAATGGGCGTACAGACAAATGTCATGTTGTGAAATGAATTGTAGAACTAGGAGGGCACTTGATGGAGAGCATACCGCCGGATGCACCTTTTTTTTATTTTTTACCCTTTCTGTGATTTTGACTTTTAACCTGGAACTGTGAAAATCTAACCAACTCACTGTTAACATGCATAACTTTCTCAAAAAGTTTCATCAAAATTGGCCCATAACTTTTTCTGTAATCCTGCCAACAAATGGACAGACAGACAGACAAACGGGCAAAAATATAACCACTGTCCAACTTCGCTGGCGGAGGTAATTAGAAACGTACTGGATACTTGTACTATAATATATATTAGATAAATAAAAATGACATCTGGCAATATAAAGAATTTTTTTTCAACATTCTTTATAAACAAAATGTGTTCTTTGGAAGTACTGTAAAAAGACAGGTAACACTCCGCAACCAAAAAAAAAAAAAACTGGCTTGTGAACTGGCTTTGTTCAGTATCCACAGAACCAAGGCGCTGCCCAGCAAACCGTCTTTCCACCAATTTTTTGCAATTTGAACAGGAACCACTCCCCACTGCTGATGTTTTCCTAGTTCACAAATCAGATCCTATTTTTATCTGTAATAAATTAGGAATCAACTTTCTGGGATCTGAAACAAATTGTTTCAGGTCACAACGATTCTACGGTCCAACCTTTCTGTGATCAAACCAGAACTAAGTCGGTTCCACGTTGGTCGAGTAGTGGCCAGACGGAACCAAATATGCCTGGGTACATTAATGAGGACAGGGCTTTCAGAGAGCAGAAGGCCAGAAATGCAACTAAGGTGAGGGCATTCAGGAGAAAACTCAACCATGCATGCCTGCACACACACACACACACACACACACGAAAGCCTCCACACAACAATGCTGATTTTAAACCAGAAGCCACGGTCAAAATTGTGACTCCACACAGATTCCAGTAGATCAGTGGTTCTCAACCTTTTTGGGGTCCTGGAGCCCCTGGACCTATTATAATATTTTTGATCAACCCTGAGGACCCCCCCACCCGACCTGGGCATTTATTCACTCTCTGAGGCAAATATGCGCTTTCAACTGTAACTTCAAAACAGCATATTTATGCAGTAGCTTCTGAACATAATGTAACAAACTGAAACGCTAGGGGGCTCATAATTTGAAAAGGATGCAGATCGTGTTAAGTTTGTAATAACAGCGTCATGCAGTAACTTTAACAATGCAAACGGGAGTGGATCAAAACGACGATGAATTACACTTGTGAAACAGATGTAATTAGAGAAAAAAAAAGTCCTGTTACCTTCTGCAGTTCAGGTAGATAAAGGTCTCAGTCACATTTGAGTAAAATAATCCTATTTCTATAAATGTCATAGGATCTTTTTAAAAAGATATTTTATTTTCACGGACCCCTTTCAATTACACCACAGACCCCTCGTTGAGAAACACTGCAGTAGATGACCATTATGGCCTTTGGGACAGAAGCACACACCTACATCTCACTTAGACACAACAGAGCCAGAACCCAAAGGCAGCTTTTCACCGGCTAATGGCGAAAGAACCAAACTAAAAAACGAAGCTGGCTTTCAGTATCTGCAAATTCTGGGAGGGCCAAGATAAATTCCTCATTAGGGGCAACCCATATCCCTCAGCAGTGCCAAGCTCTTTGTATGGGGTTCCTTCACGCCAGGTTTAAAAAAAGCCTTCGAAGTCGGTGTGCTATGGCAACGGTGGCCGTGGAAACGGGCCGGCTCGTTCAAGAACTCGCCGCTTGCGCTCCTGGCTCTCGCCCAAGAGAACCGCGCTCCCGCCGGGCTGCCAGTCACGACCGCCGAAGCCAGGCGTCTAACGGGGCGTGTCGCACCAACGTCGCGCCACCTGGCATCGGCAATCATTCTATCAACCAAGAAACTGTACAGAAATAATTTCACACCGGAAAATAGTCCATCTTAACAACCACTTCAGTCTTGTAATGAGACGTAATACCTTATGTTTTCCCTCAAGCAGAAAAGATTTCCTCGCTTCATGTCACTGTTTGACAGGTGGGTTTTTCTTACGCCACTGGCAGATTATACACTGAGAGAAATGTCCACATCACATCATTATTTTTGTCTTACTAAACCAAAAAGCATGAGTAATAAGACTTTCATCTGATATACCAGACCAAAAAGCTTGATGAGATCTACTTATTTTTACCCTTTTAGTAGTAAACCCTTACCCTCGTTCTCTAACATTACATTTGTGTTTTCATATCACATAACATCTCAAACACAATCCCCTATCTCATATTCACCACCCACCATCCTTCACTCCACACCATCATGATTATCGCAGACATCACTGTTCCATTCATATCCTATGCCGCTGGTTCGCCTTTTGTTATACGACTACTGCGTAGCTTCAGCTAATTCCACGTTATCGTTTTGTACCATTTTAACACCTCTATGCTACCTCAAAAGCTCTTTGCCTCGAGCCAGACCTTCACAGTCAGATTCCCATCTTAATCTGTCTGCCTGGTAAAAAAAAAAAACTACAACTCTCAAGCAGCCATTCCCACACAGCATGCAAGCCCTCACACTCCTACGATATGCAGTGCACACACACACACAAAGTGAACAGATGGCAGAATAGTTACCTAAGGATATAGACAGCACTTACAGGAGAAGAGAGGGCCGGGTCACTAAAACCCAGGACCGACTGGTGCCAGGAGACACTTCCGGAAAGGGGAGGAAGACGAAGGAAAAGAGAGAGAAAGAGTGAAATGAACAGAAAATGCAAAGAAGCAGAACCAAAACAAAAGTAAAAACGGTTTCCAATGGAGAACCCATTACAGGCAATGTTCTGTATCACTATTTGGTTCTTTATGAAACCCTCTATCATAAATATGCGGACGCTGCAAAATTGAACCGTATTGTCTCCGTAACCTCAAATAATGGTAACTGGATGGAGCCTATTGTAACCATTTCCTCGGAGAGACAACAATAAATGTGATATTTTTTGTAATAACATTTACTAATAGGAATTCATTTTCTCTCAGAGGACTAACAGCATTAGTTTATTTATTGCAATGAACAGACACATCAGTTCAGCAGATGAAGAGCATGCTAACTCAGCCCACTCGCACAGCATGTACAACAGAAAATCGTGTGTGACATCCATGATGGTAACCAGATGCGGCCCGGCCTTGCTTTCATTACAGCCAATTACCAGCTGGTTCATTAATAAACCGGGCCAATCGGCTTTATTAGAGGGGAAAAGCATTGGATTAGTGCCCCTCATGTCTGGGTTGATCCAATGAAGCTGGTCCCAGAACGCGGACCATCTGGCGAGAGACTGCAAACACTGAAGAGGCTCCTTGTCTCGATGAACCCCCTCATCCCCACCCCCACCCCAAACCGCCCCCCAGTGCACCTGCACCAAGCCAGAGGATCCACTCAATCAGTCTAATAACTGCAACCAGGAGGAAAGTCACAACATATCAATAACTAGAGTAATGACATCTGCAGATATCGCTAAAATGCCCCCTTGGGGGGTCGGGAATTTGCGCTCTGATCACATAATACATTACCATAATGGAGAGGCACACGCATGAGTTTATGATCGACACTGTGAAGCCGTGATGAGGCTCAGCGCACACGCTCACTGGGGATCACGCTAATGATGCGCATTCTGAAACTTCCCCGTTTTTTAACGGGCTTGACGGTTCACTTTCATTTGGAGCAACTGCGCATCAGCTGCCACTTTTCGCCTCCATAATGAGGACAAATGTCCAGTAGCCATCACACCAAGAGACCTCAATGTGGCAAAAGAGGAGTTTCCTGCTAACTGACATTGTGCAGAGACCTGATAGACAAAACCCGCGAAGTGCAGTCAAAAATTGAAAAACCAAATTCCTCCCTGTTTTATGCAATATGTAAGGGATGTATCCCTGCAAATTAAGAGGCTAACAACCACATATTCATTGCGTTGAAATCCAATCAGCTGGATCACAGAGATTGAAAGCAACAATCATGTCACTGTGTGAAACCTTACAGAGTGCATGTTCATATTCTTCAGGAAATGTTCATAGATGAGACCAATTTACTTTTATTATAACCATTTTTCCATAACCTGGGTCGTCTGGAAGCCTTTAAGCCTAGTCAAGGATCAGAAAAGCCTGAAAGTCCCACTTTTAAATCAAACAGAGACAAAATTGAGGTAAAGGAGAAAGCTGTCATGTTAAGAGCAATTAGAGACCTATTAGTCCACTGAATGTCGGTTCTCCCGCCTCCGTCCAACAGGTACATTTTACAGCCTCTTCCCACGCTGCGCTATTCTTGGGCTCGGCGTGACCGTTCGCTCCCGCCAAGTTATTTCACACCGATCGCAGCTGCCACTGTCTCCGAGACATAACACGGCTGTTGCCACGGCAGCGGCTGTCGCCACGGCAGCACATGGAATAAGCGATGGCGGTGGGATTCCTTGTGGCATGCCATCTCCTGTTTTGCATGCACGGCCCGGATGGCACAGTGCCCGGTGGGCATGTCCAGAGAAGGGCTCAGGGGCCCAGGGCTACCAGAGCAGAGAGCATATGCTTCTCTCCAAGACAGGGGCAAGAGATCCAACTCTTTTAGGTGTGAGAAATGTGTGACTGGAACATACCACTTCAAACATCACTTGTGGTAAAAGAAAGAGTCAAAGAACACAGAATCAGGATTCTGAGGAACACAGTCCAGAAAAACTACATTCAAAAGGGTAAAATACATTGGGAAGATTATTTAGGAACTATAATTCAAATGATTCTCCTGTAAATTATGCTGTTGATATAAAATGTACTTCATCAAAGTCTGAAACTCGCAAACAATGTGGAACCGAAAGAACCATCAGTACCGGGGTAACACTTTACAATAAGGGTACAATAATTAATATTTATTAACCTTAGTTCATTAACTATCAGTTAATTAGCGGGTAAGTAATGCGTTAGATAGCTGAATGAGCATTACGTAACCATAATTGAACATTTATTAATTTTCTCTGCTTCCCTTATTGTGAAGTTGAAAACATCCCTTAAGTAGCCCCTATGTAGCACTTCAAACTTTTAAACCATAATTTATAAATTAATACCTTAGTTGATGTGAACATCATTTCTAAATGATTAACAGGTGCATTAGTTAAATGTTAATTAATTTTTAGTAAATGCTTATTACTGCATTAACTAATGTAAATTGTTGTACCCTTATTGTAAAGTGTTACCAGTACCGGTTTAACCGACCCTGTGTATGCTCCTGTTGGTTTTGACTCTGACCCTAACAAAGCACACCTGATATGGTGGTTAGAACTAACACTAGTAGCACCTAAAAACCGAGAAAGTGCACCTTTTTCCTTGAAATTCCTACAAATTCTTAGAATACGCCGAGGTTTACTGAAGATTTGAGGCCAACTCGGTTAACCTCGGAAAAATTTTACAGAGGTAGACTGAAAAATTTTCAGATGTATGAAAAAAGACATCAATATTCGCCGAATTTCGTGGGAACTTGGGAATGGTCAGTACTGTAGTTCAGCCTGCTGTGTCTGTGCTGCTTACAGGAACTGGCAAAGGGCAGACCACCACCATTATTTTACGAACAACAAAAACATGTTCAGTATTCAGAATATATTCAATCTGCAAAAGCACCAATTTACAAACAAATCAGATACACAAGGTAATTTTTAAAAGCAGGCACCTTGAGAGAAAGTGAACATCGAGGTGTTGTCCAAACTTAAGTAAGCCGGACAGACCTCGGGATACCTTGGTGAAATTTTTCCGAGGTTTACCGAGTTGGCCTCAAATCTTCAGTACACCTTGGTGTATTCTAAGTTTTTGTAGGAATTTCTCAGAAAAAGGTGCACTTTCTCAGTTTTTAGGTGCTAGTAGTGTAAGGTTCCCAAAACCTAGAGGAAGGCAAATCTCTCGAAACAGGATGCAGCAGCCCTGCTTTAGCTGTTAAATCAGGTGTGCTTGATAAAGTTAAAATGAGAACCTTCGATCACTGCAGACAGGGTTATCACTGCTCTAGCTCACATTAGGGCCTTGGCCCGGTCCTGCTACCTCTTCATCTTCTGAAGATGGAGGGCGCTAGAGGACCGTCGCTTCTTCTTCCTGAGTTTAAGGGGCGGGGCCTCGAACATGGGTGTGATGAGTAGGGCGTCCAATAGGGATGGAGGGTCCGTCCCCTTCAGCTGCCTAGCCCTCACCCCGGTTAAAACAAGAGACAGAAATAAACTGAAGAGACAGCAAGGAAGAGAAAAGAATATACGAGTGTTCTGTCAACAGCCCACTCCACATATAAATACGGTGATGTTAATGAGGGAAGCTATGTGTGAACTCCGCAGACAACCCGTGATTTAATCTGGTCACGCACTGCCATATATTTAAAGAGCAAGACATACGTCTAATTTGACATAAGCGGAACCTGGAAATATCAAGCACTGTACGTGTATCCGATTCGCATACAGTGCAGTCTGAAAATGCTATCACATATCACATGAGCATATTCACAACAGTAAAGCTGCTTTCACACCGGATGTGAAACGAATTTTTCACACGACAAATTACATTCAAAGTCGATGCGAAGACGCGAATATTCGCGTCTTTGCATTGACTTTGAATGTAATCTGTCGTGTGAAAAATTTGTTTCGCGTCCGGTGTGAAAGCAGCTCAAAAGAAGGACGTTATGAGCAGCGACGTCGGTGGTTCGAGTCTGGCCACTAAAAGACTCTCCTTCTCAAGCTCGTTTCCCAGGGTTCCCATCTCTCTAAACTATCCGGTCAAATTTTGGGGCTTAAGTTGGGGCTTCATACGTTTTTAAAAAGTGCTGAAAGTCCACCACGGTTTGTTTGATAGAGATGCAAAGACCCACAAATTAAATACAACAGTCCCCACCAATCCTCATTACTCATTGTTTTCAAAACCAACGTGTGGTGGCTCGGAGCCAAAAACAAAAAATTGATTAAAAGTGTTAATATTTCCAGAGGGCACTGTCCGTGACCATAAATACACTCAATTAATTCGACAGCAGTGATAATGAAGAGTGAAAGCTCAATGCAGCCATTAACAGGGACACACACACACACACAAACACACACCTCTATACTCGTGGGGTCAAACAATAATTTTTGCACCAAAACCCATCTTCATGCACCAAAACCCTAAAATCAACCCTAATTATACTCCGTTTACTAACCCTCATCCAAACACTAGCCTATACCCCCCAAAAAAAAAAGATGAATCAAACTTTCAACCTTAATTGAGCCCCTGAGGACAAGAGTTGTCTAACTCCGTTTTTCATAGTTTTGAGATAATCTATGCCAAAGTTAAAGCCCTGGATAAAATTCAGGACAAGTATAGGGTATGCCATCTGTTGTTAACCTGAGAGTTTATGACTATGTTTTTCAAGAAAACACAACTTTTTTCCACAAAAGTAATGTTTCAGAGGTTACTTTCTCTAAATTTTCTGAAAAAAGGCACTTTTTATAAGTTAGACCACTCTTGCACTGGCTGTCTGAACAAATGTAACTGACTTAAGACAAGTAACTTAATAACTCAATTTTAATAACTCAGTAATAGCTTTAATCTCCGGCATTCTTGTAATTCGAAACACAAAATAACAAGAGAATACAGATCAAAAGTGAAACATTGTATCGCAAACTGCTGACCACTGAGAAAGTCATCCATCAGCTAAACTTGTTCCTCACAGCTGTCTTTGCTGTCATCATCTGGATGACAGTTTGGGCCATCTTCATCTTCGATCAGAACCAGATAAAATGAGTGGTGGACAGGCGGTGCAAGGTTGAGATCATCTTTCAAACCCTTGACTTTTGAAGGGTTCAAAGAGTTAGACCACTGTTGCACTCACGCTTTTTGTCTTAATGGAAGTGAGGATAACTAAAAATCTCTGTATAGTAAGATGCATCACTGTGACATCTAGACCACTTTTGCCCTGAATAGATTTTACCTTTAACTTGCGAAATATGGGTCTAACTCAAAAATGGGAAAATTAGAGTTAGACCACCATTACACTCAGTGACTCAATTAAACTCCTCATCTTAACCTATAGCCTAATTCTTATATCCTCTCTTAAAACTAGACCCAGTCCTACCCATAAGCTCTGTTGTAACCCTTGACCCAAATCCTTGGCCTGAATGAGGACTTATCCTCAGGTAGGTCCAAAAAATGTCCCCACTGTGCTATTTTTCCAGACCACACTATCCTCGCTAACTCTAAACTCCATGTCCCCACAAGGCATTTTTTTGTCCCCAAAAGTATTAGTACACAAATACACACAAACAAGCTCGACCTGGCCTGAGACCGGACCACAGCGGCGATGAGGCCCACTGCTGTCCTCTGAGGGGGGGTGCCTGGGGTGCGGGGGTGTTCGGGCGGAGCCCCACGCGGCAGGAGCTCCAGAGGGTTCTGCAAGAGGGCCTGTCTGTACCCCTCAAGCACAGACACAAAATGGAGGGAGGAGACACTGAGTGTAAATGACTGCCAAGGCTCCTCCCCCACTGAAGAGCTGAAGCTGAAGTTGGCCTGCCCTGAGTTACCATCTGTCCTTAGCTTTAATAAATGCACTTCTCCACAAGTGCAATTTGCGGCACACCAATACGAGACACTGCTTACCATCGCAACAACCATGAGACTAGGTTTGTATCCTGATGGCAGAGTTCCTGCAGTATCTCTTATACTCTTGCCTTACTTCTTTTTAATGACACGCCACTATAGTACTGTTGAACCAAACTTGATGTTCATCGCTGTGGACAGCTAAAATATTGTGCCTCATCAGACCTATGCTTTGCATTTGATATGCAGTTAATGAACATTGGTTAGAATACAAGTGTTTGCCAAGTTCGAGTGATCTTATTAAACGTAAATTGCTCTACTGGTAAAGAATTAGTACCAAGTCGCCGTAACGTGTTATGAATTCTCATCAGGCTAGAGCAGACAATGAAACCAGTACCTAAGAGCAGCAGAAGATGGGAAGGGCTTTACAGTGGTGACAGGAAGTTGCTTTGTGGGGACAGCTGTCGGTGAGGATTCCTTGTATGGGAGGCTGAACCAGCAGGTAAAAGTGAAAGGGTCAAGGGTCAGGGGTCAGGAGAGAGACAGGGCACTCAAACTTATTTACAATGATAACACCAAGTGAAACTTCAGTAAGTCAATAAGACCTTACACAGAAATGGACGGTAGCCAAATCGCATTTTAGGTATGACTTTTATCTGATCAGTTTGAGAATGTAGTGTGGATTAATAGACCACATACAAAATGCAACTGGAAATTTACTTGAAATGCAAGCTAGGCAGGGCAGGCTATCTGCAGTCATGTCCAACAAGAGAATCATACCACCTAACCCCTCTAGTTCTCCAACTATTTCACGACATCGCCTTTCTATCGGGTGAAATGACCACACAGCATAGATGACAGTGTCTAGAGAAAGGAACAATTCCTGGTTGCATGCACAGTGTCAAGACATGTGTTCTGTTAGCTAGTAAGTAACATTTCAAACTGCCAGAGGGTGCTGCACTCAAAAGGTGAGTAATATGATTCCAAATCAGGGGAGAAGGAATAAAGAATTTAATTCAATTATCTTGAGTTTTGAAAGGTTCTCTCATCATTCTCACTGGTGAATTCCCTAAATTTTCAATGGCTCAGAAAGGAAGTTCTAAACTTTTAAAACAAAAATCCATGGGCTAGAGGGAATGCTGAAAGAAGGTGCGGAAACTGCCGAGTTGGGGCTGAAATCTCCTCTGGCAGTTTAGCGGTGTCTGTCAGCCACCTAGTGGCAGAGGAAGGGAACTGCGGATACTATCTGATAAAGGAGGACTTCGGCATACCAGCCACAGGGGATACGGGGATTCCCTGAGAGAGAATAGTAACACATAAAACAAGAACATAAGCACTCAGGTCACAAGATAGCATGTCATCAGGACGGGAAAATGGATCGGACAATGACCCGCAGTCACGCTGTGTGTTTGCAATTACCGCTGAACGGCTGTCTGGATCGCAGGGTGAGTTACAGTGACTGACGCTCGTAAATTCTGACTCCACTCTATTGAAGTTCTGTGCTGACTGTGGCCTCATAAATGCTACAGAATTCTCTGTCTGTGAAGAGAGGGCAGTGCCCATTTGAAGCAGGTCAAAGGTCGGCAAATTGCAGTAAGGGGGCATGAGGCTGGAGCAGACAGCAATGGGTGCACCTCAAAGCGTAGGCTGCAGCCTTGGAAGGCTGCATATTTAGGGGTCGTCACTTGCTTCCATTCTCCAGACTGACATGACGTCATTTCATCTCCATTAAACAGCTTTGGTTTAAGCAAGTTGTCACTGGTTTCCCTAAAGCTAACCTTAACTCCATCTCCTGACCCTAAACCTAGGCCCAAACCTAACCCTAATCCTTAATTTATCTTCACCCCTAACTCTAGATGTTAGTGTGGTGGATAATAGTATAGGACGACCCCTAAAAATGCAGCCTTCCAAGACTGTAGCCTACACTTTGAGATGCACCCATCGAGAGGGTTGATGCTGGAGGCGGGGCATAGACTGAAGGGGAGGGCGTAGTTAGAGGGGAGGGGCTTAAAGCAGAGGGAGAGGCACGAGAGGAGAGGGGCTTCAAGTTAAGTGAGGTACTTCATAAAAGTAGGCAATTAAGACCTGGACATATGAGCAGCTGAAGACATCAAGGAAGAATGGAGAGAAAAAAATCCTTCAAAACTGGATCCATGGAGTCCTCAGTGCTACAAATGATTACTTGAAGGGCTGTAAAAAGGTGATTTTACAAAGCGACAAATGCACCCCCATTCCAACAAGATTAGAATTTCAATTCTGAGTGGGTTTATGTACATAGATATCACTGCTGAGGGTTTTAGTGTATTTAATTCAGAGCAAATCTCCTCCATTCAAATCCAATCTATTCGACACAAAGGCCAGTACCAGTTCAGGCCTGCTGTCAGATGACCCCAATCCGAGGCCTTTAAAGATTGGCCTTTAAATGGGATTAAGTGCAGCAATTTGTTATAAGCTCCAGAAATAATTCATTGACAATACAATGTGCGCCTTCCATGATAAACACATTCATTGTGTTATTAACTCTTCTCCTCATAGACTCCACCCCTCCCTTTCCCCATAATGACTACAAATGACAACCCTAAGGGAGAAAAGGGAAAAGGTCCATTGATATGCATATAGGCGTCATATCTAGTCATTAAGGGGAAAAGAGTTATAACATATTTCAACCGTTATCTAAGACCTCACCACACACCAGCCCCTGCCACTGCTGTGAAAATCGCATGAAAAATGTGGTCACGTATATGAGCAGAACTAATGTGCTACTAATGTGACGTGAACTGAAGCCTGTCCAACCAAACCAGTCCTAATCCCTCATATAGAAGGCCTCAAAAAAGAAAGGCCAGCATACTAAGAGAAAAAGAAAATGAAAGAAGCAGAGGCGACAAAAAATATTTCTGGCCAAGGAATGTATGAAGAAGTACCAGGTATGGCAGTTGAAGTTACGAGTGTCAACGATGTGGAACTGGGCAGTCTGGTAACTACAGCTTTAGCGAGCCAAACTGTAATTCATATTCCGTGGGCCCATATGCACTGTCCTAGCCAGCTGAGAGGTCGCAGAGATTCGGACCTTGGTATTTTTTTCCCCCCTCATCAGGCTGCTGTTTTGCATTGTATGTTTGTGAACAGAAATATATATACATCATAAATAAAAATAAATATATTGACATCATTATAAAAATTATTTTGTCGCCATATCTATTCGGCTAATGTTAGCGCATAACCTAGATTAATAGTCAAAAAATATGAACAAATAATTCTCTGTAGTCCCTTAGTTGAGTCAATCGGCCGAATCAATGAATTAGAACTTAACGTCAGTGATAAATGACCATACGTACACTTAGGTCCATAAATATTTCAGCATTGACAATGATATTATGTTTTTAGCTGTCGACCATAGCATACTGGACTTGAAATGAGACAGTAAATATACAGTGCTGTGAAAAAGTATTTGCCCCCTTCCTGATTTCTTCTTTTTTTTGCATATTTGTCACGCTTAAATGTTTCAGATCATCAAACAAATTTTAATATTAGACAAAGACAACCCGAGTAAATACAAAATGCAGTTTTTAAATGATGAGTTCGTTTATTGAGGGAAAAAAGCTATCCAAACCTACCTGGCCCTATGTGAAAAAGTAATTGCCCCCTAAATCCTAATAACTGGTTGCGCCACCCTCTGTGACAACAACTGCAATCAAACCTTTGCAATAACTGACAATGAGTCTTTCACATCACTGTGGAAGAATTTTAGCCCACTCTTCTTTGCAGAATTATTTTAATTCAGCCGCATTGGAGGGGTTTTGAGCATGAACAGCCTGTTTAAGGTCATGCCACTGCATCTCAATAGGATCTAAGCCCGGACTTTGACAAGGCTCTCCAAAACCTTCAGTTTGTTTTTTTTTAAGCCATTCAGAGGTGGACTTGCTGGTGTGTTTCAGATCATTGTCCTGCTGCGTAACCCAAGTGCGCTTGAGCTCGAGATCACAATCTGAGGGTTGGACATTCTCCTTCAGGATTTTCTGGTAGAGAGCAGAATTCAAAGTTCCATCAATTATGACAAGTCGTCCAGGTCCTTAAGCAGCAAAGTAGCCCCAAACCATCACACTACCACCACCATGTTTGACTTTTGGTATGATGGTCTTTTAATGAATTGCTGTGTTAGTTTTATGCCTGATGTAATGGGATGCACACCTTCCAAAAAGTTCAACTTATGTCCCGTCATTCCACAGAATATTTTCCCAAAAGTCTTGGGGATCATCAAGATGTATTTTGGCAAATGTGAGACGAGCCTTCGTGTTCTTTTTGGTCAGCAGTGGTTTTCGCCTTGGAACTCTCCCATGGATGCCATTTTTTGCCCAGTCTCTTCCTTATTGTTGAATCATGAATACTGACTTTAAATGAGGCAAGTGAGACCTGCAGTTCTTTAGATGTTGTTATGGGTTTTTTTGTGACCTCCTGGATGAGTAGTTGATGCGCTCTTGGAGTTATTTTGGTAGGCCCGCCACTCCTGGGAAGGTTCACCACTGTTCCAAGTTTTCTCCATTTGTGGATAATGGCTCTCACCGTGATTTGCCGGGGTCCCAAAGCCTTAGAAATGGCTTTGCAACCCTTTCCAGACTGATAGATCTCAATTTGTTTCTCATCTGTTCTTGATTTCTTTAGTTCGCGGCATGACATGTTGCTTTTTGAGATCTTTTAGCCTACTTCACTTTGTCAGACAGGTTCTATTGAAGTGATTTCTTGATTCAACAGGTCTGGCAGTAATCCGGCCTGGGAGTGGCTAGTGAAACTGGACTCAAAAACTGTGGTTAATCACAGTTAATTCATGATTTAATCGGGTTATCTTTTTCTTATATTAAAATTTGTTTGATGATCTGTAACATTTAAGTGTGAAGAATATGCAGAAATCTAAGAAATCAGGAAGGGGGCAAATACTTTCTCACGGCACTGTAAGTTCAAAGTGAGGACATTCTGTTTCAGTTTGAGGGGTAATACACCAGATACTGGGAGGACTGTGTAGGAATTACAGCGCTTTTAAGAGGTCCATCTTTTTTAGGGTCCAAAAATATTTGGACAGCTGGATGCTCAGCTGCGCCATGGTCAGGTGCGTTTTACTCCCGATCATTTCATTTAAAAGTGACCCTGGCAAATTTCTACAGTTGATTTCTCGAGTTACATTTTCATTTGGAATCCATCTGTAAACTTTTAAAGGGCATCTAAAGTCCATTCCCATTGTTTTTGTTTATCGGCCAATCAGCGAGCCGCACCTGCGCAAATGAACCAAAATAGAAGGATTATCTACGCGTGTACACAACACATTGGTTGATGGATGAAATTGGTCATGTGACAATGCAAGATGTCAACAAAAGCAAATGATTTGTTTGTAAACACTGGACGTTCAACGTCCCGTCTGAGAATCGACTTTGGATTTCACATTAAAGGGCATCTAAAGAGCTGTCAGTGCCAGTAAAGCAAGCCATTATTAGACTGAAGAATCGAAACAAACCCACAAGAGAAAAAGAAAAATCATTCCGTGAGGCCAACCAAACTTTTAAAAAGAAAGAAGACACTGGAGAGTTCATGAATACAAAAAGCCCAAGAAGACAACTAAAAACAACTGTAGTGGATTATAGAGGAATTCTTTCCCTGATTCTCTATAACCTCTTCACAACAGTTACAGTAAATAATCAAGAACATTCTCTAAGGGTTGGCATATCAGTGCCTAAGTCAGCAATTAAGAGAAGACTTCACCAGAATAATACAGATGGTTGATTTTAACGTGTAAACTATTGGAAAGGCTCAAAAACGGGAAACTTGCCAAAGAAAATAAAAATGTCTGTACAGTTCTGGAACAACATCCCATGAAAAATAAGACCAACTTATACCAGAAAGTTAGGAAAAGAAAGATATGGAGAAGAGAAGAAACTGCTCGTGACCTGATGCATACCATCTCATTTATGAAGAGTGGTTAAGTATGGGCATGTATAAGTGCTGATTGAGCTGGGTCCCTTGTACATCTACTGGTAATGATACTGTTGACAAAAGCTGGAGGATGAATTCTGAATTGCATACGGCTATATTAATTGCTTACATTCAACCACAAGCATCAAAACTAATTGGAAATGCTTTACAATGCAGATAGACAGTGACTGCAAAGAGAACCCAAGATTTTTTAAGGCAAAGAAGTAGAATGTTCCACCTTAGACAAGTCAATCATATGACCTGAATCCAGTTTGGCATGCACTCCACTGGCAGAAGGCAAAACTCCAAAACAACAATGTAAGAACTGAAGACAGCCGCAGTGAAGGCTGGGCAGAACATCTCCAGGGAAGAAACCCTGTGTCTAGAGATGTGTATGGGCTAAAGACTTCCGACAGTCATCGACTGTAAAAGATTTGCCACGGAGTATTAAAAAGGACAATTTAAAAATTGATTCTGCAAGTTTCTCCAATTAGTTTTGAGCCCAAAAATATGTGGGGACTGTGCGTAAAATGGACATAATTCATGTATGGTTCAGACAATATTTTTGAAAAAATTCTTAATTTGAAGTTGAAAGGCTGCACTTCAAGCACATCATTTTTTTTTTTTTTCAAATCCATCATGGTGCCATACTAAACTAAAACAATGAAAATTTTGTCTCTGTCCAAATATTTTTAGACTGAGCTTCCATCACATCTGATTATCAGAGGGATGAGAACGATGAAAGTCCACCAACACTGAGTATAGTTTTTGAGTCTAACTAGTGTCCTCATTTATGAAAACCAAAATATAGCCACCCAAGGCAAATATTAACATTACATATTTACCATTTATCATAAACTCGTCCGTGCAGTACCTGCAGAACAGCACGTTTCCGAATGACATTTTGCACCAGCTGAAAATCGAGTTAGGCTTGACAACAAAACCTCACTGGTTTCGTCAGTGTGATCTCATCTTAGAGCAGTAACTCGCCTCAGAATTTGACGGCTTTGAAACTTAACGTTATGTGTGCAATGTTGTCCAACAGAGTTAATATACTGCACATTGCTGCATCAACAACTTGCAGTACTCAAAGATAGCTAGCTGCCAATGTCTTTTTTAACCCATCGATGTCCATAAGAAAAATATCTTCACTCATGAGAAGTGACTTGCCCACTAATTTTACAGGAATGGTTCAAAATGCCAGATGAGTGAGTTGGCGATAAGAAAGAAGGGATGTTTGTTAAGCCTACATTTTTGGTGCACAGTAGCCTGTTTCAATACATTGTTTGCTTGCAAGGAGACTTTCCTCAGTTGGATCAGATGATATCAATGGATTATCAGTGCAACATTCTCAGTGTTGTGACAACAGAATAATCTCTATGCTACATTAATTTTAAGAATTCACTACAAGGGCCTGGCAAACATTTATGATAAAAATATGAAAAATATTATTTTTATGGTATTTTACCTATAATATTTTTGCAGTGCAGTACAAACAGGGCACTGATCGGGGAAAGTTAGCTCAGTTTGGAGAGGACGCATGAAGACGCACAGCAGGAATGTGACTGGACAAAGAACGGAGATCTCTGCTCATGAGCAGCTCCTTCATAAACCTCTCAACAGATTTCAAAACACATTTCCGAAAGGACGGAAGAAGCATTCACGGCGAGCAACGGGGTGAGCCAAAGGATTAATATTTAATACGTCCGCTGGCAGTTCTGTGTTGTGCTACAAGTGCATTTGCCTTCAGTTTTTTTTTTTTTTTGTTGCTTTTTCCTTCCTCCTGTGATATCGATATTTATGTAACAGGGAGATTAACTGCCTTTTACTCATTCAGGATGAAGGCGTATGACCCATTTTGTATGATAGTGCCTCTATTTTGTTGACCACAGGACAACATTATGTCAAAGATTTAATAGCAAAGTAATGAACAAATGTCCATCGCCATTACACATCCGCAAAGAGAGATACTGTGCATTTAAGTAGATCCAATCCAAGCAAGCCTCCAAACTGAGTTTGGTCATTTCCATGCCTTCGGCATCATAACTTATTAGCATTATACTTACATACAGTGAGCAACAAAATTTTTGGGACAAAGGCATCAAAACTTGCAAAACACAGAGCCGCATCCATGAAAAATATGCATTTTGTGCCCCAAACATTTTGGTGCTCACTGTTCAGTATTTCTGACATCTCAAGGAAACTGTAACTATAACACACAATGAATGGCTGAGAATGTAAGAATA
Source organism: Gymnothorax javanicus (assembly GCA_029692085.1). Lineage (NCBI taxonomy): Eukaryota > Metazoa > Chordata > Actinopteri > Anguilliformes > Muraenidae > Gymnothorax > Gymnothorax javanicus. Next base: position 11,270,421 of record CM056194.1, read on the forward strand.
CAGTGCACCAGAGATAGTTATTCATGACTGTTCCCCTCAGACTCAGAAGGCGTGGCATGTGACAGAGTGGGTGTGGCACTGGAAATGACGGCCCCTGTCAGTGCTAGAGCGAGCGCGGGGCTGGCTGTCTGAGAAGGAGGGGTGGAGTCTGAAGGCTGTGATAGAGAAGGGGGCGGGGCTTGTATCCTGTCCTGAATGAGGAGCTGAGCTAAATGACTGCAGGCTGGAGGGAGGCATCGCCTTAAGCTCATGGTCCCGCTGCATGGCCAATGAGAGTTGAATCAGGGCCGGTACAGCGTGTCCATCTTCCATGCCATTGGCCAGCTGGACCACAGCCACAAGCAATGGCAGCTCTGAAGCCAAAACCACTTGTAAAGGTGAACTTCGCAGACAGACACACTTCTGAACACGAAGGCACGGCCTGCAGGCTGAACTTACTCAAAATGTGACTTTCACTGAAGGACCTGAGAACAACTCCATCTGAGAACCCAGCTTAAAACTGTGCTCAGTGGATTCACAATTTAGTTCAGGAAAGACAAGCTGAACAATGCTCATTCAGTGCAGTGAGTCAGAATCTACAAATGTACATGCTAACTCCCACAAGGTAGTGCTAAGACACCATTTTTGAGAGGTGATATAGAGACAAATCTAAACTCATGGGTCAGCATGCATTCCTTCTGTCATCGATGAAAAACATAATCTAACATTAAACAAAAATAATCTGAGGCTTATATAATATGCGCTGTAACTGTTTTTATGAACTAACAAGTTATCTTGATGTTATTGTTAATGGAAGGTTTTGGGGTGAAAACGACATAACGCAGATCTGCCAAGAGTAACTGGTGGTGTGATCTAAGACTTTAGTTCAATCAGGGGTGAAAGGCCACAGGCAAAAATGCACGTGGATACGACAGTCAGTCACAAGTGGGATTACCTGACCTGTCTGCTGTCCTTCAGAGGCTGTCTGAGGAAATTACCCATCGAAGGAAAGGGAGAAACAAATGAGACTGCTGGAAAGAAGAAACAAAGCACACGAGGAAAACAGCAAGAAAAGAAACGTAAAGCTTTAGGGTCGAAGAAACTTTATTAAAATGCCAGAGCAATGTTACAGTTCCAAAGCATAGTTATCGGTTGCAAAGGATACAAAACTTCAGCTTAATGCACAACCCATCTACTGTAACCATCAACCCAAGCAGCTGACCTCAGCTCAAGGGTCTTAGCATAGCATAGCAAGGCCAGCGGCCTGAAAATAAGAGCAGAGTTGAGATCAATGAAACAACAAACATTCTTCACCTTGCACAAGTAATCCCAATTTCCACTGTACGAGTACCATCAGTTTCACTTTCCAAATCAGAACTCAGGGCAACACAAAAACCTCTACAGACTTTTTAAAATTCACTAGCCTTGACTAGCCCCGTCAAAAAAATTCAGCAAAGCCAAAATGGACCTTCAGAGCTGGTTTAAGCCGAGTTTCTGGCACTTCTAGCAGGTCATAGCTGGTCTGTGGCTTATTCGGCAAACAGTGAGCTGGTGGCCAAACAGGTGGACTAGCAAACTAAAGGATGCATTGCTAGTAAACCAGTGAGAAGTGTCGAAAATGGAGCTTAAACCGGCTTAAACAGCTTACGGGTGGTTTAATCTTGAATTTCCAGCTTATTTTGCAGTATAACTGGTAACTTCAGACCTCTAGATCTCACTTCCTCTAACGGAAATCATTTTCGTCAGGCTCGAGTCTGCATTTACTCAGAGCTCAGGAAACAGCCAGGGGCTTCCGGACCGCGTCCCCTCCTTGGACCGCCGTCCCATTACTAAACTCGCTTCACTGCCCTGCGTGCGGCTAACGTGGTAACCTTGAAGGGAAAAGGTCCCGTCTCGCCGGGGAACCATAGCGTGCGGAGTCGAGACTGTCAACAGTCGCACTGCGGCTGTGATCAAAAGCAGAACTTTGTGGGCCGTACATGAAAGAGCACTTATAACTGCACGTAAACTCTGCCGTTTTTCCCGGAACCCCGGGTTTTTTGGATTTCCGCACGGTTTGAGGCCTACCTCGCGGGGCGCTAGCTTGAGCCGACATTAGTGGGCCATTGTTTGGAGAATTTCAGCTGGTAATCGCTTGCATGTGGCTATGGGCACGGCGAACGTTCTCCGCGTGAGGTCCTCAGATACCAGCTATAGCTCTCCGCACATCTGAGTCCTCTGGCACTGACAGCTACAGAACTCAGGAGCGCTTTGGCACGAGGAAACAGGCCAGCTTTATATGCAAAGATACAGTATATACACGAGTACCAACGCGCACACATTTACATACTACTATGTGGCCTCAAGCTCTATAAACATGAGCGAAAGAGAGAGAAGAGGGAGAAGCAGAGAGAGAGAAAAGGAGGAGAGCAGATGAGCGAAGGATACAGTCTAACAGAACATTGGAAGGAGAAAAGAAGGGTTTGGGTGCAGAAGGCAGTGCTTCTTTCCGTCCTCGTCTCTGCTACAGGCCAGCTAACGCGAAAGGTGAGGAAGCGTGCGCATCCGCAGGAGTGCGTCACTTGGGCGAACGGGTGGCAGGCGACAGGTGGGGGGGGGGGGGGGGGGGGGCGGTGCTCAGGGACAGGGTTACATGACATTTAGGGTGCGCGCCGACACCCCGTGGTGCCAGTCCCGCAGTTTGGCGTATCGCGGTTCGATGATCTGGGGGTTCACCTTGGGCTCCCTGGCACCCCGGGAACAAGAATGGGAGGGGATGAGCGAGGAGAAGGGTGAGGGAGGTAAGAAAGGAAGGGAGGAAGGAAGGAAGAAAGGAAGAATGGAGGGAGAGGAATGAAAGTGAAGGAAAAAAAGAATAGAGAAGTTAGCTCCACTTTTGCTGAACCTGTCTTTCGCTCCATGCAGTTCAAAGCTTGCACACACTGCAAAAACCACACAACAGGCCAATTCCACTATAAGTTCATTTCCACTATCCAGTCTTACATTTGACTTAAGATTGCGTTGCCATAACTTTATTATTAAATAAAATAAAACACACAGCCAATGAAGTGAGACAGATTTGACACATTTTAAGACAAATTACCTTGTCCTGCAAAAATAAGTTTATGTGTTCTACGAAGGACAAAAAGATCTCATGACAAGATCAAAATGTTTACTGAGTTAGACTTTCTTTCAGTTCACTTGCATTTTATATTGACAGACTCCAGCTGTCCTCTGTCACTACAAGATTCCCTCTACCCTTTCTAATATCTTTTCAAACAAACATCTCTATTATAGATCTAATTATATTAAAGCGTTATTTTTCAGTGTATTCCAGTATACTGTATTTTTAATCCAATTTTGCCCTGCAGCCACTACAGGGGAGCTGTTCTTGACTTGTTTGTGTGTTTCTCTGTGAGGTCATCTGTCACCACATTCAGATTTTCACCTTTAACCTTTATGATGTCACCGTGTCAGGTAACCTGAGCACAAACTTAACGGACGCGTTGCACTTTTAGAAGAAACGTATCTCGAAGACAGCTCCACGCAGGTCTAAACATTAATCACACAATGTGGTGAATTTTTTAAATAAAAGTATAGTTAGCAGGGCGCAACAGACTCAGTACAGAACTCCTCTTATTATTCTGTTGAGTAGCCGCTTCACTCCACACATATTACACCAAAACCCAATCAGGAGACAATTCCATCAAGTCAATCTGTCTTTGACTTAAAAATCTCTAATCCCTGAGACACACCTAATCAGGCGCTCTGGTACAGTGCACCCACAGAAAAAATAATTTTTAGCCTTTAATCAGTGAATGACTGTTGAAATGAGCTGCTCGCCTTCATATACAACAAATGGTCACCATACCAAAGCGATCACCTGTTACAGAAAACCACACACAAATTCTCCTTGAGGTCTTTTTGACTTAGAACATGATGAATGGAACACACGTGGATGTTTACACACAATGCGCATGCAGCCTAACACATCCACAGCAGCACAGGCTAATAACCCAGGCAGCATCACCGAGCAGAACACCACTGCTCTGGCAAAAGGGTAATGCACTCACTAACTGAGACACACAGTGTGCAGACAAAGCGGTTACGCACCGACACATTATACTGCAAAGGAAAAACCACAAAATATTACTATCAATACTGCCAGTCTTATATCGATGACCAAAGCGCAAAACCTCCCATCTGCAGAATTTTTCTGATTGGCGGATTTCACTTTGGATGATAAGAACAAGGAAGGCTACTCATCCAAAGTGAAATCCACCAATCAGAAAAATTCTGCAGATAGGAGGTTTTGCGCTTTGGTCATCGATATATGGAATTCAAATCTTTGTAATATTTTTTTCCTAAATGAGAAAAAAATGTCAATAGGGTGAGATGTTTGGACTCATTTCAGTGGGGTAAGGCAATAGTCTTCAACAAGCAAAAATAACTGAAGGTAATATTTCTTATACTAGAGAGTAAAACTAAGATTTTATCATATCAAGACTAAAACACCTCTTAGGACAGACATTTCCAGGGTGAAACCCAGGCTGCATTAGTGGGTTGGGATCGGAGGGTTAGACCTAATACAGTAAAAAGCTACATGTTATGCCATTGTTTCTCTTCAAACAACCATTTCAGACGCAAACTCGACAGTCCAGTTGCCTGGATCGCACGAGTGCAGCCCGCAATTGCCCACTTGTTCCCTGAGTGTTCACAAGCCACGCACTGAAACCGTCGCATTTTCAGCATGAAATTGTGCTTTATTTGGCCAATTCTGTTGCCATGGCAACCAAAATCAATAAGCGTCGTGACCTGACCATAACCTATGCCCTCACCAAATATCAAAGGAATCAGCAGAAATTTGCAGCCTGTAGAGCGTCCACAATGAAATCTCTGCAGATGCGGCGGCGATGGAGACGACAGGCATGAATCCATAGCAGCCAACCAACGTCGTCCAGGGGCTGCAGATATAATCTGTGAGGCAATCTTGGACTAAATAGAAATTCACGGGGATTCAAACAGAGCCATGCGACCTCATTTCATATGTTTTGAGTTTATTCTCTCCTTCCGCTACTGAGTACAGCATCTAAGTGATAGTGGTATACAGAAACTCCAGATATGAAACTAACTGGACAGTTTTTTTAATTGTTTCTGTGCTCTGGCTGCAACTTGAGCCCAAGCACATCACTAATATGGGCGAGGTTTGAAATCCAATAAGCCAATAGCATTACTCTGCAGCCAGAGGGTAGAATCAGTTAATAAAAGCTCCAGAGTCTATGGCAGAAGAAACTAACGGCTGGACATTCTCTGCACTCAGATTCCATGGATGTAGCCAGGCCCAGGTTACTGCAACAATACAGTTTCACCACTAGAGGGCAAAATGGTCCGCAACGCTATGGTCTGTTATCATTTTACTCCATGGCTGTTCTAAGTGGCCCCCCACATTCCACCAGTAATTCGGTTTCTGATTTTTTTTAACCTTTATTTGATCACAGAAAGTTCCGCTGTGAACTCGTTTCCTGTTTTCAAGGGCGCCTTAGCAGATATGCCAGATAGAAGAGTTGTAAACGAGGAGGGATGGAGAGAAACAGGGGTTCAGCCCCTGGAGGTTGAGCATAAGGGTCTTCTTAAAGGGCACAACAGCTGAGGTCTCCCCAAATTCACCTCTTCAGATACAAGCCAGAATCCCGAGCCCAACTGGGGGTGAGAACCAGGAACTCTTCCGTTACCAGTCAACCAGCCCACCAGTAGGCAACCCAACCAGCGCGGCATTTTTGATAAAAATACAGGAGACACTCTTCAGGGAATCCCACATCAGGCCACTACAGACTTTCTGAAGTTTTTCTGAAACGTATTAGTTCTCCGTTCCATTGTTCCACCCATTCCCACGTCCACCTCATTCTGATTCTGCAGCACTGTTCCCAAAAGAAACCAGAATCTTCCCTCTGTAATCTAAAGCCAGGCCACGTCAAAAGATTTTTGAAAACAGCAGTTTAGATTTGAGAAACCCCATATATAACGACACAAACTCGTATGTATCATAGTTCTACTAGAGTGTGAAGAGCACACTTACCTAACATTTGGACAAAACAACGCACCACGCGCATATTCCACCGAAGATCAGCCAAAGTCCCGACTCTCGACACTGAAAATCTCAAATAGCCGCATGAGAAGAAGCTTGCCTGTGCAGCATACAGGCATGGCCATAGCAGTCAGTATGTTTATGAATTCTTTCATTTTAGTCAGCTCAGCTTCCAATCAGCTACCGATCCCTCTCCACATGACGATTCACCGAATGCGACATCTGCTGTCCCTCGGGTTCCCCCCCAATATCACTTGACATGTGATTGTAAATATTGAACATGTTAACCATTTCCAACTTCAAACCGGTGCGGCCCCAACGTGCTTCTGAGCAGACGTGGTGACTTCAAATACACTCCAAGCACACCTCACGCACAAGAGAATCGGCAAGATCATCTTCAGAGCCATTAAAAAAAGTTTAAAAAAATCCAGCCTCACTTATATCAAGTAGGATTTTACTAAAAAACAATCTATCGACTCTTACAAAAATAATCCTCTTCAATCTTCACTTAGCACCCACTAGAAGTGTGTGTGGGCACCTGTATTTACAGACACCCTGCTGTTTGCCTGTATTTTCAGATTTTCCTTTATACGGGACGGTTTTGAGCATCAGCCTTTGGGCAGTGGTTGTCCAGCTCCCAGCCGATAACACGCAGCGCTCAGGGTGTGAGGGCGGGACATAGTGCTGAACTGCAGCATTAGCAGGTCTGACATTGTTGTGCCGGGACAGGGGGGCCAACTTTGATTACTGCGCTTACGAATCTCAACAGACAAATCCTACTCAGAATACAACTAAGATTGTCGGAAGGGGGGCATCAGGCAAATATCGCCTTTGATATGGGTCAAGCTTACGAAAGGGGAAAAGGATTCTTTCTCCAAAGACCAAGGATATAAAATCCAGGCGTAGAAAGAAATAGTCCTCTCCAGTATTTGGTTCCAACCAAGTGGATTTGCTCATTGACACAATTTTTCACCCAGGAGGTGGAACTACTGAGTGAAATCAGGCAGCCTGAACGTCGTGGCTGAACTTCTAGTTTCTGACTGCTGGACGTAACACCTCTCTTTAGGACAAATACACCTCATTCAGTGAGTGAATCATGTTCCCCAGACTATTGTAAGTATAAGCATGACACTAAATGCCAAAAACAGGGAATCTTCATGCAAACAGAGATGGTTACGGCAATAAAGCCAAACCCATGCTGAGAAAAAAACCACAGCGGGATCAAAAAGGCCAGAGACTTACTTCCTCCCAGCATCACCCTCCGCTAAGTCCGCTGGAAAAGAGAAAGGGAACACCTTTAGCTGCGGAGAGAAAATACTGCAACCGCACCTCCATCTCGCATTGGTAATTATGAACTTACACAACCAGAAATGTGCAAATTAAAAACGTTCAAAAATCAATATGTAGGACAGGCCAACTGAACTCCAGTAAGAGAATCAGTGAATTATTTAGACAACTGCATCTCTATAGCTCACGCGTATTAGAAAGGGTTACTGTGCAAGCTGCCTTTGTTAGGACTAAGTTTAACCTCTGTTTTGACTTGAGTTCATTTCTATAACTGTCACATGCCCAGTCTTTAAATAAATCAGAATCTGCATTTATGGTTCATTAAATCTCAACAGAGACAAGCGGATCGCTCATGTGCCGATGTACTGTTCTAACACCAGCTAACGGCTGCATAATATACTGTAGGGTCTGTAGATACACAGACAATCACACAATATTTGATTTTGTGTCATTATCCAGCACACTGGATTTGGGTTTAATTATAAATAAAATGAAAAATAAAAAATAACACTGGATAAATGCGATTTGAGCAGATTTAATTTGTGTGTGTTTTTTAATGAACAGAAACTATATTAAATAAAGAAAGAAACCTTAATGCTATGGTCCTTTATCATTTTTTTCACATCTAAGAAAATTTTATTCAGACTTAAGAGACTTAAGTCTGAAGCATGAGGTTTAACATCTTACTTCAATTAATATAAATCAAAATAAATAGTGTTACTAAACAGTGGTTGACCTAAGCAGTTGATAGTTTATCTCAAATCCAGCTAGCTTCATCCTCAGGAACAGATAAAGGGTGCGGTTATTGGAGACGCCACAGCGTAACTCACGAGAGCCCTCTCCAGTGCCAGTCATCTGGGCCAGGATCCGAAAAGAGCGGGACTGGCCGTTGCCCATGCGAGGGTGCCAGTCCTCTGTGTCCTGGGACAGACGCTGCTTGCTGGCGTTGCCGTGGGAGGGTATGTGGTAGAAGTGGATGTCCGTCTCCACGATGGGCCTCCTGGGAGCCCTGTGTCGTCACACGGAGAGAGGAAGTCAGTGCCAACAACAAAAAGAAATGATCATCAACATTTTCATCATCGCTGCTGTCATCATTATCAGAGTCATCCTTAGCGCCATCGTCAACACCATCCACTTCACAACCAACTTCACCGCTATCATCCTTGCCTTTAAATTAACTGTAATTAATTGTAATTAACTAATATTTTTTTAACATCAACCTGCCAAGGGACTGCGGACGGAAATTAGCCTTTGGCTACAGTCTGGCATATTTAAATCCACTGTCCCTTTTAAATAAATAAATAAACAAATCATGGATGACCACCTGTAGATGACCATGCTATGTTTAGAAGAAAAGATCAGCAGAACAGCAATAAGGTATAAGCATATAAAACATGAACTATACTGTTACTCCAGTCTTGGCCTCCTCACATCAGCTGACAATTACTTCAAAAAAAGATGAGAGTTTTCGCCCATTTTTGTGTGATAGTGTTTTATACGCGCTCCATAAGTCTCACAGTTAGTGCTGTAATGTTGCTACAATAACTGGAGTCTCAACAAAAAGCTAGATAAGCTAGTTAAAGTAAAAGAAGATGAATCGTCCACAGGCTCCTAAATGGTGAAACTCAATTTTAGAGAATCACAGTGCTGTATACATGTTGTTAAAGTCATTTTTGAGCTTATAAACCAGCCTATATCAATTGTTCTCTTCATCTGTATGTTAACAGTTACAGTTTTTATGGTTTTTGCTGCACATAATACTGTAGAAATACACATTATCCTGAGACTTATTTATAAAAAGTGAACCAAATTAACGATGTAGTTAAATTGAAGTTACATTGCAGTCTTGTTTCCATATCTGGAAAGCATTTTTGAAAATAGTCGTTGAAATATGCTCCATAAAATAAGGTAATGATCATCCGTATGTTAATTGAATGAGTATTCCATCAATCTAATTTCATCTGGTGCCTTCCTCAGTGGGATAAGTATTGCTTTTATGACAATGAAATGTAAATTAGTCAGAATTAAACACAAATGCTCATACATTGCCTGTTTAAAATTAGTAGCAACTGAATCATCAAAGATGAGATATGGACCTGCCAGAACCGCATCAACACGAGACAAAAACGCAATTATAGTAAAATAACAAGCTTCAAATGTAAGCTATGAAAGGAAAATCTCATTTATTACGCTATTGCTACAGCCAGGAGTCGATCAGAGCTCAGCTTTCAGTGAAAGCTTTTTTGAGATGAATGACAGGTGGTGCTAAGCGGTATCAGTCACGCACAATGAATGTTTGGTTTCTATTGGCCCTCCGTGTCACACCTAAACCGAACACACCGCGCGCTCATGACGTTAGTGTCAGGAGAAAAACACAGAACATTCCTAACAATCCTCTTCACATTCACAAAGAATGCCAGAAGTATGTGACTCCAGCACTCCTGCGTTTCGTTTACCTGGGGGGTAGAGGTTTCCTGTCGGCGCAGTTAGCGAGTGCAAATGAGAGATGGAGAGACGGAAGAGAAGACCAAAGAAAGAATCAGGGAAATGAAATAAAACTCAATAATGAGAAAATACATGAGCTTTTCCATGCAATCTCCTGCATTACTCCATTATGTAAATTAACGCATCAGGTATTTAAGAGCACTACTTACTTCTGGACAACCTCAGGCCCACTGGCAAGAATGAAAACGAGAGGAAACACTGTTGGGTTTTGCATTTTATTTTTGATAAACAGTACAGAAAATTGTAAAACTTTTCCCATGCTCAATCTACTGAACTATACTGTGACACTGCAAACAAAAGCAAACACGCACTCAAACACACCCCAACAAAGCTCTTGAACAAGTGCATATTGCCATACATGCAAAAGAATAAAATCCGCAATCCACTCATTTTCGCTAGTACCAGAAGTTCAGAAAAGTCGGCACAACTGCGGCAAGAAATGTGAGCATCCTCATTTTAAACCATGAGTAGTTCCAGCCTTCAACACAAGATGGCGCCGTTTCATTCTCAAACCCAGTTTAAACACAAGTTCAGGGAAAAAAAATAGTGCTTAAAATATTAGGAGGCTAAAATGACAGCCAAACATGTAAACACGAACATGTAGACACACTCTTACACTGAATGTGCCCAGTTCAGTCAATCTTTTAATAACCTGGCCATCTGTGATTTATGCCGGCCCCTCCCCCCTCCTTTTGATTGGTTCATTCAGGCTAGTATGTTGAGTGAGTGGTGGCAGATGGGGAGTGTTGACAGAAAACATGGAAATAACCTCCTAACATAAGCACGCAACGAATTGGCTTGCCAATGTGTGTGTGTGTGTGTGTGTGTGTGAGAGAGATCATTATGAACATGAAATTATCATGTTCAATTATCAATTGTGTGCTCGCATGCGTGCGTGTATCACTGTGTGTTTACGTGTGTGTGCATGAACATATGAGTGTGTATGCATCACTGCATGTATGCGCACACCCGTGTGTGTATCACTGTGTGAGTGAGCATTATGGACATGTACATATTACTGCGTGTATGTGCGCTTACAAGCGTGTATCACTATGCATGTGAGCATGTGAGTGTGTCTGAGTGTACACCACCAGGCCCATGAGAATGCGTGCATGCATTTTTCACAGTGTTGATATGTATGCATTTATGTGTGTATATACAGTATGTGTCTGTGAGTGTGTGTGTTTGCGTGAATATTTATGCCCTCGTGTGTTTGGGTGTGTACTGGAAAGGACCAGAGGTTGACAGCAACAGTGACAAACAACCATGAGGCAGACAATGTGTAACAGCCTTCCGCACTTCCCAGAAGGCCACATGTTTCACAACGGTCACATAAACACAAACAAGCCTACTGCACTATAGACCAAACATAAGACATCACTTATTAGGAGCAACACACAGTACAAGTAAGCAAATGTGCACACGCTGCGTCAATACAAACCGCCTGCCAGGTGGGTAGATGGACGATCTTTCATCAGCAGTCAATTCAGAGGTTAACGAGGTATGCAAGATTTAATTAGGCAACCTGCTTCAGTTTCTCTCCTGTCAAATTAGCATTAGCGCAACAACGCCCATCACCCACTTCAAAACGACACAATGCATACGACTCTAAATACACACTGAGGACACAATTTGGCAGGTGCGCACATAGCCATGCAATGACTGAACCCGTCTCGGGACAGACAACAGCTGAGCAACAAACGGTTCTCGCTGTGACAACGAGTCGCGAACACAAACGCACATGCAGCTACCGCACACTACGGTCAGAATACTGACTTCACCACTGTCGTCACGGTCTCCTGTAGGAAGCAAAAGCAATAAAAGAAGAGAGGAAAAAAAGAGAGGGACAGAGATGAGGAAGAGTCGGCTCAGTTAATGACTCGTCAACTCGTCACTTTGAATCGACACCGCAAAGCAACCCCCCCCACCCTCTGAGAAAACAGGCAAATGCACCAACAAACCGCACTCAACGGCATGCCCCGCATGCACAAGCAAGTACCATACCTACTCCATCCTGTAGACCAAACTCCAGGGCACAGACACTCCAGTTTTATACTCAGTGAGCTCCATAATGTTTGGGACAAAAGCTTTTCTTTCCTTCTTGAATTGGCGCCACACTCCACAATGTCCATTCCTTCAAGGTATAACAACCCCAACCCCCAGCTCCACAGATATCATTGGTTTTCTGTGACCTATATTTTTCAAGCTGAATCAAGTTACTTTTCCAGAAAATATGACGTTCATTGCTGCAATCACATCCATTTATTGTAAAGTGTATAAAGTGTCAGGTTAATACACGCAAGTTATGACAGAGATCTGTACGCATTTAACATAATAAGTAAGCAACCACTGCTCACAAGCGATTTCAATTGAATTATGATGCTGAACTCTAAGAGAATAGCAGAGAGACTGCACCAGCATACTATCGAATAGGTGACAGAGCTGCCGAATGGCAATTGGAGCATCTGTAAGGGGCTCCACCCCTTTCTTGAGTGAAGGGGTTGAATGAGCTTGGCCAGTAATTACACAGGTCAGCTGCAGCTCCCAGCCAATCAGATGGCTAATAGAGTCTCAACAGTAAAAGCAGCAGGAAGGGGCTTTTTAATGGCGAACGCTTCAAACTTTTGCCCAGGCAGGAGCAGGCCAGGTTTCCCCTTCACTCTCACAGCAGCACACAAGATACAACTCAGCGCGAAGTGTTGATTGCCATGTCTGCCTACCATAGCTACCTACATGCTAAAAGTTGATCTTCAGCCCCACATACAACTCACCCAATCACCTCCAAAACCTACTCGGTGCTGCTACCCTATGTGAGGAGGTATCATGTCTGATTAGGAGAAAATCCCTCCACTCCTTTAGTAGATATAGCGCTGACAAGATATATGTGACGGATGGTGTGACGGACACCCACATAGTTGGACAATTGAAAAGCAGTATGCCTCCCCCCTGCTGTGTGCGGCATAATACTGATGTATGCACAGACAGCCAAGTCACACAAGCACTCCTGTGTACGACTGTCTTACCATTACTTCAGTCAGTCACATCACAAATCCGTATTGAGAGAGGGACAAATCAAAACGAACAATGGAGCAGGCTGCTCAATGCCCGAACGCCACTACTTTGAAACGTAACATTAGGAAAAAGACTAAGAGTTCTTGCACGTTAGGGACGATTGTTTCATACCGTGCCACAGTACGAATGTCCCCCCTCCCCTCTTACCCTGGAGGTCAGCTTTCACACTGGTAATGTCATTCCATACTCGAGTACACTTGCGTAGGTACAAATTCCAATACAGTAGATGGCAGTTTGCACTGAGTTGGTATACGATTTGCAATATACGCAACGAAGAAGAAACAAACAGTTGCGTCATCTAGAGCCCAATGCCAAAGTTTTCATACTATTTATGCTTACGTTTGAAGCTGCCACAAGCGTTCATCTGAGAAGGTGCAAAACAGCATTGAATTCCTTTGTTGGACCGGAGAGATAATTTTGTGGCCATTCTCGTTTGAACGGGACAGTCGAGTAGTAAAGACGTCACAGAGCAGTCCACTTCCATGTTTATTGACAGTTGCTTTCACATTTGGTACCGCTTGAAGCTTACTTGAGATCACCTCTTTCTAGTGTACTCAGATCTAGGCCCAAGTCCCTGATGTGAAAGCACCTCTAAGATAAGATGAGAAGGTTTACTGAATCCCTTGGGGCAATTTGTCCACTGCATTTGACCGATCCTAGTTTCAAAGGAGTGGGATTATATATGCAACTTTCATATAAAAACACTAAAGCACACACACAGTGGCTTCAAAACGCATTCAACCTTGAATTTAAAATTTTTCTCCTCAAATTTTAATCCAGTGAAATAGCGTTGTGCCATCAATTACACAAATCTATTCCCCTCCAAAGACTAAATACTTTGTAATGAGGCCTCCAACAGAAAAACTCACCGTCTTGAGAACGACTGTTATGCGCTTTACACATTGAGTTTTTGGAAAGTTTACCCATTCCTTTATGCACTTCTACCGTCAATCAATTTTGGAGCGTAATTTTTAGATCACCCCGAAGGTTTTGAGCGGGACCAAGTCTCCACTTCAGACGGCCCGTTCCAAAATACTCAGCCCGTTTCGAGCCCTCCCTTTCGGAAATCTTAATGCCTGTAAGGGTCATTGTTCCACTAATACATAAATCTTCGGCCTAAAAGTAGCTCTCCCATAGGTTTAAATAGGTTCTTCTCAAGAATTTGACTGTACTTGGCTCCTCGGAGTCGTTTCCCATTGTGTTTGGCCAGAGCTCATGACGATTCAAAGCTCTCCAGCTTTTTTCCCTCCAAACCAGTTCCATCTTGATGGATCATGGGTGATTTCTCAGCATTTATGACAGTCTCACTGGTCTGATCAGCTGCTTTTAGACGGATAATTCAGACAGCTGGCAGTATTTGTTTTTATATCGTAAAGTGGAGCGAAGATGGATCAGAGATCACTCACTCGTATATTTAGCTTCATCTATCAGGACACTGAATTAGGCAGCCAAAATGAAATGCAGCATGAAAGGCAAATAGTATCATTTAGTGAACTATAATGGATTTGGGCGTATTCCTGCCCCAAAAACAATGCATGCTGGGACAGACTTGTAGGCCTCAGAAGTTACACCAGATGGATGGATGGATGAAATAGAATACAAGTGGACCAATTTTTACTGTTTATGCATTGGAGCCATTCAGTAAATTACATGCTTCTTTCCACAGGATTCTGAATACACCTAAATGCTTCACACATAATTATGTATAACAACTTGGTTACACTTTACAATAAGGGTACAACAATTAACGTTAATTAACATTAATTCATTAACTATCAGTTAATTAGCAGGTAACTAATGCGTTAGAGAGCTGAATAAGCATTACGTAACCATAATTGAACATTTATTAATTTTCTGTGTATCCCTTACTGTGAAGTTGAAAACATCCCTTAAGTATCCCTTATGAAGCACTTCAAACTATTAAACCATAATTTAGAAATTAATGCCTTAGTTGATGTGAACATCATTTGTAAATTATTACCAGGTGCATTAGTTAAATGTTAATTACCTGTTAGTAAATGCTAATTACTGCATTAACTAATGTTAATTGTTGTACCCTTATTGTAAAGTGTTACCAACAACTTGTATAAAACAAAATGAAAGTTATTTTCTGGAGATATCACTGGGTAAAATACAGACATATTTGCATTCAAAGATTTGATAAAATTAGACCAAACGACACAAATTTTCTTGAACATTTTTGGCAGAAGAAAATCTAAACCATTTGTTTTTAAGAAGAAAGACTTCCAAGACAAGAAAGAAATTCACATTGAAAGTATGTGCGTATCAAGAATGGAAATGACATGAAAATGGCCTAAAGGTTATCTTAAAAATAGCCTTTGAAGAAAATGTTTTAGTGCCATTTTGTACATGCTCGTGGGAAGGCAGTATTCATCGACTCAAGGGGAAGACCATTTGTTTCCAATTATTCTGAAAAGCTGGAAATATTGCAGGTTGCTGCTAATTCAAACAAAGTCTTGATTTCAAATCCATTCCCACAACAACAGGACGAGGAACTAAGACCACAGCGAAGGCAATTGATTAACGTTGCTGTCAGTTACACATTTCCAGTAGCAGGTGTAGGTCATTCTAGATGTTTCTAAGGGTTTTCGATTTTTCCTCTCTTGGATGCGAATTTCACAGCGTGCGCTCGCAAAAGTGCCGCAAATCACGCATGACAAGTTCTGCGATCGTGCAGTGTAAACTGCTCAGGGAAAACAAACAAGACAGCCAGCCAATGCAGAAAAAGGCCAGCTCTCCGGCCCTCACGTAGGCCTGCAGAAAACGTTATGTTTTACTGCTCTCAGCGTGCTTTAACAGCTGTATGGCATCTCACTATGATAATAGGAAATGTTGCTGACTGTGGGGTATACATTAATAAAGAACAGAGCCATATATGGAAAATACACGAGGCCAAACATATGTGGACAATACCTGGTCACCGGCAGTTTTTCACAGATCAGGTCAGGCATGCAGTTCCACTGAAGGAAAGTTTGCAGCTCGAGAATGCACCTATGCACAGAGAAAGGTCCGCACATCGTTTGTCAAGATCAGTATAAAAGATCTGAACTGACCAGCATAAAGACCTAACCTAAAACCCATCAAACACAACTGGGATCAACTGTACAGCAAACTTAAAACCGGGACTAACTGATCAACATTACTGCCCAAACTCAGATATGTTTTCTTCATAGAATGGAAGCAAATCCCCATGACAATGATCTACCATCTAGTGGAAATCCTTCCCAGAGGAGTGGCGGCTGTTAGAACAACTAAGGGCAGACATCAAATCCAAATGTATTCCGATGATTTTGGAATGAGATGCTGAATGAGCAGGTCTCCACGTACTCTTGCCCATGTAAGCGCGCATCATCAGAAAATACATTTTGGACACTGCTTAAAGCAAACTAGGAGGCATCGATATAAAATACTGAGTAGACCATGTAGCTGCATCCTTAAACTAAACATGAACTAGCATCAACCAGTCTCTGTCTGTTTAAATGGCTTGTCTCAACATTCCCCCTTTGATTAATTATTTCTGCACTGTCCATTATCAACCATCCTTTAGATACCTCCAGATTCCCTTAGATAACAAATCAAGTGATGGGAAGGCAAATTCCAAGCACTGCAACTAAACAAGACAAACAAGCCAAGATAAATAAACCTCCAATCAGTGTGAGGCCTCCGAACCGTAGTCATTAAGTCTCGCTCTTTGCAGGCAGGCCCAAGCCATTCTAGCTCTGATACTCACACAGCCTGCTTCAAGCCTGCATGTGTAAAACAAGAATTCAGCCCTGGTCCTAATTGCCAGAGTCACCACTGCAGGTCAAGCCAAAAGGTTACAGACTCACTACCTCCTGGATCGGGCAGGGCGAAAATGTAAGGTCAGGCGACTGTGACCACTTTAAGAACATGAAGAAACAGGAGATCTGCCACCAAATACTGCCAGACCCACACCCCCCCTCTCTCCCTCCTAGCCCCCAAAAAGTACCCACCCCTGGGGCAACACCTCCGTGATCCAGGACACGTTTGAGGACCCGTCGGCGGAATGGTGCGATACCCCCGCAGCACCCGTGACCTCATACCTGCCAGAGTGCAGAGAAGTCCAATCCACCATTAAAAAGAGCCAGGACCCAGCGCGTAGTACCGCCCTGAGGAAACCGACCCGCACTCACTGCGTTCCGAGGGTGCCGAGCCCGTAAGCGGATAGCGTTAGCACCGTCTAAATATACCTCCCTAAAGTGTTCTGGGACGCCGTGCTGCGCTGGGTCCTACCATCGTAGGCTTATTTCAAACCGACTGCAGCACACCTGACATCGAATGAGAGGTGCAGAAATGGTGCTGCACGGTTCTGGGTTCGAGTCCCGGCTGGCCTGCTTGCTCTCCATGTTCCATTTCCATCTTCTCCCCATCACCTTGTGGGGAACTCTCTGGAAAAACCGTTTCCTTCCACAGCAAAACCACAAAGTCTACAAAAGACACCAACCCTCTGTGGCTAATTATACAGAATGAGCCTGTCCTCCACCAAAATACGCTCCCAAAGGTCGTTTGTACAAGCAACTTATTACGACCTAAAGTTACGTTTAAGAGTTAAGCGACCTCTAGCAGTCTGGTTTCTATCTGGTTTCCATTGTCAGCGTCGCCGTCACTAAATCCCCAGCCTAACCCAAATCCTAACTATGATCCTTACCCTAGCCTTAGCTCTAACTGTAACTCTAACTTCCCGCTACCAGTAGGGGTGTTAATTTTAGAACTGCTCCTCTGGGCTGTAGGTCAGGGTAAATGATCTATTTGGGCGTATGGTTGGAGGATAGGTTTTACAGAATTTATGGAAATGTTTAAGGATGGGCACTCAGCTCATCAAATAAACTAATGATCACCTAGAAAAGTTTTAGGAAAAGGCGTGTGTGCATATGTGTGTGTGTGTGTGTGTGTGTGTGTGTGTGTGTGCGTGCGTGTGCGCGCGTTAGGATTCTTCTGCAGTTTTCACACGATAGGAGTAACAGGAAACTGGGTTATGTGTTAGATGTGCCCACAGAATTGATTGATTGATTAATACGGCCTGGGAAGTGATTCCAGAGTCAAACTGATCATCAGCCGCAGGGTCTGCTATCGCTCCCTCACCCCTATAATCCCATACACTGACCTAAAGCACCATCCACCAGCAATGCAAAACAAAACTTGTCCAAATCACCAATAGCTGCAAGTCTGCTGCAGTGTTTACATTATAGGAATATTTGCAGCTGAAAATTGACGTGTACTAACTGCAAAGATACTTTAAGAGCACATCTACTAATCCTGATGCATTAGTGTGCTCCTGCATTTTTCAATAAGGCAGCAGATGAGCGTCTTGGACGAAATGGTAGCGTGCAGCCTTACGCTGTGGACAGAACACTCTCCTTTACGCACCAGGAAACTTGACAGCAAATTTAACAGGATTCCCATTAAAGATGTTCCCAGTTATTGAATTTTTAAAAATGAAAACTTTGGCGTGGTGGTCATGCTACAAAGAAGGTGATAGGATCAGCAAAATCATCTCCAAACACCAGGAACAACCACAGTAGGTTTCACAACGTTCTGATCAAAACTACAATTTGAAACGTCAAATTTGGCGAAGTGGTGGCGCTACAGGAAACATTAGAGCAACCAGAACTTCCTGCTTTTTGCAGCAGGAATATTGAACGCAGACTTGACATGATTTCCATTACAGCACAAGAAGTTATTGCAATTTTTATAAATTAAAAGTTTGGCCCAGAGGTGGTGCTACAGCAAAGGTCAAAGGGCGACCAACATCAAAAACAGCGTTCCACTATGCATCAGAAACAATCACAAGACGTGACATGAATGCCATCAAAACAGTTTGAGCTACTGCATTTGGAAATAGAAAGTTTGACCGAGTGGTGGCACAACAGGGAAGGTCCTACGGTCACACAATGCAATAGTGTTTGTCCTCTATCCTCAAGAAATGAACTCACAAACTTTCATGTGATTGCCATCGAAACTGCTCTCGTTATCCAAAATATTAACAAAAACTCTGTTACAGGGATTTAACTTGACAGTTGGTTGCCCCTTGATTGACATGTATCCCCGCACCTCCTAAAGCAGTCACTCCAGAAACTGATAGGCTTTGTGACCTGCAAGCACACAAGGCCAACGCCAAATATGAAACAAATCTACGGAAATTTGCGGCCCGTTGAGCGTTCGCAAGAAAATCTCTACGGACGCTGCGGCAGACGCAGCATGACGATTGCTGATTCATAGCATTCCTGGCTCGTCCTCTGGGGATACAATAACCAATTAGGAGTCTACACGCACGGCTTCACTGTTTTGTTGAATCACAGTTTTTGTGTTGCTCGTGATTAGATGTACAACACAATCAGGAACAGGTAAATCAGTTATTTTAATTAAAGAATTCACAAGATGTAGGAAACTAGACTTCAAACTAGAGAATACTTGTTTGAAATGAAATTAATAGTAAATCCTCCGACGTTTGATACTTCTGCACTGAAAAATAAAAAAATTCAGGACGTGGCTTTTTTTTGTTCTAAAATGAAAAAAAAATTCCATTGGAACCCAGATAAGGTAGGTTGCATTATCTTTATTTGGTGCAAGTCAACCAAATCAGATTTTTTTTTCGCCAACATGTGACACAGACCTGATTTTTTCTGACCAACTATAGACACAAAATTTGGATTTATTCAGATCATATTTGGGGCACTTCCATGTTTGGTCCCAGATCGGATACATATCTAATCCATAGCCACATGTCCTCAGTGTGAATATTCAAATCTGAGCTTATTCGCCAGAGCAAAAAGGTACAAATGAGTTATTACCCCAATGGCTGGGATGCCATTACATTTACCTGTACAATACCAACACAGTGAGTTTTGTTCCATTTTAGCTGATATATTTACTGATTTCCATAGGGCCTTCTAGCCACTGCTAATTCACTAATTCCACAGAGATCCCTCCCATTCCCTTCTTACATCCAAGGTTTCCTGTACCCACAGTTTCAGTGTATCCATGTGGAAACGCTACAAATAAACGGCTCAAAAAAAAATCCTCAAAGCAATTCCAGAGACCGTTCAGCAGACAACAAAATAAATAGATTTAGACACTATAGAGGATTGATTTCAGTCTAATTTGCTTTTAATAATAGCTGATTAACTCTACTGATGAATCAAAAATGAAAGCAATATGGCCCAATGGAAAGAACTATGCGGAATATGTGGAAATATGGCTCAAATGTATAAAAATTGTTCTGTGTACAGAGCACGCCATATTTGGGCAGACACATTTTTATTTAATCTTGGCACTCCAGAAAATTTAAATTGAGCAATGAATATGAAGAGGAAAAACAGCAAAGTGTCGGCTTCAATTTGAGGTACATAAGGCCTTATCCTCAAAGGACCTGCAGCCATTTTTGTACACACAACTATCCCAATACTTCCAGACTGCACTACAAACACCTGTGCTCCCACAAGTACTTTGACTATTTATTTGAACTTTTTATTATAATTTATTTCCTGCATGTTTAAGACTATAACCCTGTAGTCCACTTTTGAAAACCCTGTGACTTGTAGAACAGATAAAATAAGTCGAGTCGAGCCAGTTAGTTGGGCTCTCGCCTACCTTTTGTGCCGAAGCGCTCTCGGATAGGCTGGGTGAAAGGGGGAGGGGCTGGGGTTTAACGAATGAAACGTACCCATTCTGCTGCACAGCTCCGCCCTGGCTCTCCAGCAAGCCCCGCCTCTGGCCCATGGCCACCTCGCAAGCGTTCTCATTGGAGTAGAGGTTGATGGGCGTGTTATAGACAGAGGAGTGCGGCGCAGTGGGAATGGTGGAGGGAGGAGGGGCGGCAGTCACACGATTGGGAGAGGAAGAGGAGGATGAGGAAGAGGAGGGGGAGGAGGACGGAAAGGCGGCGACGCCCTGGCTGGGCCGGGAGGGGGAGGACTTTGAGCTGGCCAGAGGGAAGGGGGGCTGGGGCGGGGGGGCCGCGGGGGTGAAGGCGGATGAGGCTGAGGGGATCGACGCCACTTTGGGCGCGGTGGTGGGCGCGGAGACTGCCCCGAAGGGCCGGGCGGTTTTGTTGTAGGCGGGGCTGGGGCTGATGCTGACTGCAGGTGCGGTGGGCGGAGCCAGCTGGGTGATTGGCACTGGCTTTATGATCTCCGGGAGCTGATCCTGTAAGCACAGACATGCAGGACTCACACACCCACACCACTGCACACACATGCAGGACTGCATTCGGAACACCTCAACGCATTTCTGTGAGGGAAACATCCCCTCGGATCTAATGAGAGCCATTTTGTATATGCATCTTGCCGTATGCATCATGTGATGCAATCGATGCAATTTGTCTGATGCAAATAACAAATAAGTTCCGTCGTATTTGACAATTGTATTCATTACAGAGAAGTAAAATGAAAGAGAAAGGTGAATAATATCTATGAGCACCTCCAGAAGAATATTTGCGGTAGTATTGATAGTAAGTCTAAAGAAAAGATAATTCCCTTCGTCTGATGCCCCTTCGCTTCCAAGCAAGTTACATAACCGTGAAAGCAGTGCCCAAAATGGCGCTCATTACAAATGTGGTTATTTGCAAACGGAAATGGCCGAAGTGTTCCAAATGGCAGGACTGATGCTTCCCCATAACTCTGCTGACACCGGGCAATCCTAACAGTACTACGCGGTATACCGTATTATTTCCAATTTTAGTGTCCGTGATAACCAACCCACTTACTGAAGATCAACAACCACGTCCCTTTTCACTTGGGTGTACCTGGCACTAGCAGCAAGGTCTCTTGCTGACCTGCTAGTTTTTGGGTGAGCTGAGCTTGGTAACGGGTGGAGTCAAAACCAGCAGGATGGTAGATCTCCAGGAGCAGTGCTGGTTATCACTGACAGATGAGAGTCTTTGCAATTATGATTGAAAAGTCTGAGCACCGAAAACAGAATGCAGTCAAACATTCACAAAATTTGACCCAAACATGCCCATCAGGGCTGATGTTTGAGACCTATGGATTGCATTATCGTTGTAAGGGAAGCGTCAGCGCTTTCTTTTCACCGATGGAATCAAACAGCTTGCGTCAATCTCAGAGTGGCCAAGACGGCTGCAGTCCCAGCATGCAACACTGCTACACACGACAGCAACCAATCACTGAGCTTTCACATGCAGTCTATGTGGGGGACAAGTACCACAGCATTCCAAGACAACAACCTGAAAAATATTCTAGTGGTAAACACTGACACTGAAACTATTACTTGTCACAACAAATCAAGTCGCGGTTTTCTTTTTTGGGAATCACTGACTCTAATCCCACTCTAATCTGGAATGCCCAATCAGCGAACTATGAATGAACACATGCTCCTACGCACCACATGCTGGTATCTCTGGAGAGCACAGATAGCGATTCTCCAGAACACCCGTCAGTCAGCCACTGTTCCTTTTAATTTGCCGCTTCAAACTTCGCAAGCTCAAAACTAGGGTGGAGAAAACCCAAATATGTGCTCACAATGTCACTGGCAAGCACCCAGATGACCAGCAGGAGGCGCTTCAGTGCAAGAAACAATGCTAACCCAGTCCGACTGTATCCCTCCCTTTTCCCTGAGCAGCGCAAAGCCAATTATGTGCTGCTCTCTCAAGGCTGCCAGCCACAATTCAAGTGCGGTAACCCAGCAGCCCAAGTCAAATTTTATTCTTATGTTTTACTGATCAGTCTCATCTATTTATTTAGAAAACACAACAAATTTCCATTTAAGATCTTCCTTTCCATTCACATGCATACTACAGTCACAGAAAGGGATATACGGAAACATACATACCTTGACAACCTCAGTAACTTTTGGCACACTTGAAGCCCTGGAAAAGAAAGACAGAAAAAACATGCTTTTATAATCACATTTTCAGTATTCTACCTTCACTCAAAACATAGGTGTGGTAAGAATAATTTTTTTTTTTTTTAAAAGTCCAACAGCCAAGAGGAAAATTCAAGATGCAGAAAGTCTTTACAGGCCACATACAGGCATGAGCTATAGTCACACATGAGTCAGCTCCCCGACATTGAATCTGCCCTCTCCTAAACAATGTTAGCTGCGAGAGATTGAATGTGCTGTATTCTTGTCAGTATTGTCAGCTGATAGACATTGAATTCCCTAAATGCTTGAAGGTGTGAGCTGCTGGAGATTGAACGCATCATATTCTTAAGGTTGAGAGTTGCGGGAGATTGAATGTGTTATATTCTGGAGCAGGGATCCTCAAATCTGGACCTTGAATCTGATTCCAGCCCAGGTTTTCTTATATCCCAGGTAAGTAAATGAACACCTAGTGCCTCTGATTGGCCTTTACACCTGACTCCCAGGTAAAGGGAGTGTGGAAAACCAGCAGTTCTCGGACCTCGAGGACTGTGATTTGAGGACCATGGTTCTAGAGCGTGCTCTTAGCTGAACGCACTGTATCAAGGAAGGTGTTGTTTGCTGGCAGACAATGAGCCGACCGTTTTCTTTTGTAAAAGGCATTAGCTGCCAGAGATCTAATGTCCTCCATTCTCAAAGGTGTTGGTAGCTGCCAGGAATGTCAATATTCTGTCTATGGACTATTAGCACGCAGGCCAGTTTTTTCACTTTCAGTTTTCCACAGCAAGGCCTGTTGGGCTTTTCTGGTTTCCTCATCAAGCAGACATACCCAGAGAGAAATGGTTTCTGACAGAAGAAACAAAACTTTTCATCCTCTCTGACCAAACAAAATCTTCCAATCTTGGGCTGCCAGATAGCTCACTCGGTAAAGCATCGCGTTGCGAAGCAGAAGTGACTATCACGTCGCGAGTTCGAGGCCCGCTTCGTACCAGCCGGCAGTGGTCGGCAGCTTTTTCAGAGTAGCGCACAATTGGCTATAGCGCTACAGGGTTGCAAATTGGGAAGGGACTGCCGGGAAGGGATTACAATAGTTGCCTTGTTCGTTGCTCAAGCGCCTCCTGTTGACCAGACGGGCGCTCGTCAGGAAGATTCTAAGCCTGGTCATGTCCGGGTAACCTCCGCCCTCGTTCTGAACTTGCGAAGATTCAACCAATGAGTGTATAAGAAGCGGTGGTTGACAGGCGCGTGCTTCGGAGGAGAGCCGCGAACTGTCTACACTCTCCTGAATTGGCAGCAAGGGGTCGCATACGAGCAAGCCTTGTACATTATTCACCAATTGGGCATTCCAGATTCGGGTGGGATTGGAGATGCCAAATTTATTAAAAAACTCTGACTCCTTTCTGTACAATTAAAAGAGCCATATCAAGCCCATTTCCTAATTATTTTCACATTTATTACTCTCTCTAAACACGTCTGCATATTTGAATGGTCAAAGAGCTTCTAGTTACAGCTGCAGAGACTGTGCACAGGACCAGAGGCTCACTCAGCCGGAAACAGACAGTTTTGGCTCCTGTCTCTGTAAGACCCTCTCCCTAAAAAGGGTCATATTATGCCCAGTTCCCAGTTAAATGTTTTCATGTTCGTGGTCTATTTGCATGTTACATGATCAGCAAGCACCAAGTTACAGCTGTACAGGATTTGTGTGCAGCACCTCAGGCTCACTCAGCTGAAACAGGCTGTTTGTGGCTCCTGTCTCACTCACCCTAAAAGCCCATCCATTTCTGATTGGCCAACTGCGGTTCGGGAAGGATTTGTCAGTAGGGTTATACTGATTCTTTACTTCATCATTGTTCAGAAGTCCATACAAAGAGAATTTGTCATCGCACTGAAATAAACACCATCATCTCAACATGGCGATACGAACAAAACAAACTACTCCAAACCTCTGCTCTGCCTGGCTTATTTAAGGATGTACCAATCTACACACCAGCTGGGGATTATGTAAACATGTGACATCATGATGTAGACATGTTACGGAAGACATTTTGGAGCTGGGTTTTTTTAGGATATAACTCCCTTTAATGTGGACTTTGGACTGTGTCATTTTCCGGGCACTTTAGAAGCACAAAAAGCTATATAACGTGCTGAAACGAAAAACCCAAAAAGCAGGATATGATCCATTTAAAACAAGCACGGCTACAGCTTGTATTGACTCTTGTCCATTCTGCTTTGAACTCTGGAAAATTCATCAATATGCATACATGACAGGGCTGAGTGTTGTTCTGTAAAACAGCAGTTCATTATATGCAGAATAAATAAATGATCATCTTCATGATTTACATGAAAAGCACATTTGTGGCCTGAATTCCCTCACATAAAATCATCATATCGACTGGAAAATAAACAGCCATGGGACTGCGTATCAGCTGGACAAGAGATCTACTTTTAAGATAGAACATTAAAAAAAAGAATTCAATTCCCACGTCTCAACTAAACACAGCCTCTGGAAGACAAATTTAACTATTGCATATCAAAAAAGTGCCATCACGAGATGGTATAATTCTGTATGCTGAATGCTATAAATACTTTCTTTTTTTTTGCTAAAAAAAAAAAAAAAAAAAAAAAAAACTTTTGGACATCCTGGAATACTACAACTTGAAAAAAGCATAATAGGTCCCCTTTAATATGCATCTGTTCTGTTAAGGGGATAGAATGAATTTTTCTTTGTTTAGGTCCTAAAAATGTCATTAAAAATTTTAAATTTGATCTTACAAAGTATGCTTCAACCTACTGCCAGCAGCATTAAACAGGCTAGGTGTGCACACACTGTTCATTGCAATCTCAGCATTGTGAGAATGTCCACGACTCCCATCCCTCATTTATATTTAGACATGAAAGGAAGTTGACCAGACAAAACATTAAATATCTTGTCTTCATACAGTCTGCAAAAAAAGAAAAAAAAAAACAAGAAAAAGTAAAATTGGAGAGCACTGCTTTCCCTTTTTATGTGCATTTTTCATACCGTCCAAATTTTTTCCGAGTTGGGGCTATACCTCACAGTCAGGCGTTTTAATACAGATTTGAATTACGCTTCACACTGAAATACCGATTAGCAACCGACTCCCCGACGTTAAAACTCGGTCCATCCCACGTTATACGGCACATAAATAAACGGGAGGCGATATCCTTCTAGAGCTGTGCGGCCGTTACGTTCCTGGCAGTGGCCAAGCATCCCAAAGAGCAGTGCAGCCAGCTGACCAGGCACCTTCCCATAAATCTGTGGGCCTGCTGGGAGAACTGGGGGTTCACAGAGAATCAGAACATCACTTGCACATTCTTTGGTCGAGGGGCGAAAAAGGAAAGTTAACAAATAGTAAGCCCGTTTTCAATAGGGCTTTAGTCCCACATTTTGGCTTTGTGATTTTCAGTATCCCGTGGGGTGAGAATTTCACCAGGCAGGAATAGTAACTTAAACAGGTCTATTTTTTTACTTGAGAGATAAGAAAAATTACTGCAGAGTCTTACGATGAGACTTAAGACTTTTTGTGGAGACACGCGTAGGAAGTGGGCAGTCAGAGGTTTTTCTCTTAGATTTTACCTTATGCTGCAGTATATCAGAACAAATGGCCTGTGTAAGACTGGGATTGGTTGGCTAAGATCCTCCGCCCAACAAAGGATGTGAGGAGGACACTCAAGGACCAATCAACAAAGAAGAGAAAAACAGCTATTTACCAAATGAAGCATCTTCTCTCAGTGGCACCTCAGTTTGATGCCAAGTCAATTAGAGGAGTGGTAAATGTAGACAGCTTGATTAGCAGGTGGATCAATACCCATCACGCATTCTGTATACAGACTTCCACAAAGAAAAAAACTTGTGCATCTTCACTGAGGTCTTCACCGGGCACCTCAATGGTGCTCAAAGGAACATTTCAGAGTTTTACATGTCCTCAAAAATGACAGACCACAATTAATTTCGGGGCCATGTAAGGACAAAAACTATGAATATAGGGTCATTTCTGCAAATATAATATTTTGTGTGTTTGGAAGAAGGCCATCCTTCAAACTTCCAACAGAGCCAGCATGCCTGAACTGCATACAAGAAAACATAATCAAAAAGAGAGTATCCCTGTGAGTCGATCAATAGTAAACAAATCAAGGCAACAACAAAAATAAAACACTAAATCAACTGAGGAGCATTTCTCACCTGCAGTTTCTACATAATTTCTCATAAATGCCTTAGTTACCTGGGAGTCAGGAGTGCCTGTCTGCCAATACTTGAACTACAGCGATGGCACACACAAAACGTTAATAGTGAACACAACAAATGGCAATTCAAGTTTACTGTATAATCAAAATCATGAACATTTAAATTAAAATAATCAAAATAATCATAATGAAACGTGCATTATTCGCTCTAGGCTTTTCAAAAAAGAATGCTTTGTGATCGTGACGCAAGGCTTCACAGAGCTCCCGCTATGTTATCTGCCATACACCTTTCAGTTGCATAATAAAACGCTGTGCCAAGTTTTTTTTTTTTTTTTTGCTTTGGAGACATATGACAATCAGGCACTTGTGTGCGTTTAGAGAGCTCCACCCTCACACGACCTTGCTGTTATTGGGAGCAACTTTTCAAACAGAGATCTTATTAGAAGTAAGCAATAAAATGCCTTGCTTTATTCCCTCCTCTGACAAGATCATAAATGTTTATTTCACACATGCAGATCAAACCTAGACTGGCACGTTCAACAAAACATAGGTGGTCTGTTTTGCCGCTTTTCAAGGTGTAACATTTTGCAGAAAGACCACTAGGGCCAAAGTACCGAATATAAGGCACATCCTGGTCTTATTACAGGAGGGCATGAAAGAGTTCACAATGCTGCTGCTCGGACTGTACAGTGCACCTCTGCAATTTAGTGCCTGGGATGAAAAGCAGAGCCGTCTCAGAACAATGATTTCCACACGGTGAAGGAAAGACTGGCAGATGCAGTTTGTATGCTACTGCCATATCTCTCAATCGTACAAATCATGGTTAGCCAGTAGGCCGTCTGCTGAAAATGGACCTCCTTAACGGAGATACGGGCTCAGTTCAACCCCTTTCGACTTGACTGAAGAATCTGGTTTGCTTTCATCTTAGTTCATATAGAAGTTGTTCCCTATTCTCTTCCTTGAGTTCAACAATCCTCTATGTTTTTATTTCACCTAGAAAGACTTAACCCTGCGTTAGGTTAGTGGTTCATGGAAATCCCTCACTGTTGAATGGAAGGTGCTTAGTGAGGCTTAGCATTCAAGGTGCTTCACACCACAGTCATCAAGTCCAACTTTGATCAAATGAATGAAAAGCTCATTGCACTCCAATGCCGAAAGGATGAAAAGGATTTAGGCCAATCATTGACAAAGACTGAAATCTTGGTCAAACACAATAGCTCTGCTTACTCTGGTTTCACAGAATCTCTGGTTCTACAAACAACAACACGATGCTTGATTTCAGTGATTGAGGTGGATGTTAGGAAGATGTTGAGATACTGTTTCGGTGTCCAGAGCGCAAATAGATCCCTCCCAATTAGGGCTTTTCCCATATAAGACCAAAGAATTCCTCATAAACAAACCTCAGTTTTTCCCTCAACACCCGGAACCGCATCAAAAAAATGTGCCACCACTCTCCAAGAAAAGCATTCTTCCTTTCATTTCTTTTTTCTTCCATCCAATAAATAAAAGGCATTCTTTGCTTTCCTTAATAGGCCATCATATGCAAACCCTTAACCTAGGGGCTTACTTGATGGAGTCTCAGCTAGAATTTTTCTTCCGTTAATCATTGACCTCAGACGCATCCGTTTCCACTCATTACAAGCTGTTTTTTTCTATTTTTAGCTATTAATAAGGAGAAAATGTTCACTGTCATGTTTTCTGCCAGAAAAAGGCATTCCAGAGAGGCGTGGACACATGCTATGACCGCCTTCCCGCCATATTAGGGAGAGATCAACCATTCACCCTTATTTGGAAAGCGATGTTTGCTGAATGGGAGTAGGCTGAAAAAACTAACTCGATTTGATGTCATCACCGCCACTCGAAGCCATTGGCTGTGTGATCGTTCCTGCATGTTTCCTCGGAGACACTCAGAGCCTCCCGGAATCGCTTTGTAATGGAAAGGACTGAGTCAGAAATAACAAGCTCATTCTTCGCTATTTTTAAGACCAAAGTTCGGCGTTATCTTTATGTGCTTAAAATAGCCAGGGGAGCTAATCGTGGTGGAAGGCTCTATCTAATGCATACTTTGCCCTGGGGACAGCTCTGCGAGGACAAGGCCAACTGGAGAAAAAAAAAAAGAGAGAGATCAACAGAGGCACAAGCAGGCTAATCTTCAGGCCAGGATGCGGAGAGGCAAATCCACAAAACGTCAAAAAATGCGCACTGGACAAGAAGAGAAGTGGAACTTTTTTCTGAGGGTAGGATTTCTATAAACCAAAGTGCAATAAAAATCACACAGCCATGCTCTGTGACTTTTTCCATGGGTTGGCAAAGAGTGGCTACACTCCCCGCTAAATTCCCTGGCTCTCAGTGCCACGCCTGTCCCCTGGTGAGTTGTGACGGGTGGTGGAAGATCGGGGGGTGATGAGCGATAGGGTTAAATATGGGCTCCCCAGTGGAACCTGGGGAAGAGCCATTAGAGAGGGGAAATACTCAGAAAGGATCAGGTGAAGGCATGTGGAAATCAGCACAGCCAAATCCTGTGTGATGTCAGCACCGAGAAAGACCTGAATAAACAAACAAACAATAGGCCTGTCTCTCCATCTCTCCCTCCTTAAACCACTCTCTCCCTCATTTTACAAAATGCCAAGTGCCATACTCCTATTGTTCCCAATAGCATCTGGTCACGGGAACAAACTAAAAAAAAAAAAAAAAGTTCTTCAAAATTATCAGGCCAAACAGTTTCACTTTTCTCAGTTACTGCTTGACACTCTGTAGCATTTGTTTGGGTAAAGTTTACATTTGCAAAGCTGCCAAACCTGAGGAGACCTCACTGAATCTTTTCTTTCCTTTTCTTTTCACCCCTTTTCATAGAATACAAATAATGCCAATTTTTTCCTGTTATGCACGAAGCTATTTCGGCTTTATAACTCAGTGTTTGTGTCACAGAGACTATGGAAAATTATTCCAGTGAAGCAAGACATTTGGAAATTCAATTACAGAGTTATTTAGGAATTAACTTTCGGAATTTACGGACGCCGGCGTCTATATCTGCACAAAGGGGTTAATGCTTCAATTGATGCTCCTCACACTAGGTTTGACTACACAGAATGCTATCCAAGAGAGCAGCCACCTATGGTCATACAACAGCAGGAGCTAAAGCCATCTGGCTGTGTATTGTACAGACCACACCGGAGCATGATAAATCGAACTTAGCAGTCAACAGCCAGAATCTCAGCAGCTTGTAGCTGGCGATAAGAGGAATAACAGAAAAGCATTGTGAGACTATACAGCAAAACCACAAGGCAAATCCCGGCACTTCTATTAGCGCAAGCGGATCTGTGTCTGGACAGCAGCCAAACAGTGTTTTGAATCTGAATCCAGAACTGCAAATACCATAAATCTGTACTGCGCACAAAATTTATGACACTGACGTGTTACAGAGGTTTCCTTGTTCCAGGCTTTAAAGCTCACACATAAATTTTATTTTGGAAGATAATCATGGACACATTTAATTGAAATGCACTGTTTATATCTATGATCATACACGATAAGGGCGGGGGTGGGAGGTTGGGGTCGAGTAGGTCAACTTCATGGATGAATACCCTGGTTCATACAGCCCATGTGGAACTTCATCGCAGGGACGAGCGCACAGAGTCACATGAGGACGTCTGGTGCGTTATTCACCCCTTTAAACACTAGCTACATCACATAATTACTTGAAAATGGCCTGGCACCGGCTGCAGCTCAAAAGTAAGACAAAATCACCACATGGTGTTAGATGGCATGTTTCACTGCCATCCAATTCAATTTGAATGAAGTAAAGCAGCAATTTTTTTAGATGAGTGTAATTCAAAGGCAGCTCAGTTTCATGGTTTTTTGACGTTGTTTTCAGCTCAGGGGGAAATATTTTCAGTGAAAGACTTAAACAAAGGGCACATGAACTTTTGACCGTGATTCCTGCCAGATAAGGCTTGTACTTAGCACGCCCAAGGTTGAGCGGCGTCACCAGCGTGTCCTGAAACCATAGGAGTGTTGATACAAAGTGTACATAGTAACGTAGCGACAGAATCCACGCTCTCGTGCTAGGAGACGCTGAGAAGGTGCGGCTGGACCGGCCCTTCAAAATTACAGGCCAAGCTCCATGATGTGAAAATCTAAAGCATCCACACTCAGCAGAGTACCCTAGCGGTACATCGCACGTCTATAGAGTGGCTTGTTCAGGCCCCCAGCAGGCCGTAGGAGAAGCTGACTTCTGAGGAGATAGACTTGCGTCCCTAGAGAAAAAGACCCCACCACAGGCTAACTGAGTATGGCACTCAGCTCAAAAACAACCCTCCAGCTCTCGGTCTCTCAATCTCTCCAATTGCACTTCCTCTCCGGAATTTCTCCCTAGGTACCACTGTAGAGAGAAAAAATGTTCAACAGACCTTCCCTTTTTAGATTAAGGAAAATAAAGGAGGGAGGTGACAGGGAAAGACATAGCGGACTTCTAGCAGCGAATGGAGTAGAGGGATTTCTGGAGTCGATGGGATGTGGTCTGACTCCGGCTGAGCCAAAAACAACAGTCTGGCACAGACCATAAGTCACTGTGATCTGGTAGCAACAGAAACCAGATCCCATTCAGTTCTGAAAAGTGCAAATAAGTCACCCTTTGCCGCATGTTTATTGCGAAAAAGTAAACTCTAAATTTAGGTTCATGTTTCTGAAACCAATGAGGAAGCAAGTTAGATACCCTACATAGAACTGGAGGATGAAAGTCGAGAATCAGAGATGATTGAAATGCCCATCTCAGTTGAAAAAGTCCTGTTAGGATGAAATAATTTCCAAAAATACCATTCAGATCATTCACTTACATCCACTAAAGGGGTCAACAACAAATTACCAAGCTTCAGAAGGACATTCTAATGTCCAAAACATTTCGACTGACAAAATGTTGATGTGAAAAGCTGTAAAGCTTTCATAGCAAGGTAAACACATCGCTCGTGACACAAGAAGCACATCATCTTCAGAGCTATATGTAAGTCCATCTCGTTTGGTTGAGAGTTTAATTCCTTTTACATTCACAACCCTCCCTGCTTTTCCTCATCTTGGTGATGCAGTGGAGCAGACCATTAATGGCCTTCAAAAAATTACATGAAAAACAGAGAAAAAACACTTGTCAACAGACACCTCCACAACACATCAACTGACAAATTTCAGTTCCTGCAGTGGTTGATGCGCAGGGTTTTGTCACTCAAGCTTCAGGTGGGTTTCAAACCCAGTAGACTGAACATCCAAAGTTCAACTCCCCTCGAACCCCGGGAAACCTCCCGACCCACTAAACAAGGGTTCCAGGATTCTGGCTGGATGCCAGTCTTGTGTTCAGTAGGGGTCAGATGACAGACCGAGAGGGTTGCAGATTCAGCCCCTGCTGTGTCCCAAAAAGACCCTAATGCCCATTAAAGTCACAATAATTCAATTCTCCTCCATTCCTGTAGACGAGACCAAACAACAACACTGTCTGCAGACGGCCTCGCCTGTCTCTACTAGACATTATAAATAATAGAATCAATATAATGACAGCTTTCAGACCAATTCCAAGAAGAGAGGCAGAGTAGCCGACGGTTCTCACCTCTATTTCCAAAACCATCTTGAATTGCCAGTAACTCTGAATATTGAATTTCCACCATTTTGATTTCCCAATCAAAATAGAGGGAGAAAAAAATCACTTTTTCCACACAAGTTCTTTGGTATATGCCCTCGTACAAAAAAAAAGGAAAGCAATCAACATTTTTGTGAAGAAAAGTCCTCTTAAGCGTGCAGTTGGAGGTGGGTATCAGTTTTGTCAGGAAATTGGTCTTGTGGCTAACCTCTTTTCAGCAACAGTAGGAATAAAATCCAGGGAGAGAACATAAGAAGGCATAATCTGATTTTAAAAAAATTGAGGGAAATTGGACAAGAAGCAATCGAATTTCAGCGACAGGAAAAACAATTAAGGGAGACTCATGTTTGCTTTCTGAGAAAACACGGCATAAAGCTTCACTCTCTTGCCGAGCCTGATATAGCTAACAGTCTCTTGATTTTTGACAATAGCAGACAGAAAATGACGGTTTCCTCAGCTCTTTTCCAGACAAGAAGATAGCTTGCAATACAGGAGAACACAGTGGCCAGGTTAACACAGCATGGGGAGAATTTACACATGGCACAGTGTCATTTTGACGCTGAAGAAGATGGATGTTATGGGGGAGGTGGCAATGATTTCGAACTTCAACATCCCACCAGCAGAGGCACAAAGTCAGTTCTGAAGTCATTTCCTCTGCTAGGCGAACCCCCTTTCCTGGAATGATAAGCTTGTAAACCCAGAGGATAGTACACTTAATGTGGCAATAAAAGACAACCTAACCTGGCTTGGCCTGAACACTCTGGAACCATATCTCCACCTTTATGCAAGACGCTGAAAATTCCTTTTGTCCTATTTATAAGCCATCCCACAAATGGAGGATGCAGGCAGTTGAGGCACGCGTGCTGACAATGTACTTATGTAACAGACAGCTTTGGGAGCAGTTTGTTTAGCTGTCTCAATTTTGACATTTGTCTTGTGCAGAGCAAAATTTGTGCAAGTCACGCTGGATGAGTGAAGAATGCCTGAAGCCATAAAGGTAAATGTACCCAAAGTAATAAAATGACTGTCCCGCAGTACTTCTTGCAGTGGAACGAAAGACATAGTAGGCGGAGCTGTAGCAAATCCAGCTCTGCCCACAGCAACATTCTATTGGCTTAAGTGGTGGAGTTCAGTCAGATCCATGAGTTAGGGCTTGGGTTAAAGTTGAGGTTTACCAATAGAACGGGACTGTGGGTGGAGCTGGATCAGATCCAGCTCCACCGACTGGATTTTTGGCTCGTGGCGCGATGTTAATCGAAAACTCAATCATACAACCTGCTTTTCAAAAGCCAAATATCCATGGTGAGCAGATATTTCTTTACACATTTAGTCCTCCAAGCATATTTTCTTTTCAAATTATAGCACATATTTGATTCAAGAACTGCGGCAACACAAGTACCCACTGAGAGCATAACTGACATGGTTCCCTTTTAAATGAGGTGTGCAGTGGCGTTCTTTTAGGTTGCACGACTGCCCTTGAGCACCATCCACAAAATACTGTGAGTGTCTGATCAGAAGTGCATTTCCAACCGGGCCAAGTGCGAAAACAAATATCCAAAGGTACTTCCAGTCAAACAGCCTGACAGCTTAACAGCTTCCAGTTAGAGAAACTGCAAAAAAAATAAGCTGACCATGGAGTACAGCAACAATTCAGGCACTTATGAGGAAGGTGTGATGTATTCGGGCACACAGTATAATTGGCCATGACTTGTCAAAGTGATTTGGCACAAGGCCTGCTTTCCCTCCAGAGGAACTGTACACTCCATGGAAGCTTGCGGGCTAAAGGCATTTGGAGCCATTAGCGCATAATAGCCGAGGCTACATTTACATCCAAGCTTATTCCCACTTACTGACCCACAGGGGTGCAGCAATGCCCAAAGCCATATTTGGAGAACTGGGCATTAGAGTCCATACAGTCTTTCCGTCGAACGTCAATCCTCAGCACAAAACCCAGCTCAGCTTTTCCACAGCAATTTCATTTGCCTGTCGAGGGCCAAGCAACACAGTTCATATGAGACGCCCAAAGTACACTCGTCCACTTGGAAAAATAAACACAAAACTGAGTCTTTTCATTCAATTTAGTTCCATTCAACAACACAGTATGTATATTTTACTCACACGCATTTTGAGTTCCGCATTGTTGCCGAATAGTTACTCAGGATAACAGTGCAGTGCGTATGTAGGCAGTGACACTGAATAAGAAGGGCTGCCAATACAACCCAATTTACACTAAATGGATTTAGATAGCCACTTTTTTTACTTCTTGTGGGGATTTACCCCCCTTTTCCCCCACTGTGAACACAACCAAACCATTTCGATTTATTTATATTTCTCAACACATAATAATTTTATTTTTATAATTTCATAACAACAATTTCTCAAAAATAATTATTACCTCCGCCAATGAAGTTGGGGCGGAGGTTATGTTTTCTCCCCTGTTTGTCTGTCTGTTTGTGAACAACATAACTCAAAAAGTGATGCACGGATTTGTCTAATATTTTGTGGGTGGGTCGCTATTATATCAAGGATGGACCCTATTGATTTTCACTGCGATCAGTGAAACAATATGGCCGCCACGGCAGCCATCTTGAAATCCTATGACACGCAATAACTCAACTTTGCTCCAACTCATGAAGATTTGGATTGTGCAGCCTTGGCGGAGGTTTGCACTCTATGAGTGCCTCTAGTTTTTTTATATATATAGCCCTGAATATTACCTTTTCATCATTTTATTTCATTTTTTGTATAGTATTTTCATCTCCATCTTTATCCAACTTCTCTTTAAACTTATTCCTGTCTTGTGAGCTGCAACACCCGAATTTTCCCTCTGGGGATCAATGAAGGCGTATTGTATTGTATTTTATCCCGCCTCAGACAGAACTCTTCGATGGCATTGGTCAAAAGCAGTCACGTGGAAACCCCGTATATTTTCCCACATTAAGTCGCCAAGCCCATACATGGCATGCAAGTAGATTATCTCCCTTAGCGTCTCTGGAACAGCTGAAATGGCATACATGTGAAAAAAAGGTCTTCGGTGGGATAAATTCATTACAGTTTGTTAGGGGGCCAATAAGGAAATATATGGGGATCAGTAAATGGCTCGGCTGACGCCTTGCTTAATATGGCATTTACGAACCCCATATATTTCTGAATTGGCCCTCTAACAAACTGTGTAACTTATTGTATTGTTTTCCACCATAGCAAACTGCTCCAATCGACTCAGGAGGCAGATGCCGTGACACGTGATTCCGCCAACTCGAGTGAGCACCAGCCCTTTCTCCTTTGACATTATGCAGTTGCACTGCCAATCACAAACTGCCTGGTCCCGTTGGAGGATAACGCAGTTGGCGCAGAATTAGCTCGTACAGCAACACCTGCCCGGCTGACCAGGAGTGGCCAGTGGAGAGCAATGACAACAAATTTTGATTGGCTCAACCCTTGTATGTAACCTCATCCATACAGACCTCAGCCAGCCATAGCTGCTAATGGCGTGGCAGGTGTTTGAATACCCAACCGCAGAGCTCCGAGATGGACGTCTCATACTTACAGACTGCAGGGTAGGAGGGTAAAACCTGTATATTTATGGACTGAAATGCATGCCAGAAGGTAAAACCTGTTTATCTACGGACTGCAGTGTAGGCCGGAAGGTAAAAGCCCCACTCCATATTGCAAAGGCATGTTGGTGAGCAGATTACGCCATGCCAGGGACTGCCCAGTTGCTTTTTTCTGGGAAGATATCAAGTGGAACTGCCACCCCCCCCACCCTTCCGAGGAGCCATCTCGACACCATAGTCCCACATAATCCCAGAAAGAGCAGAGGTTAAAATATCGTGACAGTCGCGACACTAGCCAGCTGCGGTGAGCTCACCCTCCACAATAGCCCCAGTTCCAGGGGGAGGGGACCTCAGGGGACAATGAGGACGCAGGGGTGCGCCCATTCTTTAGCCGCGAAGTCATCGCACCACAATTACACCATGACCCCATTCAAAGACTTTCGGAGAACACAGTGGGTGAGGCTTGGGCGAGGAGAACCATACAGGATAAGCCCAGTGATCACAACAATAACGTTGGAAAACTCAACACTGCCATTTGTTTTACCTCAATCCATGTTCCATATTGGGAGGGTTGCTTGTTTAACTCACAGCAGTCGTACATCTATCCCGTTATTTCGGCTCCACAGATACAGGGCCCCCGTGATATCGTAGGCCTGTGGGGTGACCGCCATCAAGGCGCCAACCCCGCCCACGCTCCGAACACCTCAAACCACCAAAAAGAGTCCACTAATTTCAAGCTTCGGGTGGTGGTGGGTGGGTTTACCGCTGTGGGAGACCATGTCCATGAACGCCGGTTTCTGAATTTGTTTCCGACCACCGGCCTGCCTGACTGCTCTACGCATGCAAGCCACGAATCAACAACCACTTCTCTAGACTCGACAGCTTGTGGCAAGGGCTAAATTTTGCATGCACCAGGCCTCTTTCAAAATGTTTGTGGCTCCACTATATTCAACTGGCAGAGGCATTGAACCCAAGTGTAATGCACGGAAATGAACACAGTAGCCCACAGTAGAACATGACCTTAGTATACCCATTATGCAGTCGATGATACAGAAATCATTAAAATAGACTGTAAACATGCATTTACAAGTCCTACCTTTGGCTTGAACCCTGGCCATTTCCTACTTGAAAATTGCTAACATTTACCAACCTCTGCATCAGCGAACCCCTAATTTGTCGCCAAATTATTTTCTATGGAGGTGGATACTGACGCAGGATCAGGAGGGAATTTTCTAAC
The DNA here is from genome assembly GCA_029692085.1 of Gymnothorax javanicus. Classification (NCBI taxonomy): domain Eukaryota; kingdom Metazoa; phylum Chordata; class Actinopteri; order Anguilliformes; family Muraenidae; genus Gymnothorax; species Gymnothorax javanicus. The sequence goes on from CM056194.1 coordinate 11,307,806, forward strand.
TACCATTTTCTCTCATTCACAATAAGTGGCAGCACGCTCAGGATAGTGGCCACGTACAAAAAGCGTACATATAGGGCAGATCACAATCCCAACATGCCTCACTTCCTTTATCACAAGGTCTCGGTCACAGCAAGACCACACGGAACGTTCCAGGCAGGAGGACAGCCGCCAACGTTAGGGTTTAAATTACACTGATGGAAAACATGAAACAGTTAACCCTTTCACGCTTGCACACGGAAATTTCTATATGATGCCAATTGACTCCTCTGCCCGAATAAAGATTTTTTTTGTGTTTTTTCCATTGCCTTGAGGTCCTCAATCTTATCCAGAGACGCCCTGTGTGGGTGCAGGATTTCAGTCCAAAGAAGGAGTTACACACCAGATTCGACTAATCAAGATCTCCAGCAAAAACTCAAATTCAACCTGATCATGTATCTATGAAATATTTGTTCTCGATATGTAAAATCTGCTACAATTTGCTGTAAATAAATACATCCAACTTTTGATGAAATGTATAAGCAACATTTAATTTTACTATTTCATACCATGAAATGCTATGGTTACCTCAGAATTAAAAAAATAAATAAATAAAAAATCTCTGAGGGCATCAGATATCTGGTCTTAATCAACTTGGGCAGAGCAGTTATGTTTGGTTTTGTAAAGTTGGGTGTCAAAAGGTTAAGGGGGCCTGTGGATGTCATTTGCTATTCAACAGCACAACCGGTTCTTCTCCGTGGCAAGAGCACGACTGCGAAATTCTTCAGAAACAATTCATACTCCTAGCGAAAATGTATTATCAGGCAGATAAGGAGTAATTTTCTCTAATTAACCACCCCCCCCAAAGAAAGCAAAAGTACTAATGATGACAAGGTAACAACCCTAATGAAAACTATTTAAGAGCAAGCACTCAAGGAGAGTATATTTTCTTTAATCAAGGTTATGATATCACTAAAAGAGCTGATATACTGTACCAGCTAAGTCCAGGAGATAACGATCTTCAGACCAGGAAACGATGTGACAGAGACTGACTACTATAAAGCCCCATATAACCACAGGCCGCCGGGCCCCAAATTGCCTTCCCGCTCACCGAGACATCGTGGCGCGTCAGTTAGCACCATGTTTTAGTCGTTATATCCTTGCCTTCAACCTCTCCTCTACTCTTTCATCTCAAAGTGATATTTGAACCCCCCACCTATCCAAACCATCCATCTACGTCAACAACCATTTCATCACTGCTTCTGCCGTTCAGACGCAGGCCTGTCAAATTTCGCCACAATCTAAACACTGCGCATATGTGAGTCATTGGGTGGTAGTTGGAGAATTCCACAGCCATCCAAATGCATTTCAATCCATTTTCCAAGGCTAAACTACCAGGACACAACAGATAAAATTCCACTCTTAGCTTTCATGAGCCACACCAAACCTGAGGAAAACAATAAGTCAAAGAGGGAAAAAATGAAACGATTTAATGAATTCAACCCTTTGAAGCCCAACATTTCTAAAATCCGTCTTTTTGATGTTCTCAAATAGAAAGCTTATAACACATGAACTGTTTGGCCAAAATGCATGTATAAGGCCTCATTTGAAAGGCAATCTTCTAGTATCTGGAAATCTACTCATGTATTATGCCAGCAATCCAGTGGGTTCTATCCAGTTAATAAAGGCTGAAGAACAGACTATCACCCAAAAATGGAAGATGCACCACAAGTCTTGGGAAGTTTTTCATGGTTCAGAGTTGGCTGCTTATTTTCACTGATGAAAAATCTTGATTCTACAGGATATGATCACATTCCAGACGATTCTGTGCATCCAACAGCTCGAAGAGTGCGTTGCGTTTTAGCATGATAATTCCCAGAAAAGACAATCAAATGTGGAAGAAACCTGGCAAGCCTGCGCAGAACCGTGAGCTGAGCCCTATCAAATATGGCTGAGATTAACTGCAACTCAGGCTAAAACCCAAAAAACCAGAGCGAACTCCCACTGTTGCTGCTCTGCCTGAAATGGAGCCAAACCTTGTAGGAATGTTCTAACATCTAGAGACAAGCCTTCCCAGAAGAGTGGAGGCTGTTAGAACAGCAAAGTGGGGAGCTTAAAATATATTAACTAAGCAAGAAGGTAAGAGCCTTCCATTGGATAATTACCACAGTGATTAATGTGTTAATATGTTCAATACTTATTTTCCCCGCTGCACATAGTTAGTCCACAGTCAGTGGTTCCCACTATGTGAGTTGGCATCTGTGCTTTCGGGAAACACATCCCCGTGGGCAGGAAACCATACAACCAATCTGGCAATACTGTGTAAGAAATGACAATAAGAAGGCAGAATTTGTTTGAACTTCTGACGTACGTATAAAGATCGGTTGAATTGCACGAATATTCAATGATGATCATGCGGAATTTCCACTTGCCAGCCGGGCGAGGAGCCTGAGCTTATCCAGTCGCCCCAAGGAATTTTCTGTGTCGAGGATCTCAGGCGAGAGCGAAGATCGAGCTCTGCACCTACTAAAATCGGAACCATAATTGTGAAGCGTCCACATTATCTTCAGTGGAATGATTATTGTTTTATTTTCAGCTGGTAAAATGCACAGAAATGATAAATATACATTATTGGAAATCATGACGCTACAAAGGAGACCTAGGCCATGCCAATATACAGTTGTATGCAAAAGTTTGGGCACGCCTGATCAAAATTTCTGTTACTGAGAATAGTTAAGCAAGCAGAAGATGAACTGATCTCTGAATGGCATAAATTTAAAGATACAACACTTTTTTGGACATTGTAAGCGCTATTGGTGTATTACTTTTGTTTTTTTACAATTCTAGAGCAAAAAAAGGAAATGAGCACCATGCAAAAGTTTGGGCACCCCAAAAGATTTGAGCTCTCAGGTAACTTTGACTATAGTCTCAGATCATATTTAGCTTGTTAGGGCTATGGCTTGTTCACAACCATCATAAGGAAAGGCCAGGTGATGCAAATTTTGAAGTTTATAAATACCCAGACTCCTCTAACCTTGGCCCAACAATCAGAAGCCATAGGGTCCTCTATGCAGCTGTCTAGCTCTCTGAAAATGAAGATAATTAATGCCCACAAAGCAGGAGACGGCTATAAGAAGATAGCAAATGTTTTTAGGTTGCGATTTCCTCAGTTCATAATATAATTAAGAAATGGCAGTCAACAGAAACCGTGGAGGTCAACTTGAGGTCTGGAAGACCAAGAAAACTTCCTAAGAAAACTGCTCATCGGATTACTAGAAAGGTAAATCAAAACACTGTTTGACAACAAAAGACCTTCAGCAAGATTTAGCACACCATGGAGTCATGGTGCACTGCCTTACTGTTCAGCGACACTTGCTCTAATATGACCTTCATGGAATAGTCATGAGAAGGAAACCTTTCCTGCATCCTCACCATGAAATTCAGCATCAGAAGGTTGCTAAGGAACATCTGAACAAGACTGATGCATTTAGGAAACAAGTCCTGTGCACTGATGAAGTTAAAATAGATGTCTTTGGCTGCAATGAGCAGAGGTATGTTTGGAGAAAAAAGGATGCAGAATTTCATGAAAAGAACACCTCTCTAACTGTCAAGCTCGGATCGATAATGCTTTGGGCTTGTGTTGCAGCCAGTGGCACGGGGAGCATGTCACTGGTCGAAGGAAGAATGGATTCAATTAAATTTCAGAAAATTCTGGAAGCAAACATCACATCATCTGTAAAAAAGCTGAAGACGAAAAGAGGATGGCTTCCACAACAAGATAATGATCCTAAACACACCTCAAAATCCACAACTGACTACCTCAAGAGGTGCGAGTTGAAGGTTTCACCATAGCCCTCAAGACCTCCAACCTCAACATCATTGAAAATCTGTGGATGGACCTCAAAAGAATAATGCATGCAAGGCAGCCAAAGAATCTATCAGAACTAGAAGCCTTTGAAAAAGAATAATGGGCAAAATCCCCCAAACCAGAATTCAAAAACTCTTAGCTGGCACCAAAAAGTGTTTACAAGCTGTGATAATTGCCAAAGGGAGTGTTACTTAGCAATGACCATGCGGGGTGCCCAAACTTTTGCTTCGGACCATTTTCCTTTTTTGCCATTTTGAAACTGTAAAAGGATGGAAATTAAAAAGTAATCTTGCCTAAAATATAAAGGAAATGGGCCCTCTTTAACTTTATGCCTCTTGGAGAACAGTCATCTTTTACTCGCTTAGCTATTCACAGTAACAGAAATTTTGATCTGGGGTGCCCAAAGCTTTGCATACGACTATACTCCAGTGTTCCAACTTCAGAGCATTTTCCCCCCTGGATAGGTACAAATAGCTGGAATCAAATTAAAATAGGTCCAAGGGTCCTGTAGCTTACCAGCAAGCGATCTTATACTGATGATACAAGTTATGAAAATTTCATGTGAAGTTTGACCTTCGAATCATTGAAGGTCAATGTCAAGGTCACTAAATAAAAGTGCATATACATTTATAAGACCTCCTATATGTCTGTAATACAATCCTAAGCTCTGAAACAGTTTTGGTGATACAAGTAATTGAAAATTCATTATGTCAATTGTGAACTTTAAAGGTCACAGAAGGTCAAGTTGAGGTCACCAAATGGACTTCATATATGACTTTCTAAATGTCTCAAATACAAACTTTGGCTCTAACTGTGACCATTTTGGTGATACAAATCATTGTAATTACACCATGTCGAGTTAGACCTTCGAAGGTCACTGACAGCCAAGTTGAATTTCACCAAATGAAATGTCTTACGTGACCTCCTAGATGTCTATAACACAAACGTAGGCTCCATTTGCGACCAAAAATACGGGCACTAAACACATCTACAGATTATCCTAGTTTTGTTTTATGAATCTTCTTAGCGATCATTGAATGTTTTAGGGTTAAAAGGAGTTTAATAAGACATAAACATGCCTGAGAATTCCGCCATTTCACATGTGAGTTTCGGTCGGCAGCAACCAACTTGAAGTAAAAAAACTCGCTTTTGCGGCCATTAAATGGCAAAAATCTTACACCAAACGATAAAATATATAGTCTTTTAAGTACACAGTAGAAATCGGCCAAAAAAGACAGAGAACTAAACAGTCAAAACAGTCACTAAAGTATTGGAATGTCATGCACCGCCAATCAAACTCTTATGGTTGTCAAGGAATGTAGAGTTCGCTTGCACATCACGGTCTTGTTGCTATGGAGTGATTTGTCACATGATTAATTCCTGCAAATGGCCTATTAGCAAAGCAAGAGAGCAAGACGCCACTTTAATCCCATAATGCCTAGCGAGTACGTCATCATGGTGGGGCCTCAATACAGCGCAGCCACCGATATTCTGCCACCAGGCTCAAGAACATCTGCTTTTAAATATTTTAATACAGGAATACAGAAGAATTCAATTGATTCATGTGTATGGGTATTTTTCTCAATATGGGCACTATTAGTGAAATGCAGAGTCCAGGTCCCTTATCTTTGAAATAATCCCACAGGGTTCGTTTTTTACCTATTAAACTATAGGTGTGTCTCCTTACTAATTGGATATAATATATCATGGGTGTATTTTCATTCTATCCATCATTTTTGGGGTCAAAAAAGTGGATTTTGGGGCATTTTGGGAGTGTCCCAAATCTGAATGATATTTTTGAAACTCGCAATACACCAATGATTTCAATTTCCTTTGGCTGGAAACTGTATGCATACATTAAAAGACACTAAGAGATAAATATTCTCAGCAAAAAAAAAAAAAAAAAAAAAAAAAAAAGGTGATGGTTTTCCGAGAAAAATCACTGAAAATAGGGGTGTCCAAAAAGCCCACTCAACTCCATAACCATCAATACACAGACTCTTCCCGGAGACAGAAGCTGAAATCATAGTATATGGCCCATGCAAACAAAACCTTTGTGTGACACCCGTAGCGGCCTTGTGGACTTTTTTTCAAAATGGATCTATGATTATTTCAATATTTCTCAAAATTTTGGCATCCTATGGTGAGTATACTTTTTAAACTCCACTCAGTTACTAATTGAATTTAATTGATTGAATGCTGTTATTGTCATTGTACATAACAGTACAACGAGATTAAGAGTGCTACTCCACTCTGGTACACACATACAATAAATAAATAAATAAATAAATAAATACAACAATATACAATGAATACAACAGATGTACAATAAATAAAACAATTGAAAATGCAGAACAGGTGTTCATATGCAAGAGGGCGGCAGGTGGGGAGGGTTTATTATCTGTGTTTGTTTAATGAGGTTATAGCGTATGGATAGAAACTGTTTATGAATCTGGTGGTTCTGGATTTGATGGACCTGTAACGCCTGCCAGAGGGTAACAGTTGAAACAAATGGTGACTGGGGTGAGTATTGTCCTTAATGATGTTTTTAGCTCTTGAGAGAATGCGGCTGTTTGCAATGTCTGACAGAAAGGGGAGGGGGCAACCGATGACTTTTTCTGCTGTCTGTATGATTCTCTGGAGAGCTTTTTTGTCTGCAACGGAGCATCCAGCAAACCACACAGAGATGCAATATGACAGGATGCTCTCGATTGTTAATCTGTAGAAGGAGACCACTAGCTTTTCACTCAGGTTGTTTTTCTTTAGTATTCTCAGGAAGTGGAGGCACTGTTGCGCCTTTTTAACAGTCGCAGAGGTGTTTAGTGACCATGACAGACAGTCTGTGATGTGGATGCCAAGGAATTGGAATGAGTGAACTCTCTCCACGCACACATCATTAGTGAAGAGAGGCTGGTGGCTTGTGTCGAGTTTCCTGAAGTCAATTATGAGTTCTTTTGTTTTTGTAGTGTTGAGGATGAGGTAGTTAGCAGAGCACCACTCAGACAGGTTCTTGGCTTCCTGCCTGTAGGCGGACTCATCACCACCTGTAATAAGTCTGGCCACAGTAGTGTCGTCTGCAAACTTAATAACAGAGTTAGAGGGAAATGTTGGTGTACAGTCAAAGGAGTACAGTGAATGGAGGAGGGGACTCAGCACATTAAAATCATTACCTTCATTAAAATCCATGGTAACGGTAGGACAATTTTTTAATCATGCCTTTGATAATACTTCTGCAAAACCCTCCATGGTATGGTAGGAAGCATCAAAAGTTACTGCACTGGTGCATGGAAAATTCCACTTTTCTGAAAAACACTCGACATCATAACCTCAATTCTGTTATCAATATTGGTTATGGAGGTGAGTAAAATAATAAAGGAGTTGAAATTCTGGTATAAAAAGTCATAAAAACCCGGCCTGGTATTGTTTTTGGTTTACTTCTACACTGAACAAAAATATAAACGCCCCATGTCAAATATTGATGCCACATGGAGTTAACAACTCTAAGTGAGCACATGCTGACTTTTACTTGTACAATAGGGATATTTCTCTTGATTTGTGTACCATTTTTTTAATCCATCTCTCTGTCAGTGAGCATTTGCTCAGTGATGCAGTGATTTCACTCAGTACATGGGTGTGGCATTTCCAGACGGTGATCAGACAGAATGAGCAGTACCCAGACACTCCTTATACTGGGGACAATAAAAGGCCACCCCAAAATGTCAAATTTTGTCAAAAGTCATCATGCCTCAGTTGTCTCACGTCATGCGGGAACGTGCCATTGGCATGCTGGATGCAGGGATGTCCACCAGAGCGGTCTGCATGCAGTTCCTTGAAGCAGAGCACATTCCAGTTCTGGACTGGCCTGCGTATTCGCCGGACATGTCGCCCATAGAGCATCTTTGGGATGTTCTGGATCGACGTGTCCGCGACCGTGTTCCAGTTCCGGATAATGTGCGCCAGCTCCGTGTGGCCCTCCGGGCAGAATGGAATAACATTCCACAGGCCACGATAGACAACCTGATCAACTCCATGCGAAGGAGATGTGTTGCTCTGAGAGATGCAAATGGTGGACACACAAGATAATGAACATTCAATTTCTTCAACCTGACCCCCAATGTGTTTAAAGGATTGTCACTCCTTTGCAGATGCCAATATCAAGATGTAATGGACGGTGATCTGAAGATTAGTCATTAACAAAAATGTATTTTGATTCTCTTCATTTATTGCATAACCCTAATGTTAATAAAAACTCAAAAATTTGACATGGGGCATGTATATTTTTGTTCAGTGTATATTGTTGTTAAAATGGGCGCAAATTTTTTCTCGCAATGTCTTCATTGTTTTAGTTTGAGTTGCTCTATTTTTTCAACTCCTTGCCTAATTTCAACTCCATAACCATTTTCTCAACTCCGTTACTGTTTCAGCCAAAATTCCCAGGAACAAGATAAATTGGCCAAAAGCAAAGTTGAATTTATCAGTTTCAATCAGAGGCACTGAAAAGGGTGATATTCACTCAGTTTCAGAACTCTGGTATATCACAATGTACCAGGAGAGAGCCTCACTTGAAAAAGTAACGGAGTTGAGTGGATCCGAGGACATGACAAAATGAAAATGGCCTGTCCAAAAAATTCTGCCCTGGTTTAAGCTCTGCCTGGTAGTTTTTTGAGTACCTTAGGGGAAACCCTACCCGTGGGGGAAAAAAGAATCAGAGTCAGACAACTTTAAAAAAAAAAAAAAAAATGACATCCAAAAAGTGCCCGTATTGAGAAAAAATACCCGTATATTCAGAGATATTAAGACGTGCAGCTTAGCTCCCAGGGCAGACAGCTTACAAATGTTATATTTTTTTACTTTGAGAGGTCCCATGAGTGAGAACAGTCAGTGGGACCCACCCTTTAAATACCGCTGAACCTCTTTATTTCAATGTGTGTGTTTCGGTAGCACATAAAAGTAAAGGCAGGGTAATTTCTCCTCACTCCTCACACTTGCCAATGTGCTCGCTTCGGCAGTATGCCCAAGTAAAGATTCAACCTTTCCATAGTTAGCCTCTCGCCAGTCGGGCTAATGACAGAAAAATGTTAAGAGCCCGCAGATAATATCATAAGTGCGACTTGATAAGATGGACTATCACATGAAATTTCATGGCTCAGGTATATCTTTGTTAAAATTCTTTATATAAATCAAAAAGAAATTTAAATACATAAAAAAATAATGACAGTTTAAATTAAACAAGATTATTTCATGGGTCTTGTGTTCATACACTGCCCAGCCAAAAAAACTCACCACCTGGGTTTAAATTCCACTATTTTTTTTAAGGAGATGTAGGATGAGCAAGTGTCCACATTATTTTCGCCATGCAGTGCGCTGTATAATTTCATGAATTTATAATTGCAGAATTAATGGTGTGAAGTTATCCATTGAGGGTGCAGGATAACATGATTAGACAGTTCTTAACTGTAACAGAACACCACTACTCGATCTGCGCCAGTTGCATGGCTGAAGCTAAGCAGGTGTGGGCTTGGTTAGTACTTGGATGGGAGACCACCTTGGAAAACCAAGTTGCTGCAGGAAGAGGTGTTGGTGGCCAGTAGGTTGCGATCTTCCCTCTGGTGGAATAATCCCCAATTCCCCGGGACAGTGATGAGGACACTGTACTGAAGTAGGCGCCGTCTTTCGGATTAGACTTTAAACTGAGGCCCAAATCACTGTAGTCATTAAAGATCCCGGTGTCATGGCTAAATTCTCAACCTGGCTCTTTCAATCTGCCACCTAATCATCCCCTGATCTGATTGGCTATGGTAAGTTTGTCCTCTCCCTCTCCCCCTCAACCCCAGGGCTCCCCTGAAAAAGAGATTTCAATCTCAATGGGACTGCCCAGGTTAAACAAAGGTTAAACAAAAATATAAAACACAGAAATGGCAATTTGAATAAGCGATCCATAAAAAAGGAATCTCCAACGGGTTAATAAAAACACACTTTCAAAACTCCGGCAAAGTCGCCCCGCCAATTTGACGCCATTCCCGACCTCCCTGGCGAAAGCGAAACGCTAATTTACCTTCCCTGGGATTACTGGCACAGGCAGTCAGCTTGGTTTATAAATGGCATCACTGTTCTATGAACAATACCCATAATAAGATGTTCCACTAAAGATACCAACTGTTAAACAATATTCTTAAATGAATCCATTACCTCACTCAAAAATTGCTGCTCAGATGTGCAGGAGGTTGGAGCGTATCCCAGCATGCACTGGGCCAAGCAGGAATACAACCCAGAAAGGTTGCCAAAATATTGCATGGGACATGCACAGTTCACTCACACATACCTATAGCCAATTGAATTTACAGTCTGTAACTCGCATAAACTGCATGTCATTGGACTGGGGAGGAAGCGAAAGCAGAAAAGGCTCACAAAGATGCCAACTCGGGCTCTCTCTGTTGCACAACGAAAGTGCAAACCCATGCACCTCAACTCTAAAAAACAAGCCTGAACTAAGGGAAGAACTGAAGCCTACAGCTGCTCATTAAGTGTGATGAGTGCAGACCAGTGCCATTCTGCTATTGGCTGCCTCACTCCACCATCAGTTCTGTCCTTTCGGTGATTAGCTGTCGTGCTCTGCCGCCAGTGCCACAGCAACAGTTCTGTCCTTCATTCCGTACCTCAGAGGACCTGCCCATAAACCAAACACTATACTAAAAAGTCTTTCTTTCCAAATTCCAGAGGGAGGGCAAATGCTTATGCTAGAAATGCCTGATGGTACCATTCAGCTGGACACCGTATGCTTTCTGTCACCAAACTTGTGAGGGCCAGTGTACCAGTGTGTGTGTGTGTGTGTGTGTGTGTGTGTGTCACATCCAATCAAATATCTAGCGTTTTATTTGCCAGTGTTTATATTTATTTATCGAAAGCTCTGCACGCCATCCTTTTATATGCGCGACTAATGTCAAGCAAAGCTGGTGTTTACTTCCCACTAAACAGCCCAAAGCGTCTTTTAAAATGTGGTTCCATCAGTCGATGCCATCAGAACTGCCTGCAAGTGCTTAATCTCCGCATGTGCAGATCACTGTTTATACGACAAGAACAGAGGGAGCTTGGCAAAACCAGAGACGCATGCGAAGATAGCTCTCGAAGTGGCCTTGCTCATCAAAAACCCAAAGATTCTGAGACTGAGATACACAAAAAGAGAAGCGCGGAGCAGCCAATGTGGATTATCGTCAAGTTTTATTTACTCAGGGAGAGTCCCCTTTTCAGTCATGCCAAGAGAAACTCATCCAGCTCAAACAAAGGGAAAGACAAAGGGAGTCTGAGAAGAACAGGCAATAACTTTAACCTGGCAAGGGCTGCAATAAAAACCATGACTTTCATAAAATACATCAATAAAGGATATCCGTATACTTTTATTTATCTGTTCTTGTGATTTATGGTGAAGCACTTCGTGCTGAAACATGTATAAAACGTGCTATATAAATAAAGGATGACTGGTACGTGGAATTTACCGTGCTCATCCAGATAAAGAACTCGGGCGTTTTTTTACGAGGCCGTCATGAATTCGATTTGTGGACGAAACTGAAATAGAGGAAAGATGCAGAGGTACAAATCAAATTCCTGCTGCAGTTGCAGACTATTTTCCCACGAACTGCTTCCCACCGGTGAAGTGGCAACCTCTAGTTGAAGAATCCACGGCCCCCAACATGCCTTGGGCACAAGTTTATCCAACAACTACAAAACTCTGGCAAGCTCAAGCTATAACCGCTGTGATATAACCACTTGAAGAACAATCACAGGGATTGTTTACGGTTGTTTGAGGTTTTCGTTCCAGGCACAAGTGGCTCTTGAGATCTTTACAGGGGGGAAACAAGCCTGAACTTGAGAAGCCCAAAATTGTTTAGATTTACTGAGCAGTTACAGTGTTTAGAGCCACTTATGGAAGTTACGACTGCAGCCAATCCGCACACCGGGCACACTATAGCCAGCAGATGCTGTAAACGTTAGTGGTGCTAGTCTCCAATCGGTTCCTTCAAACTAATATGCTAAATTAGTGGCACTCAAAAGTAGATTTTCACTTCAGCTCCTACCTGGCACACTTGACCCTGACCTGATTCTCCAGGAACAAGGTCAGGCTGTACCTGCTGAATGAGGTGTGCCTTAGGGTTATGGTGAAAACCGACAGGACAGCAGACCTCCCAGACAAAGTTCGACTGCCCCGCTTTAGATGTAGATTCTCCAGACACTGGACTGGGAACCACTGTGTTGGGCTAATTTGACAGCTTGTGCATTAGATTCACACGTAAAATCTACACTTCAGATGTAGTGCAGTCATCTATAATAGCCTCATGTTATCTTATAGACACTGCTTGAAATGAAAGGACAATCCTAGTAAGTAGAGGATGTGGCTCTCTCTCTCATTAGCCCCAGAGTAAAGGCAGTACAGAGAGCAATAATTTAACTACAGGGGATCATAAAACCAAAGAAGAAAAATTGGAAGAGAGACACTGTCTCTCCATATAACATGATATTATCTGGCAATAATTTTAACATTAATCTTTGCATGTTCATCACAAGTCTAGAGATTGTGGCTAATTATAATCTCACTTTTTTAAAACAATATTTTTTTGTAAAATGGACCCAATATCCGCCCACAGCCGTTGATCTTCCCGCATTATTTACTTACGACGAGCATTACGGTACTTGCAAAGGCAAGATTTTTCCGCAGCGGTTTTCAAAACCTCTGGAACCAGAATTAAATCGTGATGGCGATAAATCAAGCTGAAAGGACGGCGAGAAGGAAATCGAGGATGAATGTTCTCGGGTGGCAAGCATTCTTGTGTGGTCATGGCGGTGTGAGGGGCAGCCCCAGGTTTACAGGAAGCAGAACCATGCGGAGCACACTGTATAACTTTATTCCCCAAAAGTCCATTTTTTAAACATGCGCAGGCCAAACTCATCATTCATTATAAAGCAATTATACTTAACACTCAATGGAGCAACTCCTCAAATGGAGCGAATATATTCCCTCTTCTCGTCTTACACTGCTCCCGGTTTGGTCTCAGAAATAACCTCCCCTTTAAAGAGGCAGTGCGCTAGTTCAGGAGTCTCTGATCTAACTTCAGTTCAATATAAGTACTTTCGGCCTACAAGAGTCATCGCGCCCCAATACCACTCAACCTGAAAAAAATTGACCTAGCCAATCAAAAACAACCTAAAACTGTAAAAATAATTGCGTAAACCCAGAAACGCAATCGATCCTTTAAAATTGGGAGACTCAGAACCTGTTAATAGTGGCTCTACTGCTCGTCAAGCATTTCAGCCTGATCTGGGGTGCGTTTCCTAAAAGCATAGTTGCTAACTAAGTTAGCAACTTACATAGTTCTTCCATTCACAGTCAATGGGTCCAACTATGTAAGTTAGCATCTGTGACTTCAGGAAACGCACCCCTGTATGGTACTTTGAGTTTTCCAGTCATCTGTCTGATCTCAAAAGACCACTCAAAATATATGCGCACAATCGAAAATTTTATCTGGCTGGTCTGAAAAATCAGCACACGGACAAAAACTGCTCATACTCTTATCGCTTTTTGGTTCAGGAGTAGAAAGCATGTTAGCACAGCCCAGAGGACTGTTTGTCCTTTCATTAATGCCATTACCATCCACTCCTGCTAGGGTACAATGGTACTGCTGGGGTCACTCACACACTCACACCTGGACGTAATTAAGAGATTAATTAACTTTGGCCTGCATATCTTTTTCTGAGTAGACTTTCTCTGGACACAAATTTCCTCAAAGGATAATCATGTAAATTCCATGCAAAGTTGCGTGTAAACTCCACATAGAGTTGTGTATTCCTCAAATTTGTCCCACCTCACCTGACAGCTGCACCTCTTGACGAAGGCAGCTTGTTCTCCAACGGATAATGGGTTATGGAAGGGAGGAGCTAACGCATTTTTTAACCGCTTAACTCTGAGGAGTGAATCACATATACCAGGCCCCTTCTTCCTAAAGCAGTTTCAGCCAGTTAATTACTTTTTCTGGTTCCCCCGCCAAAAGCCTTGAACAGCAAAAACGATAAGGTCAACAACATTATGTTACATTAATATTTGCAGTACACAGATTGGACTTGTATCTGATCATAGTTTTTGTTGTTAAAATTATAAAGAGATCATAAAAAATCTGATAAGACTCCAGTCTGCATACGTATTTTAAAAAAATCTTCTGTTTGACAGCTCAGCGCTCAAAAATTATTTTATGCTTACATGCTCTGTCAAGAATCCTTTGAAGGCCAATGTTTCCAAATCTGTCAAATATATTTTCCACCATCTTGATTAATAAAAATCCGGGGCAAAACTATCAAAATTTTTGAGAGTTGCCATGCCATGTGATTATACAAATGCCATCCATAAGGCTTGTTCTGATTGGTTTAGACAGGTTAGCTACCAATTGAAACAGTAATAAATGTTTTTATTGGTCCAAGCATAGCAACATAAACTGTGCCATGTGGTACTCTTCAGAATACAAGGGCATTATGGGAAAGTGCCATATGTCACTCTTTGGAGGTAAAGGGTTGAGTGAGGGTATCACCTCGTGCCATTTCAAAAACAAATTCAAGGAAGAAAGGAGAAAGGAAGAATCCAGGCTGCTAGAGAGAAGGGTTTTGTACCTATTTGGGTAAAAAAAAAAAATGCAAATGGTAAAAACAGCCCAATTTTGCACTGGTGGAGATGTATTTACTAATAAGCTGCTGCCAGAGAGGAAATGGGAAGTGGGGGGGATATTTGGGTGTGAAGTGACAGGATTGGATTGGGTCACTTGTAACCAATGTTGGACTGGTAAATTATTAACATACTAGATAAGACTGCTCAGAGAGAACAACATCGCCCGCGGGAGTCGCAACTGCGATATGTACATCATCAGTCAATCTGCAGTACGTGCAAAGTTTCAGGGATGTCCAATGAAAACTGTAGGAGGAGTTGATTTCACCAGCCAAGTACCTTCCAATACAGACAGATGGATAGACAGACAGACTACACCACAACATAATCCCTTTTTTGGGCTATCGCACAGCGGGGGATAAAAACTGGACACTCTACTTGACAACCACACTTGATACGACTTATTCAACTTCTGCACCCCAAAGACCAGACTATAAGTCCAACTACAAATTAAAAAAAAAAAAAAAAAACATGAAACCAGCAATGGGGAAGTCCATTTAAATCCAAAGCCCTTTGAAAAACACCCTTCGCTAGAAATACTGCACTCCATCACTGTCAAGTAAAGTAAGAGTTTTACATAACACCTGTCACATCTGAAACACATCTACAGGGCCCATTTCTGTCAACAAATCCTGTGCTGGAGAAGTGACACACGACCCCAGCTCAGATGTGGGGATAAAGCATTGGTTTCCAAATATGTGATTTCAGTATCTCAACTATCACATGCAAGCATTGTGAAAACTTTGCATGATGGCGTAGAAAATGGCACATTAGTAAGCAAACAGTCACCAGAATGCTATAATTAGACCCTAAAAAGTTTATGTTCCTGCTAGCAGGAACATAAATTAGCCATAGGTGCAAAGGAGAAATAATTCATTTGCACAGTTTTTGCTTGCAAAGGGCACTTGGTACAAAATGAGCAAAGATAAGGTGATTCCAAAATCAAATGTGGTCACAGCAGAGGAGGACCAATAAGAAGACGAGTTTGATTGAGAAGTACATGGCAGCCCTTACCTGATTGATATCGAACTAAAGAGCGATTCCAACTCAGGGATTGCACCCCATGTGAATTCAGTCTCCATGTGAACTAACACACTCCAGATACAGGGTCAGAAAATGGCACCTGCATTGAAATGTGCTTCGACTTACCACTATCATTTTTCATCTTAAGCCTTAACTGTGGCTTGGGATCAATTTTTTTAACCACCCCCCCAAACCCCATCCTAAAACTTCACATTCTTCAGGGTGAGGCCCAAGAAAGTGCTACAAGAAGCAAACACTCGCAGAACAATCCTGGAACATGTTCACATAAGCACATGTCCGCTAACCTACTTTTGCCATTACAGTCGCCACCAGCACAAATTTTTGGGATCTCTCAGAGATTCTAATAAGTAGTTACATTTTTCAATTGTTACCATCACCGCCCTGATGCAATGTCTCCAAGATGCACGGCATACAAGAATAATTCATACTTAAATACTACTGACATATACGGTATAGATTTTTTTTATACAGAAACAATCTGTATGATCGACCCACAATTATATCTCTGAAGTCAGTTTCATTGGGGGAGCTTTAAGTAGAAACTGATGACCAACAAATGACTGAGTTAGCCAAACTCTGCATTCAAGCATTAAACTTTTGCTCCACATTATCTGTATATAAACTTCACAACTTAAGAAAACATTGCCAAGATTTGTTGATGGGATATGTTTGTAGCCAGGATTCTAGTGGCTGCTTATCATCATATATTACTACATTACTCGATGGAGGAATGAAAAGCCTTCAGGAAAGTTTTGCGAAGTTCAGCAGTGGACACTCATACACAAAAAAATTCTCTATGACTTCAACAATTTTAGGTCTTACTCAGTAGTAAGTTCTGTTATTCTAGCTCAAGAGTTTCGGCTAGCCTCTGTCAATCACAGCCCAAGAAAGACAGAAACCAGACTTACAAGTCAAACCTAAGAAGGAAAAAACAAGTGTTCCCTCCACTTATGAAAACCACACAGTTTAAAATGTCTGACCGCTGAGAACACACAGGACCAGGCCCTGAAGGCTCTTTTAGCCAATCGAATCTGCGAGAATCTGATCAACCCTCCCATGAGGCCACGTGACATCACCACGCCAGTGAACCAAAGAGAGTTCACTTAGAGAAGTCCACAATTCAGCAAACTTTTTTCCGCCCGATTCCAAATGTGCACTTTTCATAAACACAGAAAACCAGGTTAATTCCCCATTCCCCTTAATGCTTCGCCCAGTCTTTATGATTTGAATATTGGGGTGGGCAGGGAATAATGTGGCCAGTCTTTAAAAAGCAACTGCGGCTCCAGCCAAACTGCTCTCTCATAAATCATACAGGAGGGCCAAAGGGCGCTGACAGGATGTGGAGCTCAGTATGGTGAGACAAGGGGAGCGGTATCCTGGCCTCCTCATTGGTTATCCACCCTACCTAGCCTGATTGGCTCAAGACTTCAGAGACTGAGGTTACCACAGAGGAAGAACAGGGGTCACATGACCTCATTATGTGTAGACACACGAAGCTCGGAATGAGCTCGCTGCTGTTTTATGACTTAATTCACAGTAATTTTTCTTGAGAAGAGAAAAATGTTTTATGTTCAAATTCAGCTGGAAAAATGAATTTCTTAACAGGCCTACAGTTTAGTTCATCAGGTATTTAAGTTCACATATTTGGGTAAACTTCATTACAGACCATGACTTTTAAATATTGTGATCAATTGCAGCCAAAAGAATTGCACTTCTGCCCACAACTGGTCCAAAGGAAGTTAATTGCACGTTCATTTCACAGACGAAAACATGAATCATAGCACACTTCTAACTCAGAAAAGCCAGACGGGCACAGTCGAGCTTCAAAGGCCTTGAAGCAGTTTGTCAAACTGCAGTAAAAACCGCTGTCAAGGTTTCTGACACGAAGCCTTTGTAACGAGGGTATTATGCAAGAGATAACCATCAAAAGCGATGCCCGAACGTGACGCTAATCCTTGTTTGTCGACAGCTCAAATACAACGTCAATCCTAAAGATGACTTCAATGGTAAATCCATTTGAAAACAATTACCAAGTGCATATTTGTGATTCAGTTTTTCCATCGACCAACACATATTTACATGACAGAGTTTATGAGTATTATACTTCAGAACCTTATATCTAGTATTCTAACCGAATCAGAGGCATGAGAACAAATGAGGCACTCGCAATGTATTTTAAACATAACTTCTCAGATGCATAAATTGTATTCAGAATCCTCAAAACCAGAGATAGTGGTTCTTGCTTGCTTTTGAGCCTATTCCGTAGCTTCACGAATCATGCCATCACGCAATTAATTCTTGAAAAGGCAGCCATTTTGCCCATTAGACCACAGAAAGTCCCTGTAAATCTTTCATCACAGGGATAAAATTAGAGAGCGCAAGAGCAAAGCCTGCTTCTGCATGGCCAAAGCCCACATATCTTTTGCTCAGGGCTTCAAACTTGAGCAGCAGACCTGCGAGCTCTACACACCTCATTGGCTACAGGAAGGAAACTACTGATATCTGACGAAAATTGGGGGGAAAAAATGGGGGAAAAATTGAAGACCTGTGTGCAAGAAGTACCTAAGTCACAAAATGATACTTTTGAGATTTTGAGGGTCAAAGTTTTCAAAACATGATGCTGATCATGACAATGGACAATGGAAACCCACAAGTACACAAGACTTGAGTACTTCTTTGCAGAAATCTTCGGCATCAGATGATGCTCAGGCCATTGTGGCTTTTAATACTGGTGTCAGCTCATTTTTTGCAAAATGTGACTTAAGTACTTCTTGCACGCAGGTCTTCAATTAGAAGCACAAGAATGTATCCTTCTGAGAATCAATGCATTTATAAATGAACACCTAATTAATTTACACAGGTCCAATACTCGAATTTCAGGTGCAAACGCTCCAAAAATGGGGGCATTGAAGGGCTCTGTAGAGGGCAGTTTTGGGAAAAATCTTTCTTGGTTCATATCAGAGTGAATCAGCTTCCACACCCAGCAGCAGCTAAGACCAGCTTCCCACCACATACTCTCTCTGTTGACAGAAGGCTTAGGGATCGCTTCCAAAGTCCTGCTAGAACAGGTATTCCAATCTGAACAGCACAAGGAGACCGAGTCTTGTGATTTACGCCCACTCGCCTCCTCGCCCTTTCACAAGCTGCCCAATGTACCGTGAAGGTGAATAAAGGGCTTCCTCAAAAGAGCATCCAAATGTGGGCAGACGAATCACTTCATGGAGGAAAAAGCCATTACCCAGGCTCAGGCAGGGGAGTTCTGAAAGTAGAACCTAGGATTAGAGCAGCTCTGAGAAATAATTGCTTCTAGAAGCTTAAATGTACACAAAGCCAATCCATCATTTTTGAAATGTATACATTCAGCAAGGCAGGTTCCTGCAAGTGAGTGACACACAATGAGCAGTTAAGTACAGCAAGCGCTGCTACAAAGGTCTTGCGGCCTCTTGCTGAGAGCAGCTTCAAAGCAAAGGAATGCACCCTATCCAAGTCATTAAAAGATAAAAACGGCCTGATTTAAGTTCTTGTAAGCCCAGTGTGACTCCTGCAATAAAACATGACCCATGTAGAGTGCAGTTCAGCAGAAAAATCTATGACGATGCAGAATTATAGGGGCGGTTGCAACAGGTGGCCTGGCACAAGATGCCAAAGAACTATAGGACTTTTCTGCTTCTCCACAGTTCAGTTGATCGAGCCTGATGATGGCCAGGGTCCACATGAATGATGGTCCTCCAATCATTCCCCCTTTCTGTGACCACTGCAACTCTAAATGGTCTCGGCTGTGTTGATCTAATCGCCTCTCTGACCAACTCCCACAGATATTATGGCTGAAGTTCATGTCTTGGACCACTCTACTGGACCACAGCAATCACTCTCAGCAAATATGAGCCAACATATCCAATCGAATGAGATTTGCAGACTGAACTTAAAAGGCCAGGTGGGGGTTGACCATTGTACATAGTAATTCTGCACACTGTGAGTAATTCCAAACTGCTAATATAACCCATTATGAGATATCATCGTTACAGCAAAATAATAACTCACCAAGAAAGCCATAAGCATACTTAAGGAATAATTGTGTTTTTCTCCCATCCATCATTCTTAAATATGATAAGGGTACTTGTCATTTAACAACTACGTACATTGTGAAAAAGGTGTTATGAACTTCAGAGAAGGAATCCGGCATAAACCCAGAAAAGGCCACTAGGCCAATAACAAGGATCAAGCCACAATTGGCACACAAAGTGAGAATAAACAACAAAAGAAGGGCTCGGTAGCAGGATGGTCAGGAAAAGTTCAGGTCGGAAGACTGGCCAACAGGATCGAGGCAATAAGGAAAGTCGTAGTTGGTAATTGGCCCAAGATCGATATAAGGAAGGCAATCTGTGGGTAACAGGGCTTGCAGGACTGTGCACACTCTTGAACACCGTAGCTTAGAGGAACTGGAGAGCTTACCTCTCTGTGTGCCACTTAGACAGAGAGAGCAATCCCTAATAAATAGTTACTTATTTCTTAGCTTTAAATACATTACCGAAAACGGGAGATAACAGAGCTCTTAGACTACAACTGGCTAAAGGCACAATAAGAGAACAAGACAATCCAGCAGGGGGGAAATGAAACACAGGACCTTTTATACACACCAAGGCAATTAACAATGATGCAATGGGGAGCATGCAAGCACACAGACACAGAGTGGGAGGAAAGAAAAAAAGACAATAATTAATTAATTCAGAAACACAGCACTGTAGACTGACACAGACGGCTGGACAACGGGGGAAACAATTAAAAAAAGAATTCAGGACGTGACAAAAAGAATCTGAAATTGTAGCTAATAGTTTTTGCAATAGCTTGGTCTTGCTGCAAAATCCAGTACATCAAATCAAAGTCTGGCCAAGTAGTCGGATGACTATAACTCCAAACAATTATAGAATTATTTGTCCTAGAATGCAAATCCCATCTTCTGAAATTAGAACATTAAAAACTCAAGAATTCAACTGAAAATGTCAAATTTTGAAAAAAAAAAAAAAAAAAATCAGGCATGGGTACAGTCCATCTTGAGGGTCATTTGGCTTGTCTCCATACACACATCGCTTTTGGTTCTCTATGTAGCCCTCCATCATAGCAGTGAAGAATGAGTTATCCTAAAAAAAAAAAAAAAAAAAAAGAAGAAATTTGCCCAAAAAAAACCCCTTTTTATTGAAACAGGCCAGATTCTTCCTTGAGATCACAGGAACCATTATTTCAAAGCGTGCTCCAGAATTAGTGGAGTCTTCTTCAAAACTGCGACGGATCAGCCGAATCTCGTAGAAAGCGAACATCACCTCTCGCAGTTCTGTTGTTTACATCTGAGACTTCAACAGCTTTAAAAAACCAGACCATCAAGCATACAGCTCAATAAGTCCAAAGCAGCTAAAAAAAATGAATACACTTAAATTTACACTACATTCCCCATTTCATTCAGTTTACGCGGCTCAAGTACAGCCTCTGGCGACTCCTAAGACCTACTTGATGCGGTAGATGTGCCACCATTCATCATGTCAGTTTACCTGCGACTGACAGGACCCAGAAAATCTACTCCTTGGCCAGTGGAACCGACTGCACTCCAGAGTACGGCCCCTCAGGCAGCCACACTTCGCCACGCTTCCCGAATGATGTAGAAAGACTATGATTAAACGCTCACGCTAAGATGAAAGGCAACCGTCTCTGCCACAACAACGTGGTTCCAGCACGCCCACCCAGATAGAAGAGTCCAGTAGACTTGAGCCACATTTTTTACAACACGGAGCATTAGTATTTGGACGCTGATGCAATTTTTGGGATTTTTGGTGCATTTGTGGAATTTTAGGCTCTGAGCTCTAGCATTTGAAAGCTGTGTGCTTCAAGTCGAAAAGACCGTTCCCTTTAAATAACCTTCTCTACAAGTGCTCCAGTCTAAATACTTATGAACAGCGAAGCACATTTGAATATTTTTCCATCATTGGTTGGGCGGGGAGGCTCAATAGAGAACTCACTGTGAGCGTGCTGTATGCAGTCATCGCGACAGAAGATTAACCACTATAAAAACACAACCCATCTGCCACTTGCATAACATATGGATTTTCCCTCTCTCCGCTGCACTGTTTATAAAATTGAATGGATGAGCCCTCGGAACATGTGTTGCTGTTTAGCTTTGTAATAACTGTAACGTGGGTCCAGACGTGGAGTAGTGGAGCCGAAAAAAAGATGAACTCCACTGTCAGAATGACCTTTATAACAGGTGACATCTGAGGGTTTAGTGCTTGCAAATCATCAATAATCAGTTACTAATGCTTAATTAACTTAGAAAAAGCGAGGCAATACGTGGAGAAATAAAGCCACCAAGTGGCAATAAGTCTCCCCTTCCGTGTGTCTCTGAATTTTTCTTTGTCATGAGATCAAGTAAACAGTGAATGATAATTAGCAAACAAAAATGTGAAGACTTTGATTCTGCGCACTGCTTTCCGTGTGTGCACATATGCATCTACTGCATACAAAAGTTAGTCTGTGAAACAGATTAGGACTGTCGGTAATCACGTGTGTGAACTTTGTGGGGACACGGAAACAAGGCTGTAAAAGCCTTGTCCAGCATCCAAAACACAGACATCAAGCACCACTGGGAATAAGTAAACACAGACACTACGAGACCCATAAACCTCCGCAGCCTGGACCGCACCATTAATTACGCCGAGGTGGGAAGCAGGTCCTCAGGAGGTCATGCTGAGGTGGATAGTGCTTTTCCGTTCGCCTAAGCCCTCATAAATCCCCCTGCATTACTCTAGCTAATGGTCCAGTTCCATTACAACTCTTTCCGTAAATAATGGAAGTTTATGTGAACCTGGACGGACTGCCCCCTCCTGAGTTGGCAGATAACAGATTGGAACAATCCTTCACCTTCCATAGCATGCATGTGTTTCCCGTCTACTGCAAGAACCTCAGTATAAGCATGTCATTAGTGATGAATGCCGGTGCATTCTCAGGAATAAAAATAAACGTGCACTGTTGTTCAGCGTGGACTAAAATGAACCCTATCAGATGCTAGTATATTTTTTCGCATTAAAAAGTGCCCTACACATGCAAACAAATTAATTATTCAACACAGACCGAGGGTACAAATTTGTGCACTACTGATGTCTTGGGATCTTCGTTCTATAGGCTTCCCCAAAGTGTGTTCTTCACAGAAACTCACCCTGTCATAGATCAGCATAACGTGCATCTATGTCGATTGCAAACTTCCTATTGTACAAAGAAGAACCACGTCGGGCAACTTGGTAACACAAGGATCAGTCAACTCAGATCTAAGTGCAGCACGATGGACTTGTGGTAGGTTAAACTCTGTTGTTGGGACCTTGACCAAGGTCAATAACCCCAGCCTGCTCTAGGGGTTTTACCCCTGTTTGTCTCCATCCCTCCCAAAATGCAACTGTTCTATGTGGCATTTCTCCCATGGCTTCCCTTAAAAAAGAGCAGCAGGCTCTGAACGGAACTCCCTTGGTTTAATAACACAAAACTTCAACACACATTGCTCAGCACGCTTGTAACTGAACCGACCCATAGTGTAAAGACAATGAGTCGATAAATGTGACAGGAGCTTTGTGATAGGCTAACACTGAAGTTGTTTGACAAATGTCTGCCGAGCTTACTTCTGCATGGTGAGGTTAAGGTTCCCTGTACAGGCCTTGATTTTGTTCTGGGCCTCCAGGTGGTTCATTCCTTCGGTGGCGATACCGTCGATGGACAGCACAAGGTCTCCAACGCCAATGTTGGCCTGGGCCGCCTTGCCCCCCTCGATCAGCTGCAAACACAGAAGAGCAGAGTGAGGAAGACTTAACAGCTTCTGTCCAGGCTAGGCCACAAGGCCGTCCACTGCAAAAACTGTAAAAAAGTGTCACAAAGCAAGTGGTTTTGAGACTTAAAATCGCAATGTTTTTGAAGGATAAAGGCTTGTTTCAAGCTCTTCCTGGCGCGACAGGTCCAAATATCAGACTATGATACCACTGAAGGTCCTGCTCATGAACTGGATTTTAAAAATATTTGCTTTTATTAGCACAGGTGAGTCCGGTTGTGATGAAAATCTAGTTTTTGACCCAAAAAGGATACAGAGCACGGCATAAAATGTTCCTAATGAGTAATGGAACCAATGGCATCTCATTGCAACACTTGCAAAGTATTTGAGGAAAATACGTTAAAAACAAATTCAATCATTTTTACTGTGAAATGAGAAATCATTCTGTTCGGTTGGTCTCCAAAGCATTGTGGAATATTTAAGGCAAAGAATGTTCCAAGCCCACCAATAACTGTGCTAAAAATAATATGATTCAAAGCCCCAGAGATAAATCTGAACACATGTTGGGGAATAGAGACAGCCATGAGGTCTGTGTCATAGCAATGAGAAGAAATGAGTGTTCAAGAGTTTGGATAAAGATTTCTTCGCAGTTAATAATTTAACTGACAATGTCAAGGTTGCCTGAACCAGGTTTCCAATCAAACATTAAACAGGTTGACCACTGCAATCTCCACATACAAAAATTCTCAAAGATTTGACCCGCATACTTTTCACATTTACAAGCGAGCTCAAAAACAAAGAACTGTACATTCCTCCCATTAAAAATGAACCAGAAAAACTCCTTCCAGGTGACAAGTACGGACAGACAACATTTTTATGCAATAAAAACAAAATGAATTTCTGCCGAAACCTTTCCCACAAATCCCATATGTCATTTAATTGCTTAGAGGTCACAGTGCAATCAGAAACAATTAGTCTCCGAAACAAAGGACATTTTTATTCACTTTGAGAAGAAAGCGGTCCTTCTGGTCTTGAGCGACACTCAGAACTTTATCAGGACTAATAAGCTGCGTCGGTAGATGAGAAGCAGGAGCCGACAGCACCAGCAAGGCCATACTGAACATGTAGCAGGGTTATCTCGGGCAGATAGTGAGGGACTACAGCAGTCCACACCGCAGCATAGGTGCCCATGGGTGGGAAGGGATTTTGTGAGGGCACCATCAATGCTGAAAAGTACACATAGATAGTTGGATGAGATTCATTATGTCTCTAATTTTAGAATTAAAAATTTGACTTCTTTTATATCAGACAAGAAAGCGTAGTTCTGCATTCATAGTTCTGCATGCAGAACCACGCTTTCTTGTCTGATATAAAAGAAGTCAAATTTTTAAGTACACAGAGATTCTGAAGCAACATATGCTAGCCTTAAAATGGCATCTTTCCCAAGATTGCCCATGCATATATTTTAGCGAGACAGGGCAAAACTGCATTCAGTACATAGCACACAGGCATGGCTGCATGAGAATGAGATGGAGGTGCTGGACTATCCTGCTTGCAGTCCCGACTTTTCCTGACCTGTCTCCAATAGAGACGGTGTGGCGCATTTTGAAACCCAAAAGGCGACAACGAGGACCCATACGGTTGCACACCTTAAGGCTTGTTTGCAGGAAGAATGGGACAAAATTACCCCTGAAACTCTCGCTAAACATTTAAGTACTGAGGACACCCAGTGATTACTTGTAACATAGAATGGCAACATTATAAATTTATTTTACAGTCCCAAACTTTAAAAAAAATATGTTACAACAATCTAAATTGAAATAAGCATTATCAGATATTGCTCCCTAGCAGTTAGGATTGAAAAAATGTGTATCAGTTTTAACTATCTCATCACTGTACAAGAAACCAATCAATGAGATGTTGAAAATGTCAGCTCAAATTACCATCATGCATTTTTTTCTTCAAGATGCATCCAAAGCAGCTGGCAGAATTAAGCCAGCATTGTGAGAGGAAATAATTTAAGAGCTACTGACACATTTACACGAAGGATTTCCAGAAATACAATGAATATGGAACCCAACAGTGTAATGCTATTCCTGCTAAATTTTTTCAAGGGTCTGCATTAAGTTAAGACAAATAAACCCTCAGTGGAATCTAAGAGGGGAAAACTGCATATGTTTCAAATATTATTGAAATTGGTGTATAGACCTAATTTTGTACCAATTAGTGTTGGATAACTGTTCAGTAATATGGGCTATTGTATATAATGAAATATAGACAGGTCAGTTAAAAGGCCAGACTTATCAAAACTTTTTCTGTACTTCCATGTTGGTAGCCTGGTTTGTACGCAAAATTTGTTGGCTTGTAATCAAGATCAAACAAGGCTGCTGTTTAAATTTGGACGGACACTGCATGCAGTATTTGAACAGGATTTGCGTGGCGTGGTATAGTCTCTCCCATGCATTAGTTTGGACCGGTCCCTTGTGCAACATTTCAACAGGCTTTTAGCTGCTTAGATGGTCCCTCCCACGCTTTAATTTGGACTGAACCAGCACACAACAGTTGAGCAGGTTCAGCACAAGCTGCTGTGTGTGGTCATGCTTTTTGCGTGCTCATTAAACTGGCTTTGTGCATGGCTTAATATTATACCTAAATGACTGAAGACAGAAAACATTTTTTCCAGTGTCACAAAACATAGTTGACTTCAGCGTCTTTATGAAACTGATAATCAAGCAGCATTTTCCGCCAGTAAACTTGGTACTTCAGACAGGCTCTTCACAAAAAAAAAAAAAAAAAAAAAAAAAAAATTACCATCACAGCGCTAAATTGCGCAAAAAAAGCAGCGAGTTCTGAAGGTTTACACAGCATCTTCTCCGTGATATTCTAACTGCTAACTACGTCCTTCAGGCATAATACTTGTGGCTTCTCTTTGAAAAAGAACACAAACAAAAACTCCTCTCCATATTGGAGAAATTATCGGATGGCACAGGCTTTAGTTTGCACAAAGCCAATTCTCAAACTCAAAAATTTTCTTTTCACAAGAAAGTAAAGGAGGGAAATGTACACAGTCTTACTCGCTATGGCAGTGTGTAATTTACTTTTCGGAAAACATGTGTGTGTCATTTAGTTCAGTAATTTAAAATAATAATTGGTCTGTAACATTAACACTATTTCCTTTGATAAAAGGTCTTTCCAGAGAACAAATTCAAATAAGGCACACTCAGTCTTCCATACGACCCAGACTGAATGCCATTTACAACAACAAAAACATATACTCAGGATCATCTTTCTCAAGAACCACTTCCCGGACCCAGAGCTCTCCATGGGGGATATTAAAAACAGTCCACAGCCATTGAGAAGTTGTACCCATGCTCCCAATTTAAATGAGGAACGATGCCATTTCCCGATCAAGCCATGCGATTGTAAATTGATATGCTTCCACTCATTCAGTGCACATGTAGGAAAGTCAGGCAACATTAGATATTCACATCTACACCAGAGCTTCACAGCCATGGAAATAAATGCATATTGTGCCCATATTTTCCCAAACATTGCTCAATGCACATACAAGTCTGTGCAGCAACAAGGCAACTCGTTTTGTTCTCCTGCAAGCAAATGTTCATCATCTGTTTCCCAAACCCCCGTCATGACAGTAACAGAACACACTGCTCCATGCGCTCTTCAGAAAGTTGCTAGCTTAGCACGTTGTGCACAGCACGTGGCGGACATCTGGACGCAGATTACCCCTCTTCCCTTGACGTTTTTCATCTGCCTTCAAACAAGACGATGAAATCCCTGGCATTGCAGAGTAATAGTTAAGCAGCTGTGGCAGTAACTCAAAGGCTGCTGGTTTCACTGCCGAGGCGTAGCCTTGAGCCAACAGCTTAACCAGAATTGATTCTGTAAACATTTGGTCCACAGAAACAGGTAACGTGTTAAAGGAATGCCTGCTATGCAAACTACACCAGATAATGGTGTATACTTAGCAAACATACAATGAAAATCAAGCCTGACCGCAGGGCTAAGCTCGCCTCCATTGAAGCATGTTTTGGTAAAATGCATTCACTTTGTCCTGCTCACTCCTATTTCAAAGAGGGAAAAGGTCATCCAGTGAGGAAGAAAACAAGCCCAATAAATCTCCCACCATCCATTTTCCCCTTTAATTTCCAGTGAAAAAATAATAAACTAGATGGCCATGAGTAAATGAAACCTCCTCATCCAGCATATCGTTCTGAAATGGAGTTAATAAAGTACATGTCGTCTAAACTTTGTTTCTTCAAAAGCCTCCACATCTCTTAGAAGTCCTATAATTAGCTGGGATTAGATTGCATTCTAATCGGTAAATTGCATTCATTCACTTCCATTCTATTAAGAAGGTCAGGCATTGGTCATATTGGGCTATCAGGCCCGGCTTAAAGTTGGCTTTCAATTAAAACCAAATGGTGTTTCAAGAGGCTAAACTCAGAGCTCGAAGCAGCCAAGCCAAGATCTTCTACAGCAATCTCAACAAACCATGGAACCAGGTCGTCGTCATTCTATAGCAGGAAAGGGCCTTTGCCAAATTTTCAGAAGTTCAGATTCATCTGAAATGGAATTAGACGCTACTCAGTCATACAACTTTCCTGCATTATAACTAAGAGACCTTTTTTGGAATCATGAAAAACACTCCGAGACCAAGAGCCCCCACATTTCTGACCACGAATTGAACATGTAAACCTTTCCTTCGCAACTAAATAGTGTTAATGGCAGATAAACACAGACTTTCCAAGACCCATTTTCAAACAGTCTCAGCTCTCCATGGAAGGTACTGAAAAGTTCTCAAACAATCAAAGTCAGTTCTTAACAAAGGGAAAGGTTGATACTTATAAAAATGCTTCTGGACTCAGGAGAAAATTGCACTAACATCATGACTATAGCTTACCAATATTTATATACTTGCTTCAGGGTTAGGAGAGAAGAAAAGAGATTGGAACATTAAAACAACACCATAGTAACTTCAAGCTTTAAATGCACTTCAATCACACTGTACGTTTGGGACTGTGGAAGGTTGACACAATGTACAGTGTATCATGTTTAAGACTCAAGTCATCCGTGGCACAAAGTAATTAATTCCCACACAGTAGCCATTCCCTCAGATCGAGAGAGAGAGCAAATGAAACACAGTGAAATGACTCCATTAGGTCATAGTTCACAGGCATGATTCGGTTTAGTCACAGCTAATGAGCGACACATGAGCACAGCATCCAGCCAGACCTCCCTGACAAATCCTCTGAAACGAATCCTCCAACAGTGTCAAGATTCATGACAGCTCAAAACGTGACTACCCAGGACCAGAAATCTCAGAGACTAATAATACAAACTTTTCAGCTCCTGTGAAAGGCATACAAATTGGAATAGCGTTCCTTTCAAAAAGCCAATCGCAGCAATAGACACACAGGAAGTCCTTGGAAAAGTCGGTGAAAAGAAGACACGACCGTGGCAGCCTGTCACTGCCAGAAGGAACTTTGAAAGGTCTTGTGGCATCTTTTGAAATTCAGGAAGCCGAGCGATCCAGAGAAAAGAGGCAATCTGTCACGAAAAAATAGTTCCCCACATGTCTTCCAGTCTCTGTGACCAAGTCCATGCTAACTTTGCCTGACAGAAGGTAAAATATACTCCATATGGAGTAATCAGAAACCCACAGACATTTAAAATTCAGCCAAACATGGAAAAGACCTACAAAAGTAGCAGACAGATTATTCATCCATAAAGCTGATCGTCAGTCAGTCTGGAAAATGAAACCTGACAGACAGTGTAAATACAATAAGGACCTTACTGCTGAATTGGCAAACTATTTAAGTTTCCTTAGTCCACTGAGACAACAGGTGACAAGATGTATCAGGTACTCAGATGGCAGTGCCTTTTCAAAGAAAATGCCTTTCGTTTCGACTTACTTCAGGAAAGACCATTGTAGATCTTTCATAGACACTATTTTGTAGAAACAAATAGTCGGACCCCATTCAATGCTATGAAATTCAATATTTGACCAAGTTTTATCGTTTCTTTGCTGTGGTTACACATTTGTTTTGCTTATAAGTTCATATGAATTAAATTAAAGAACGTAGACGTTTGTACTATTTTTTTATGTTAAACAGTCATTTGAAAAATAAAGCTTTGTTTAAACTTTGAAGACCTTGCCCTCCCAATTATTCAAAAAAAAAAAAAATAAAACCGCATATTTTCCTTATTTGCATTTGTGGTTTAACAGGAGCCGAAACAAAAACAACAGCATACGTTCCCAGCTACGTGTGGTTATGGCGCTACGCACGAAGGGTAGAAAGACGTGACAGTAGACAGATGGGTGTAACGAAGGTCAAGGAAACCTCAATTAAAGGCGTAAAGAATGTGGGAGCTGCTTTCACGCCCAACACAGGAAGCACAAACTTGAGTTTCAGACAAGAGCCAGGAAGCATATCAAGGCACTAGTACAACGAAAAAGAATGGGTCGGGAAAGAATGGGCTCAGGCGTCACTGAACCCCGAAGGAGGAAAAGCGTGTCGCTATACCGGGAAGAGCACTCGACTTGCCTTAATGAGATGGATAAAAGCGTTCTGAGCCCTTTTACCCTCTCTAAGTTTTGCGGTCTCTAACAGGAAGAAGGATTGCGGATGCGAAGCTAGTGGGAAAGGCCAAAGGAGGCAGGTTGCAGTGATTAGCCCGATGATGGCCCACCATCTAATAGCTACACAGGCACTGAGGCCAAGTCTGATCCTCGCTAAAAGCACAAAGAGGGACATGGAGAAGGGAGGACAGCGTGTCACCCACTATGTGCAAACTTAGTCTTCCCTACAGTAACCCCCCCATCCCACCCCCGCCCTTGGTCTTCCCTACTGTCCCCCCCACCTCCAACTCCAATAGATTTTTGACTGTGTTGTACATACATTGGATATGGATCGAAAATGTATCCGATTTCCGAACCCAATTACAGTTGCATCTGGAGACAGTCTGCGTCAGAGTAAACTCTCATCAAAATTGACTGTAAAAGCTCTGGCACCCATTATTCCCTGACATCGCCATTCTACTGACCCGCGACATCCCACAATACACTGCAGATGTGGTTGTCACGTCAGATGGAACACTTTACATGACAACAAGGAGAATGCCATGATATTTCCGGGTGACGTCATGAAGTACAATTTCTGTAATTGTTTTCAGCCAGATATGCCAAAGTTGGCTTCATCTACTGCAGTCTGGCTCCGTCTGAAAAAAAGGAATAAGAGGAATTATCGGTCAACCACAATTGACCTCTTTACGGAAATTATTCCTTGATGTTGATCACACCGTTGTCATTTCACTTTAAATTAAGTTTAACATGGTGGAAATACTTCATTGGCAAAATTAACCAAAAGACATGCTTTCACTGTGCTTCCAATGCTATTTAGTCAATCAGGCTTGAAATAAAGATCCAAAAAAAAGTTTCTGTGGGGGTTTCTCTTCCAAATGACTGGTCTGTGGCTTTTTGAGCATGTGTTTGATTTAGGCATAACGTGAGAGAATGTCAGGAATGGTATTAGCCATAAATGTGCTCAGACACACTGCATGCACGCAGGCAAACAGTCAAATATGGTTCAAAAATGTCTGGGAATGAGATAAACATGGACAGATAAACTCTGAACTCTGGATTCTAGGATGTTTGGCGCAAATATTGTACATAAAGCAAGAAATCATCAACCAACAGTGTATTCTCAAGTCACACATTCAACAGGATTGATATTTAAGCTGTCACTTAAATCAGGAACCAATCAGTTTGCAAACTGACAATGTCCAGAAATATCTTGTGAAGGATTGGATGTCTGATCACAGCCTATACTCAGAAAACAAGAGTCATCCGAAGATGACATATCCCCCCGGCCCCCGCAATCTAATCTCAGAAATCCCAAAATATCAAAAGGCACCAGTGTAGGACCTGATTAATACGCACAGCAAGTTTTGTGAAAAAAATATTGAACAGTATTCGAGTTCTGCTCCTGAAACGAAATGACTGTGGACAGACAGACAGATGGACAGACGACCACACTGACGAATATAAAAATGATTCCATAGGGCATCCTGTGATTGTGATTCCACAGAGGAACCATCTTGTTATAAGGTTCCCAGTCAAATGTGTAAAAAAAAAAGTTCCTCAATGGAGACAGGTGAACGTACCCTTTCCCAGAGAGCATAAATTTAGTTCTGCCGCAGACAATGTTATAGAACGTCACACGAATAAAACAAGACAGATAACCTACTCTTTCCCTCTTCAGCTTCTCAACTGTATTCATTTGGCAGATTAGAATAAAGGACAAATAGCAGTTTTGTGATCCTTTGAAACTCTGCGGAGAGCCAGAGATGAGTCTCCTTGGACATTCTAAAAATGTAAGGAATCATTTTAATCTACACTGGTCACAGTGGTGATTTTCAAGACCGTCTACAAAGAGCAGTAAATGTCAATGACCAGCAGTTTCATACCAAGGTTTATGCCACCACTATGCGGTCTCTGTCTCTTCAAGAAGTTCTCTGCCATGACACGCAACACACCGCAAATTAAAATCACAGGGAAAAATGTCCATTTCCTTAAATACTCCCAAGAATGCAATTGCACCGTTTGAAAAAACATTCCAGATTTATGGTCCACAAAAAAACTTAGAGCGCTGCCAACAGAACTCCACAAGATTCACCTACTGCCATTTTCAAATCTCCGTTGTTTTCTGAATGCATGACTCCTGAGTATATTTGATTATTTAAGACTTTCGGTGGCATCGGCCGAGCTGTATTGCAAAACATTGTTAGAACAACTCAAAATTATTCAACATCGACCCAGCCATGGCTGAAAGAGGCATAACTGGTAAAAGTGGGTTAAATTGCCTATGAAAACTGGGGAAGGTTTTGAGACAACATGCACATAGTTAACTTTTATCCATAAGAATCCAGATAAATTACAGGGGTTGAGGTCCAAGGCGCCATTTTACATCCTCTTTGAGACCGAAAACAATCCATTTCAAACCCATAGAATGAAACTGGAGTCAAGGAGAGATGCGGCAAGGCCTATGATCACAATACATCGTGCTATTCACACTAAATGCTCAGCTCTTCTCTCAGTGCATTCTTCTGTAGCTACAAGTAAGAAAGTAAGAAACTACTCAAAAAAAAAACTTTTTTAAGCAATTAACTTTTATATTAAACTGTTCACTTTTGTATTTGAATGATATGGGTCATATTATTTATATTTGAACAGAAAATGTGCCAGTATTGGTTTTCAATTCACAAAATGAAGCTCAACAGGCCTCTACTGGTTGAACTAAGCTAATTTGAGAGATGCTCATGTGTACTTAGATAATTGTCAATGTATGGATCATCTAGAGAGCAAGTGGGCACTTCAGTGCACTTTGGGTCAACCAAAACCAGCTCTCGTCTTGTCCCTCTTTACGTTCTTTCTTTTTCATTATTTGAAATCTTGCACAGTTAACAGTAATAATCATAGATTTTCAAACAATTATGAATATGATTTTACCCTTCAGAACAACAATTCATAATTGTTCTGTAAATCACCCGCTCTTTTTCTAAATACTTTTATGAACGTGAACAAGTCTTACTTTGAAACAATATTTCATGGGGATTTATGAAGGCAGGAACTATTGTCACCTCGCACACTCCAATATATTAAAGCATATTAAAATTTTTGCTAGGTGGCAGATAGGATGACAGGACGAAATATTACAATTGCAGAACTAATTTAATTTAAATCACAAATGCTGGTTCACACCGTGTCTGAAAAACATGAAAACATGCATTACTGGGTCAGTGAATAGTGATTTTGAGGCAAAATCAGTGGAGGGGCCCAGACTTTAGGTGTTGGGAATAGATTTTCCTGTGAGGCAGCTCTTCAAAGACAGCCCTTAAAATCCGTCTAGCTATCGACAAAGCTTGTAGGGGTCAAGAGCACTTCTAAAAATAGGGCTTGGAGGGAATCTAGGGAATTCGACCCATGTGTGTGGCGAATTGATTCGATGGAGACATCTTTTCTCGTGGATGTCTGCAACTGACATTGCCATAAGCCCTCCAAATAAATAGGGCTGAAAGTGCTCTTAAAATTCGGTAAGGATGAGGACTACAGTTCTACTGCAGGCACATGCATTATATAGGTCCACAAGCATACAAAGCAAGTGAGAGAGAGAGAGAGAGAGAGAGCAAATGAGACTTTGCCATGTTCTGCCAACAGTCAATTGCTTCCATGTGTACTTCCCGTGGATTTATGATGCAATTAGCCCAAAAAACCTCAATGAATCTGAGAAAAACAAAGTACACAACTGCAAATCCAATTGGAATCAACCAACTGTTTCCATTAAGATGATACTGATAGGTAAATTGATCATTAAAAGTAAACAATCTAATGGTTTTAAATGAGCAATTACCCAAATACTTCAAGTCAATGTTGGCTAACAACACTTCTAAACAAGATTTCCCTTCACCGCAGTCCTGGTGTGTCAATTATCCCATTCAGGGAGGTATAATGCAGGGGTCAGTGGACCAGAAAAATAGGCCAAGTTAAGTGGACCATGACACAGGCTCACAACTGTTAAAATGACACAATTCTACCACCGAAATTGACAATTATATCCATCTGGCATAAATGCATGTGGTTGAAATGAGTCTCACAATGTCTGTGTGCGTGCGTGCGTGCGCGCGCGCGCGTGTGTGTGTGTGTGGGCGTGCATAAGTGTGTGGGCGCGTGTGTGCGTGAGTGTGTACTTGTGTGTGTGTGTGTGTGTGTGTGTGTGTGTGTGTGTATGCACGTGTGCGCTCGTTTGTGTGCCTGCGGGTATAAATGACTGAGTAGGAGTGGCTCTTGCCACAGCTTCAGAAATGCCTAGTTATTTCAAACAACAGACCACTCATGTGAGAGTCCAGTCATTAATAATTCATAAATCAGCTCGCACTTAGCGCAGCGTGTTAACAGGAAGTGCATCAGTGAAACCGCCGACACAAGGAGCATAGCAGGGCTTTGGGAAAGGAAGCCGCTCCAGTCGCTCCCGCTGAGAAGGTAAACACCAAAAATGTTCTGGCAGTTTCCATGGCTGCTCCAGGCCCGTTTGTGTTCCTCTGGGCGACTGGAGAGAGGAAGAGAGGGGATGGAGCATCCTGTGGGCTAACAGGCGCTCCATGCTCCCACGGGCGAGACCAGAGTGGAGAAATTGTGAACCATAACCTCCCTGCAAATACTATACCAACAATCACTCCTTTATTCCACAACTATCCTCCCCAATTATTAGCCAAATCAAAATATGCTTTGCTAACATGATATTCCTAATAACAACGAAGTCTTCACAAACATGAGAGGGCGCAAAAATTTCTGGAGCCATGGAGACACTTGCCGAATGACTCACCTGTAAGATCTTTTTTTCCATCAACTTTCAGCTTTTCAGTTTCAATGTACATCAATGCACATCTACTGCATAAGGTACACTGTACTGCACATTCAAAGCCATTTTAGCAGCATTCTTTAGTCTTGCTAAAGCATATTGCGCAGTTCAGTTTTAGTATTTCCCATAATGCTCAAGAAGGCCTAACTACCCATCTTTGGCACAAACAGTGGCTCATGGTGATTAGTTAGGGAACTTTTTTCTTGAGTCACTACGCGACAACTTCAAATTAAACTGTCCCGATCCAGTGTTGGACACATTGTGTCGCACAGGAGGACAATTCTTCCAGGTCATCTCGAGTGCAAGGGTCTGGTAAATGAGGGCAGATCAGTAGATGCTGCACAGTCTGTTCCTCTCCACACAGAAAGCTAGTGTCATCGCTCTCTCTGCGCCCCACTTCTCTAGATTAGTTTTGCAGCGACCTAAGGCAGTTCTCAGACAGTTCAGACATGACCGGAAAGGCCAGGCCACGCTGGAGCCAGGGGGAAGGTTTCCTTAGGGTTAGGTAACTGACTCAGTCACAACCACGGAGAAATGAGAAGTTGTCGTAACCACAGCTTCCTGCCTGTGACTCTCCCGTAGCCTGGGAGCGTCCATCCCATACCCCCCCGAATTCCAAACCACCCATCCCAGCCATCCCCCCTATCGCCATACCAGTCTCAGAGTCCAAAACGGTCGCTCAATTCATACCTTTACAATTCCACATTTCACCACCCGGTGAAGTTTGCATAGCGTAACTCAAACATACCTGTTTGGAGAATCTGCAGTCGAGCAGCTCGACTCAGACAGCCAATATGGAAAGCACCAGGATCTTGTGTGCTCTCAGTTGGTTCATGTTTGGGGATGTGAGGTGCAAACGTTTTTTGGCCAAAAGCCACCCTCTCCCTGCTTCCTGCCCGCTGTGCAAAAAAGATTGCATGTTTATCTTTCGCACTGCACCACGATGTCTTCAATGTGTGCTCAATGTGTGCAATATGTTCCGAGACAGAATCTTCTCAAAAGTCTGCACCCACCTAGTTGGGCGGTTTATCCTGTGACTGGCAAAGTCCTCTTCTACTCCATGGATGAGCCCTTCAGCCAGCTATCCGAAATGTAAATCTCCCTAAATGTCCATTTAAAACTTTATCCGATCTTAATGCATCTTGAAACACTCTACAGTGGAGACCATTGGTCTGCACTACCCAGAGTGAGAACAAGCAATAAGCACAGGAATATTACAGCCGTCCCAAATGAAGAAAACGGCAAAGACCAGTAATAAGAAAAGGTTGCAACCACAATAGCATTGCTGCAGTCTGTGGTATATCCACTACTATGCATTAGACAACTATTACACAGCAGCATCCCGGACTACAGCAATTTATTGGGGTCCAAGATAGCGTTCAGAATACAAATAGAGCATAATGTCTTTTCGAGGGCTCTGGTAAGCCCTCACCACAAATATAATTATGTAAAACTACTCTGTTTCCCCAGCCTTCCCCAGCCCCCCCCCCACCATGCCATAATTCTCAGCGTGGCTGTTATGAATGTTCGATGTAGCCTGAGGCGCATACTGTAATGCTGCTTTTTATGACAAGCTGAGCGACGGGGAAACAGGTGGAGGCTGCCATTGTTTTATTGGAATATCAGTCAGCATCACCAAACTGCCATCCCAGCATGCTTACAGAAACACTGTATCGCTTCCCGAAGACGCAGAAAGACGATGATGCTTTTGTTAACTGCACGAGTAGTGGCCCCAGTATACTGAATCAAAGACTGAAACAGAGTTTGGCATAAGACCGACAGGGCGATAATGCTGGAGAGAAAGAGAATAAGCAGACGTGAGAGTTTTCAGGGCGTAAACGTTCCTGCTGTTAAGTTTTTGCCTAGAGAGGAAGCTCGTGACGACGCTCATCTGGACATTTCTGAGGCCATGGGCCACGTGTGATCGGAGTTTCTACACACACCGAAGATATGGGTATTTCTTAAGCTGGCAAGGTCGTGTTGAAAATTAGAGCCGAGATCAGATGTGATACAACACTGGTGTAAGATGGATTTAGCAGTGTTTGACACATCTGGCTTTTCATAACTGGGCTGAGGGAGACCTATTTCAGGTCAAAGCTGGTCTCTACTGGGCCAAAGTAGTAAAAAGCTGGCTCAAATGGTTGACTGAGTTAGAGCTCCAAGAGGTAGACTGGCCGGTCATGAACAGCAAAGTTTCAAAGACAGAGTAAACTGTTGTCACCAGCATAAACAGGCTAAAACGGGAATTTTCAGCAGGAAAATCAAATTCAGACAGTTCACTTTTACTTGGGGATACCAAAACAAGGTACGCGAGTTACTCCCCTTTGTACATAAAAACACGAAAATGCAACAGACTTCTCCATATTTATGTCCAAACATGAACAGGGCGTGCAGACCATAAATGCTTTTAAGTGCTATTAGATACCAGAGCAGATGTTCCACAGATGTTCCACATTTCTCTAGAATCCAGAGGTCAATATCCTGAAGAACCTCAAATAGCACAGCCGCTCACCATTTCTTACAATTCAGTTGGGGTCAGCTCACTTTTATCCAAAATGGACCCTTGAGACACCATCTTATACTCAAAATATTCTATCGTTACAAGTTCTTAGGGAGACGGCCTTTGCCCGCGCTGAGGCCATAAAGTCAGGTCCTCAAGCTCAGGAGACCTGAAGGTAAACTCAGACAAGAGCACAAGACCACGAAACGTGCCGCAGAGCTGGATACAGCCATCAATTTCGCTGCAAGAACAGGCACCTCATTTGAGGTCTTCCCTGGAGAGCAGGGCTAGACAGGTACTACCAAAGCAGAGTGTATATTATTTCAACCACGCGTCTGGATATACGCCCCAGATAATGAATATGGACAGGAAGCTCCCCAGCTCACAGCAGGAGCGTACAACCAGGCGCCCTGCAGCTGAAGCCAGATTTAACCCCAAAGATCAACTGAATCCAACAGTGAATCCAAAGCAAGTAACCAATCAGATTTCACACTGAACATCGTGCTGTCTGCATACAGGGACAACAAACTTGCATAAAGTTAGGGGTAACTGTCCTGTTCCCCAGATGTTTGGCAACAAGGTTGCAATCAGTGACTTGCATGATTATGAATAACATTTGTGCACTCATTCTTTGTTAATTGCACTTCACCTGCTATTAAAATTACATGAATAAGGCTGAGCTTTGCACAATAATTAAGAACTGAAGAGTGAAATTAAATAAGACGTTAACATTATTGGGCCAAATAGATAGCTGCCATAGCTGAATCTTAGCCTGTCTTAAGGCCACCTCAAGTCAATTAAGTTGAGCATTGGCACCAGAATGAAAAGTTCTGTCTTCACTTGGTCTCAGTGGGGTAGAGTTTCAAAAGCACCAAACACTCCAGGAAAAAAGTTCCGGTGATATCTGACCCTATTTATGAATCAACAGAGCAGCCTTATAGTGACCATAATCCAATCACGTGATGTTCTAGACAGCCTCTGAAAGTCTCCTATGTCCTTTCTTTTCAATGTAGCTCTTCATATGACTTATTCACCCCTGATTCAAAGCTAGCGTGCTTGTTCTTTGTGCCTTGCCTCCACATGTCCAGCTTCAAGCATTACAGTCTCACCCTTGGATTTTAAATCTTGGGCCGTATTTTGACGACCTAACAGCAGTCGGCAAACGAAAGTGCTAACGGTATCGCAAATCAAGACGGGGCGTGTCCAACTCCATTCCGGTTATTTTGTAAGAAGAAGCGACAAGACAGCAGAGGCACTGTTGTCTGTTCTCTTGTGGGTGCGTTGAGGGTTCACTTCTATTATGACCGATCAGATTAGCCGCGGTGATTAATTTTAAAACCACCGTATAAATGCTGTTGTAATCTGGCGAAGAACGAGTGGTAACTTGCGTTACTGCTACCTCCTTCGGTCCTCTGAAAACCGGGCCCCGATGTGGTAATACGTGGAGGTGTTGGGGGGCTGGGGGGGTTACAGGACTCTTCGTCCCAGATTTTTTGTCCCCGGACTGTTCGTCCCCAAGGACTTTTCGTCCCTGGACTCTTCAGGTCTTTTCCTCCCCAGATTTTTTGTCCCCTAATGATAACGAAATGTGCCACCATTGTTGACAGATGGATGAACAGAGGAACGACAAACAGATCACCATTATATCGAGGGTTTGGAGCACAATAGTTATATGTACATTTTTAGAGGTTTTGAGAAAAATTTATTTTTAGGTTTCCAAGTGTTCTATTAAATCAGGTATTTCTATTTTATATCTGTTTTTTTTTTTTTTTTTACCAGTCACTCTTTTTGCTGCATGGTTCAGAAGTATATTGAACACCTAAGTTTTCATAGGAGTGTAACCGCAACATTACTGTTAAAATTGCCAAAAATGGACATGTCACCTCAGTGCTCCAACAATCCTAGCACATGATGTGACATAACACAATGGTGACTGGTTGAAGGTAAGTTCGTTTGCAATGGAAGACAGGCTATTCCGTAATGAAATTCATGTTTATTCATCAAAATGTCAATGTTTTAATTCATTTAAGCAGATTTTGTTGGACATATCACAAAATGAAATTGTGAATTCTGATTAAAAATGAATGGATGGACATATAGTTATTGTGCCCCAAGGATTAGCTGATAGAAAGCTGTGATAGAGGGTAAAAATCTCAAAACCACTAAATTTGACCATATCACCATTGTG
Organism: Gymnothorax javanicus; assembly: GCA_029692085.1. Lineage (NCBI taxonomy): Eukaryota > Metazoa > Chordata > Actinopteri > Anguilliformes > Muraenidae > Gymnothorax > Gymnothorax javanicus. The sequence continues at coordinate 11,347,320 of CM056194.1, forward strand.
CTCCGAACCCTCGATATAAGGGTTAGGTTTAGGGTTATAATGCAGGGAGTGGGCAAAGCGTTATTGGGAACGAACAATCCAGGAATGAAAAGTTCATGGGGACAAAAAGTCTGGGGATGAAAAGTCCGAGAGTCGTTTGGGGGGGACAGAGGTCAATTCACGCGGCAATGCCTTTTGTATGACAAGATGTGGGCAATTTAAACTGAAAAGGTACTCATGGTATTAAACTAAGATGAGACTGAATTATTTGCCTTCAACCCACTCAAAGAAAATATTAATCTGTACATAAATTCCTCTTCACCCTCACCTTCCCAATAGACCCCCAACACCATTTTACGGGCATTATTGCTGCACAGGTGCCATCAGGCTGATGACAACCGCCTGTGCCCATTGCTCTGTGGTGTGCCATCTAAGAGATCAGGAGGAGTCAACAGAGCCCAATGGTTGGTGTCATCTGCTCGCAGTTCTGGAAAACCACACTTTTAATGATATGTACCAGTCCGCACGCTAGAGAAGCCCATAAAACACTCTGTCAAAGGAGCTAGCCCACAATGCCCATCTTTGTAGACATACGGAACATGGAAAAAACATTTTCTTACAACAGGCCTTCAAAGAGGAGCCTCTTATGTAATTTGCAGTCCTTTAATAAGTGGCTTTGAACACTGGTTTGTTAAAAAATAATAATAATAATAATCCCAGCTGAGACCAAAGTCCGCAAGGTGAAAGCCAAGAAATAAATCAGTCTTACATGTTTTAATCTAGTGATGACCACTGAGACATTTTTTATCAAAAATTTTGTTTGACAAGATTAATCGTCTCTTTCAACTGGCAAATCATTAAGTGTGTGATGCAAATTTTTTGTCATCCCTGACAGTAATCATGTACTATAAAAAAAAAGTAAAAGAGAAGAAATTAAATGAAAGACATTAATGAATGTTCAGGTTTAATTTTGTTTTCTTCAATCCAATATCCAGAGAGAACCAGCGCTCAAGAGCTGACCTCTGAGATACTGTAAACCAGCAGAGCCAACCGTACTCACCACAAAAACCAGAAGCTGGGAGACTCCAGATGTGAGATTTAATAATTTCATAAGCCCTCAGGAATGTGATATCTCCTCGTGCAAAAAAATGTGAGTTGAATTATAAACATTGATGGGAAATGATCAAGTACACTGTTTTATGCAGTATATGGGAAGTAGAAGGGAAATTTTTTTAACCATGCCATCATGTCATTTTAATAAACTTTGCTTGCAATTGAAACATCCCCACTGATAATAGTCTAGTAGTATTTTCTAGCAATTAGTTATTAAGTCATGGTCATAAACTCTACATAAAACAGAAAAGGATCTGAGGCCTGAGGGTTGAGTCAGGAGAGATCAACAGTAAAATGAGTCATGATATACCGCTAAAAATCCACTGACACATGAGGTCACATTAGTTTAGAAGTATAATGAATTAAGCGTAGCAACCACCATTAGCTGACTAACCAATTTTTGTGGTTGGCTACCATGGATTAAGCGACCACCGTAAAACCAGCTAGCGTGAGCATCACTGCATATTTTCACAGAAACGCACAACAGAAAGAAGTGACTCACACCAGGATTAAAGGCAACCTTCTGTTCATGAGTCTGAAGTCAAGGTGCACAATGCGATAAACTAAGATGAAATGATATGTCCTTTGATGTGTTTTCAGCACAAGCTTCAGAGGAGTAAAGATTTTTCGGCAAACTTTCAGGTCAGGAACAGGTCACGGAACAAAAGGCTACAAGACCGTGAACTTGTAACCTCCACGCCAGACGCGACTCTGCTTCTCTTAAACTTCAGACACACAGACTAAACAAAACAGCGAACAGCTTAGTGCACTTTGTGCTGCGTTATGCTTCTGTACGTAAATAAAAGCATGTGTCAAATTAAGTGTTCACCACTGGATCAAAGCTAGGAAAATGCTGTTAATGAACAACAGCAGGGTATATTTCCAAACCATCGCACTCTCCCCGTGGGCGAATTTGATAGTTTGACCCCGTGATGGTGCTACAGGAAAGGGCATACAATCAAGAAAATCAACCAGAGAACTACTCTAGGCTTCAGGAATGTTCACAGCAAATTTGATCAAATTCCCGTAGGAACAGTTTGACTTATACGTTTTATGAAAAAAAATAAATTTGGCTTAAAAATGGTACCATAGGAACATAGAAACAACAGGATTGCTTTTTTATACACCAAGATGTTCACAGCAAAGGTGATCAGATTGTCATTAGAACAGTTTGGGACTCACTGCATTCAGAAATGTAGCTTTCACAGTAAAAGTGCTACAGTAAACGTAATAGGGCCATGAAATGAAAAGTTTGCCCTGGTGGTGGTATGACAAGGAAGGACCGAGGGTCACCAGCAGGGTTTGGTTCAATTACAATTACAGTTATTGTAATTCATTACTTTCGTAATTGTAATTTAATTTTTTATCGAAAAGTAATTGTAATGGAACATTCTGTCCAGAAAGTAATTGTAATTGTAATTGAAAAAGTAATTGAACCCACCAGCATCACCTCTATACCAGTTACAGAAGGCTTGACATGATTCCCATCGAAACTGTTCGAGTTATTGCATGTGAAAATGTTACATTTGGCCAAGCGGTGGAGCTATAGGGAACATTAAAGAGCCACAACAATCAATAACTTCCTCCTCTATGCAACAGGAATGTTGAAAGCAAATTTGACTTGATTCCTGTTAAAGCTGTTTGAGTTCTTGCAACGTGCGAAAATGAAAATTTCGGCTTGATGGTCGTGCCGCTGTAAATGTCATGCGGTGACCAGTATCAATAACAGCCCTTCTCTGTGCACCAGAAAGAATCAAATAAGTGTGACATGATTCCAATCAAAACCGCTGGAGTTATTGCATTTGGAAATGTTAAATTTGGCCAAGTAGTGGCACTACAAGTAACGCAAGAGCCACCACAATCATTAACTTCCTCCACTGTGCACTAGGAATGTTGAAATGAAAGCAGATAAGACGCGATCCACAGTAAAGCTGTCCGAGTTGCTGCAATTTTTAAAAATTAAAAGTTTGGCCTGGTGGTGGCACTACAGCAAAGGTCACAGGGTGACCAACATCTATAACAACGCTTCTCTATGCAGCACCATAAATGATCGCAAGAAGTGTGACGTCATTTCCAGCAAAAATATTTGAGTTATTGCATTTGATCTGGTTTTACCAGGTGGTGGCACTGCAGGAATTGTCATGGGGTCAGACAAAACTGTACAATTCATCCTCCATATACCACGAGTGCACACAAAAAATTTCACGCAATTCCCATAAAAACGGTTTGAGTTATCGCGCTAACATGAAGGATTTGTGGCTGGAGCCAAGACGAATCCACGCAATCCCCAAACACTCCGTTTCGGGGGTATAATAAATCCAGATCCAATAGTGTCTGGTCTCAGCTGATGTAGTCCCAGTACAGGAGACCGTCTGGGGCAGCTGAGGCCTCCTCATCGGGGAGAAAGGCAGCTGGTATTTGGTTCCAGAGAAAAATCTCTCAGCCCCAAAAAGAACAGGCACTAACCAACGGCGCCTTGTCTTAATGCAGGACCCACAACCCACAGAATTGTACTCTAAATTTTGCCTTTATGGACGTTGTACCAATAACAAACTGCCACACACAACATGTTTGACTGTACCAGAAGGAGGCGAAAATTCAGTGTATATGCAAAAGTGTGTGTGTTTGCATATCTAAAGACTCGTCAACGCATACGTTATACACATCACATTCAGTAAAAAGGGCAACAGCATAAATTATAGCCATTTTTAACATTATTAACTTTTTTTTTTTTTTTTTTTTTTTTTTTTTAAATGGAAAACTCTGTCAGTGTCGAGTCGGCAAAGCTGTCCATGGCTGAGACGTATGGAGTTTAGCAAGCCGTCCTCATATTTTCCTTAAAACATGAATCTAAAGATGACACAAATGGGAAATATGCACTGCTCAATGGAACACAAGCACATTACAGTTCTGACAGTTTATGATAATCTTTCCTCCTACTTCTGGAGAAATTATGTATCCTGGATGAGCTTGATGTATCAAAAATCAAAAAGCAGGCAAGACCAGAGTTGATAAATGAGATTTTTTTCTAATTAACTGAACAATGACAGAAAAGTCATGGAAACTGCAGTAAACACAGCCAAAAAATCCAGCCATAACCAGCAGGTCTTCCTAGTTTTTGACGGAACTAGCTGGGTAAAGGTGGACTATTGCAGGTTAAAGTATAGGTCTGAGGTTCGTCAAAACTGTTTAAAGGTGAATAAACTGGTAGAATAATCAGGTGGCCAAACAGGTGAACAAGGTAACTTTGAGGATCATCTGGTCAACACCTGGTCAACCATTTATACTCAGCTGAAAGGGTTGAAAACAGTTTAAAACAGCCTGATCATCTTAACATGTAATCATCAGTACTTATAATTAAATATTCTCCATTTTAAAAAACAAGCTCAATATTTTTTTGTTGTCCCGTCCTCCGTCTTCTCAGTGAAATGTCTATTCAAACCACCTGAAATTCTATACGCCCATGGAGGTGAAATTCTTAAAAAGTAGAGACAACTGAAGAATAATTTGGGATAGCGAATTTTGTGTCGTATCAGTTTTCGTGCTGGCAAGTGCTTGGAGTCGCCTGCAGTTACATTGCTCCGAAGTGCAGATTTTTCCCTCTATTTTCCAAAGCCAATTTATTTTTTCTGGAGTCGTATACTGCGGTGTTTACATATATCAGCCGAGCGTAGGCCAGGAGGAAGGGTCGGGCCTCAGAAAGAAAAAATCCAGAGCCTCAGACCTTTCCTGAAAAACTGTACATTGTCTGCACTCTCACCTCCTACCATTCAGTAACATCCAGCCTTCAGAAGCCTAGATATCATGTTTATAAGCACCAAACTGTCACAGGAACCAGGAGAAATTTACCAGAGTACCAACTATACCACAGTACCAGAGTACCTGCTACACTTTAGCCCTGCACTTTAGACACTACAGTTTGGGCAGACTGAACCCTGAACAACCTCATATCTCAACCCTCGCTTCTCTACCTCTGTCTGGCTAATGAAACAAATTATTCTGCACATTCATGCTTCATCCATCCTTTTATTGGAATTAATGGGTGTCATCTTAAAGATATGCAGACTGCTAAAAGTTACAGTGTAAGTGTTAGTTGCTTGACTACAGAGCTGATACAAACTAGATTCAAAACAAATTGTTCCCAAAAAGCAGTAAAGGTCTATTTCTGGTCAAACTGTGTTCTTGAATGAGTTTGCTTGCAAGGGCAAGGATACATTAACAAAATTTCTAAAAGCTAATTTGAACAGCTCCATAAATGATTCCAAGAATTTTAAATAAATCTGCTGTCACAAATTATTCAGTAATATGCATTAATTGAATTTGCCATATTTACAGGAACTGCGCATTACTCCAATGGCAAAAGAAGTTAACAACAAACAGGAGTTTAAAGCAAAATAGGACAATAATATAAGGCCCATAACCAGCTGTGCCCATACTTGAATGCGCCAAACCCTGCGGTCAGAATCCGCAGAATCTCGCGTTTTATAAGCAGCACTGCTGGTCCAATAAAGTGACTGAACAGTCCTCTAATAACAGCAGTTATGGCAAAGCTTGAACTCTATGCATCTGAAAATAGCATGTGTGGTTCCTTCCCGCGTAGCATGAGATTCTCTAATAACCAATGCTGAAGCAAGTCTTTCCCAAATAAAGTCAAATATCAACGTTCCCTTACATGACCTGATTGTGTGGTTGCCAAACCTACAAAACATTCGGCAGACTTTTACACCCCAAAAACCAGATTTTTTTTTTTTTTTTAAACTAAAGTGCCCCAGAGTTAAGATATTGTCCCAGTCGCACTTTCCAGCTGGCTGCATTGAGCTGGCTAACCTCAGGAAAAGTCCATGCCATCGATGATATTCAGAGAAAACATTGACATCAAAACCTTCGGAAACTTTGCAGTTTCCCGTTCTACAGCACGGTCAGTACATAACACTGCGGCTGCCGAGACATTGTGAATATGTGACCGAATAAGGCTTTGGTTTCGCTCAAAGATGAGATTTCATCACAAACTGTGGGGGTCAAATGCGCTGAAATGGGGGGTTTGGCTGTGAAGATCAATAATCAGTCTTGATATCTCAACACCTGATTTGTTTCAATTCGAGCTCTGATTCCGATATTCCAAACAACTCATTGGACCAGAATGGAAAGTCTGGGCAGTTTAACGCACATTATCAATCCATTAACGCATAGGGAAAATTGCGTCACGTCTCAAGAACCAGACAGTGCGAGTTGTTTGAATCCAGCAAGAAAAGGCTCTGCCAAGACACAAAAAACTTCTCGTCCACCCAGGCCTATTTGTAGCGCACGGTTGTTTTCAGCCACTGAGTCAGAGAATTAATCTCCGCAGCTAATGCAACATTGAAAGCGATATGGAATTCCGCTTTGCATTCTGATGCGCAAGAGGGGTTATGTTTGGATACAAAGTGCCCTCTGGGAATTCCAAAATGTCTGCCGCGTATTATCTTAAACTAATCTTATTTTTTCAGTAATATATAGCTCTACTGTTACGGCAAATACATAAGATAAGCGACCCAAGAATAACAATAGACATAACAATTAAGAAACAATTAAGCATTGCCTCACGCTGAAGGACAGAATTGCTCGACAGCATTGCTCAGCCCTTTTTATCCACAGCTATAATTAAAAATAAGCGCCACAGAGATTGAACCTCAGTATTGCGTAGCAGTGAAATTTTACCAAACAAGGATTTCAGTGTAGACACTGAAGAGTGTTGGAAGAGAGAGTGTTGTAATGGGGCTGAGTAACCGCAAGATTTAACACCCAGGAATGGCAAAAGTAGACTCATTCTCCAGTTGCCTACGGACAAGGGTCCTACCAGTGGTACAGTGCTGTGAAGAAGTATTTTCCCCTTCGCGATTTCTTCTATTCTTGCTAATTTATTACCTTTACATGTTTCAGTTCATACAACCCATTTTGATATAACACAAAGACAACATGAGCAAATACAACTTCTGGCAACAACTGCAATCAAACATTTGTATGACCCCATTAGATATTAACCCCTACAGCGCAGAAATAAATTAAAAAAAACATAAATTAAATTATCTTGAGCTGTTGAAAACCTATCCTGTGGCGACTTGTTTAAAAGAGCTCTTTAAAACAAGTCGCCACATTATAGGTTTTTGACAGCTTTGATTCTGACATCTTACATCACTGAGCAATAGCTGCATTTAGCACGCTAAGGGTTAAATTAGATGTATTTTAGCAAATGCTTTCAGGCAAGAAGACCTACAGTTGATTAGAACAAGCAGTGGAAAGGTAGTAAAGGACTTTACTCAAGAGCCCGAGAGCAACACTGATCTTATTGTGGCTGAACTGGTCCTTGAACCACCAAGCTTCAAGGTCCAAGAGCAGCTCCTCAGTCATTAGGGTCAATGCTACAAGTTGCACTTTGCCCAGGGCTCACACCCTTTCCATCCATTGAAACAGAAGTGCCTGAGGGTGCCAACATTTTGGAGGGGCCGAAAATATTTCCTTTTTGCCAGGGATGTCGCCAAATCTGTGGGCATTTTATCAAAACTTTTTACCGCTTTCCTCATCTCTCTCTCTCTCTCTCTCTCTCTCTCTCTCTCTCTCTCTCTCTCTTTCTCTCAGAAACTTTGTCCTAATTAAGCCTTTTCAAATTCAAATGACCTTTTCAGGAATGCAAAACAGGGAGGAAAAAAAACATGCAAATCACTCAAAAATGGAGGCAACGTTCCCCCAGAACTCCTTCAAGCTGATGCGACTCGACATCTCCTACTGCTCTCTGATCACCATTGTTCTTCCATAATTTGAAAACGGTTTTCCTGGCGCAAGGATTTGCCAGAACCCTTCGAAGCGGAAATGAAACACAAATGGAACTGCAGTGCATTCCGTCCGTAAACGCCAGCCCTCTCTGACTGAGGTCTGATCGAGGAGTTCCAATGTCAGTATTCATATAGTCAGAGAGGGTCATCCTTCCCACTCCACAGTTCCATCTCCAATTGTAACTACAAGCCGTCACTCCAGCTAACTCCGTGGAGAATCGCACTCCAGTGGGAGGCTGCCATTTGAAAAACTGGGTTTTGTCCGGCCGCAAATGCACACGCCGAGCACTAATTTCAAGAAACACAACTCTGACATTTCCTGGCAATTTGTTTTCAGTCTGTTGCTAGAGTTTTCCTCGCTTTATTTATTTTTTTTTTTTTCAGTATTAACATTCTAAAATTAAGTTTTTAATATGTTTTGCTTGTACAAGTCCAAACATGCGTAATTTATGTAGAACTATTAGGAGTAAAACTGTACAGAAGTTGGATTCATTTTCTTCTCAGTTTGAACCATTCCACTTGCCTGTGTGTTTGATTAGTAGGGGAATATTCTTCTCGTGGCGGCCTACCATTGAGGTCCGAGTCGAAGTTGAGGGTTATGGAAAAACTTGAGGATGTTCTGATTGTTCCAGCTCATGCGCCACCACAATCTTCCCAGCTAAACCGACAATCGCTCTCCCTCACTGTGCCTGACCGCCTGACCTTATAATCATGCACAGCCCATAAACCTGGCATTATGGTTTCACGCAAGCAATGTAACCCACTGGCTCTAGAACATTCTAGCAACAAGAGGACGACGCAAATAGAGAGATTTTAGTCATCACCAGCTCGCGGACGGACTCCTTTACCACTGGATTTGGAGCATGATTGTTCAGTTTCATGCCATGTGGAGCAATACTCCACAACTCACCTCTTACCACATTTACCACACTTGAGTTAGAGTTTGAGTTTAATCATTCTGACTTGCAGTACGGAGATTGAATTATGCAAAACATAAAATTTAAAGCAAAATAAAAGACACCAAGAATGCACATAAACTAGCCAAAACAAAGAATACATAATTTTAAAAACCAATCCCATCATCAAACCTATAAAAAATTTTCAAAATTTGATATCACGATATCACTTTACAAGAACATTTGAAAAGGACAGTAGAACTCCCTGATGGACGGCACCGCAATAGAACCAAGGCTATGTGGACAGTCCAGAAGCTGAATCATGACCGCGTCAATCGTGAGAGCGCTTCAGAACCCCATTTCACCCAACAGAACCTAAAGATCCTTAAACGCCATACAAGTCATTGCAATTCTTAAGTGAAGCAGGTGGGTTGCAGGAAAAAAGAAGAGGCCACGCACCCTATAATGGGAGTGTATGCAATTTGGGGTAATGGAACATTTGAGTTTACTGCACATTACATTAGTTTGATATTAACCCTTTCAATTTCTAAAGAATTGGATTGAATGAAAAAACCAGCATTTTGAGTACAAAAGTGTATATTTTTATTCCTTTTTATGGATTACAATAATGCATGCATGTACCTTCATAAATACAGTAGGTACATATATGTTTTTGAATGATTGAAGTCTCGCACTCGCATCCAGAAACGTGAAATGCCTGCTTGATATGGTTATATCTTTTAACACCATAGGAGTTCAGCATGACGCAAGGCATTTGCATACACGAGTACATCAAATACGAAAATCAAAAATAAATCAAATCACATTGGCTACTGCGGACAAAAATGGGCCAAAATGCTTTGGACAAATGTAATAGAAATTATAAAGTGAGTCATTTCAAACCGAACGGATTGCCGTCGTTATGCATTGTAAGCTTGAATAAGTCTGTAATCACAGAAATTATTCAAAGTGCTGCTGAGGAGCACGGACTCACAGATGCGTAAAAAAACAATTTTTAAAACCAAAGAAATGCAGACTGACAGACGACCAGTCTGAGATTTGTAAAAATGAATAGGTTCATTGCCCTGTTCCAACCCAAAAGAAAAACAATAATCCAGCCAGGGGATTGCAGAATAGCTTCATTCATGGTAAAACTGCATTAACAGCACCGGTCTGGCAGTAAAGTGCACACAGAAAGGAAGGAGCGGATCAGATCCACAGGGATCGCAGGGCTGGCGGAGCAAAGCGCTCAGACAGCCGACTATCCGGCTTAGACACGGTCTGTGACCCTCGACCTCTGCTTTCTAATGCAGGGCTGAGTGCTCCCTGCTCATATTCTTCTGACAATTATCACTTCCTGCCTCTAACAACCCACTTCCTGTTTGCACCAACAGAGCACAATCCATTCCACTTCCTTGCGCATTAATGGGAAGGGAGAGAGAGGACGGGGGAAATAAAGAATTAAAAAAAAAAACGCTTTTCAAAATGCTCACATTAGTACCGCAAAAATAATTGTGATCGTGCAGGTCACTCTCATCCTAGGCTGCAGAGGCCAAAGCAAGCTAGTAAAACTTGCCAGTATTTTTCTGGCATTTTATTCCTTTTATGATTGGGCTTTAACTTTGAATATTGTGCACGGTAATTTGATAGGCCCATTTCATTGGGCCCGGGCAGCCACACAAGAAAGAAATGCATCCCTCTCGTAAATCACACACGCAAACGGGCGATCAAATCTCACAGGAGCCACTGCCACCCACCACATTCTGCAATCAACCCTAATGTCAGTATGTTGACAGACACAGAAAACTACTATATCTCCAGAACATTCTTCTCCAGAACACCTACCTTATAAAAGGCCAAGGACAGTGAATCCAAACACATGACATCATCGGTGTCGCGGTTAGTTATTATATGATTATCACTGTAGGCTGAAGATTTGCACGTGTAATTCTTGTCAGAGCAGCGTGCTATACCAGCCTTTCTTAAGAGCGAGAGCAGGGCAAGCTACGACAGCTTGCCTCCATCGAACAGGAATCTTCTTGATCTTTCATAAATAATCGGCCCATTATAAACGAAAGCAAAGGAAATGAGAGGAGATATCCAAGAAGGAAACACTGAAATACTGTTGATCTTACAGTTAAAAACAAAACTTAGCAAGGATTAATTTTCAATCTTTCACCCGACCCAACGGTTACTGTGTTACTACTCACAAAACCCCTGGGCGCACATCTGTACCGACTGATCTAAAATTACACCAGATGTCACCCCTATCCATTAACTGGGTTGAAATTGTGAGACATCACCTGATCAATATATAAAGTATGTCTCAACACGATAGAGTGATAGAGAACTGAAGTCTAGCCAGAGTTGTACACAGATTTGATAGAGATTTTTCCTTCAGTGGGAGAAATGCAAACAATTGAAAGCAGGTGTCAAGTTTTCGATTCGATAAAATCCAGGGCCACGGTTTTGAGCCATGATGGCACCCGTCAAGCACAGACAAGTTCCTCTCATCAACTGTGGCCTAATTTGTTAAAGGCACTGAAAAGGAAATTGGTGAAGGCAGAATGATACATATTCATAACCTGGAGCCTGGTTAAGTTCATGTAGCTCTTCCCTTCGCCAGCTGATTGGCTCCACAAAATTCTGAAAATGAGCACTAGCAAAATGAGCCCATTCCATTTCAGTTTCTATACAAAATATCCATTCAAAACAAAGACTAATACGAAGCCGTTTATTCATCTTATTTGGTAGAGTTTTTCAAAGTCAAGCCGTAAGTTTAAAATGAACATGTAAACATAATAAACCTAAACATAGGTTCATCACCGACAGTAATAAAGTAGTGACATTTATTGCCTGTTACCCTGACGGATGTTATTTGGACAACCCGCAATGAAGACTACAGGGGTCAAAGTGCAAAAATGTATTTCATCAGCCAATCCTGCGAACCCCGTAACACCGTCCCACCCCCTCAATGTGGGATCCCACCGGCACTTTTATGCAGGAAAAAACAGGGCTGCAGTGTACAAATGACTGATCTGTAAAAGCACATAGATTAAACCCCGTATTGCCGCCTTGAGAATGTTTGTTTTAAATTTAAAAAGTTTATTTAAGGAAGACTGGTGTTATACTACTAAAAAAAACAGAGTTATAGTATTTCAGACCAATGCTCAAGAGACCGTAGACAGACAAAATAGAAACTTGCACACAGATCAGTTTCAAGCAAAAACAAGTACACAAATTTTTTGTTGGCAGGTAAATGATTAATTTATCACAACAGGGTAAAAACAATTTTACAAACTAGACAGTCGGTCGCCTGCAGGTCAACATGTATCCCCAGAGCCCCTAAAGCAATCACTTTCAAAATCTATAGGGTTCATAATCTTACCGCACTCAAGGCACATGCCAAATATGAAATGAATCCATTGAAATTTGTGGCCTGTAGAGCGCTCACAAGCAAAACTCTGGGGACACGGCGCAACAATCGCTGATCCATAGTTTCCCTCACTCATCCTCCGGGGATACAATAAAATATAACAGGGAAGACAAAGGAATCACATATTACAGCAGCACAAAGACCTAACGTGCATCAGTTGATAAGGAAGTATATTATGTGCCCCCATCATTAGCGTGAAACACACAGCCCAAATATGGACAAAACAATCCAATAAGAATACTACAAACAACTTCACTGGAAATGTATCCCAAATAGCAAGCAGAGCTGAAAAGGCATTTTTTCCTATTCAAAAAAAAAAAAAAAAGAGTTAATTTTAGATTATGAATAAATCTGGAGGCTTGCAAATTCAAGGTCTTGATGACCAATTAAACAGCAGGCAAGACATACCCTGGGGCTTACGGGTCATTTGGCTAACAGAAAAAGTACTGTGAAAGCAAACCTATTAAGCAAACAATGTCATGCACTCCTCAACAAAATGGGCTGTTATTTTTACACACCAGTCCATCACGCCTTGCCAGAAAAGTTAAATTCAAAGCTATACTTTTTGATTTAGCCTCAATCAATTAGAATATTACACAAGAACTACGGAATTTGAACAAAATCACCAATAAAGGAAAACCCTGGAAGAAAGACCCCATGAAACATGCACTTACTCAGTCCAAATCTGAGAATGAGTGAGCGGTCAGATTTTTGAAATGCGAGGGCTCACGTCAAATAAATGTGTAATCCAGCCAAGAAGAAAGATGTTTTCTAAAATCAGGCAAGTTGTCACAAGAAGCACGCATAAGGCAGTTATTGATTGCAGCAGCCAATGCTTACTTTTCATTACATTATATCTCACAGTATCTGCCTGCCAACTAGCAGTCTAAAAGCACACAACACATGCCCAGTCATTTGGCCCCACTGCATCTCAGGTTTGACCTCTGACCCTCGGGGACTAGCGGGATAAAGTGTGCCATAACCTCTCACGGCCACTTCATTATTTAAATCTGCCACTGTATTATATGACAGTGTAAGCACACACTACTTTTCACCTCATTTAACTACTACTTTTAGCTGTCATGGGTAAAGACCATTTCTCAATTTGCAGTGAAAACACTGTGCCAAGTGTTGAGACAGTTTATCCCATCTAAGCATTTGGGCTGCAGGTTAGACTGTAGTTTATCCCGAAATAGCTATGGTGTTAGGTAATCTAGAGTATAACTCATTTTGACTTTCGTGCGAATAGTTACCCCCATCACCTCTGCTAGGTGTTATCCAATTAACCTGTAGAGCGCTATAGGCAACTATAGTTGCCCAATGATGTAAGATATCAAGCTCTTTTAAACAAGTCGCCACGTGATAGAGTTTCAAAGGCTCAGGATAATCACATTTTTAATTCTTTGAAAATTTATTCAGCGCTCTAAGGGTTAATATTTCTGGATCCTCGTCACAAAAATACAAATGCATGAATATCACCCATCTAATTGGGAACATCAGATTTATTTGACCAAGACAGTGTCTTTTTTATTAAGATGAAATGACTGTTTAGCCATTACAGAAAAAGATTTATTGCTCCCTTGTCATCATCAAGATTTATTTGACTTCAATTATAGACACACTGCCAAGTTTAAAAAAAAAGTAGAAGCACCTCCTAGTATCAGGCACATTCAGTACATTACAGCCCGATCAACTTTCAGGGCAACTTCACAGAAAAATACCCACATATTTGGCCGCTTTATGGCAGATGCTACTTTGGTGGGACAGTCATTCCACATCAGCCATTCCACATTGTGGCTTAAACAATTCAGATTGTGTCCCCAATTGATGCTTTTTTTGGGAATTTGGCTAACCCTCAAACGCAGCCTTGAACCGAGCTGACAAACCAGCAAACTTGGGGTGGAGACCATGAAAAATTCAAACAACTTAATTTTGGGCAAAACGGTTTTCACATGAAAGAGCCTTCTCCTTCGGTCTTGGTTTTTCAACAGAAGTGTAATTTCTGACTACAGTGGCTTCCTTGGAGTAGGATTAACGCCACATCTGGTATTTACAGCCCTCGAGATGTTTACATCAGAGGCCAACGTCCCTCTCAATTACTCCTTCACCAGCGATATATCTTAACCTTCTCCCTACAGCCAACATACGACACTGCCAATATCAGCTCACATTTCTGTGATTCTCACACAGATGCGTATATATACACACTCACACACACACACATACAGAAACTCGTACATGCATACATGCTCTTGCATGCAAATGTTCTCACAAACACACACAGAAGCACAGGCATGCACACCAAAGGTGGGGGTCCGGGGGGGGGGCCAAAATGTCCTGCAATGTGTTTCTTCCACCGATGATCTCAGCCAGCTAAAATCACAGATCATTTCTACCTCCAGGATCAAGTTCTGTGCTAATTAGGAAATTCTGGTGGTTGGAAAATATAAAAAAGGGGGCCCTTCACTTCCTGATCCTGTATTTTACAGGTCTGACCACACACAAAAACACAAATAACTCACCCACATATGAACTCACACACTCATACATGCAAATTACAAAGATACTTCTCATCCTGCAAACGGTTAATGAAATATGATGCAATCTGCATGGTATTTCTGATATGGTAAATTATACTGAGGCATTCTGATAAGGGCTGACACGTCGACGAGCCGGTAACTCCAGAACAGAGCGTGCTGGAGCGGTGAAATCAGCTGACTTTGCTTCTCCAAGCGTTCCTAAGCACAGGCAGCCGTCTATGATGACACACAAGATGAGGTGACCATGATGGCAAGGCCCCAGACCTCCAAGTGGAGCATGGAGTTTGTACAAAGTAGTGGAAAAATCCCTGCATTTCACTGTGAGAAAGGTGCTTTAGTCATTTAATGCAAAACATTAAAATTTTTTTTTTCTTCTTTGTCTCAAGTAGACAGTATCAGTTTCAAGCTGGTTTAAATTTGAAAAGTTTAATTTGCTAACCGCAGGGAATCATCGAGTCTTACTGAGCAAAAAATATTTATGATATTGTCACAAAAATACTTGCCGAGAAGGGCATTTTTTTTATTTTTGTAGTGTTTAGTTTGCCACTTGAAGCCTGCACTGGGATTGACAGGCAGGTCCAGGGGCGTGGTCTGATTTCGGAAGAGAGACTGTAATACCAGAGCACATAATATGCCCAGCAAGGAGCAAACAGCCCTGGCCTGCTGGGGCTAGTGACCCCCATCCCCCGCCCTTTCACAGGGGTCTCGTGAAATCAGGATATCTTAAGCCCCTGGCCTTCAGCTCCGAGAGAGAGGCGTCATTAACGTCTGCCTGTTTAAAAGATTTTCACACAAGCAGAATAAAGGCAAGCCTGTGCCTTCTGCTGAACTTCAGCCAGCAGTCTGTAGCAGCAACGCGGTCGGTCAAAACATGCATTGTCATCGGCGAAAACACACGGTAGATAGAAAGGGGGAACTACTGAACAGACCGCGCCGGAAAAGGGAATCCAGTCATAGCTAAGATTCCTTAGTTTGCAAATATGCAAACAGCAAATTGCCGTATCTAGAGTGGGAAATCTAGAGTTTTGGGAAATCACGATGTCTAGAAAACATAAGCCCAAATTGGCTGGCTGACAAGGACTAGTTAACGTCAGATCTCATGTATTTCCACGGAAACGGAGAGGATACTAGCAAAAAACGTTTATATTTTGAGAGCGAAATGCCCACAGTATGAATACATTTTGATTATACACTTTATTTTGTTGGTAATAGTTGTATAATCGCATTATTACACTTGAGGGCGTGCTTGACCGTCATTCTTGTCACGACAGTGATGCGGCCAGTGCCTCGTTCCTAGCCGCATCACTATCGTGACAATAATGACGGTCAAGCACACCCTCGAGTGTAATAATGCTTAAAAAAAATTACATCCTATCATCCAATTCCTAACCTCTTTTCTTTGACCTTGATGGACTACTTCATGAGGTTGAGGAAAGATATGAAGGCATTTGTGATGACTCAAGAAAAGATGACGCTGGTGCTAAGAGAATCCAACTGCACTTAGATGAGGCAACTTTATGATGCAAATCAAGCCATCATGTTTGTTTGTTTTTCTGAATGCCCTGATGGGTGGTCCGTCGATTCAAATATTGCTACCACAAGAAATAGTGGGATGGCATTCTCCCCTTTTATTTTGTGAGGAAAATGAAGTGTGACCAACAAAGAAGGAAATAAGTACGGATTGAAGCTCTTTTCTTTAGCATCCATAAAATTTGAACAGCTCTTGTCGAGGCTGCCAAGCAAATAATTTCAGGTCATTTCAAAGGAGCTAGGTTCTTTTCCTAAGCAAGAAAGCAAGACTATTCGACCACAGCCAAAGCCTCAAATTAAGAAGGAAGGAATCTCAGACCAATATTCCAAAAAGTCTGAGGAGGTCAAAGTTCCCGAAAAAAGGTCTGTTATTCCGGAATGTTCCCCAATGGGCTCAATGGGGTGGAACACTCCAGCTCAGCTGGCCGGCCTTACAAAGGCCGCTGGCGAAGCCGAGAACCAGGAACAAGCAGAGTCTGAACTTTAAGATTACCTTACGTTCCTGAAACGCAAGAAAGCGCTTATCCCACCGTGTCATAACATCCAGGATTATCGGCCCATCAGAAAATCATTACGGCCTCAAGGTTCCCATAGTACGGTGCATTTCCATATAAGCCAACACAAAGAAACATGCAGGGTACAATCCACTGCCTCAAATGCAGAAGAGAGAGCAACACATAACAACAGCAAGAAGTCTGCCCTTTCACCAAGTTGCAAATCCAACTCCTTGCATGCTGCCAAAACGGATTTTAACCCTTAGAGCGCTAAATAGAAATAGTGTTACTCAATGATGTAAGATATCAAATTCAAAACAGTTGAAAACCTATCACGTGGCAACTTGTTTAAAAGAGCTCTTTTAAACAAGTCACCACATGATGGGTTTTTAACAGCACAAGATAATTTAATTTAGAATTATATGAATATTTTTGTCAATCCTCCAAGGGTTAACTGAATCTTACTTTTCCTTCAGAATCAGTTCCACACCATTAATGGCGTATGTACAACACAAGTGAACACTTTAGCTGGGGAAACTCTGGCAGTCAGATACGGAAAATCATTAAACAGCGAGGTGTAAGAGGCAGGGAGACATGGGAGAGCAAAGGTTTGAGGATCACATGGTGAGGAGTATAAATCAGTCAAAGCCCTTTCGCCAAAATGGAAATACTCTTCATTTTACAGGTTTCATGAACACATTGTTCAACTAGAGCTGGACTCGTGAGAGCCCATACCTCCGCCAGCATAGCTGGATTTGAACTTTGACCTGTATCTCAGCTGTACTTTGGCCTACATGTAGATATGCCTAAATTTAATCACCTGTTCCTCTTGTGCTACTTTAACATCCTGCAAAGTTTAGTTAAAATCTATGCAACCGTTTTTGAGATATCCTACTAACAGACAGACAAACGAACAAATAAATAAACAAACAGAAGCAAAAACATAACCTCCTTGGCGGAGGTAAAAAGACACTTCCTACAAGGACAACACCTTAAGAGTATAGACTCATGCAAAGCCATCCTCCAAAGGTGATGTGCAGCACACCAATTTCCAACAATTTCCAACTCCTGTCATCTATCTGAATACATCTCAGGTACCAAAATCTTTTCCTGGAACTTGTCATCAGCATAATGTACAAACATGAAAGCTAAAAATGGAGATGAGCACATAGAGCAAGAGAGGAGTACATGGATAGAGATAGAGAGCAGGGAAGAGAGAGGGAGAGAGAGAGAGAGCAAGAGAGAGAGAGGGAGGGTCAGTTATTTAAAGTAAGGCAGCATATGTTTTCTGCAGCAAAGAGGTATGCTGTGCATGTGAGTGAGAGTGTGTGTGTGTGTGTGTGTGTGTGTGTGTGTGTGTGTGTGTGTGTGTGTGTGTGTATATGTGTTTGTATGTGTATGTGCACGTGTATCAATGCATGCGCATGTTGTGTGTGCACGCACGTGAGTGTGTGTGCACGTGTGTGAGCATGCCCGAGAAAGTGAGTGCAAGAGTGTGTGTGTGTGTGTGTGTGTGAGAGAGAGAGAGAGAGAGAGAGAGAGAGAGAGAGAGAGAGAGAAATCAATCAATTTGATTGGGGGGGGGGGGGTGTGTGCTGGGAAAAGAGATCAGGGGGCGGCACAGAGGGTGGGGGGGTGAGCCGGGTAAAGAGATCGGGGGGCTGGCGCAGAGTGGGGGGGGTGCTGGGTAAAGAGATCGGGGGCTGGCACAGAGTGGGGGGTATGCTGGGTAAAGAGAATGGGGGGCTGGCACAGAGTGGGGGAAGGTGCTGGGTAAAGAGAATGGGGGGCTGGGTAAAGAGATTGGGGGGCTGGCACAGAGTGGGGGGGTGCTGGGTAAAGAGATCGGGGGGCTGGCACAGAGTGGGGGGGTGCTGGGTAAAGAGATGGGGGCTGGCACAGAGTGGGGGGCTATGCTGGGTAAAGAGATTGGGGGCTGGCACAGAGTGGGGGGCTATGCTGGGTAAAGAGATTGGGGGCTGGCACAGAGTGGGGGGGGTATGCTGGGTAAAGAGATTGGGGGGCTGGCACAGAGTGGGGGGGGGGGTGTGCTGGGTAAAGAGATCGGGGGGCTGGCACAGAGTGGGGGGGGTATGCTGGGTAAAGAGAATGGGGGGCTGGCACAGAGTGGGGGGGTATGCTGGGTAAAGAGAATGGGGGGCTGGCACAGAGTGGGGGGGGCTATGCTGGGTAAAGAGATTGGGGGCTGGCACAGAGTGGGGGGTATGCTGGGTAAAGAGATTGGGGGCTGGGCGAGTGGGGGGGGTGTGTGCTGGGTAAAGAGATCGGGGGGCTGGCACAGAGTGGGAGGGTATGCTGGGTAAAGAGATCAGGGGGCTGGCGCAGAGTGGGGGGGGTGCTGGTTAAAGAGGTCAGGGGGGCTAGCACAGAGTGGGAGGGGGGTGTGTGCTGGGTAAAGAGTTCGGGGGGCTGGCACAGAGTGGGGGGGGTATGCTGGGTAAAGAGATCAGGGGGCTGGCGCAGAGTGGGGGGGGTGCTGGTGAAAGAGGTCAGGGGGGCTAGCACAGAGTGGGAGGGGGGGGTGTGTGCTGGGTAAAGAGTTCGGGGGGCTGGGGAACCTTAAGAGCAAAAGGCCCTTTGGCTGAAGGGACAGAGGGGTCCAGGACACTAAAAGCTGTACTTCTGGTAAATTGTTTCTAAGTAAGTGATGAGATGGCTTCTGTGATTTCATGACTTCCAATGGATTATGCAATTTT
The DNA here is from genome assembly GCA_029692085.1 of Gymnothorax javanicus. Classification (NCBI taxonomy): domain Eukaryota; kingdom Metazoa; phylum Chordata; class Actinopteri; order Anguilliformes; family Muraenidae; genus Gymnothorax; species Gymnothorax javanicus. The sequence goes on from CM056194.1 coordinate 11,366,834, forward strand.
TGCTCGAACAGTGAGACGAACCTAAAAAACAAGTTAACAGTGTCCACTCAAGAGCAAAGAAATAAGACAGGTCTAAAATACTTACTAAGATTAACTTATCGTGACCTCAGTATTATAAGGTTCTATCACGTATGTGTTTCTGGGGCAGATAGAACCTTGTAATACTAAGGTCACGTCATGTGCAGGGAGAGGAGGAGCAAGGAGATAGAAAAAAAGAAAAGGGGGAGGAGAGAGGGACAGTGGAGGAGAGAAGAGAGAGGGAGAGGGGAGGGGAGAGAGGAGAGGGGGATGATGGAGGGGAGGAAGAGCAGACGGAGAGAAGGACTCACCCTGGAGATGGAGAGGGGCGTGTTGAAGTCCTTCCCACCCTGAAGCCTGAACCCCCAGGGGGCGGGGCCGGCCAAGGAGACGCTATAATTGCCGCTCATGGTTGGCTGCTCTCGCTGGATCTGATTACCGCTTTGATGGGCTCCTGCAGGTGCGCGCAGTCAGATGCTCGATCGGTCCGACGCTCGCAAAATGTCCTGCGAAAAGACATGACAGTTTTAACCTCAACGCCATCATATTAGCGTAACGTTCGCGCGTTAATTCGTTTAGCCACTTCATGAGGACATGATTACATAAGGCGACTTGCAATGGTTACTTTTGATCATTTGCCGACTAACATTATTTATATCCTTGGTTTATTTTTATCTTTATTGCAGCCTCATAAAAACATAACCACGTCCCCACAGTAAATGCCTCCTGGTTCAATTCAAAGTGCCTTTCTCTTTCAAACGCACTCAGATTACAGCACTTAGTCAACAGAAACATATAAAAGAAAGTCTGGACAAAGCTCTTTCAACAGCAAAACACCTTTAACAACACTAGTTTTCCTTTTAATATCGCAACAGGGATAGATTCAGCATAGCCAAAAAAAAGGACAGTGATAATAAGATAATTATTGACAAATGGTATCTAATCACAAAAACTACAAATCCCAGCCATTAAATCCACTGCAGAGAAGGAAGACAATTAACAAAATAAGAGTTTTTGTGACAGAATAAAAGGAGAAAGCAATAAAAGCACAATGCCAAATAAAACATAATTCCAACATAGACCCCTAAAGCAACCCACACCTTGCAAACATCTGAAGCTTTTAAAAGATGCATTACAAAATAAAAGCCTAGTTTTCAAATGGTTTCATTTCAGAATATATATACATATTTTTTTAAGAAATCTACCTCTAAATGTGAAAAGTCCACCTTTTGAGAAAAACAATCCCTTAAGCGGATTTAGCCAGAGCAGTCTCGGTCACCCCAAATCCCAGGTCCACAAATACTGGCCCTAAGGGCAACGCAGTGCACATTTATATGGCCATGCACAGGACAGGGTGCGGGGTGGGGGTCTGAAATGGGGGGGTAATCTGAGACCCAGATATTTTAGGATCCATGGCTAAGCAAGGCTGCAGCATTTAAGGCACAGCACAACTTAAAGCCAGAAAAAAAGCGAATAAACTAAAAACTGTCTACACTCAACATTAAAGGGTCAGGGAATAATGTTCCAAACGGGTATAAACTGTGACCACTTACACAAAACTCAACACTGCTCTCCCCACCTCTCTTACATGTCTGTCGACAAGACGAGGTCGATTCACTTTCTGCTTTCACCAGAGTGCGGGATATAAATACCCTCATAGCGAAGAACGCTCGATAGCTTTCGCTCGCGTTTATCCCTCCCGTTACCCGCGGCCAGCAGTCCTACAGGAGTCATGAACTAAAGACATGTTGTTCTGCCCTCTCCGAGTCCCTGAACGTCGTTTTGTAACTCAAAGCCTCGTCCGCAGACACAGAAATCAGACGGAGAATGAGCAGCAGGCGTTAAGCGGCAGACGGGGGCCTTTCAGTTCTACTCCGGGGACGGGCTGTTTTTTTACTGCATTTTGGACTCCGAATGCTCCCTCGCACAGAGTAGCGATCAAACCTTTTATGGTAGCTGCCCATGAGGAAAATAAACGATCCCCACATGGAGTTATATGTGGTTATAAGAGTGAATTTGTGGACCAGGACACCATTTGTTTGGGGGGTTTGAGACGTGGGATACTGCCGCCCTTTGGCCTGGGGCCTGGTCCGACATGAGCCGCTCCACTCACCGTGTTCCACAGGGCCCCCCTGAGCAAAGTCAAAAAGAGGTCACCGGTCACATGACCAGATGTCAGGGAGCGGTCACTGGAGGAGGAGGTGATGCAATCGGTGATGTCATAGGGAGGTCTGGTAGAGGAGGAAGTGTTGATTAAAGGACTGCTGCTCAGGAAGACACTACAGCGAAGACCGGCAGCAGGTGAATTTTCAATCAGAGAGGGAGTCTCGAAGAGCTTGCCGCTGGGTCAACCACACAGGTCTAGGAATTTGACCGCAGTGTGTCGAAGACAGCACAGCTTGCATGGATGCAGGCTAATGCACAAGGGAACATCAGACTTGCAACAGAATGGCCTGACTGAAAACTGATTCATCGCATACTTCTCTTAAGTTCTCTTAACTTGCAGGGTGAGAGCACATCTAAAGGTTAACTTTAAAAACAGCTGCTCATCGACAGAGCCACAGGCGTCGTCCGCTCAATTACAGTAGAAACCCCGAAATAACAGTTTTTTTCCCCTCACCTCTGACCGTCATAAAGATACAGTGCAGTCCAGCAGCATTTGGACTGCGACATTCTTTTGAGTTTTGCCTCAGTCCTCCTGTAAATTTAAATCAGTGTTTACGAGGTCAAAGTGCAAACGCTCAGCTTTAATTTTGGTGTATTTTTCTATATTGAGTGATCTTAAAGGAATTACAGCCATTTTCATACATGGTGACTGTCCAAATGCTGACAGACTACAGTTCATATAGGCTAATTTCCTCAAAAGGTGGGAGCCATTTGTAAAGACAGTTCAGACAGAAAAGGTGAGCTCAGTGACCCAGCCGACTGAGACGTCTCGGAGGCGGGTGAGCAGATGAGGAGGAGTAGTGGCTTGTGCCTGAGGAAATGCGGACGTTGCCAAAAAACAGGCACGGACACGCTTGTGGCAGAACACCAGGAGTACCGTTCATCTGTGCATGGTGTCATTTTCCCACAGAAACTCTCAATTCATCGCAAGATACCACGCACATCACAAACCCCGCAACCCAGAGGCCGCTGGCAGAGCGTCAAGCTAAACTGCCTGACACCAGCTTTTCCAGTTACCTCTTTTCACTCATCTTTCACCATTTCCATTTGTCTTTCACCACCAACTTCATTATAAGACATTATAAAATCAGTTCAGTCACAGTGGAACCTCCTTCTTGCTTGAGATCGCCGACATATCAATGATGAACAAAAAGAAAGAGGAAATACTTAGAGCCAACATCCTTCACCGTCTGATTCAGCACAGAGAAGCACAGAAGCCAGCTAATGAGATTAATCAGTCTGGCAAAACATCTCTTAGGATTTTTTAAGTACATCAAATTTATCAGGCTGTTACTCTGTTAAGAGGCAAATGGCAAAACAGAAAGTCAGCATTTGGACAGGACGCCAGTTTAAAGACCTGGATGTCTCTTCAGCAAAGCACTTTGAAACCAGCTGCGGCACAGTTAATAATAGACAGGCGAGGCAAAAGGAATGAGTGAGATCAAAATGTAAACGGCAATCACTCAACAACATGGAAACCAGTTTGAAAAGGCGGGAAGTGTTTAAAAGCTGTTCAGATAGGTGTGTCCTTGAAAGAGCGAAGAAACGGGATACAGGATTGTATAGATCTTTAGCTCTATTCTAATGCCAGCAGGCAATTTATTTCACCACAGGGGATTTTCTAGACGAAATCTTAAGTACAAAGACTGAGGAATCAGTCTGCCAATAGAGGCCAAGTATCTGGTTATGAGAGAGGCGGTTTGAAATAACAGACGGATCATTAAGAACAGACGAACAGTTAACGGCTCAAAGGAAAATAAAAAACAGGCACTTCTACAGAGAAAAGCTCCAGGAAGTCAGGGAATTCTAAAAGAGGGTGAAAAATTACATTACGGACAATGAATATTCCGTGGATAACAAAGCAATCAATTAAGATAACACAACTAGCCACAGCATGCAGCAATACAGAGCACTGGTTAAAAAAAAGACTGGAGTAGTTCAGGATAAAAAGGGCTGCTATAATGAGTATTTAAGCTTTGCCATTTTTTTTCTCAAATGAAAAGGATTTTCTTGCAAAAAAAAAAAAAAAAAATCACTATTTACTTGCAAAATCTGATGAATTTTACAGAAATCTGAAAAGTAGCTTAATCTTTTCCTACATGGTCAAAAAAGTCTGGAAATAAGCCAAATTGTCTCCTCTGATGGTCATTATAGGCAAAAGTCAGCTGTTTCATGTAAAAATGGTTTGAAGAAATTACACAAAATTTTCAGAAAGATGTGCAATGGTCCAAGGATAACCTGATTAAATTTTGAACCTAACTGAGTCAATGTCAAGGTCACCAAAAGAACCGAAACTAGTTAAAAATGTCTCCCTCAGGCAGGGTATGTTGCGCCTGGCACTGCCTGTTAAATGTTAGTTTAGTCTAGTTTTTTTATGCAAATACTGAAATGCAAAATTCTCATCTTTTTATGCACTAGATAACAAAGGGCAAGAGTAAATTTGACAGATTTGAATGTTTAGTCAAAAAACAGCAGCTAGACCATCAAGCAAGAACAAGGACAGGTGTTTTTTTTTCCTATCATCTGTCTACAGTCCATTTCAGCCCCGTGTGCTCATCTCTACACCCATCCCCCATCATCACTCTTTTGTCTGGCGTATAAATAGCATGATAATCTGCCCCCGCCAATGACACTTCACGCTTGATCCACATAACAATAAGAAGATAAATGAACAGCAACGCGGCTAAGCGCCGTCATTGCCCCGGGACCCAGCCCTTTGGCACGGATCCGAATAAAGTGCCCCAAGGGTGACAGCTGGGACCAGCGTCACCGCACATGGGGCACTTGCTGTTTGGGCGCGCAGATGTGTCAGTGGCGGGATTACGCTCCAGGGCAAACAGAGCAGTATTTACAGCACCTATTTGGACATTCAGCATGTACAAGGTTTTTTTTTTTTTTTTTCCCAATCAGCATACAGTCTCACTCAATATGGATCTAAATAATCTCATATTAAAACACATAGCTCAACATTTATCCTAACAACAATTGTTTAATTTCATTAGTAGGGGCACGGGCATAACAGGACACAATTGCATCATTATCCAAATACTTATGGACTACACAGTAGATGAGCTCAAAACTCAGTACAAATGAGCCTAGAGTCTCCTGGCGCAAAGCATTCTTTCCGCTTGGAGAGATAAGAATTCATATACATGCATGGTGGTCAACCTCAGGACTAATAATTAATGCGGGCGCCTACTCTTACCTTTATTTTGGCTTCAGGTTTCCAGTAACTGCCACAAAGGATCCAAATATTTTTATTTGTAATTTCAGTGGAAGTACAGAAATCTCCTCCAGGGCACACACCTGACAGCAGGCACCCGGTACACTCGTAGTGCCACAATAACCTGAAGAACTTGGGAGTTATGCCGTCACAACCTTTCCGATCAAAGTTGTCCACAAGCTCAGTAGACATATCTATGCATCCCCTTTCATCAAACAAGGCATAGATCCTGGCTCAGTTCAGAGCCCATCTTACTACAGCTCATGACAACCTAAACCGAGTTACATCAACTCAACCCCACGCAGTTAATATGGCAGCTAGATTCAAATCTGCTCAAACTCACCTCATATAGACTGCAGTCATCAGGTTATAGGACCCAGAATTCGATCACAACAAGTGCCAAGTTGGCACACGGCGATCTCAAAGATAGATAATGAGCGTGTTTGAGATTGCCTGCTGGTTAAGGGGTTATCTGGGGTTAAATGGGCAAAATTTGATTATTTTTCCAAAAATTTTTTTTTGAATAAAAATATTCTATAATAACCCATCTTTAATCATCACTAATTGCTACAAGGATTAAAAACTGAACAACTTTTCAATGCGGTCTAATGCATTTTCCATTGATTTCCCAAGGTATTACTTTTTCCACGTTTCTCATGTTTGTGGCAGCCATAACTTTTTTTTTTATCATTAAAAATCAATGAAATTTGGGCTGCAGGTACTTTACTTCATTAGAAATGCAATGACATAGGGAAATTTTGCCTATCTGTTACATACTTATATTTATATAGAATATTTTGAGTATTCGTCAGATTCTTCACAAAATAATTTCAAAATTTGAGTAAAATGCCCCAAAATCACAAAACTGATAAATTGGGCAAAGAATGGCTATGTCATTGCATTTGGATAAGCAATGGCTTTTAAATGATGAAAGAAAAACTGAATTCTATCATAGAGTTAAAGAGGAATTGGTGCCAGAAGTTTTCTGCATATTCAGTGAGCTTGCTCGGTTACCATGGCAACCGCATAAATAGAAAAATTCCAACTTGTATCTTTTTTGGTGGTTATTACATATACCTCTTTAGATTAATTCTGAGTTGTTTCCTGGTGTCATTTTTCATTTAACCCCAGATCACCCTTTAACTATGCTGGAATACAGCACTGATATACCAGATACGACAGTACATGCTGCTCTCCAAAAATGTATACAGTGTAGATGCCAGTATATGACAATAACTATGCTGTGCACCACACAATCACTTGACCACCAGGCAACTAAGATCACCCGAGTCTCATTGACTATCCTGCACTGTGGAATGTGTTATACCACTAAGACAGCTCTGGCTAGCTAACTGTGGAATTTGGCTAATGTAGAACCCCAACAGAAAAAAGCTGGGATAGCATGGAAAATGCTCATAAAAACAGAAAGCAGTGAAGGACTGGGCCTGTAATACTACACTGCTGAAGAGATCTCAACAAAGACGTTGCATACTTCATTGCAGATGGCATGAGAAAAAGATATATGATGCAAAACATTCCAAAAAAAGTTGGGACGGGGGCAAATTAGGACTAGTAATGACATAAAAAAATTGAGTCGTGATGTGTGATATGAAACAAGTGATGTCAGCAGGTGATTGTAATCTTGATTTGGAACAAAAGTTAATCCCAGAAAAGCCCCAGCACCTCGGGAGCAATGATGGGCCGAGGATGAAGAATTTGCCCACAAATTTGTGAGAAAATAATTCAAAGGTTTAAAAACAATGTTCCACAAAGAAAGACAAGAAGGAACCAGGATATTTCACCCTCTACAGTGCACAACATAATTAAAAGATTCCAGGAATCTAAAGGATTTCCTTTGCATAAAGACCGAGGGTGCAAACCTAAGCTGAAAACACCTGATCTCCGATGACTTAGACAGCACTGCTGCAAGAACTGCCATTTATCCGTAAGTGATGAAACTCGGGCCGAGGATTACTACAGCAAACCTTTGTCAAGTACAACAATATGTAGTTAGATCCACAAATGCCAGCTAAAACTTCTCTGCGCAATGAGGAAGCCCTACGTTAAGCGTCCAGAAATGCAGTCAACTTCTTTGGGCTCAGAAACATTTGTGATCCACCATTACACAGTCAAGTATTGTAGTCGGACTTATCAATATTTGTGTTGTTTTTGGAAAAAATGTATGCCATGTGCTGAAGACCAAAAAGTAAAAGAACCATCTGGACCAGAAAAAAGTCCCTAAGTCATCGTTTGCCATGGTTTCAGGCTGTGCCAGAGCCCATAGCCAGGGTAACCTGCACAGTTTCGAAGGCACCATTAACCCTTTGTTGCATGTTGTCCAATATTTTGGACATAAGTTAAGTGGGGTTTATTTTCTCTAGGCTCATAGATACCCTGAAAATACAAAATGTACATTTTACTGGACATTTCCAGATAATAATTTCCTCAATAGGTGCCTCTCTGATTAGTCACATGATTTACCACAAACAATCACAATGGCTGCATCCTCAAGTAAGAGGTAAGCTGACGAAAGTCAGAAATAGTCTTATATTGTTCAAGTTTTGATCAAACTTTTTTCTGTTGGGGGATGGAAATACATTATATAGCAGAAACTGAAAACACATAACCTATGTAATGCATGTCTATTTGTTGGAATACATCTGAGTCTATGCTCTATCAAAAATATTGGCCATTATGCATGCCGAGTAAATAGCTCAAATAAGCAATGTCCAGAATACAGATAGATCATCATGCATATCAATGACCAGGTTTCTTCAACTTCACATTATTCTGTCACTCCACATGCATAATGTCCAAAATACTGGATGGCAGTGTGCATCCCACAAGCATAATGTCCAAAATAATGGACAGACAGACCACCCACTTGCATTCCCCCCCCCACACACACACACACACACACACACACACACACACACACACACACACACAAAATATTGCACCAAATCCTAACAAATGGTCCAGGGCATTTGTATGTACTCTATGCATCAAAGGGTTAATGCTGAAAAGTACAGTGTGATTCTGGAACAATAAATGCTGCCTTCAAGACAACACACATTACTCAGTGGAGGGTGCGGTGCTGGACTGGCCGAACTGCAGTGCTGACTGGTCTCCAATAAAGAATTTGTGGCGAATGCAACAATAAAAGACCCCATCCTGTTGCAGACCTAAAGACTCATTTTAGGGACAAAATAACACACGTAACATTTTGCAAATAACTTTAGTCCCTAAATGTTTAAGTGTTGTGAAAAGGAATAACAACATTACAAGGTGGTAAGTGCAACTTTAACTGAAATATGTGGCAAGAATTAAAATTAGAACAAACGTTTATATTGAAAAATTCTAGTGAAACATCAAATAATGTGCCGTTGTATTTTTTCAACGTAAAACAGGTCAAATATTATTTTACTCTATAAATCACTGCATCTAGTTTTAATTTTAATTCTACATACCATCCCAACCTTTTCAGTTTTAGGTTGCAGTATCTCATCTTCGAATCTTTTGCAAGCTGGAGTATGTCAAGGATCAGTATGCGAGAAGTTAGTATGTGATTCCGAACATGGCCAATGACTGGTGAACCAAGAGATGCAGTTGGGTGCAACATGAGCACACAGAACAGTGAGACTAATATTCCCAAATATGCACAATCTTTCATAGTTCTCCAAAACGCATAATGTGCAAGATGTCTGTCGACTCCTTCACTTACATCACAGCATCACAGTGTCTACAGCACAAAACGTCTGTCTAAACAAGTGTTTCAGTCTTATAATGAATCTTAGAAAATGGCTTGTTTTCAGTTTGCTGGCATTATAAATTTTTACCTTGTTGGGAAAATGTCTAACCTCTTTGCCAGTACTTCTGCCTTCTTTTGAAAGAAATAATATGAAAAAAGTCAAGTATTAAAAGACTAAAATACTTGTTTAAGCTGCAATAAAAAGTTAATTTTGACCAACAGTCATTGACATTAAAGACAAGAGTAAAGGAGGCAGTTTGCAGGCCTTGGGGAAACAAAACGAGATAAAATTACCAAAGGCCCAAGTTCAGTGAGAACCCTTATCTGGTCTGTTTATGGGAAAAACCAGGAACAAAATACAAAGGATGAAAAGTCACAGACCTATGAATTTTCACTTGACACCATTGTTTGTCTAAGCTCTCTCCTGCCAGGAAAACTGGCCCTGACCCAGTACAAACAGCCCAGGGACAGCACACGATGCCGACCATCTCTAATGACGCATCGTCAGCCTGGCTGCAGGATCACACCGCTCCCCCACTGTAGCCAAATCCAGTTAATCCTCATCCATCCTGTGGACATTAACAGTCTGCGCATACAAGCATAGCCCCCCGTGCTTAGGACTTCAACCTTTAATCTCTTTAATCCAAAACACCAACAGAGTTTAAAGATTTTAGGGATTTTTTTTCCCCAGATTTCAGGGGAATTCCATTTTTCATGAAAACTAAACAATGTACCTGAATATCTGATGATTTACAGTTGTTTGCTTGTTCTGTCTTCATAAGTTTATTTTCAGTTTAACCCTTGGAGCGCTGAAATAAATAAAAAAATATATATATAAATTTAATTATCTTTTTCTGTTGAAAACCTATAATGTGGCGACTTGTTTAAAAGATTTCCTGCACATGAGCTGGTTTTCAACCGCTTTGATTTTGATATCTTACATCATTGAGTAACAATAGCTGTATTTAGCGCTCTAAGGGTTAATCCCAGTGTGAAGGCATCCCCGAAAGTTTTAACTCGAATACACGCAAACCGGAACACGCAAAACATCCCACTTCCCAGAGAGAACTGCAGTGGACTAGCAGACGAAGCCTTCAGAATCAGCAATGCTCCTATTTTTAGCTCTGAAAATAAATCCCCCTTTAATTTAATAAAGGACGATTTTCCGACTCTTGCATAATTAAATTTCCTCGTTTAATTGCACTTCAATTTGTTCCAAAACAAACATTTCAACCAGAAGTGGTTTTCATCAGACCACCATCAGATAAATGTGTCGCAAAACTTCATGAATGAAGCTGTACTCGCCTTCCCATAAGCAGCACAGAGAAAACGCAACACAAAAAATATCCCTCAGCAAAAAGAATCAAATACAAGTCTACCCAAGTCAACCCTAACAAGGCACACCTAACTCCACTACTTCAGAGCTAAATGAGGTGTGCTTTGATAGGGTTGAGGAGAAAATCAACAGGATGCAAGACCTCCAGCAACAGGCCTGGGCAGCGCTGATCTAACTGAATGAGAACGCGCTCACCCATGACTATCTGTCTGCCGGCAGGTGTGGCAACAATGGGTGGGAGAGGCAAACCTACAAAACCAATACAGCCAGCAGAAACACAGCCCACTTCTGCAATGCCTACAGTACATAGCAGGGTTGGGTTCAATTACTTTTTCCAATTACAATTACAGTAATTGTAATCAATTACTTTTTCCAATTACAATTACAGTAATTTTAATCAATTACTTTTGTAATTGTAACTTAATTTTAATTTAATTTGTTATCAAAAAGTAATTGTAATTGTAATTGAACATTCTGTCCAGAAAGTAACTGTAATTACAATTACAATCAATTGTAATTGAAAAAAGTAATTGAACCCAACCCTGGTACATAGTGATACAATCAGACAGCAGTGAACAACCTAAGTATCACGGGACTAATATACTGTGCAAGCCCAGTCTCATCTCGATGCATCATACAGTGACGCTACCTGACCAAGCGTCGATATACAATACAAAAGGAGGCTTTTTGCGTCCTTATTTGACGCCAGTTTAATTTGAACCCTGTCCTCAAAGCCCTAACCCTTAACCTAAACCCTAACCGTAAGCAAAAAAAAAAAAAAGCTTCCTTTCGCGTCATACTGTATATCAACGTTTGGTCGGGTAACGTCACTATATGACGAGTCGGAATGAGAATGTGTAGGATATACACACTGACTGAGTTGTATTACTTCGGTGATAAAGAAATAATTTGAATCTTGCAAGCATTTTGACAAATTGGAAAAATACCAACCTTTTGGGAGAGGATGTAATTTGTGGCCTTGGATGGGTTTTGGGGTTCTACCAGGGCTAGAGCTAAATCTGACCCTTGGTCCAACTCAAACATGAGATGGCTCAGTGAACGGTTATTGAGCCATCAAAGCGGTCTGGGCACACGGTTCCAGATCTTAATAGGCGGATGATTGAGCAGTGTCTGTTTAAAGCAGGGGAATTTTCCAGACTTTCAAAGACCAAGCAGCCCATGTCTGTGGTTATCCTGCGTATCCATGCATTAATTTCACTGTCAATCATGCTTCAACTGGCAATAATCAAACGAGTAAATCGGCCACATTTATAACTGGAATTGGCATACGAGCAATGGAAAAAAATTTCAACTGTCAGCATCAAAAAAAAATGGCGTGACAGTTTCGGTTGGCCTGATCTCGTGACTCTTCAAAGCAGCTCTGGACTGATCCAAAAATGAGAAAAGACAGAGAGTAAATGTGAACAGACCGGTAGATACGCAGCCAAATAGACAAAAGGCACATTTCACAAAACAGAATTACAAAGTTAGCCAGATAAATGCATCTAGCTAATCGAAGAGCAGATTTTTTTTTCTCTTATTTAAATGTCAAAGCACATTCCAGTGCTGCGAGGTTTGCAGGTTTTACTTGGTGACTTTATCAAGCCAACACAGTTATCCTTTCTTTGTGAATTAAAACTATGATAAGGCAACATTATAGGCCCAAGATGTCATGATAATCCCCAAGCAATCTGTAATGCAAGTGCCCTGAGAAAGTCAGGTCTGAGTGGTTCTTCGTGTGCTGGCCGACACGCTCTCCCTCCACAGCCTCTGGGCACTAACTGACCCAAGTCTCCAGTCTCCCCAAAAGCCTCCACTGATCAGCAGAACTTTCCGGAAGGCATCGCCACTGTCCTTCATGTTCTTTCCCGTTCGAGGTACAACCTCAGGGTGGCCCCTTTCAAAATCTACCTTGCGTATGCCAATTTATCAAAAGTTGCCTACCATAACTTTTAAGTAACTTTGCAGCTTTTTCAATGCAAGTGAATGAGGAGGTAAATTTCAAACACCTCCTCTCCGTCACAGAGGCATGGAATCATGGTGAGTCTATTGTAAAGTGTATAGGACAGATTGGTAAGTGCATGTTAAGCTCTCTATTCAATGTGGCGACAATACGGCTGTAAGACTGAGAGTGAACATTGCAGAGGTCACCAGGCATATTCCTGCAGATCTACCAATCGGCACGTATATCACTCCAACACTAATTTGGCACACCAAATTCTACCAGTTGGCAGCCCTGCAAAAACTCTGGCTATTAAATGAGCTACAGGATGGTAGATCTCCAGGATAGGCACCAACCGATATCTTACTTCTGCCTTAGAGTTGGTATCTCACACTGTTGTCCTCTCTTTACTTTGAGTTATGCCCTGCTGCAAGCTGCAGCTGCTGTGTCCTCACTGCAATGAGAGCCCTGCCCGAGCCTCCGCCTCCGCCTCCGCCCCCCCCCCCCAAACCTGTGCCAAGCAACTCTTTCCTCATCAGCCTGGGGTCAGGATTAAGTGTGCCTCTCTGCTGTCTGATCCTAGAGGCACATAGAGACCCAGTACTGAGCAGGCCTTAGCTGTCTGCATCTTAAAACATAATCTGTATTCTGTTCCATAACGCTTTACATCCCTGATTTTTCACTTGTTGAAAGTCCATGGGCCAGAAAGGAGAAGTCCTGCCATTATTTTGCTCCACACATAAACTCTGCCAGCTCATTTCACTTCACAGTGAGACCTTCTGCCAGAGGAAATGCACATATTAGCAAATGCTGGCAGTTGGACCAAAACATGGGTGAACACCTGCTTTTTGAACCCAGTTTTACACTCAGTAAAAAAAAAAAATTATAACCAAGACAATTGCACTACTGAAGTTTGTCTTAATGTCCTGTGCCCCATAAATTTTGTTATGAAAGACTGACATCAGAATGTCACACAGCGAGGGGACAGTCTAAGAAAGTAAACAAATGGTCAGGATTTTGTTAGCAAAGAGACGGAAGCACCCTCCTCGCCAGCCTTCACAAAAGCATGCCAACATCATGCGACACCTTCACCTCTGTCACACGACGCGTCAAAAATGTCTCGCGACAAAGACTAAATTGGGCAGGAGCTAACATCCCCAGAATACCATACAAGACAGGGAAATTAATGCAAAACCTTTACTGTGGCAATGAAAAATACACCAACGCCCCATATCGAGCAGTGAGTATCTTATAAGTTGTATTTACATGTGTGCATTGTCGCATCTTGTTTGGGCATCTACTTGTCAGAAAAATTCCTAAAATCTACACTTCTGTTTACGCTGGTGCACAGTCCGTGTGCTTCAGCGGCACGTGGGCTATTTTATTGGATAAGTAGCTAGAAAAGGGGCTCAGTAAATTTGTAGGGAAATCACCATTAGTACTCTGGTATTCAAGTCAGTTCAGAGAAAAGAAACAGGAAGGCAGCAATTTTCGCACGACAGGGACCTTAACTCAAAGTAGGATTGTGGGGTTAGCCAGTAAAATCCATATCGCAAGGAAAATATATGGAAAAAAAAAAAACCTGGACTGATGGGAAAATAGCCTTTCTGGAAGGAAATAAGTGCAGTTATACGGCCAATTCAATTACACATTTCCCGTCATGAAATACCCCCCAACTCAGCTGAATCAAAAGTTGCTCTCGCTGAGGGTGTGCGCGCAGTGACAGAACGCATTTTCCTTCCTTCGACTAAAAAGTGGAGGTGAAGTGAAAGGAAAGAAGGTGATTGGCGGAAAGGAGGATGCAATTTCTGACTGTCGCACTCGGGGAGGCGTCCTGGGTCTGTTGTCAGGCCATAGAGAAAGTGAGGGGGAAGTGCGTGCGTCCACCCCACACTGATCGTGACCCACACTTCACATTGACTTTAAAATAAAATACGATGGAGATACGCTGCCGAAAAACATTATGATTAAACAAAGATATGTCTGTACAGCGCCACTGTCAAGATAACAGTTTACTTCACTTCAAAGGCAAGAAAGCCACAAAAGAGACACTAAAACCTGTAATCAGCATGACTTAAAAGAAAAATTCACCCGCTGTCTGAGACTGCTAGCTCATAAGGGGCGTGTCTTCTCACATTCGCAGTGATCTATAACCAGCTGTCATATAGGAGCCCATATATTATCTGAGCAATGTGCACGCCATACCTGACTCATTCTAGCGCCACGCTACTACAGTCGCACAGGTCTAACGCTTCCACTGACTAATCACAGGCTGGAGGGATGCATCATCTAAACTGAACCGCTCAACTTCTGCAGCTGCCATGTCATCTCGTGCCATACAGTGTCTGGTGCAAGAAACATGTTTGGTTTTATGTAGAAGGTTTTATGGGGACTACTCATGCTAGTTCAGACTAATAAAACTCTGTGACGGCCGCTAAGATCATCAATGTTGCGACATGCTTTACAAAAGTTGGGTAAACCCCTGGAGCAAGGGGACAGACACAAAAAAAAAAAAACAAAACACCCACCCACAGCTGACACGCAACTGTTTAACATTCACTTGTGACATAAATCTTGTGATCGAAATATAATAAATGTCTAAGTGTCCATGATATGGACTAAAAAATAAAGTTATTCTACAAGGCTTTTATACTAGTACTGAGGGGGGAAAAACCCCAATGAATGATTTTCTGTTAAGTTGGAACTGGCCATAACACGCAAACGCAAAGACCCTTTTACCTCTATTCAGGGTCTGAGCAAAAACATGCATTTAAATTAGTCCCATCCAGAAACATAAACCCAGTCATAGGGAGGAGCAGTAATGAGCACATGCGTCAATGACTCGATACCCTGCCATCTAAGGGTTGATAACACTTTTAGCCAACGAGCTTACACATTTGCTTTAATATTACACTTAGAGATCCAGTGATAATAATCAAGAAAATACAAAGGGGGCGATTCACTTTATTCAGGAACAAACAATGTTTTCGGTCATTTAAGCCATCTTCACGCCTTCAGTGCGTCTCCAGTATCACATTTAACTGACAGACTGGCCATTATGTCAGAAAATTGGCTGGAACGACTTCCTCGCGGGAGTTTCCCCCAAAGACATGGATTCTCTCTTTCAGCTGTTGCCCAAACGAGTATTTTAACAGCCCAACTCAGAGTCGCGCTATCCTATGTGACAAAGGAAAATGGAACGAGGACGGGGACGGAGAAACTTATAAGAAATGTGAAGTAATGAGCGTTTCTGACATGGGCCATTTGCCCAAGCACATAGCCTGCTGATTGTAATTTAAGACAGGCGAGGCAATTGCTGTTCAATGATAAGAGCCCTGGCTGTATAAGCTGACTTAGGTCCGATGTCCTCAAGCAGCGCAAAGCACTGAACCAGCAGCTGTACACTAACCAAATTTCCCCAGGGTATAGGTTCACTGACAAAGACCGAGTGGTTTTCCTTTTCAACAATACCGCCGCTACTCGAGCACAGTCCTGCTATATAACGAACAGCAGACCAACTACTGCTCGTGTAACTTACTTTCTTTGAAAAGATAAAGTAGACCTGCTGTGAACTGCATCACCACCGCTAATCAAAATACATTCGGCACATACGCGCAGCCAGTTCATTTATTCTGAGGGAAAAATCACATGCTCTGTGTCAAACGGGAAATTGCCGTTGACGGGTAAGACACGGCAATATCGCACACCCCTGCCCGAGGCGCACCAACCTCTACCCTCCCTCGTGAATGATGACAATACATCTTACTGTGTTTCTCGAAAAACAACCCCAGTCATTTAGCTGATATATACATGCATGAGACCATGAAATCAAATTATACGCTACAATCAAAAAATGGATACCTTCGCTGCAGAAGCATATATTAACTGGCAAAAGCAAAGCATAATAGGCTACATTTAAATGCGAGCCAACTTCAGCAATAGTCATTTAACAAATATTTCACTGATTAAGAATATATACATTTTAATGTCAGTCAGCCAACAGAATAGATATTTCACAGAATCACATCGCGACTATAAGCCGATAGGTTAGCAGACTGAGCTGGGAAGGTTTCATTCTAAGCTGCACTTGCTGTTAATCATTCTCCGCAAACTTTGATTGTTACTCACTTTCAAGTGGTCTAAATAAATTTAAAAAAAAATTCAAAATCCCAACAGAGCCCGGTACCCCAAGTAGCCTCCGCCGGTGTCGCTTACCTTTGTTGGCAGCGTGGGTTTGTCTCTGTCCCTCCAGTTACTTCTGCTGAGAGCGCACTGCGGCTACTCGTATCTAATCACAGGGCTCTTGCTCCAGTTTGACTTCCGCCTCGAACTCCGTTCATCTCACTTCCCAGAGGGAGGAGGTAAATTCCCCTCAATGTTGTTACGTCATTAAAGCAGGGGACGGATCAAAGAAAATAACCAAACAAAAAGTAATAAAATCAATACAGTAAAATAGATAAAGCATGTGTGAAACTGATTTGAAATATTCCCTATAATACGTGGTATTGTAAAAGAGTTTTAAGTGGTGACAGGTAGCCCAATTGAGTTTTGCTATTACTAGGTTCATTCCGTCAGTAATAACCACAAGCAGGAATGCTGCAAAAGTAGTTTCCCACACAAGAATCGAATGTGGTTTTGTCATTTAAACGCAGTCACCACAGAAGTTATGAAAGAAACATTCTAATGCTAGAAGAAAGTAAGTTTTCGTGCTGACAGCAGAAGGATTCTTCATCATAAGCAGGAGTCTACACTGCGGATTTGAATATTTCGCTTTGATTTTTGCTGAGCAAGTCGCCCAGGAATCTCCCTAAATTGACGGACAGAAACAGGAGATGGTTTCTTCTTGCACCATAGAAAGAGATTTCAAACATCTGGCGCATAAGGTAAGCTTTCCATCCCGGCCATGCTATGCAAACAGTCAGGCTGGGCACAGGAAACCTGTTAAGAATGAAAATAGCAACTCAAAGTGTGAATATTTGTATATTTGTGTGTGTGTGTGTGTGTGTGTGTGTGTGTGTGTGTTTGTGTGCGCGCGCGCGTGCGTGCGTGCGTCTGCGCGTGTGTGTGCGTGCATGCGTGCGTGCGTGCGTGTGTTGCACTGCAACAGTATATGTCAGGAAGTAAAAAATCTGCACAGTGCTTGCAAAGGTCACCAGATTTCAATGCATGGTAGACTTGTATGCATACTCAAAATTACTGAGGGGATAACCGATATGGGTACGATGAAAGTTACTGTCTGCAAGTATCGATGAAGTCCACTGCAGCATTCACATGAGGGAGGGAAAATGACGACGTTATCATGCGCAAAACCAGGGAGAGCAGATAACAAGAAAGTGAGCACATAAGCTTCCAGAGAAAGCTCCTTTGATAGTGCCTGCTGAGCCCTGGCAACTTGTGAACTCATTTCAGTCATGCCTCTCATCACAAACCCTTGGCCTGTTACATAATTCTCAATCCCATAGCCTACCCAAACCAGACTTTTTATCCGCTAGACTTCTGAAAGCATCCAAGCCAGAACAGAAAGCCAAAATACATGTCCAGAAGTTTCAAACCAAGGCCCTCACCCTTTGAAATTAAAGAAATTTTTTGCATGGAAAAGATATTCAGCCACCAAAGGTCTTCAAAAGACATTGCATATTTATGTGATAAGAGGATGCACCCTCATTTCCCTGAATTTGAAAAGTTTTGGTAGCACCTTGCCTTTGACTGTGTGAGCTCAGACACTGAACTCAGTTCATAATTAAGTACATTCACTTAAGCAGCCCTTAGATTGTTATATTTTTAAAATGAGTTTTTCCTTGTTTGTTTTCAAAAAAAAAAAAAAAATGTCCATCTGCAACACAGACTGTATATACAGACAGAAAACGCATCTCCACTTCTTAATGCTGAACAAAAATTGAATCAAAATATCCTTCATATGGATGCTGCCATCTTGCTCATTTGGAGCCAGAGTCTGGTGGTAGTGACCGAGGGACAGAGCCACAGTATCGAGGTCCTGCCCATACACCATCTGCCCGTTGCCGAGGAATGGGTCATTTGGACCCTATACCTATTGGACCCATACAAGTTGGACTCCGTTCAGTTGGACCCCTGACACTAACTGTTTGAACCCTATACCATTTGGACCCCAGGCAAGTTGGACCCTAGACCAGTTAGACCCCAGACCAGTTGGACCCCTGACCAATTGGGTTAGGGTTGGGTCTGGGCTCCAAACAGCATGGGGGTCAACTGGGTAGGGTCTGGGGTCGAAGTTGTCAGGGGTCCAAAATGTAAGGGGGCCAATTGGTTTGAGTCAAAATGGTCTGGGGTCCAAATGACCTATACCCGAGACCGGGGGTAATATACTCTATAATGTCTTGTTAGGAAATCGTAACCAAATGTTACGCTTATTGAAAGCACCTTTATACCATGACTGAAAGCCTGTTAAGAGGTTAGTTACTTCAGATTTTTTTTATAAGTACTGTTATGTAAGGGTGAATATGTTTGCTGCTTTCCTCATCCATAGCAGTACATCACTTGGCTCCTGTGCTGATGTCTGGTGCTCCTGCCGGCCCAACTAACTTGTGAATACATTGACTGTGGTTAAGTTACCTCATAAAACCCAACTTCAAAAATCCATGCTCATCCTCCAAAATAAGGTAAATAACTCGAGTCTGTGGGTAAATTGACTCCCCGCTATAATGCGTTTTAATGTAAGCCAGCTAACTAGCACGGTAGTTAGAAATAACTAGGTGACCTGTTACGAAATCCCAATTTACTAGTTAGCTAGCTAGCTAACTGTTTATAACAGGCTGGCTGGACTCGGTACTAGGTCACTTAATTTAGCGACGAAAATCTATGGTAAAAAGCTCTTTGCGCTGAACACATCATGGGCAACAATGATAAATTTAAATATAAGAACACGAAGGCCAAAACGCCTTCAAAAAAAAATACAAAAAAGGTGCAAGTGCTCTGACGTCACAAGCCAAGTAATCTGTTTTCCATGTCCATATATTCAACCGGGAAGCATGGTGGACGTTTTCCAGAAGGTTAGTTCACAGTGACCTAAAATGCAGTTTGCATGTGGACAAAAGGCCAAAACGCATAGGAAATGCTTTATGTTTTTAAAAATACACATGTATGTGTGGACTAGGCCTCACTCAGTGCCCCATTTCAGCACAGACCAACTGCCAAGCTCCATAATCAAAGAAAAGTTAAAATAGGCTTGCTGCTGACCAGGGCTCATTACTGTATCTGGTAGTACTTCAGAGAGCACGGTACTGAAGCCCTGATTCCCTCCACTGCTACTATTTCAGGAAGAAAAGAACAGTGGGGATACATTTCCCTTCTCTAAGGATCAGATATTGTCTATTACCTTTCACAGACCAAAAAAAAAAAAATGCACAAATGAACGAGAGCTGGACTCGCGAGAGCCCATACCTCCGCCAGCATAGCTGGATTTGAACTTTGGCCTATATCTCAGCTGTACTTTGGCCTAGATATGCCAAAATTTAATCACTTGTTCCTCTTGTGCTACTTTAACATCCTGCAAAGTCTGGTTAAAATCTATGCAACTGTTTTTGAGATATCCTGCTAATAGACAGACAAACAAACAAATAAATAAACAAACGGAAGCAAAAACATAACCTCCTTGGCGGAGGTAACTACATATCTCGCAGCACATGAACTGTAGGGGAACCCTGCTTCTGAAGAGCTACAGCCCTGCGTGATTTAGATGTCTCTCTCCAACACCTGATTCAAATGCTCACTATCAGGCCCTTAGCCAGTTACAATCATTTGATTCAGATGTGTTAGATCAGAGAAACATCTAAAACATGTTGGGCTATAACTCTTCATGAGCTGGTACAGGGATACAGTCTCACAGTTTAGAAGCATCGTCCCAGTGACAAATTTTGTGCCTTCAGAGGCACATTTTTGAACCTTCGTCTTTGCATAAACGAATTAATGTCTGCATCAGATCAGTATAAAGTGTCAAAATCACAGAAATAATTTCTGGTTAGGACTGCAACTGTTGGACAGGTTTTCACATCATGGTCCGCATTATAGGAAAGGGCTCGGAAGCCTGATCTTGCGTTGGATGTTAGGCCTACATGCAAAGCCAAAACACTACCGTAAGCCCTGATAATGAATAACTTAGCAAACAATATTCTCAGTGCAACTGCATTCTTTAAAGGCAGGCATGCATATTTCTCCTATTACAGCCGCAGGCATATTTTCTGAATATTAAACATGAAAGAGCACCGGTGTAATAGATTTGACATGCTTGGAGAAACTTCTAGCTGAAGCGTCTAGCAGAGGTAGCCAACATAGTCACACAGGTGGGCCTTTTTTGTGGCCCATATTCTCCACCCAGACACTTTATTTTAGGTTTATGTCCTTGTAGATACCTCATGAATTTTATGGATAATTACCATAACATTTGTACATTTTTCAAATTCAGGTGAAACAAAATAACATGCGTTCCACCATGTATAACTGAAATAATGTTTTCCCTGAGAGAGTCATAGGGATTTCTAAACTCTAAGTTTACTTTTTTGGTGGACTAAAATATGCTCTTAATCTCTAACATGAGCACCATTAGTCTGCGCTGCACGAGCTGTACACAGCCTAATACACAGCCTGTGGGCGGTTGATTATAGCGTCAAAGCTGTAGACAGTAATTCTTCCATAATGTGATCACGGGAACATCAGTGCTTTGCTGTTTAACAGCCAAAAAGTGAATTGAATTCACCGAGGGCATGCATCATAAATAGGTAAAATTAGTCCAGATCAATCAAAATTAGCATTTTGTTTCGCTTTTTTATCGCAATGGCAGGAAATAATAATAATAATAATAATAATAATAATAATCATCATCATCATCATCATCATCATCATCATCATCATCATCATCATCATCATCAATAAATACCGGAGGTGCACGCAGAAAAATTGAAAGAATAAAAGCAGGCATCAAGGTTTTTTTTTTTTTTAACCAAATAATGTATTATTCCATATCCCAATCTTCCAGCAAACAAGCCGTTTATCAGAGTCATGAATCTCTGGGGGCAGATGAATTCCAGAACATCGGTGCAAAGAAACCTGATGATCACGTTCAGCAAATATCTGTCTCAGTTTCAGTCTCACTGACTTCAGTCTCCATTATGTAACGGCCATATATGCACCTGAGAACGCATGTCGTCAGTTGGCGATGTAATTCTCTTTAGAGGCGTTCATTCTTACCAGAGGGATGGGCTTTATCCCGTCATTACCCCGTTTCCAGTACCGAATAGTCTTTGACCGCTCGAAATATAAAATCCTAATATAGGCACCACAAATATGATGCATACAGATCTTACAACACTGCTATCCTGATATCTGATCATACTTCTTTAGTTACTAGGTTATGATCCTCACAGATCACAGAAACCTTTTTTTTTTTTTTTAATGATAACCGGATGCGAAAAATGATTAATATACATAAAAATCGGCGACTAAAATACCATTTCAAAACCTGACAGAAAGTTCAATATTTCCATGGGTTTCTACTTCCCTCTAGTGGACCAATAGAACAGACATTTCAATTGCAATACCGCGAACGCACACAACTGTTGGTCGGTGGCGCATTCAGATGAAAGACTTCACTCGGAGCTCCCCTTCAAAATGTTGCAGGAAATTCATTTAAGAACAAAAAGTTTCCGAATAAAGGACCCATTTTCCAGAGCCTAAGCCAACTGTCCTTGATTTATTTATTTTTTTATTTTAAAGCAGATATATTTAAGCCGGGGGCCTGACTGAGGCAAGAGTTTACTTTTCAGCTGGGCCCTCCATTACAACAAGTTAAAATACAGCAGGTTAAAAGGAGATTAAAATAGTAATGCAATAAACAGAATTGTTATCATAAAATCAAAACAATGACTTTAAACAAGAGCAGCTCCCTTGATAAAACAAATCGATATCAAATCAATGTTTAAAACGTCCAAAATGAACCAGTTCACTCAGTTTCAGCTAATCTTTTAGCTAATTCCAGGTGTGTCTTACCTAGCTCTTATAACACAAGGAAAATCTCAACATCAGACGTCCTGTGACCGTGCCCCATGCCAACCGACTCACCATGTAAGTAGAAAAGCAAGATACAGTGGGATTTTAAATAACACACATTTGTATACAAATAAAACCAATGGTTGTTTCATCTAGGTTTCAGTGACCCTTATCCTACTAACACATGAGGCAAAATGGTGGGTGCGGATGCCGAGACCAGTGATGTACCTTAGATCAGAGTTGTAGACAGAATCTAAGGGATTTAAAACAGAAGTGGGCACATTTCTGTAAATTGCACCATAATCAAGCATGGGGAGTATTATCGAATCTAGAACCCTCTTTCTACTCTCAATATTGAAGGAAGCCCTATTCCTGTGTAAGACTGAAAAGAACTATAATTGTGCTAAAGATTACTACCTACTGAACATAAGAAGCAGTCGAGAGAATGACAGTAACATGAGCATGTACGTAAGTACAACTTCCAATATCATTACAGTAGATGGTGCATAAGAAAGGTCAAAGAATTGAACCTTGTGGGACTCCTCTGCTGATTTTTACAGTCCTAAACTGAAAGGCTTCAACTGAAACATATTGAGTCCTAAACTATAGAGTGTTAAAATCTGCTTGAAACCAGTTGAATGCCAATTTATAACAGCCAATATCTGAATCTCTTTTCAGAAGGAAGTCAGATCAACAGCATCAAATGCCTAAGATGGGTCAGTGAAGAGGGCAGCATAATACCATCTACTGCCTAATGCGTGAACAATGTCATTAATACCTAAGGAAGCAATGCTATGCCCAGATCTGATACCACATTGGTGACCATTTAAAATGCAATTTTCTGTTAAATAGGATCATAACTGAGAATGAACTAGGGACTCCAGAATTTTTGCCTGGAGAGGCAATCTGGATGTTGTATGGTAACAATTCAAATTGCTAGTGTCTCTCCCCTTTAGTAAAGGGAGAACATTAGCAGTCCTACCATACTTTTGGAACGTTACCAGACATGATAGACAGATTAAATATATGCATCAAAGGTTTGGCAATTAGCAGGGCAGACAGTTCTAAAAGATACCGATCTAGCAAGTTATCCCCTGAGGATTTTTTTTTACATAAATTTAATTAACAGCTTCAGGCACTTCCCCAGTTCAAATGTAACGTAAAGACAAATAAACTATCTTTATTCAGCAAATGAGAAATTGTTGGACAGGGAGATAGATCAGAGATCCAATGCATATTAACTGTCTGTTCAGAGATACTTGTGTCTGCTGTTTTATTTATCTGAAAAAAAGATTACCTGCTGAGACAAAATGCAGATTAAAAGCACAACTAATTTAAACTTCACCAGCAATCAGTTTTGAATTATTAACAATTTGTGATGAAAGAGGAGTAGAAATTGAGGTTTTTTTTCTGTTTTTGCAATTTTACAGTTTTCCAGAATGGGTTGTGTTTCTATCCACATCAGCTAGGGATTAAAAAAATAAATAAATAAAAACTGATTTTGCCTTTCTAACTGGCACTGTGAATTTGTTTCTTTGCGGTCAAAAATAATGTCAGTCTTGCACCATGCGGGTAGATCCAGCCGTTGCGATCTCTGAGCAGTTGTAAAAACTCAGATGAATACCAAGGAATTGTTCTGCACTGGATTCTCAGAAATTTTAAAGGAGCATTATCATCTACCACAGAATTAAAAACAAAGGTGAAAAACGCTAGTGCAAGCTCTGCTTCAGGAATACAAGAGCATGAAAATCACAATTATAGAAATCATGTAGGAGGGCTTGAGCATCAAATTTTTTATAATTCCTCCTTTAAACCATGCGAGGCTTGAACCTTGGAAATTTGGTATCCCTTATGCAAACAATTGGACTATGATCTCTGAGATCACACCTAAAAACTGGAGTAGCTAAATACTTGTGTGAGTTACTCACAATAATAAAACAAATTATTATTGCTGCAGCAGGGTAGCCTTGTGGTAGGTTGTTTGATGGCTAACTGTTGAGTTGCATGTTAGTCCCCAGTGGGGTCTGGGATTCTGTCTTGATCTGGAGGGATGGAGTTGGTAAGAATCCTGCTGTTGGGCTCTTGAGCAAGGCCCTTAACCCCAAAATTGCTCCAGGAGCTTTACCTGTCTCTCTCTGTTGCTCTTCACTTGCAAGTGTTCTATCAGGAACATCTCTCAGGGCATCCTTGGCAAAGAGAAACAGGTTCTCAATGGAATTTCCCTGGTTAAGTAAAGTTTTTTTTTTTTTAAATTAGAGAGGATTTACCAGGATCTTTTAAGTTTGGGTGCGTGGTCACTGAAATGATCTGGAACGGGTTTAAATCAATAATTTTTTTTTCTTAATCAGCAGATACACAGGAAAGCCAGTGCAAGTTTAAATCCCCAAGAATAACCAAATCAGAATTCAAAAAAGGTACAAGTGAGTCAATTGAAGAATTCACAGAGATCGAAGAAGCCCATGTTGGCCGGTAGACCCCTGAAATAAAAATAAATGCAAATTAGCATATAATATCAATGCTGGATTGAATCCAACAATCCTGCTCTCTTAAATTTTTTCATCACATATTGGTTGAGGACACTGGAAGTCATTAAGGTATATTTGAGATTAATGGCTATACCACCTTCTCTTTCTTATCTCAGGGCTCCCCAAATCTGGTCGTCGATCCAGGCAGCTAAATGAACAGTTATTGCCACTGATTGGCTGGACTATCATAACACCTGACCAGGAAGGGTGGAAAACCAGCAGCTCTCAGCCCTCAAGGACCGTGATTTGACCTCTTACCAGAATGAAAATTTAGGACAGAGGTGTCCAACTGGTACGTAAAAGAGCTGAGGGGCTGCAGGTTTTCAATCCAACTAAGCAGAAGCACACCTGATGCAACTAATTTAATCACCTAATCTCAACCTCTGCAGTTGATTAGTTGTATCCGGTATGCTGCGGCTTGGTTGAAATGAAAACCTGCAGCCACAAAGACAGCTTCTGCATGTTCTCCCTGTACATTACTTTGTCACTGGTGATCAGTCACTGTGGTATCGCCAGCAAACTTGATGATGGGGTTGGTGGCGTGAGATAGGGCAGTGATTTTCAAACTCTATCCTGGGAGACCTCCGTGTATGCTGGTTTTTGTTCCAACTGCAATGGCAATCCCAGAACATTACCAAACTGCCAAAGTACAGCTGCAGTTGCAAAGTACAGTTCCAAATTTTTGGAAACTAGGATCTAATATTGCAGGGACTAATTAAGCTTTTAAAATCACATTCTATCACAAATAGCTCTGCATGCCATTAAAAATTCATCCTCTGTGGGCATATAGTACGTACTAATTGGATTAAATTTCAAACTGTAAATTTTGATGTGCTTATAATCACTTGAAAATTGGTAAAGCATCTTTTACCAATTAAATTAAAGGTTAGGCTAACCAGCAAGCTTTTAATTGATATTTACACCTAGCCTCCAATGCTAACCATGGGGGTTGATAATGAATTCCATGACAATGCAAATGATAAGGCCCACCGGCATTGCATTTAAGTACGAGGAAAAATATTGCAAATTATTTTGTCGTTAACAATTAAGTTAATATAGAAACCTGTTAAGTCATGAGGTGGCCAATTAACTTTATTAATTTGTCACTTTGTATGTAGGATGATTCTTTTGCTATAGAGCAATAAGCACAATACAAAGTTAATCTTTGTGGCGTCGAAATGTTGGCATAATGTGGACTGGAAAGGTAAATCATCTCTCTTCACATCAGAGGCACCTACTTAATTAAAATGAACAGCTTGTTACAAATTCTGGAATTGTAAATGTGGTTGGAACAAAAACCAGTGTCCCCCAGAACCAAGTTTGAAAACCACTGGTCTAGCAGGTATGTAGGGTTTGATGATATTCTAAAGGTAGGCTAGGGCTGACCTCTTATAAACCTGGTATGCTGTCACCAAGGTTTAAAATTTGATGCCAGCCATAACAGGGAGGCAATGGAGGTCATCAGGAAAGGGGGTGACATGGGAGTGTCTGAGTCGGTTTAAAATCAGACAAGCTCCAGCATTCTGGATGAGCTGCAGAGGTCTAAAGGCAGATGCTGGGAGACCAGCCACAAGAGTTGCAGTAGTCCAGGGAGACAGTACCAATGCTTGGACCAGAAATTGGGTTGAGTTGGAGATAAGACAGGTGTGGATTCTCTGGATGTAGTACAGGAGATATTTGCATGCTCGGGTCACAGTTGCAATGTTCTCAAAAAGGGACAATCTTTTATCCATCACCACTCCAAGACTCTTCCCACAGGATGATGAGTACACAGGATCGGGGAAGGAGATCACCTGTCTTACCAGGGTTGAGCTTAAAATGGTGGTTAACCATCCAGGTCAGGATGTTCTACAAATAAGCAGAGATGTGGACGGATACCTGCTTGTAAGATAATGAAGAAGAAAGGAAGGGTTGAGTTTTGTCTGCATAGCAGAGGTAGGATATATCATGAGCAGAGATTACAGAACGAACAGAGTGTGTGCAGATTGAGAACAGAAAAGAACCAAAGAATGAGCCCTGTGGGACTCCACTGTTAAGGGCATGAGGTGCCAATACTGCACTGACCTGGGCAAACTGGAAGGAGCAATCTGCGAGGTAGGATTTGATCCAGACCAAGGCTGTGATGCAGATGCTTATAGCTGTCAAGACAAACAGGAGGATGGGGTGGTTGACTGCATCAAAGGCAGCAAACAAGTCAAGGAGAATCAAGATATAGGAAAGGGAGGCTACTCTTCCAGCATGAAGAGACCCACAGAGAGAGGAGCGGTGTCTGATGAGCGGCTCAGCCTGAAGGTGCACTGGTGAGGATCCAAAAGGCGGTTCCGTGACAAGCAATTTGCAAGCTAAATAACCAGTAATTAAGAAGTACTTTAACTTCATACAAATCTGGTCTGAAATTGAATTATAACAGACTCACAAAGTGTGCAGTCCATGTGACGCTGATAGTTTTGATTAAGCAATAAAACTTCAAAAACCATAACTGCTAGGTAGACATAAATGCTGGTTGCAAACTGAAACAAAATAAAGCATTTTCATTCCATTGAAAGAAAAGCACCAAACAACTCCAACTTACCGGGGTTCCACTGGCCCCATATAGTGAAAACATTTAAGGTATACTGTATTACTTCTCAATCTATTCTACCTTACTTTATAATCTTTTAGTGTTTCTCAGCTGACTGGCAGTGACACAGCTCAATTCATGAAAAAAAGAGAAAAATCAAAAGCAGAGAACCCCGCTCCAGAAGAGCCGTAGCCCTGCACGGTTAAATGTCTCTCAGCTCAAACACACCTAATCCAAATGACTGTAACTTGTTAAGGGCTTAATTAAAAAGCAATCATTTTACTCAGATGTGTTAGAAAAAAAAACATCTTAAACATGCAGGGCTATGACTCTCCAAAAGTAGGGTTCCCTAACCTTGAAAAAAAACATTCTTCTTTCATATCAATGGCTAAACAAACAAAGAGACTTGAATGATGGAGTAACCATATTGTATTTATTCAAAATTGTTCATAAATTAATTAGTAAGAAATTCCCCAACAATACAACACAATGGGGGGAGGAGGAATCTCAGAGGGACAGCATTCATCATTAAGTGGAGAAATTGTGCAGTTTCTCCTCCCAGCAAGTGGGTGGCAGTATTCTCTTAAGACTATGATAAACTGGTAAACTGTCGTTTGTTGTATTCATGAGAATGTAGTTTGTGTGTAATACTGAGAAGAGGACAGAGACACACGACAGCATTACAGGAAAAAATGAAAACACTGCAGGACATCAGAGTGACAAAATGCTATACTCACACGGGGTAAGCAGGCACAATATTTGCATTTGCCCATGGTAGTGGGGTTGAAGAGACAAACTAAATGACTATTTGTGAAGTGCTCAGTGAGCAGAGAGCCAGTTCAGTGAGGGCTGTGAAACTTGTTGGTTTTGTGTATTTTTAAAAACGATTTGAGCACAACCTAACTCTCAAAGAAGGTATGGACATCTCCCGAAAAATGTGACCGGCTCCCTGATTTCTGGAGATGTGCAATACAATCGGCAGTTTGCACTACAGAATAGCAATTTGCGTTATCCTGTCGCTGATTGACAAAGTGTTGAGAATGCACAAAGCACGAGAAAAACGGTTCGCTCAGCGTATCCCATGCGGGGAGCAACGCCACCCCCCCACCTCCCAGCTCAAGTGTTTTGCTGGTCTCCTGGAATTAATTCCTGTAAGGGTGTCAGGATATTTTATGGACTGTTGGCAGATGTTCTGCTCTCATTGCAGTAAGTCTGAGAACACGTCTGTTAGGATCTCCAGTTCCAAGGTGAGTGACTGTGCAAGAGAAATCTTCAGGAAACGGCCCCAAAACTGTCCACAGTCGAATGGCCATTACCAATGTCTTTTGCCACTGGGGACCCCACAGGTTGGGCCCTGGTAAGACATGAAATTCCCTCTGTTGCACTAAGATGTTCTCATAGTTATTGTTCTGGGATTTATTCAAATATCTTTCAATCACTGAAGCAAATAGGAGCTTCAAAATATGGTCTTAACTTCATCAACAGGGAAATCATCATTTAGGCACCATTATATATGGCAGTTGAACAGCTAATTAATGCTTATAATATGCAAGAGAAAAATCTTTGGATGACTTGGTGCATGAAATTCTAGTCATATTCAAAGTCAGTGTTCCTCTTTTCCATGTCTTCCTGGAAGGTGCTAAGATAAGCACACCGTAAAAAAATTCTTGTTTCAGCAGAAGAAAGTTACAGTCCATGTTGCCAAACATGTGGAGTTAACTGAACACGCAAAAACAAGTTGTTTGCATAATTTCAAGTAGCTTTAAGTAGCTTAAAGGCAGCAGGGACACTAGCATTTTTAAGCTGAAATTCTTATTTACAGGGTGACTTCTGTTTGTAAAATATAATAATACTCAATGAAAAGGAAGGAGTTTCTCCTTGTTTTCAGGCTCAGGAGGGGAATGTCTCATTGGACTCTGACACCTCAGCGGAACAGTTCAAGCTCTTGAAGCTGATCAGAACATCGGCGGACTCGCTGGGCAGTGCATCGCGCCTTTCCGCTCCATGCCCATCCTCCATCATCGAGCCACTCGCTGACCTTGGGCTGGCGAGAGCGTGGGGAGAGACGATGCAGAGAGGGCCGTCCGACTCAGTCCCAGTCGGGCTCCGCCCATTTTCCGCCTTCCGCTCGGTCGTCATGGAAACCGAGCCTGACCCCTGATCGAGCTTGCAGCAGCTGAGCGAATCCTTTGCTAGGGCTGGGGCCTGATGTCACCAGCAGAGGGGGAAAAAAATACAGGATTAATGCAGAAGGAGGGCAAACAATAAATAAACAAAATGTACACATCTTTCATGCTGACAAGCTTTCAGTTACCGCTTCCACCATCAAATTTTTTCCTGTGCTTTACACCTGATCCCCGAGACCAGCCGGGCCTTTGGACTACTGAGGGTTGTATTATGAATCAACTTTCGTTGATTAGGTTGGCATGCTTAGCATACAGCTGAGGGTTTCAACGTCACGAAGGTGGCTCTCTGTTAACCTGCCAAGGTCACCGATTGAATCTGATTGCGAATTTAGGTTTGTCGAGCCAGCTCAAGCGAAGAAAGCCTTGCTAATGTTGAATTAACTTCGTAGTGCACCCCTCTGGGCTTGGCCTACTGAGGCTTGCATTCTGAAACTACAGATTTGCCCTCCCATTTCAGCCACCTGAGGACTTGGGTTCACAACCTTTGATCCTAGCTGGAACCCTTCTTTTGGTCTCTCCTCCCCAGTTTGGAGTCACTCTTGTGACACCTGCACCCTCTCCAAAAAGCACGGTACTACACACTGACTCCTGCTCAGCTTCAGTCGAGCCTGGGTTAGGGACACTACCCCACCCAAAGCCTCAGTGACCGCAGCTGTTAGCCTAGCAGCCGTTACTTCTGGAGCTGTGAATAATGTGATGCACTGTTAAACTCAGATCATGGCTAACCTTAGCCTTTAGTTGCATGACTCTTTTCCTCTTTGCTTATTAAGGGTGGTGGGAAGGTTTGGTTACTTTAGTATTCACTGTGCAACAAAGGGTTGAATCAACCCCCCTTTCCTGGGGTGCGTTTCCCAAAAGAGTAGTTGCTAGCTAAGTGAGCAACCTACAAAGTTCGTCCATTCACAGTCAATGGTTCCAACTACATAAGTTAGTATGAGTGATTTCGGGAAACGCACCCCTGGTTGGATGTGCCCAATTGCACCTCACTGCAAGGAATTGATTTTTTTGGCCTAATTATTAATCCCTAGGGCAAAGTCTGCTCGAGGAATTGGACATATGCAGTGATACGGAAGCTAAGACAATAGAGGCCTCAGTAGACAGGCTAGTCAGACCACTGTCCCATATACTCCGTACATACTGTTCCACTGTCTCCATACAGACTGCACACCATAACAAAAAAAGAATCAACCTCAAAAAAAAAAAAAAAAAAAAAAAAATTAGCCAAACTTTTAGAGGTAAAATCATGTGTATACTACTATTTTATTGAATAAAACAAAATAATCTGCCAACTAGGAGTGATAATATAACTAATTTTAAGATCTGTCGAAGAGGTAAGACAATTTTATCTTTCTAGCGCACAGTAGCTTAAGAAAGTAAAAGAAAGTGGGGTTTTTAGACTCACACTAAGGTTTGAAAATGCTGAAGACTTGGTAAAAACCCCACTGTGCCTTTCTGCGTTCTAACTCTGGTAGAACGTACCTTACCTTTATCTCAATGACAGCAAAACAGCTTTTGGTCTTGCCAAGTCGAGGGTTTGGGCGATGGTCCCGATCCCCACATGGGATATAGGATGCCAAACTTCGAAAGGACAGGGGCCTGCGGCCTAAAGGGTCCAGCTCCATGCCACTGCAGCCCTGTAGCACAAGGGGGCATGGGTTTAAAACCCCAGTGGTTAGCAATGTAAGCTTAAGGTTAGCATTCATTTCAATGATAATCCAGTTCTCCAGTCATGAAGAGAACTGACACACTGAAACCCTGGAAATTGTCCAGGGGCTAGATTGTATCGGCTTTAATGTATACAGGATTGTGTAACTTCTGGTCATGGTGTCGCCCTCGTCTTTAGTAATCAATAGAAATCCATACCTGGCCTCAGTGGACGTCACCTCCCACGTAAAGCAGTTCAAAAACAAGACCACCATTAACCCTTAGAGCACTAAAATAAATTCTTAAAAATATATAAATTATGTATCTTGTGGTGTTGAAAACCTATCATGTGGTGACTTGTTTCAAAGAGCTCCCCTGCGGGAGCTCTTTTAAACAAGCCGCCACATGATTGGTTTTCAACAGCTTTGATTTTGGTATCTTACATCATTGCGCAACAGTAGCTGCATTTTGCACTCAAAGGGTTAATGATCTATTCAGATGCCCACTCAGAAGAAATGATGATGTGCAAAACTGCCTGTTGAACAAACGTCACTCCATTTTAACCCAATGCAATTGAGCAGAAAAAACATGTAAAAAGAAAAATAATCAGATTTACACAAGAATAGCTATAATGCCCATTTTCTAATTTATATGTGCAATAACTTCAATGAATTAAAAAATACAATTCTGCAGAGACCTGACTTTCCCTGAAAGTGTCAGTATTTTCATGTTAAATGTTTTTTTTTAAATAAATTGCAGTCTTTATAGACTTCATATGGGCTTTACGTATATACAATATGCACCACGATACAATCCAACTCTTGGAATCACACAAACAAATGTACGGAGGTTATTCTTATGCATGTGAGATCAACCCTAGATGAGCAGCCTTGCACATTTGTATATAGATACACACAAATGCACAAGCGCACACACACATTCCCTCACAGACACAAGCGCACACAGCCGCGCTGGCGGATAAGCACATGCACCATGTTTCCGCTGGACGTGGAGGGGACAGGCCGACAGGTGGCCCTGGCGCTTGAGGACTGACGGCTGATAATGGAGTCCCAGAATGAGGACTCGCTGTTCGACCCTGACAGGCAGTCTTTCCGTGAGGGGCGGGAGCGACAGTTGAAACACGGCACGGTCTGCATCAGGGTGGTCCTGCACACGGAATGAAATGACAAATATGAGGTTGAAATACAGCCTGTCGGGTTTCATTTTACGATATTCAGTTCTATAACCAGCGACCCTTTTTGCATTTACAGCCCTGATAATATAGTTCCACTATTTTTGGGGAAAAAAGGTGATGAAAGCATTAACACCGTGTTGCCATTGAAGTACAGTAATGTGCAAAAGTCATAGGCACAATTAAAGCAAATTTGTTGGTCAAATATAGTCGCAAAAATAATGAAATTTCAAGTTTTTAATGACCAAGAAATGTACTAGACAGAGTTGTAAACTGTTAAAAACAAATCAAACTGATATTTGGTGTGACGACGCCTTGCCTAAAAATTAGCGACACTGTCCTGTTATGCAATAGTGTCATAAGATGATTGGCTTTTTGCTATTCCAAGCAGAGTGGAAAACTTGCCACCATTCTACTGTTGACTGACTGTCTCACTTGCGTCTATCCTTCCAATTGCGGACAGCCATGATGATGCTGATGATGAGATCAAGGCTTCGTAATATATTATCTGTCTCAACTGTTTTTAATGAAATTGAAGTATACTGAACAAAAATATAAACGCAACAGTTTAGTCCTTTCAATATTCCGCATAATTATCTCTGAGGTTGGCTTAGTTGGGTTTATTTATGTGACCAAGGTTGTGTGCCACAGGTCTGAGTGCATTTCAGTCACCTTCTCCATATCATTGTCAAGTTCCTGCCCTTTGCCAAAACTGGCCTGTCAGACAGGTGGGGGCTGATCCAGAGCTATTGAAATCAGGTACAGTCAGCCCAGGCACATCCTGTACTCTGGTCAATAAAAGGCCACCTCAAAAGTCCCAGTTCTGCCATTGTTCAAAATGCCATCAATGACTCGAGCCATCAGGGAGCGTGCCATTGGCATGTTCAATGCAGGAATGTTTCTCAGGGATGATGAAAGGGCTCTTAATGTCCATGTTTCAAAGATAAGTCATATAAAACACCTTTTTGAGGAATGAGGCAAGACAGCACACTGCCCACATGCATCACGACCATGTGTGACAACCCCTGCCCAAGACCGCCATATCTGGATTCTCCATCTCTGTGATCGTTTGAGACCAGTAACTCCCACTGCAGATGAGACAGCTGGTCCCCACCATCACCCCATTTTTGCCAAAACCGTGAAAAATAATCTCCAGGTACTCCATATCTTTACATCTTTTGCCCTTTGTGGATTGGACCTCTCCTCAGCTCGATGAAAAAGTTGGTTCGACTGAGTGAATAGACACGTTTGATGGCCAATGGCACAATGGAGGACTGTTTTCTTTACAGACAAGTCACGTTTCCAACTTCACAGAGCGGATGGACGGGGGATCGTTTTGCTGACATTGTGGTGGTGCGCACGGTGGCACATGGTGGTGGAGTGCTGGTTTGGGTGGGAATATTCCAAGGACATTGCACCCAACTGCAGTTCATGAATAGCAACTTGAATGCAGTGTGATTTAACGATGAGATGCTGCTGCCTATCGTCCTACCATTCATCCATCAAAACAATAACCATCCAGCATGACCATGCCAGACCCAAGTCACCCGTGTATGCACAGAATTCCTTGAGCCTGAAAACATTTGTGTGCTTGAATGGCTGGCTTATTCCTTGGATTTGTCCCCGTTCCAGCATCTTTGGGATGTCCACAAGCAACAAGTTCGTCATTGGTTCCCATTTTCAGCCAATAGCCGCCAACTCCGCACAGCTCTTGAAGAAAAGTGGGAACATGTCCCCCAAGTCACCACTGACCATTTGTTACAGTCCACACAGCAGAGATGTGTAGCAGTGCAGCAGGCCAAAGGTGGACATACCCAATATTGATTTGTGAAATTTGGACAATAGACCCCTTCCCCTTTATCATCACGCCATCGCGAGATTCTTGTTTGTCTTTTTAAATCATTGATTGAAATGTATTGCAATATGGTCATAGAATCTGTCAACACTCAGTGAAAGCACAATGAGCTTCTGAACATGGTCATATTTCTCACAATAAGAAGTGTTACATTTATATTTTTGTTCAGTGTAGTTATACGTAAAACAATTCTTTTAATTAGCATTTGGAATTTCAAAATATACTTTTTTATCTTCAGCAACACCAATGTGGAAAACAATAGGTTAACATCTGAAAGCAGATTTAAATGTTCAGAAATACAGGGTGCCTGAGAGCCGTACTGCACTTATGGACCATATAAAAAAGCTCAATGGCCTGAACAAAATCAATATTTGCCCTTATTTTGAATGTGGAAGTGACGCCTCCTGATTTATTTCACTAAAACATTGTTCTCTCCCTCACGTTTTTCAGAAAGTACTGTCTGTCTAAGGTGCTTGTTGCAGCTTGGCAGCGAGAGTTATAATTCCACTTGAACAAGTGCAACTGTGCTAATTCAAGAAAACGTGCTGGACTAAGAAAAAGAAAGGTCACACTCTAGATAGAGCCAATGATTCAGACAGGAAGCAGAGTGAATTACGGAGGATTCACCTGTATTTGGTGTGAATGATAGCATAGATGAATGGGTTGTAGATGGCTGACGCTTTGGCAATGACAGCGGGGACTGATTTGCAGTATGGGGACAGGAGATTGGCATGCCTGCAATGACAAGAGAGCATCAGCTATGCATTAGGAACTTGTCAGTGAAGTAGAGAGAGACTCACTGAATTGTAAACAAATGATAAAAACCTTTAAATTAGAGCGAACAAGTGGCACACAATGACAAAATCTGCACACGAACTTCACATAACCATCATTCACAATTTAAGGTGATATTTCCAAAACCCTGTTAATCAGACTTGCGATGTCTCCTCAAAATTAATTGCCTTGTTGTACACAGCCAATATGTATTACAAGCTCCCCAGTCAGAGCACACTGTTGTAGACAAACATGATTCTCTCCTCTGTAGCACCTGATGCTGCCATGTCAACTGCTATCCTCTAAGCTGCTGGCCACAAGCTGAGCTTGCAAAGACATGAGCTACAGGAAGGCACTTCACATGCAGCTGAAGCAGGTACCTGTTCAAACAGCCGGGCTTGCTCAAGAGCAATCACATATCCCACGTTACTGAACGCTCCTTTAACCCCAATGAGGGAACACTTATAGCAGAAAAGGTATGAAAATTTTCCTGTAAAAGAACAAACACTGAGGTAGCACCTCTACTTAATGATACTCTACCCCTAACCAGCAAAGCTAAATGAACTCTTAGAGTGCTAAATACAAATAGTGTTGCTCAATTATGTAAAATATCAAATTCAAAGCTATTGAAAACCTATCATGTGGGGACTTGCTTTTAAACAAGTTGCCACATGATAGGTTTTCAACAGTACTAAATTTAATTTTTATTTTTTGAAAAAGTAATTTGTTGCTCTAAGGGTAAATTTTTTTGCCTTTTATGCTTTTATTAGGCACTTATTAATTGGAAAATACGTAGATCACTATAGTGCTTAAGTGCGTGTTGTCAGAGTGCTGGGACTATGCTGCGCTTTCCAATAATTCCTAAAGGTTTATTTAAAAACAATAAATAATTTGGGGTGACACGGTGGCCCCGTGGGTAGCACTGCCTCCTCGCAAGATGAAAGTTGTGAATTCATATCTAGGCTGGGGCCTTTCTGAGTGATGCTTGCGTGGGTTTCCTCTGGTCTTTTAAACCTAACGGCAGGGAACCTCCTAGAATTTCAAATTCAGTAATGCATGCAGTACACAAAAATCGCAAGCAGGTCACGATGTAGCTTGCTGGGCCCGGTTTGTCCTTTCCAATTTTGAGGCTAAATGAATGACATTTGCACTTAAATTTATTTTTGATAGTATATGCCGCCGCACGCTATATTTTGCCCAAGCTCGCATTTGATTGGCCACTTGATATTCAGAAGCTCTGTAACCAACACGAAAATTGCCAGGATCTCCGATCAAGTCCGTAGTGGAATTCTGTTCGACTGCAAAACTTTAATGCATAAATTTATGAAAAGATACTTCTTGCCCACTGATAATACAAATGCAATTCTGCGATAAAAACCAGTATTACAACATCGTATTAAATTTCACAACCTGCACTCAAGACCTCATCAGTTTTCGGAGAAAATGTGTTGCTGCTTGTCTGAGGAGCCATAAACCTTAATCATGTACTGGATTTTTTTTATTGTCAGACTCCGGACCTTGAAGAGGTAACCTTGATGCAACTGCCAGCAATTACAAACTCAATTCATCTCGACATTTCTGACAAATTGCAAGAATGCAATGTGTTTCAGCGTCAATTATGTGATTTACTACTCCAGAAATCTAAATAATCATTTTGTTCAGAACATTACGCTGAAACTGCACTGATCAAAAATGTCAATGACACAAGAAATGATCTTGATACTAAAATAAATCTATCTTAGGTGCTGTGAGACCTCAGTGTGCCCTTTGATACAGCGGATCATAATTCAATGAAATTCAATAACTGGGAATGTGGTTGTACTGTAACGCATGGTTCTGAGATTGTTTAGCTCCTATATTGAAAATTATAGCTTGAATACACTATGTTCTCCTAGGTACACACTTCCTCCAGAAAGCCAGTTTTGGGTCAAACTCTGGCCCTCTTCAATTCGACATGTTTGCGCTCCAACAGAGAGCCACCATCCACAGGCAATGGATCAACTGTCACCGTTATGCAGTAATACTGAGTACACTATTTCCACTCTGGTAGAAAAGTCTCTCAAAGTGAACTGTATTTTGAACAGTAATGAACAGATTGATTTCCATTTCCATCCAATAAATTTAGAATCACGCAAAAGGCGGGTAAAATCCAGGGTGTTCTTTTTAATGGTCAATTGAAATTGGTAGGACACATCAAGATTGTCAAAAAAAGGCATTTCTCCCCTGAGAACTCTTTCCAGCCAAGACAAAAAAAAATTACGGCATGCTTTTATCACCAGCCATCTTCATTATAGTATTTCATTTCTCAATGACCTTCCAAAGAAACTGACTGGACAGCATTTTGGACAAAAAATGCTCTGGTTCTATTACCAAGATAAGTGCAGAAATGGGTCCCTTTTGTATCTCTTTACTGGCTGCCAGAATTGATTATAAAGTGCTTCTGTTACTTTTGAAATCTGTTCAGGGCCTTCCCCTTGACAACATAAATAACTTGATCATAAAATATATTCCTTGCAGAGCCTAACAGATCCATGAATTCCCTCCTGCTAACCATTGCACAGTCAAGGACTAAATGTTCCGCTGGGGCTGTTTTTAGCCAGCTGATGAAACCCAATTGATTTTTTTTCTGACTATTGATTTTGTTCTAGGAATAATAATAACAATAATAAGTTACTCAGTTAGGCTTAAAGGGTTAGAAAGCACCCACTTCACCAGATAAAGCAACAGATGGACTTGTCTGTGGTTGAAAACTGTGATGGACTGGAGAAGGGCCAGTGAGGTTTTGGGAATCTTCACCTATATACATATAAATGACAGGAACTGCTTCTGAAAAATTTACTTAACCCTTTCAACCCTGTGTTATCTAAAGGGGTTGTGACCCCCACCTATGCCGACAAACAGCTCACTGTGATGGGAAAACCACTGGATCGTAAACAAGGTTACGTCATCCAAAAGTCATGTGATCAAAGTCATACATTTGAAGGCCAGTTTTCTAGCAATTCTGGCTTTTGCACCTTTTCTATGCGGCTGCTAAACCGGCCTATAGGGTTCAATGGGTTGAGCATTACAGAAGGTCCATTTTAAATCATTGATAAGCCAAAAATACCCTTCAGATGACTAGTCAATAGTTCCATAACAAAGAGCACAGCAATTAAAGCACTGTTTAATATTTTAGTAGTAACAAACAAACAACTAAATAACAATTAGTAAACAACACTAAATTTCATAATTCCCAATGAAGCAAATGTACATATACTGCAAGCCACGCCCTTTACATTGAGCCAGAATAATTTTGACTAAAAGCACAATCCCAACATCCCTTTAGTCTTGCAGTGATTCCAGGTTGTAATAAATAGGTTTCTAATGCAGGCTGATGGAGAATTTGCCCATGAATCAAACAGACTTTCACATGAACCTCTGCCACTGCCCATGAAGAAACTGAGGGAACAAATCCATTAATTCATCACCCTTAAGAAGAGCGAGCAGCAGCTCTTTGTGAGTGCACACGGATGTAGGGTGAGAAAAAACTACATGCCAATAATTCAAAGGTAAGGGGTCACTTCTCAGTGTCTCAGCAGGAACGGGACAGTAATAACATGAGCATGTCAGTGACCGTTAACTCATGCATGTGAGTGCAGAGAAAAATATAATACAAGTCAGCAAAGCCTTGATACGCTACTCCCCATGACACCACTGTGCGTGACAAGAGTTTAAATCTAAGAGCTTCACAGTAATGAAATATGATTTTTGGATGAAAATCTAACAAAAAAAAAAAAAAAACAATGAAACTGAAATAATATTGTTCATCATCATTTAGTTGACAGTTAAAAAAAAAATTCTCATGAAGATGAAAACACAACAATATGCAGTATTTACAAGGGTCACTGTTATTTTAGAGACTAGAATACCATCTTCCTCTACCGACAGCTGTCAGAAACCTCAGCAATATCATAAAAAAGTAAATTCCCCAGGAGGAAAACGCAGAATTACCCAGCCCAGGCGATGAGAGCGACAGAGGCGTAGGGTGCCCAGGACAGCACATACACGATTATAACCACAAAGGCAATCTTGGCCAGCTTCCACTCGTTTCGGATGGACTGCTGCTGGATCAGGGCAGACTTCCTGATGTGCGTTCCCAGCTTTTCCACTTCACTGCGGACAAAGTGCGAGAAATGAAGGGAAACAGAACAGAAAGAAAAAATTAAGAAAGTGGCCCAATATACCCTTCTTCATCGTACCCAATCATGCATAGAAAAAGATGGCATCCTTCCTGTGGCCTCCATCTTAAAATGTCAAATTCTTATCAAGGATCTTAATGGTTAAATGGTGCATGTTTAACATTTATGATCTCAAATGTAAATTCTTCACTGAAAATTCTATGTTGATGTAAAAAATTACCCTCATAAGTACAAGAAATGGAGCCTTCAAACACTAAACATCTTGGAGATGTTCCAAACCATAATTCTGAAATGATTCTGTTGAAATGAAAAGGGTTTTGAGCACCTTTATGGCGGATAATTAGAGCATATACCCACGACTTCAATTAATGCAATATTCACTGTATCGACTGCTTCAAAATTCATGCAGTCAGACCCCTTCAGGCAGTTTGGTCTTGGCGCCCTCTACAGGACTGGAGGTTCACTCGTACCGGCTGGTGCTCCGGATGGCCAAGAACATGAACAAGTAGCAGTAGGAGATGATGGCCAGGGGAACAAAGAACACAAAGCAGCACAGCATCAGGGTGTAGCTCTTGTTCGCGGAGGTAGACGTGACGTAGTCCCAGGTGCATGAAGTCATCAGGCCCTCTGGGATATACGAACCTGTGGGAACAGAATGCAAAAGACTGCTGTCAAAATGGACTGGAATATCACCTGTGCAGACAATATTCTGAAAATAGCAAAGAACTGCCTTTATGGAGGGATCCTTTTGCAAAGTCCCAAATGCCTGGGCCCAAATTCCCTAAGTGGCAGTACTGATATTGTATCACCCTCAGTCTATCAAACTGTAAAAGGTCAAAGGGATGAGCGTTCCCGGCCACTGACCCCAGATCAGCGCATCTACACAGGGCAACTTTGCAAATATATCAGCGCAATAATAAGTCCATCAGTGACACAAAATGTTAGGGAGCACTGCTGTATTTAAATAACTCAAACAAACAAGTGAATTTCACCCTTTATACTCTATAATTATACAAGGATTATAATCCTTTGTAAATGTAAAAAAAAAAAAAATCAGCAAAAGGGAATATTATCAGGATAAATTAAGGTTTGAATGATTTTTGATTAGTTTTTTTGTGTAGTTTAAATCACATTTCTCACATGTAAATGTGATTCAGTAATTACAGAATAATCATTCCGAATAAAATTGTTTCATTATGCAGTTATCTAAATTATGGGAATTGTCTGGGTCACTCTTTCATTAAAAAATCTGTTCATCTTCATTAGCAGTCACAATACTAATTTTAAAGCTGACCTTCGATTTTGAATGCCGTCTCATTAACATGAATTAACTGACCAGTTCTCATCCCTATGTGGGTCTAATTCAATGTTGAAATAACAGCATTTTCTGGGGGAAAGTTCATCAAAAGTCTATGGAAATACAATTTCATATTTATACTTTTTGTAATACATGCATTGCTCACTTATACCAAAATGTAAACAACCGGTCAGAATAAGTTGTTCATAGCCGTAAATTTGAAGTTATTCCTGGCCCCTTTGAGCTATTTTCCGTACCTGGATGTTCCATCCCATTTCAGAAGTAAATGGCCAGTGGGATTAATCCGGAAAAATCTTTTGGAAAAGCCCCCTAGTAGTGATCTAGTGGAAGCACTGAGATACGGTCAGAATGCGTTTGACTTAATACAGGGCAAGGTTACTGCTTGTAAGAAGATTAGCAGCCTTTCCGACTTGTTCTTGTAGGGTTTAATACTGAGATGCAGTAAAAGCATGACTTTCAGTCCTTTTATC
Organism: Gymnothorax javanicus; assembly: GCA_029692085.1. NCBI lineage: Eukaryota > Metazoa > Chordata > Actinopteri > Anguilliformes > Muraenidae > Gymnothorax > Gymnothorax javanicus. The sequence continues at coordinate 11,407,992 of CM056194.1, forward strand.
CACCCTCTGAACCAGAGGCTAAGTGCTTCTTGAGCAGGGGAAATCTGACAGGAATTAAAAAAAGGCAATTCACACTTCGAGGTTGAAGGTGACGAATATGCTATTAGAAAGCTCTTATATTCCACTGCTGATGTAATAATCAGCACTGGTAATAAAACGCAATAATGTTCAAAACCACTGACTTTGAATTTTGAGTAATAAGACATTCCGAAAACCTACTCTTCACTTGGTTCATTGTGATCAAATTGGAATGCATTTGCCCTCCATTTTCCCAAAAGCTTATCAGAGAGATCTCTTGTGCCAAGTGTGTGTGTTTTTTTTAAAACCAGTCAAACACTCTGGCGTAAAAAATGCATGCAGTTATGATTAGCGGTTGACCAGGTCAACAATATGAGTCATGAGATAGAGACAGAGAGAGAGAGAGAGAGAGAGAGGAGTGCCATTCACAAAGGAGGAGAGACTTACTCCAGCCTACAAGAGGAGCCAGACTCCAGGCAAATGAATACAGCCACACCAAGACGATGACAAAAGACGTTCTGCGTTTTGACGTCCACTGGATGGCCTCGAGAGGTTTAGTGATGACCAGGTAACGGTCAATGGAGATGGCCAACAGGGTGATCATTGAGGTTATTCCAAACAGTGCCCCGCAAAAGCCGTACATCTTACATCCTGGAAACACACAGATCCACAAAGCTTATTTGTATCCACTGAGCAACAAAGGAATGTTCCAAAACCACATGCAAGACAGCGCTATATAAAATACTCGTTTAACATACCGTAAGCATCATAACTTCAATTGTAAAGAAAAAATGCCAGCAAATGGGGGTATTTTCAGAATACATAAAGGTTTGAATTATTTTTGACCTTATTTTTTTAACATATTTCTCACATCAACTTGGTTTAATCATTTATTTGTATTGCCTGTAAAAGATACTTATTAGTACCAATTAAACAATATTGCACCTCTCTGGGAACATTTTGGAAATTGTTGCACGACAAGCAAAAACTCCCACTCTGTGAATGCAGAAATCACAATTAAAAGCCAAAGGCCACTGTTTATCAGGATGATGTCATCATAACATGATTTGAGGCATGAAGTCTAACTGTTAATATTAAATAAGTTGATTTTAATGTGCATGGTTTTATATTATAATTACACCTCCAGTAGCACAATTGATCATGCAATCTCTCTGGCACTGAAGACAATGCCAACGTAGTGTTATTGCAAAACAACAGTGAAACAAATGATGGCCTTTAAATGGACATATTATGTAAAACTCACTTTTTCAGTGCTTGTACACATACATTTCAGTATCAGAGGTGTCTACCAATCCACATACTATGAAATAAAACAACCCAGTCATTTTTTTGTGGGCTTTTATATATTTCATTGTGTGGCACACCATTCAGACTTGGCACCCCTGCCTACATCACATGCAGGCTCATGAGAATTGTTCCACTCACCATCTGATCTCAGCCATAGCTTAGTTTTTATGGCAAAATCCCTACTTCAGTTGTCAAAAACCTATACGTGTGTGCTACCCACTTTTTGTTTGACTGGTTTACACTACGAACCTGGATCAGCACAATACAGGACTGGCAACAAAATTTATATTAAAGGGGACCTATTATGCTTTTCTGAAAATACAAAGAAGTGGTGGCCTGGATTTATTCTCAGTGAGAATCAGTGGCCAGCTAGCTTGGTAGCCAAGTGTTTTCAATTTCTGTTTATACAGTTTTTAAAATGAATTCCAAGTGTTACAAGTAAGCCAATGAATTAACAGTGAATTTAAAAACCATAGGTGGTTTAGCCAGAAGCAACGTCAGAGACAGCCGAAAGGAACTGAAAGAACAGGTGACTGTTCTTAATGGAATTCAGTCTACTTTTAATAGAGTAATGCAGCTATTCAAAATAAATGAAATGTTAGCTTATGATTATTACTGAACAAAAGGCTGGCCTCAAATCATTTTTAGCAGATTGAATTCTGAGTGTTGTTAAACTTTAATGGTGACTGCATGTAGCATTTCTTATTGAATGTAACAACCATCCTTCTCAGGTGGGCAGATGTTACCATTGATTCTGAACTGGTTGTATAGCTAGTTTAATAACTGGCAAGGTGGCTAGCAACTCATTCTGTCATCTGCATGTGTAGACTTGCCAGTCGCCATCGTTGTTCTCCATTGACCTGGTGCTCCGTCTGCTGGCCAACAGAACAGAGCACATTTTACTGTGAGAATGCCCACTCAGAATTGCCTGTTTTTCAGAGGGCTGGGATTGACAGAATCAAGTTGCCCAGATATCATAGAATTTTCATGTTTTTTGCTAAGAAGTTTATTAAAGCCTCCTATTGGATGCCCGTGAATATTATAATTTGGAAAAAAAGCAGCATTATACTGTAGGTCCCCATCAATCTGTTGAGAAGGCAGAAGATTAGGTCAAATACACACAAGAATGCAAACAACCAATTTAGATTAATGACACAATGACCACACCCAATGCCCACAAAACCCCTCAACATAGTCTACTGTTTTATCAATCCTATACTTTACACTGCCAATAAGCCCACTTTCAAGCTAACAATTAATTTTTACTATAATTAATTTTGATGACTTATCAGGAGGGAGCATATGCAGCCAATATGTGGACAAGAGAAAGTTATTGTTATTTTAGATGTCTGTTACAGAATACTGAAAAGGTAATTATATAATGATAATGAGCAGACTTTCAGCATTAATTTGGGGGTAAGTGTCGTCTCTTTTTTTTTGTGGGACCAAACGTAATTGGACGATCGGCTACTCAGCTGCTCCACGGCTAGGAGCATGTAATTTCCTAAATATTTCATTTACAAGTAAGCAAACAAAAAACCGAGCATTGATTTGGATTTCAATTTGAAAGCTGTCACTGTTAAATCTCAATATGAATTCCAGAGTTATGGTCCAAGCCGTCATTAGGCTAAAACTGAAAACGAACCTATCAGCAAAATAGCAAGAACATTCGGCATGAGCCAATCATTTATTTGATACATTTAAAAAAATGACAGAAGAGCGTAGGAACATCAGGAGATCTCAACAACAACATATTGAATCTATGAATGATAACTGAAGAAAACTTAATTCATAATATTTGGCCTGATCCAAAACACCTTCTCTGAGGTAGTTACATATGTGTCAACATCAATCAAGAGAAGACTTCACCAGATTAAATACAGAGGTTTACCACAAGAAATAAACCATTGGTAAGCTTCAAATGCAGTTAGAACAGATTGGTGTTTGCCATAAAATCAATATCTGATGGACAATAAGACAAACTTTCACTTGAACCAGAATGACAGCTACCTAGTGAAGGGTTGCCAACTTTCATGCATTCGGCATGAGTTTAAGTGGCATATTCAAGTTCCCGTGCTGTAGTCAGCAATTATTCAATCAACGCGTTTGTAAGAGATTCTAAGGTTGAATTGAAGTCCTTATGCATGGATATTTATCAGTTTCACATGCGTTACGGTGGATTTCACCGCTAGTAACATTGAAATCAATTATAACTCCGGACTTCTCACACTTTTCTTTACTCAGGGGTTGGAAGCATTGGAAATGTATAAAAACGTTTCAAATGGTCTTATTTCATTCAAACAATTTGAACGATTGTGGAACACATGCATTGCATTTATTGAATAATTGCTGACTACAGCACGGGAACGTGAATATGCCAATAAAACTCAAGCCGAATGCATGAGAGTCGACAGCCCTGCTAATGAGTGGAAAATTTCACCAGTCTTGAAATTTTCGCCAGATCACTGCGTTGACTTGGGGAAACAGCCGGCTAAATGGCTAGATTATTCACCTGCGACTCCGTTGGTCATCCTCTCTTCTCCAGAGAGAACGTGTGTCTTGATTGGAGATAATTGCGAGCATCAGAAATAGACAGCATGGTCGCATCTTTCAGAATTTGTTCAGGAGGACAACCAGGTAATTCTGCCTATATATCCCTCCAGTAGTGCTCAAGAAGAAAATGCTTTGCTGCAAACTCTTACATTTGAATACATATTTGCAAGCATGTGTCCTTTATATCTTGTGTTTCCAATGGACGTTACTACTCTATAGCCCACATTATATTTGCGGGTAAAGAGTGAAAAATTACGCCTCTAGCTTTGGGATTTTTGTAGCCTTTGCACAGAACAAACTGCCAGCACTGTCATCACTACCAGTCCTCTTTGCAGTAAAGAGAATACTGCTCCAATGCAATGTTGTCTATGACAACTGTAGATCAGATTTGCACAGGGTTGAGGACTTGGAGTACTGATCGTTTTTCCTTTGAGTCTGGAGTACTGCCAGCACAAAGCTTTGTGGTAGTTCACCACAATGCAATTGGCAATTTGCCAATAATTAAACCATATTTATTTGAAGCCTACACTTTGAAACTATATAAGGTTTAACTATTGGCGAATTGCCTCTTTAAAATGTCACTGGATGGTGCTTCACAGTCCAGAGCAAGCTTTTGACTTCCTGAGGGCGAAACTGAAGGAATCCATCAACTGAACACACAAAAAAAAAACAAAAACAAACAAAAAAAAACAAGCAGGATCAGGAGACGCTGCATTCAAGGCCTGACATTATGAGGGAAGAAACCCAGTTTGGCCAATCAGAGGGGAGAGGATGACAAGCAGCAAATGGTCGAGAAATTATGGATTTTAAAAGTTTTTTTTTTTTTCCTTTTGCTAATAAGTTTATAAACCTCCCTTTTTGACATCCAACAACAAAAGAATTTTAAAAAATGGTAAAATGTGATCATAAATTTTTATCATTGATCACATTAGTTTGTCAGGTGAATTCTGAACCTCAGTAAGGGAGGCTTTGTATAAACACAATTGTTCTCTCACACTATTAATATAATATTTTGACTAAACCCTTAAATTGAAGCTGAAATTCAACACTTAAAGCGCATCTTGATTGGTACATGTCAAATCCATTGTGGAATAAAAAAAGATGAGAATTGTTTCATTGTCCACATACTGCACTAACGGACCCGACTGAAGATATTTATCTGAGAAGAGAAAAGGTATGTCTAACTATCGATGATTGAGCACCAACGATATATCATTTAAAAGTTTTCGTTTCAAATTGTCATGTTTAGCTTTAGGACATTACAGTCAAGTTACCAATCCAGATAAAACGTAAACTAATTTTAAACAATATAACCTGTAATCAGTCTGGGAAAATTTGTGTGCATGTATAACGGCTTGGCCATGCCAAAACTTGTTTATAATTAGAAAATAAATCCTTGAAATAAAAAATTTTAGCATCAAGACGTTGCCTCTCGCATTTAAAATTTACAGTTTGAGCATTTTTTTTAACCCTTTTCATGGGACTGCCATGCCTAGGGATTGGGAAGGCAGAGTTCCCAAATCTGACCTTTGACCACGGTCTTCATTTTTGAAGGATGAGTAGGGGGATCCGAGCTCTTTGTCTAAAGAGCTAAAGCCCCCCCCCCAGGACCAAGCTCTACACCATGGGGGATTGGGCTTTCTGCTCCACAACTCTGAGATTGTGGAATGCCCTCCCTGATCACCTGAGGGCACCACAGACTGTGGACGCCTTTAAAAAAGGCCTAAATGCATATCTTTTTACTAGAGCATTTTACAAACTCTACTAATTTTATTCTATTTTTTTTATCCTTTTTGAGCGTTATTTTTAGAGTTTTAATGTTGTTTTTAATTGTCTGCACTTTTTTATTATGTAGCACTTTGAGATTTGTTTACAAATGTAAAGTGCATTATAAATAAAATATTATTATTATTATTCTCATTAGTATTAACTAAGTGGACAATGCAGTCAGAGTACAGACCAGACACAGACGTGCCTAGGGATGGGTGCAGCACACAGAGGCGGGGACCACTCAGTAAATTTGATTGGCCCCTTCAGCAGCCCCCTTCCGGCCAATCAGCGAGCCATTGGTAACGGCACATGCAGTCACAGTATTGTGTTGCTACTCAAAAAGAATAATGTCCACATTGTGGCTAAACATACAAAAATACTTGAAATTGCCACTGAGCGAGGAGTAGGCCAGACTGCTCTGCACACACTGCAAAAAATGAGAAGAAAAAAATACTAGTTAAGATGAATTTACTTATTTTAAGACTTAAAACACTTATTTCTATCACCATTTTTCTTAGTAAGAAAAAAAAAAAAATTCTTGTTTTGAGGTAATTTTTACTAGCTTGCCAATGGGGTAAGTAAATTTCACTTGTCAAGTCAAATGGTAACTTGGGTTAAGTTTTTTTTTCTTAAAATAAGTTACTATTTGAATTGACAAGTGAAATTTACTTAGCCCATTGGCAAGCTAGTAAAAATTACCTCAAAACAAGAAAAATTTTTTGTCTTACGAAGAAAAATGATGATAGAAATAAGTGTTTTAAGTCTTAAAATAAATAAATTCATCTTACCTAGTATTTTTATCTTATCATTTTTTGCAGTGCAGTAAGATGTCAAGTGTTAAATCAACTTGAACAGAGTCAAATAGACCCTCGAAGATCTCATTTAACACTGAACATTGCATGGTATGTATGCAAAGACACTGTCAATGAAAGACAAAAAGGGTTACCCAGTTCACCAAACATCCACTCCTTGTACAGACAGTTTATGAAGAAGATGGGGGACTGCGTGATCGCCATTAGGAGGTCGCTGACTGCCAGGTTGATGATGAAATAATTGTGCACGGTCCGCAGCTTCTTGTTGCTGAAATTCAAAGGAAAAAGGAGAATGAATACGTATCATGGACGACTGCATGCTTTGCGTCTCTAAATCTAGCATTACAACAACTATGACAGTCTCATTTGACTGTATCAGCAAAGCCAATCTTTCTGGACCACAGAACTTCAGAGAATCTAGTTGTTTTTCGCCAGAATGATGCTCAGTTCTAATGGGGTGCAATGAAAATTCTGAAAGTATATATAAGTCAGTGGTGCTAAAAAACAAATTATTCCCATTGAAATCAATTAAGAACAAAGAAATAACCAATGCCCAGTTAAAATGTTTTGCACATTTTCATTTTTGGACAAAAGCTCTGAACTACTTACTCACTTACTTACTTACTATTTTATGCTTTAACTGATTTTCCGTGAGGCGAAAAAGAGGTTTTTTTTAATTATCACTCCTTTTCATGCCTTGACATTTCTGTATCCAGTCTGCAGACTCCAAGGCTAATGAAGCCCCATAGTCAAACATGGCAACCAGACTGACTTCATGCACCAGTGAGCAGCTCTCGTCATTGAATGGCCTTCAGTTCTTATATAACTGAATTTACCAAGCAGTATGCCAAGTATCTGGTCCATTATTAATATTTTAAGCACCTCTGACAAAAATGTTAAAAAGCAGCTGGTAATGCGATTTCCTTATCTGATCCTCGTTTTGTTTCATAAAATAGAACAAAGAGGAAATTAATATATGAACATTACAGGCAGAAACCTTACAGCTTTTTATCTCGGGCATGATCAACTTAATCAGTTCAGATATTCTAATTAGGTAATTATATAAAGACAGAAACTCGTTAATTATTGCCAAATTTTCCTGGCCACGGAATTATTTTGAGACTGCATGCACTGCATGCTGAAAATGAGTTTTGAGTAGCTTTGTTGTTCTCTGTCATTCAGTACGATATTGAAAACAATTACACTGAACAGATCGACAAAATAGAGGTTGCCTGCTGCCTTATTCCTACATGGTTGATCTGTTTTTGCAATTTTCCAGGCAACCTCACACATAAACAATCATTTTGATTAAACTTGCCCACCTCACGCTCTCTCGATTAATCCCCCACAATCCTCTATTCCCTAATGAACCTTATACCCAATCAGCATCCCTTGCTGAAGCCAGAGGAATGCGCATCACTGGCGAATATCAGTGCCACATAAGATTACTTCCTGTCCTTAAAGCAGGATTTCCTTCTGCAGGCCATCTTTAAATGTGCATGCATCTACTGACATGAAATACAGGGACTGTTACTTGATATTCATGGCTGACTGAAGTCCAAGCCAAAAGCAGAAGCCGGGGCTCACGACACAATATTGCCAGAGGCGTGAGGACACTTCACTGAAACCTCACCGACATACAATGAAAACTTTTCAAATTTCCTAAATATCTAATATCACATACAGTAAGGGCAAAAATTTACAAATCTCGGAGCAGAATGAGATGAAAATATGTCCAAATGAAACTCTATCCAATACTCCACTAGTGAAAACCTGCAAGAAGAATGTCTGAACCTCCTGTGTTATGGTTCTACCATCGTCTGCATTACCAACAGCAACGGATTACCCAGAAACCATTGAACTGCACCCGAGAATTTCTCAATTGAGAGATCTCTCACTCAAAATTTTCTGTGCCATGGGGGGTGCTCGCATGCTAGCCTAAAATGAATGGGAGCCTTTGGAGCTGCAGCCATAAAAATGGAACATTCATGGTGAAAACAAAAATTTTCAGGCAATTTTCATTATGTTTTCGATACAAGGAGTTGAGAAAATGGATACAGTTCCATTTTTAGATTTTTCTAGGTAGTAGCAAAATGGTAAAACAGTAGTAGTAGTAATTGTAGTGTAATACATTTTTCCATGTATTAGTGATGTCATGCACAATTAGCCACTTGTTTGCCCAGCCACTTGTTCGCAGTAGACCATGAAACATACCCAAGTTTATTTATTTAACCACAAAGCCTAACGTCTGTTGTAGTTGTTAATTAGAAATAAAAAAGATTATAATATAAATAAAAGCCAAAACCATAATTATTGAGTTTGCATTAATATAATCGTTGTAGGGTAAGTAAATTACACTTTGGTAATGTAGCTGGCAAAGTGAAGACTCTCGGTCCTGTCAAAAGAGGGCGCTCAGTCGCAATCAGACATGCAGTGATACAATAGCAGAATGCTAACATTTTATGTGAAAAATTGCCTACCCTGAGAGAAAAAAAACAAATGGTCATTTTTTCATTTATATATTCATTTCATTTTTTCATATAATCAATATGAAGACCACAAAGGAAAAACGATCAGAGTCCAAATTTGTCATTTTCGTATATTTTATATATTATTATAATAATAACAATAATCTATAATTATTGTATCTAATATTATATCTTATTATAATATTTTATGTTTATTATATTTTTTTGCATATTTTTTCGGTGCTTTGTTTCTAAGATCGTTTTGAATTTTTAATTCATCATTTCTCCACAACATGAAAATGTGACCCTGATCATTTTTCCATAGTGGTCTTCATAGCAATACTATATTCACGTAAATCACAATAAAACTTCGGCTTTTTTGTCGAAAGGCAGGTGCGAAATAATTATTTTAGCAGTTTAGCTCAATTCACTCCCATTCATTGAGGACTACCTTGCAGGCGCCCTCTAGGTGAATTACAGTCCAGTTCGGTGCAATGGCATTTATAGGGACAGGACAGGCTCTCAGAAGAAGGCTTCTGGCTGCACTTCTTGGGGGCCAGGGTCGAATGCAATAGCTTACTGCCTGCGAGCAATTGCACTCAACATTTCATTTAATTGTGCGACGTGTATTGACGATTTCTTATGAATGATACTTTTAAAGAGCCTCAAGCAAGGGGAGGGTGAGAACCATTGAAAGGACACATGAAAAGCCTTTCAGTTCAGGCCCAAGCTGCCCTAGCCTATCGCGGTAAGCCTCTCACCTCTGACCCATCCACTAAACAGCATTTCAAGCTGTCCTTCGCCAAATCTGATTACAAATATTTAAAAAGAAAAATCTTACAGTGCTGTTTCCTGGAGACATTTTTATAAAGAAAGATTTTGAATGCACATTCATCAGACTTCTATCTCAGTATTTTCATATGACGGAACTTTAGATGCATCAGTAAAATTAAATTTACTGTAACAAAAAATTAAAGCAGGAAAAAAGAAAAAAAAAAAACAGTGGGACCTAAATTCAATAAGCCAATAGTAATATGGCGTGAGAATCACATTTTCTGCAGAGTTCATCCAGTTCATTTTGTTCAATAAACATATCTCTTTCTTCAGAAATAAATGTGAAAAACATGGCCAAGACCCCGGAGATATTTAAAAGCAACTAGACACTGTTATGATATAAACTAACTGCACCTACAAATGTGAAAATCATGTCAGTGGCCCCAGAGGGTTGGCGTTTCTCTGAAAAGTACCTCAACCTTGAGGAAAAGTATTCTGGTTTTTTGATAGTGGAAGAGTCATGCTTGCGGGGATTAATCGCGGTCACATTCTGAAGGGACTGTAGGTCTTGAGTAATGAACTCTGGCAGGGATGAGGCACTTGGCATTCCATTCGTCTTGTGCAACCAAACCAAAATGCGTTTCATTTCATCTGCCTGGCACCGCTCTCATGAAGGACTGAACTTCCAAGCCAAAACGCGAGGAAATGGGAAATCCAGCTCAATCGAATCGCCAACAGTAGTGCGCAGTGATGATTCTATGCCACCACTTTTGTCTAAAACGGGTCCTAATATATTACTTCTCTATAATTTTTTGAGGAAAATCTATTGAAAAATTCTGTTGTAGGCAATGAGAACAAAAAAATCATTCCCACAAGCATACTGAGGAAAAATATGGGCAATAAACAAAAACACTGAAAACATCAATTTTTTATAACAATTGAAAGGTGTCGCAAATATTTATTTTTTGTCTCTTGCATAGCCTGAATGCTTGTTTGAAGGCTCATTCCCTGATTATTGATGCTAAAAAATTTGTTTAAATTGGTTCATGGCAACATTATTCTGCAAAATTACCTTTGATGGTCAGTTTTTGGCTCTCACCATGGTTTGCTGGAGTCCAAAAGCCTTAGAAATGGCTTTGTAACCCTTTCCAGACTGAGTGATGTCAATGACTTTGTTTCTCATCGGCTCTTGAATTTCTTTAGATCGCGGCATGATTTGTTGCTTTTTGAGATCTTTTAGCCGACATCACTTTGTCAGACAGGTTCTATATACAGTTGCAATCAAAATTATTCAAGCCCTGTTGCAAATTAGGTTTACTGGCAAGATTTACAAAATTTCAGCTGTTTGCAACGAACAAATCAAAGAAGAACAATTTAAATGGCTCAACACAACAAATATTACAGGCGGCTTCTCCGAATTCAACACAAAATGCCACTTTTGATGACTACTGCAGGCTCAAAATTATTCAACCCCTTCACGACAAGCATCTTTAATACTTAGTAGAGCACCCTTTTGCCGCTATGACGTGCTGGAGATGTGATGCATATGCAGATGCCAGCTTCTGGCAGCATTCCCAAGGAATCTTAGCCCAGTCCTCATGGACAATGGCCTCCAGTTCACTAATATTCCAGGGTTTGCCTGCTGCAACTGTGTTCTTCAAATCCTACCAGAGATTTTTTATGAGGTTCAAGTGAGGGGACTGTGATGGGCACTCTAGAATCTTCCCAGACTTCTTCTGAAACCAAGCCTTGGTGGATGTTGAGGTATGTTTTGGATCATTGTCCTTTTGGAAGGTCCAATGATGCCCAAGCGTCATCTTCCCTACAGACGGCATGACATTTTCTCCTTGGATATCCTGGTACTTGACTGAATCCATCTTGCCCTCCACACTTTGCAGATTTCCAGTGCCAGAGGAAGCAAGGCAGCCGCAGAGCATCAAAAAGCCCCCACAATTCTTCACTATAGACAGGGTGTACTTTTTAGCATATGCTTCTTCATTGGTTGTTTAGTGACAGGGCAGCCCATTGAAAAAAATATCCCACATACAACCCATAGAGGAAAAAATGAGGAAATAATCCAAGCGGCTGGTTTGTCCCAGCCGCCAACTCGCCCAATTCGCCAACACCACAGAATCAAACGTGAATTCATGCACATCTCAGGTATGCCGGTATCATTGGTGCTATTGACGAGACCCATATTTGAATTATTTCTCTGACCCAAGATGAAAGGGTATTTGTAAATAGAAAAAACGTTCACTCCATCAACACCCAGATAGCATTTGATGCCGAATGCAATATTTTGGACATCGTTGCGAAATGGCCAGGATCCACACACGACTCGCATTTTAATGGAAAGCAGCTTATGCTAATTATTTGACAGGCATTATGTGCCTGTGGGATGCCACTTGCTCGGGGACAGTGGCTTTGGTGCTGTACCTCCTCCTGCTATGCATGAATTATTTTATTAGGCTATTGAGCGAGGGTTACATTTAATAGATCATCATAATAATACCAGCCAATGTCATATTTTGTATGCATATTTAAATTGCAGGCTACACATTACAAACCAAGCTTGACGTCATCCATAGCAATGGAGATTTACTCCCACCTATCTCAGAGCTACTCCTATTCTAGGAGTTACGAGTTTTCTTAACTAAAAGTTGCTCTCAGCGGCTTTGTGAATAACTTTTAAGATTTTACTCCAACATAAAATGTTTTAGCGCGACTTAGGAGTACTACTAGCGGTAAGATAAGATGCTTTGTGAATACAGGCCCTGATCATTTGAATCACCTGAGCTGGAGTAGAGAGAGATCTAAAGCATGCTGGACAAGGGGTACACCAGGAGAGGTTTGGGCACTGATATATAGTGCTGTGAAAAAGTATTTGCCCCCTTCCTGATTTCTTATTTTTTGCATATTTGTCACACTTAAATGTTTCAGATCATCAAACTAATTTTAATATTAGACAAAGATAACCCGAGTTAATATAAAATGCAGTTTTTAAATGATGATTTCATTTTTTAAGAGAAAAAAGCTATCCAAATCTACCTGGCTCTATGTGAATAACGAAATTGTCCCCCCTTGTTAAATCATGAATTTACTGTGATTAACCACATTTTTTTAGTTCAATTTCACTAGCCACATCTAGGCCTAATTACTGCCAGACCTGCTGAATCAAGAAATCACTTAAATAGAACCTGTCTGACAAAGTGAAGTAGGCTAAAAGATCTCAAAAAGCAAAACATCATGCCGCGATCTAAAGAAATTCAAGAACAGATGAGAAACAAAGTACTCGACATCTATCAGTCTGGAAAGGGTTACAAAGCCATTTCTAAGGCTTTGGGTTTCCAGTGAACCATGGTGAGAGCCATTATCCACAAATGGAGAAAACTTGGAACAGTGGTGAACCTTCCCAGGAGTGGCGGGCCTACCAAAATAACTCCAAGAGCGCATCGACGACTCATCCAGGAGGTCACAAAAGAACCCAGAACAACATCTAAAGAACTGCAGGCCTCACTTGCCTCAGTTAAAGTCAGTGTTCATGATTCAACAATAAGAAAGAGACTGGGCAAAAATGGCATCCATGGGAGGGTTCCAAGGCGAAAACCACTGCTGACCAAATAGAACACAAAGGCTCGTCTCACATTTACCAAAAAACATCTTGATAATCCCCAAGACTTTTGGGAAAATATTCTGTGGACTGAGGTGACAAAAGTTGAACTTTTTGGAAGGTGTACGTCCCGTTACATCTGGAGTAAAACTAACAAGGCATTTCATAAAAAGAACATCATACCGACAGTCAAACATGGTGGTGGTAGTGTGATGGTCTGGGGCTGCTTTGCTGCTTCAGGACCTGGACGATTTATCTTAATGGATAGAACCATGAATTCTGCTCTCTACCAGAATATCCTGAAAGAGAATGTCCGACTATCAGTTTGAGACCTCAAGCTCAAGCTTACTTGCGTTATGCGGGCGGACAATGATCCGAAACACACCAGCAAGTCCACCTCTGCATGGCTTAAAAGAAACAAAATGAAGGTTTTGGAGTGGCCTAGTCAAAGAACGGACTCAAATCCGATTGAGATGCAGTGGCATGACCTTAAACAGGCCGTTCATGCTTGAAAACTCTCCAATGTGGCTGAATTAAAACAATTCTGCAAAGAAGAGAGGGCCAAAATTCCTCCACAGCGATGTGAAAGACTTATTGCCAGTTATCATCAAATGCTTTATTGCAGTTGTTGTCGCCGAGGGTAGTACATCCAGTTATTAGGGGAAGGGGGCAATTACTTTTTCATAAAGGGTCAGGTACGTTAGGATAGCTTTTTCCCTCAATAAATGAAATCATCATTTAAAAACTACATTTTGTATTTACTTAGGTTATCTTTGTCTAACATGAAAATTTATTTGATGATCTGAAACATTGTGACAAATATGCAAAAAAATAAGAAATCAGGAGGGGGGCAAATACTTTTTCACAGCACTGTAAATACTTGAATAGTACTTGGTTTCTGATTTATCTTCATTTTGTTAAGTGTATAATAATCACTGCACACTACTGTAAGTAATTTTAAAGCAGCATTTTAGAGTTGGCATATAACATGGCCATGACAATTTGTAGAACAAGCACATTTTTAGCAAAAAAAAAAGTAATCTAACCAACTGTTTTGCCAATTACGCCAGGTTGCTGAAATTCACAAATAAAAAATGATCTCCCCTTGTGATTAACAACTTAAAAACAACTTGAATATTAACAAATAAGATCTGTTCTAGACCTAGGCAGTCAATTGGACCAGGCTAAAAACTAATATTTGATCTCATTACCTCACATGCAATTCAGAACCTTGTTTGATTACAAACCGATACCATGGTGATGCCATGTGAAAAAACAATGCCTTTGTATATATTCCCCAAAAAAATTGGCGTAGCACCCAACTAAACAGCTTGTCTATTGATTAAAATGCCAGCTAATGAGTGATGACCGGTCAGTAAAGCATTTTCTTATTTTGGTAGCTTCAACAAAGTCACAGATATCACAATATTTTAGAAAATGCCAAGCACGCAGTCTTAGTGATGTATGGAAACTGTCACTGGGTTCAGTGGAACCGAATTAAAAATGATGAACAATTTTAGACAAATTAATACAAAGTCTGCATGCAAAAACATTCTTCCACTATTCCTAAACAAATGAGTCAAGCGTTTATCACAATAATGTGAAGAGAAAAATGTGTAATCAAAATCACAAAATGTGTAACCAAATACAGCAAGCAGTCTTTTTTTTTTTTTTTGTAAACACAAATTGAATCAGCATGATGGTAAACTCTCCTTATCACTTTAAACATCCAATTTGCATCATTATAGTCCAGTTAATACCAACCCACCCCTCCCACCCATTCTCTCTCTCTCACACACACGCACACACACACACACACACACACACTCACACACGCACACGCACACATGCGCACGCACACACCCTCAAACAGACACACCACTTCACACCTTACCTGTAGAAGGCGAAAATAACTAACGCGTTACCAGCGACTCCCAGAGCCCCGATAACCAGCACGAAGAAGCCCACGATGTAATGCGCATGGTCCGGAACGTCCACTTTCCGAAAGAAGGTGCGCTGCGATTCCATCACGGCAGCTGGTTACAGCAGACCTCGCATCGATACGCACCCTCGGCAACTCTGACATGCTCACAGTGCGCGCTCTCCCTCTCTCGCCGTCCCTCTGTGAGCCGAGCACATAACAGAGCGCACTCGGCGTTATGTAAAGCCCCATAAATCGACCCACAGCAAGCTTAGATATAGGATATGGCAGACGGCGCTCAGTGTGCCAGACTTGCGCGCAATTGTGCATTCGCTTCATCCATGGGTCACATGACTCTACCCTTTCCCTGTACATCCCGCGGAACTCCCTTCGTAATCTTTCCATGCTTTCAAAACGCTAACTGTCTGTACAGTGCACGGAGATGCGTGTACGGCAATGTTTTACAAAAATAATTCCTATATTTATAATCAATGTCCTTAACATTCGCTTTGGTTGAATGAATAGACGCTTATTCCAAAGTTTTCTATTAATTTAACTGATTCCTCAGTTCTGTTGATTTTAAATTTGAGGGGAAAAATCAAAACATTTATCTGTTAATTAACAATAGTTATTGATTCATTCTGAGCTGATAAAATAGCCTCTTTGATACCAATAACAATCTCTGTAAGGGTTTGGTTTCTGCTCCCCTAATCACCTCAAGACCACTCCATCTTATGTCATCCTTGGAAATGTGACTCAGCAAAACTACAAACCCCAATTCAAATGAAGTTGGGACGTTGTGTAAAACATGAATAAAAACAGAATACAATGATTTGCAAATCCTTTTTGACCTATATTCAATTGAGTACACTACAAAGACAAGATATTTAATGTTCAAACTGACAAACTTTATTGTTTTTTTTTTTTGGAAAAATTCGCTCATTTTGAATTTGATGCCTGCAACACATTCCAAAAAAGCTGGGAAAGGGGCAACAAAAGACTGGGAAAGTTAAGGAATGCTCAAAAAACACCTGTTTGGAACATTCCACAGGTGAACAGGTTAATTGGAAACAGGTGAGTGTCATGATTAGGTATAAAAGGAGCCTCCCTGAAAGGCTCAGTCATTCACAAGCAAGGATGTGGTGAGGTTCACCACTTTGCAAACAACTGCATAAGCAAATAGTCCAATAGTTTAAGAACAACGTTTCTCAATGTGCAATTGCAAGAAATTTGGGGATTTCATCATGTACAGTCCATATATCATCAAAAGATTCAGAGAAATCTCTACACGTGAGCGGCAAGGCCGAAAACCAACATTTAACGTCTGTGACCGTTGGTCCCTCAGGCGGCACTGCATTAAAAACCGATATCATTCTGTAAAGGATATTACCATGTGGGCTCAGGAACACTTTGGAAAACCATTGCCAGTTAACACAGTTCGTTGCTACATCTACAAGTGCAAGTTAAAACTCTACCATGCAAAGCAAAAGCCAGATATCAACAACACCTAGAAACGCCGCTGACTTCTCTGGGCCCAAGCTCATATGAGATGGACTGACGCAAAGTGTGCTGTGGTCTGATGAGTCATCATTTTCAATTGTTTTTGGAAATCATGGATGTTGTGTCCTCCGGGCTAAAGAGGAAAAGGACCATCCAGATTGTTATCAGCGCTAAGTTCAAAAGCCAGCATCTGTGATGGTATGGAGATGTGTTAGTGCCCATGGCATGGGTAACTTGCACATCTGTGAAGGCACCATTAATGCTGAAAGGCACATACAGGTTTTGGAGCAACATATGCTGCCATCCAAGCGATGTTTTTTTCAGGGACGTCCCTGCTGATTTCAGCAAGACAATGCCAAGCCACATTCTGCACGTGTTACAACAGCATGGCTCCGTAGTAAAAGAGTGCGGGTAATAGACTAGCCAGCCTGTAGTGCAGACCTGTCTCCCATTGAAAATGTGTGGCGAATTATGAAGCACAAAATACAAGAATGGGAAAGAATTCCTCCTAAAAAACTTCTACAATTAGTGTCCTCAGTTCCCAAACGCTTATTGAGTGTTGTTAAAAGGAAATGTAATGCAACACAGTGGTAAACATGCCCCTGTCCCAGCTTTTTTGGAACTTGTTGCAGGCATCAAATTCAAAATGAGTGAATATTTCAAAAAAAAAAAAAAACAATAAAGTTTATCAATTTGAACATTAAATGTCTTGTCTTTGTAGTGTACCCAATTGAATATAGGTCGAAAAGGATTTGTAAATCATAGTATTCTCTTTTTATTCACATTTTAGACAACGTCTCAACTTCATTGTAATAGGAGTTTGTAATACCAGGGCAGAAATTAATTGTTTTTCTTAGCAAATTTGACAATGGCAGCAAATGACCTATTCTTAATTTCTGTCTCCACACTGCAAATGAGTTGTCTGAGCTTTGAAAAACAAGAGATGGAAGCTGTCAGATCAGCCGTAAGGCGTACTTGAGCAAGATAATATCCTATCAACCTTGTTTTGGCTTTCTTTTCCCTGGCAAGCTTATTTTATCTAAGGTGCTGTCAACTCATTGTCATAAATTCAATAATTTAGGGGGCCAAAGGGGTGGTCTGAACAATCAAAACAGGGAGAATCCCCAACTTTCCCCCCAATAAAGCTCATTATCACTGGTTAAAATAACTGTTAGTGACTTTGTGGATCCCCCAAATCCCCCAGGAAGAAAATCTTCGGCATCTCCCGGATTCATTAATTCTCAAATGGTTGTTATTCAGATGGTCGATACACGCTTGCACAGTTTGAACAAGTCTTTCTTAATACTAGCAGATTAATTTGGGCACGTATGCACGCAGCTGGTAAACAATTCAGTCTTCACATGAACCTTGAGCAGCCACTGTAGTAATTCTACATTGATTCTATGCACTATAAAGGCACAGCAGTGACAATAAAAAGAAGAGAAATTCAAACAATCATGGCTTATTAGCACATTAAATTTCATTTGATTATCCCCTGTTTATCTGCTTGGCTAAAACTCAGCAGAGGTGGGCTAGATGAGCAATTCCAGCGCTCACAATTAATTTAAACTCCCTCAGCAATCAGGCTCTTCATTGAAAAGGCAATGGGCAATGAGACGGCGACTATGGACTATTTTAACGTGATAGAAACAGTGGGATTGCCAGCATATCCGGCAAAAAAAAAAAAAAGAGAAATCCTCCATGTTTGAGCTGATGTAGTGTAGCTTGCATTTTAGCCATTAAATTACATGAGCACACTTCCAGAAGCAAGAGGATGTTGCCTTTCAAATTAGGCCTTATACTGTACATACATTTTTGCTTTCTTCAAAACATGTTTTAAACAAGCATCTTCCTTGTTTATTTTAACCTTTTGAAGCCCACAATTTTAAAGTTCTGTCTTCTAGATGTTTCCCAATGAAAAGCTCACAACAGACAGAATGTATGCGTACCAAATGGCCCCTGTGTCACTGAGGAAAAGTCTCTCTTGTGGCAGCACATAATTTCTTTGTCAGATAAAATGGTTCAGTTTTGGAGTGTTCATACTTATCACACCTACCACAGAGTGCGCCATAAATAAATAATGAGGGTTATAGTATGATAAGGACTAAAGTTGACATTTCTGAGTCTGTAGGTAACGTTATCAGGACAGTTTTGTTCACATTTTTGTCATGATAAGGTGGCCGAACCTCCTCCCCTCATTTTACTCCTGAAAGCACAAATAAATGTATTATATGGACATATATGCAAGCGCTTCCATGGAGACTGTCACTTTGACCTATTTACCGATAAAGTATTAGAATGAACATACAGAATGTACAAATAAGTGATTGAACCTGACATTAATTAATGTACATTTGAGAGGTCAGCATGTTTATTCTGCTGAAATATACATTCACACATACATTACTGGGTACATTTTTTTAAAACCAGATAGGACCCTCTTTTACCTCCACAACAGCCTGCGTTCTTTGTGGTATGAATTCAATAATGAATGGTATGAGTTGGGACCCCCTCGATCATGAGATGGCGCATCTCAAAGGGTTTATTCTGGTTATGTTGAAATGTTAGCATCATGCAGTCGCTGCAGATTTGTCGGCTGAACATTCGTGCTGCTAATCTCTTGTTCCAACACATCCCAAAGGCGCTGTTTTGAATTCAGTTCAGTTGACTGTGGAGGCCAATGGGGCACATTCAACTTCATTCTGATGTTAGTGGAACAGTTTGAGATAACATTTGATTTGTGATATTGTACATCATCCTCTTGGAAGTTGCCATTAATAGATGAAAAACTTGGGCCATTAAGGGGTGCACATGGTCAGCAGCAATACTCAGGTAGCTGTGGCATTTAAATAATTCTCACTTAGTAGTAAGGGACCAAATGTATGCCAGGAATACTTTCCCCATACGGTCACACCAACACCTCCAGCCTGAACCAGTGATACAATGCGGTAAAAATTTGGATTTGTATTGTTTATGACAAACGATCACCCAAATGTCTGTATATTGCAGCAGAAATTAACGTGTCAGACCAGGCGATGTTTTTGCAGTCTATGGTTGTCCAGTTTTGACAAGTCTTCGCCCACTGGAGCCTCAGTTTCTTATTCTTAGCTGACTAAAGTGGAGCCAAGAGTGGTCTTTAGCTGCAGCAGCCCATCTGCTTTAAGGCGAGACATGTTTTACCTTCAGAGATGCTCTTCTGCATCGCACTAGTGTGACCCATTGCCATCTGGGACCAGTCCGGCTATTCTCCTTTGACCTCTCTCAGTTAAAATAGGGGATTTTCACCCACAGAAATAAGTGGAACTAGTTCAGGCAGGAAACTCGAGTCATTCTACATTACCTATGCGGTTGTCTCGTCACCGAGAGTACTCCAATCACAGAGCGGCAACAGCAAGGAACCTATTACGTTGGTCTAGCTCAATCAGCATGAACACCTTTGCTGCTTAATCTGATGCCTCACGTGCCGGTGAGAAATGTTTTTTGCTAGCCACCTCCACCCCAGCCTCCACCTGTTTGGTTCTGCTCTGTCTGACAGTGGGTGGATTCTTAAGTTCTGCTTTCTACCTAATTTTGTTGTTGTTTAGTATGTTCTTGCTATGCATGGTAGAGAGCACCTCCAGAGCAGAACCTTTCGCCAAACTCAAATGTCATTACATCTACATGTTAATAAATTTGTTCAATCGTAAATACATGAGTTTACCTGACTGAACTGCAGCTCACCAGATATTTTGTATTTTTTGCATCATTCTCTTTGTACTCGAGGCCAGGAAGAACTTTATCTGGGCATAAAATCCAAATCCAGCCCTGATTTTTTTTTCTGTCTCAGGTAATGAACTAAACAATTAGTGTTTCTGATTGGCCAGACTGCAGACTGTCTTTACACCCAGCTTCCAGATAAAGGGAGGGTGGAAAAGCAGCAGCCGGACCTTGATTTGATGATTCTTTTTTTAAGATTATTTTCTTGGGGATTTTCACTTTTATTTGACAGGTAGAGTGCAGAGAGAGACAAGAAAGTTGGGGAGAAGAATGGGATGACATGTGGCAAATGACCCGAGCCGGAATCGAACCCAGGTCGCCGCAAGAAGGAAACAGCCTTTATGGTGCACGCGCTTAGACCAACGTGCCACTAGGGCGCCCTGATTTGATGATTCTTGCTCTAGAGTTGTGATCAAGGATACTGATCCTGGATACTCATCATCATTGTGGAGAGTCCATGTCTGTCATCTGGCTCCACATCACAAACACTCTTTCAAGAAAAACAAATAATCAGTGAATTCAAGAACCTACCGCCATTCAATGATAATTTGTTGTAATTTCATATGGACTTACTAAATTGTATCACTACTCATAAGATACGCACAAAAAATTCTATTTTTAGGGTGGGATATATTTCTTGCAAAAAAAAGTCATTTGAATTTAAATTGCTTTAATTGCGATGCAGTAAAAACATCATGACACAGTAATTCAAGCATGCTCATGATAAATAAATATATGTACATTTAAACTGATCAAAATTCAAAGAATATATTATTTACATAAGGATAAATATTTGAAGAGTTTGTTTCCGAAATGCAATAAATGCCAAAATGACAAATACTGAGATAATACCACAGAGCAATAGCCCTGTGCTTCTTACACATGGTGCAAAAAAATCTGTTTTTATGAATTCATATTGTAAGGTGTATTTTTTCATGGTCAAAGTTAGTGTTTCTCCATAAAATGCAATAGGTGCTAACATAGAAAAAGCTGATTTACTCAAAATAAGTAAATTGGATAAATTGCGTTTTGGAAACAAAAAAAAAAAAAAAACTCTTCATTTGTACCCACATGCGCAGGACTTCAATATTTTTGAAAAATACAGCTTGGAACATAATGGGAACATCTGACAAAATCATGCTTAAAGATCAATCTCAACTGTCAACCATTTCTGCACGCACAGTGATCAAACGTGTCTTTAAAGACATTAGCTTTTCTCAGTATTCGCCCGTCTCTGCACGCCAAAGTGAGGATCAGCATCGGTAACATAAACCCGAGCATCGCTCACTCTCAATCCCACATTTCCCACGTCGCTTTGGTCAACACTTGCGATTCACTGAAGCTAAACAGCGTGCAAAACAATTTGTAAAGTGGAGTATTTGAGGATTAACTGCGTAGGATTACAGCAGACTCTTTCATCTCCAATCCCTCCACTGTACTGCCTTGCTTTCTGGATGTATAATGATAACCGGCATCACCATAATAGGCCTTCGTGGTCTGGTGCATGTTCAGTCCAGTCCCTTGGGTTGCACGTTCACGCTTGTTTTTTTTTTTTTTTTTTTATCAGGACGAGGATGAGGAGTTGATTCACACAATGGATTCCACCACGTCTGATTGCTTTCACTGTACTAATCTGAGCAAGGGCTGGACAGAGATTTCCACTCTGAGCATATTATGTCAAAAAGAACTTGTTTCCTACAGCACAGCGTAGTAAACACTGCATTTGCTCCAGTGGCCACTGTATGTGCATTAAATACATTTGAAAGGGTCAGAGAGTGAAAAAGCGGCCACATGTGTGATTCGCACAGTAAATCTCTTTGACCCTAAACAGACTGCACCAGCGGAAATTATTTGTGTTTATTGTGAGTAACAGTAATTTTAACCCGATTTATCCCAATGCAACATATACAAATACAAAGTGACACAGTTTTTACCATAATCTTACTGTTTGTTTTACTGTTTTTATTTATTTATTTCATACTTGTGTGATGATTATATTGTATTTTAATAACTGTACAGCACTTTGGTCAACTGAGGTTGTTTTAAATGTGCTATATATAAAAAACTGATTTATTGATTGATTTAGTGATGTACAAATTGGTTCAATGTAGTGCTGGGCCAATGTTTTACTTGCATGGAATACAGATTTAAGACTTCAAGTGAACTGTTGAAATTGAACAACATTGTATTGAAACAGGGTTATGCAGGAGTACGTACTTTTCCTTAATCCACATACACTTCTGCTGACAATGTCACAGTCCTCCCACAGTCCGAAACCACAAAGGACAAAGGGGTACAATTGTGCGAGTGAATGCACTCCTGCCCTGCAATAGATTGGAAACCTGTCACAGGTAGATTCCCTCCTCTCACCCAATACTTGCTGGAATAAGCATCCGGTGACGTCCGACCCAACGCAACCCAGGAGAAAAGATGATTGCGGAGATATGACAACCTCTTTTCCAGCTTCAGAGTAAATAAGCAATCAATCCCCAAGAGATGGGTCTCGCAGTGTTGTGAAATTATTGAGCACATGTTTACATAATGCAAAATTTATGAGTGACAAAACAGTTGACCTCAAAGTAGCAGCAGTTCCCCCACTATACACATTCAGATAAAGAGGAAGCATGACTCTCAGCTTCGGCAGACTTCCAGAGGACACTTTGCTGATCATGTCTAAAATCTGAAACGGCAGAATGAGGGATCAACCAAAGGTCAAAAGTGGCCACTACAAATGAAGGTAATTCTGTGGCAGTTATTTCATGTTTCCATTAAAAGCAATTACTGAATAGGGTGCATAATGTTAAACCCTAGTCACACTAGAGGCCGAATGAGCCGGAATGCCGTCGGAATGAAAATTCTTTGTATATTCCTGGATATTCAAAATGCGTTCTAAAAATTCTGACTGCATTCTGAGGGCATTCCAAATATTCGGGCCCGTTCTTGTGGCCGGCCCGAATTTTTTGCTCATGCTCAAAACTTTCCAGGTGAATTCGAAGTGGAGAAATATCGAACGGCATTCGAAGTGTATTCTAACTGCGCTCTGTCTGCATTATAAATATTCTTACGGCATTCCAACAGCATTCAAAACATTCTGATTGCATTAGAGGGAGAATTGAAACAGCAAGCCACGTCAAATCCTGCCAGAATGCGCCTCGAATGAGCCAGAATGCAACTCGAATGCATCTCGATTGCTTCCGGAATCTATTGCGATATTAAAACAATTCATCTTAAAAATAATCCCATAAAAATAATGATTGGTCGTGACCTGTTTTCAATCGTTCATTTAAATTACCATTACAGAACCTCTGAAAACTCTCAACATTATCAGGTGTGGCCAGTTTTCATTAATAACGCATACCTGTTATCTCTCACGCATTTTCTCTCTCTCTCTCTCTCTCTCTCTCTCTCTCTCTCTCTCTCTATATCTATATATATATATATATATATATATATAATCTTTTTTTCATTAACTTTGTGTTCATTGAGCAAACAAGCGCACTCATACTGAAAGATATCCTAATTGTAGCCAAGAGGCTAATTTTCTCGCTCACATACTTCTCAGGAAGTCAACAATAACTAGAATTACAATGAAAGCACGGTGGCATAGTGGTTAGCACTGTTGCCTCACAGCAAGAAGATTGTGAGTTCGATTCCTGCCTGGGGCCTTTCTGTGTGGAGTTTGCGTGTTCTCCCCGTGTTTGTGTGGGTTTTCTCGGGTACTCCAGTTTCCCCCACCCACAAAAACATGCATCATAGCAATGCTCCAACCATGACCAAGGAACTGGAGTTGGTCCCCAGGTGCTGCTCTGTGGCTCCCCACTGCTCCTAACTATAGGATGGGTCAAATGCAGAAGACAAATTACCCCACGGGGTTCAATAAAGTGTATAAAAAAAATTATAATTATAAAATTATAAAGGCAGAGGCACTTAGAGCTTGCCACCTACACACTCTATAATTCATTGCTTGTAAAATGTACAGCGAGCACATTATGCCAGTTGACCACTAGCATTATTTCTCTTTAAAGAGTGGCTTAGGACAGTAATAAAGACACATGGTGCTCCACTTCCTTTGAATTATTGATTGGATACATCTCCTCGGGATTCACAATGGATTCTACAGCGGTGTGAGGAATGGCAGTTCTTCCTAAAGTCTCCAGTAATAACGCCATTTGTTTTTAATGACCTCTTCTTGTACTATGGCAAATGCACTGGAGAGTTGAGTACATATGCTATAGCCATTATGCAACTCGTTTTCTGAAGTGATCATTTGTTATGAGAACAAATCCTCAAACACCATGAGTCTTTTAAACTATCCTACCGTCCAGCTATATGCTAAGCCAGACTGAAATATTCAAAGCTAAAAAATCAAGGCCCATGGATTTGTATCCAATTCAAGGGCAGACACGTGCACACGGACAGTTGCAATAAAAATTATTCAACCCCTCGAAAGTGTGAGGATTTACAAATTTAAATTTTTTTCTGAAGACGTAAAATATTGAACATCACATCTGCTCGGTTAAATGAAATTCAAATTGATAATGCAAACATAATGTACAAATGTAATACTTCTCCATAGAGGGATATCTTTTTGACACAGCCATTTAAAAATTATTCAACCCCTATTCAGTACTGCCATTTTTTCAAAATTCCCTCTGGTATGAAACACAGCCAAATTATGTTCAAATGCAATAAAACCTTTGAGAACGGCGAAATGAAGCTAAGCATGCTTCAGCTGTGATAGACAGTGCATATAAATTCTGGCCACACATTTGTTCAAGCTGAGCAGCAAACATGGCAAAGACAAGGGAAATCCCATAAAAACAATGAGAGGACATTATTCCATCACACCAAAAAAGATAGTGAAGATTTCCCTGACACTTAAAGTTCCAAGGGACACGCTCGTCAGCATTATAGCTAAGTTTAAAACTTATGGTGCAGCAACAAACTTACCTGTGTGAGGAATAAGGAACAGAATTTCACCAGGGGTAATCAGACGTTTACATAGAACAGCTGAGGAAAAACCCGAGTATTATCGCCATAAACCAGCAAGATGAAGGCAGGAATCAGAGCATCGGCACAACCAATTAAGATGAAAATTAAATGAGCGAGGACTACACACCCAGACACATTGCTGCACTCCTCTCTTTACCAAAAAGCACATTAAAAAGTCTGCCTGAATTCGCAAGGAGTGTAAACAGACCTGTGGAGACTGTCTTATGGAGCGATGAGACTAAACTGGAATTGTCTGGACCCATGGACCACTGGTATGGTGTAAAAAAGGCAAGGCTTACGATCAGAAAAACACCGTCCCGGTGGTGAAGCTCTGTGGTGAGTCACTCCGACGGAACAGTTTGTTTTGCCGCTGCAGGAGAAGGTAATCTTGATTATGTGACTGGAATTATGGATGCTTTGAAATACCAGGCCAATTTGGAGGAGAATGTGATGCACTTGGCATGTAAATTAAAGTTGTGAACACTGCTCTTCTTCAGAAAGACAATAGTCCCAAGCAAACGTCCAAGTCCCCATGCAGGAGCTCTTTTAAACAAGTTGCCACATGAGAGGTTTTCAACAGCATCTGATTTTGATATCTTACCTTCAGTACGTCATTGGGCAACTATAGTTGCCTGCAGTGCTCTAAAGGTCAACCTAGAACGGTATTTCAGTTTAATGATAGGAAGATACTGACCCCACAGCAAGGTTATAAGCTGTAGAAACTGCGGTGCTGAACACTTCAACCCCGGAGCAGTTTTGGACACATGAATATATGTTAACTGCAATTCAATCTTTATCCACCCAGAAATCAAGCTAATGTTTCCAACCTTACCTACTTTTGACATGAGATGAACCCGTGGCCCCCAACTCTCTTAGCTGTGCTGGAGAGCAATTAATTACACTGGCATCTCTGCATGAGCACCCTCTGTCAGTTCCACGAGCCCAAGGCATGGAGCGTCTCATCGATTTGCCCATCAGCTATAATTGATCGCAGCAGCGCGAACTTGATATAACCAGTCAGATTTGGAAGGATGGCACTGCCTGTTGGCAGAATATCTGTCCTCGGTGCTTCAACTGTAGTGATATGATTGGCACATCGATTCTTTTTAACAGTGTCTATTGTTTTTCTAAATGGTCTGTTCTACAAAATTAAAATGTAGGTCTAGATGTAAAGGAATTATATAAATTGATCTTTAATACCATAATGTTTGTTTGAGAGTAAAACAGCCATGCCTGCACCTGAACTGCAAATATTGCATTGTCTTCAATAATACTCTTTCCTTCCAAGCAATGTCAGGTTTATTATGCAATATTCAACTGAAGAGAACTGGAGAGCTTGCTCTCAGAATAGAGTCAGTGGATGAAATGGCACACAGCCGACCCAACCATCTCATCATCTAAAACCACAGTGACCAGGAGAACTGAAAACACAGACACTGGCAACAGGAGAACAAAATGTATTTTTATAAAAATCACTCCTTTTGAATTACAGGTACTACAGTTCTGGGCAAGATGCAACCAAGTAATTGAACTTTGAGACATTCTTCCTCACAAAACCTTCTTCACACATTTTATTTAAAGGGACATTAAACATCATGGGGCTTTAAAGTATTTTTTCAGTAATGTATATGTCTTTCGATGGTTTCAAATAAATTATATGGATATAGGATTTAATACTCAATATTTACAGAAATTTCATTTTTGTCAATTTTTGTTATATTTTCAAATATAAAGGACCGCAAGCTCAAATAAGAACCGTGGTTTTGTGGCGTTTTAGCTACAATGTGATTTTTGACAAGTTACTCTGAACCAGCTGTTACTTCCACAGTTCAGAACCAGACGAGTGCCTATAAGGGCATACAAAATCTAAGCAGTTTACATTAAATGGTTCTGTTTATTTTCTGAAAATGAAAATACAACCCCACTTCCGAAATAGTTGGGACAAAGTGTAAATCAAAACGCAATGACTTTCAAAGCACACCAGCCAGTATTTTATTCACAATAGAACAGAAATAACATAGCAAATGTTGAAACTGAGAAATTTTACAATTTTATTCATAAAATGAGCTCATTTCAAATTTGATGGCTGCTACAGGTCTCAAAAAAGTTGGGACAGGGGCCTGTTTACCATGCTGTAGCATCCCTTCTTCTTTATTAACACAGAGTGGAGGCATCTGGGCATTGAGGAAACAAGTTTCTTGAGTTTAGCCATTGGTATTTTATTCTACTCTTGTTTAATACAGACTTCCAGCTGCTGGAGAGTTTTGGGTCTCCTTTGACTGACTTTTCGTTTAATTATGCACCAAATGTTTTCAATCGGTGAAAGATCAGGACTGCAGGCAGGCCAGTTCAGCACACAGACTCTTCTACTACGAAGCCATGCTGTTGTAATAGCTGCAGTATGAAGTTTTGCATTGTCCTGCTGAAATACACAAGGCCATCCCTGGAATAGACGTCATCTGGAGGGGAGCATATGTTGCTCTAAAACCTTTATATACCTTTCAGCATTCATGGTGCTTTTTAAAACATGCAAGTGTCCCACACCATATGTACTAATGCATCCCCATGCCATAAGAGATGCCGGCTTTTGAACTGAACGCTGATAACAGGAGGGGTGGTCTTTCTCCTCTTTAGCCCGGAGGACACGACGCCTATGATTTCCAACAAGAATTTCAAATTTGGACTCGTCTGA
This sequence comes from Gymnothorax javanicus, assembly GCA_029692085.1. Lineage (NCBI taxonomy): Eukaryota > Metazoa > Chordata > Actinopteri > Anguilliformes > Muraenidae > Gymnothorax > Gymnothorax javanicus. The sequence goes on from CM056194.1 coordinate 11,436,166, forward strand.
CCACAGGACACTTTGCGACTTTGCTACAGTCCATTTTAAATGAGCCTTGGCCCACAGAACACGGCGGCACTTCTGGATCATGCTCAACAATGGCTTACTTTTTGCATGATAGAGTTTCAGGTAGCATCCGTGGATGGCACGGCAGGCTGTGTTTACAGACAGTGGTTTCTTGAAGTATTCCGGGGCCCATTTAGTAATGTCAATGACAGAATCATGCCGGTGAGTGATGCAGTGGCGTCTGAGGGCCCGAAGATGACGGGCATCCAGTAAAGGTCTTCGGCCTTGTCCCTTATGCACAGAGATTTTTCCAGTTTCTCTGAATCTTTTGATGATGTTATGCACTGTTGATGATGAGACCTTCAAAGCCTTTGCAATTTGACGTTGAGGAACATTGTTTTTAAAGAATTTTTACAATTTTTTTACGCAAGCCTTTACAGGTTGGAGAGCCTCTGGCCATCTTTACTTCTGAGAGACTCAGCCTCTCTAAGACGTCCCTTTTATAGCAAATCATGTTACACACCTGATGCCAGTTAACTATATTACTTGCTAAATGTTCTTTCAGCTGATTCTCTTATATATTAATTGCTTTTTCAGCCCTATTTTGCCTGTGTCCTAACTTTTTTGAGACCTGTTGCAGCCAGAAAATTTGAAAGAAGCTCATATTGTGGATAAAAATGTAAAATGTCTCAGTTTCAACATTTGAAATGTTATCTATGTTCTATTGTAAATAACATATTGGCTCGTGATCTGAAAGTCATTGCATTTTGATTTTATTCACAATTTACATTTTGTCCCAACTATTTTGGAATTGGGGTTGTAGTATAACATAAATTCTTCAAGAATACGCCAAATTTACAAAAGTCTATACCTTTTTTGGAACAGAGGGGAACTGGGCTTCTTTAAAATACAACAGCGTTGTAGTCCACAAACCAGAAAATAAAAATGCATATCTACCAATAATACAATGCTTTTCAGATAGATACAATATAACTGTTATAATAATACTGGTTACATTGGGCCCCAAAAGTGGTGTCAGAGTTTGACAAGAGTAACTGCAGTCTAATCAGAAAAGTCAGAAATAGCTACATTTAGATTTGTTTTACAGTAGGCATTGCACAAATAATGTTTTACATATAACATCTACTCTCATTCAGGAGCTGGCATGCAGACAGTGTTTCAGATTTGGAGGCTCAGCCAAGCAGTGGTTTATTTCACCATATTTCAGAACTTATTCTATTGTGTAACAGCTCATATAACCATTTTATAGTTCAAATAGAGCCAAAAGAAATAGAGACCAAAGCTGATAACAGCACAAGGGCAATTCTCAGTCTCTCTGAGAAGTGAGAACTGCCTGCTCTGTGCTGAGGACTGCCTGCTCTGTGCTGAGAACTGCCCCCTCTGTGCTGAGGACTGCCTACTCTGTGCTGAGAACTGCCCCCTCTGTGCTGAGGACTGCCTACTCTGTGCTGAGAACTGCCCCCTCTGTAATGAGGACTGCCTACTTGTGCTGAGAACTGCCTACTCTGTGCTGAGGATTGCCTGCTCTGTGCTGAGGACTGCCTACTCTGTGCTGAGGACTGCCTACCCTGCTCTGTGCTGAGGACTGCCTACTCTGTGCTGCGAACTGCCTGCTCTGTGCTGAGGACTGCCTGCTCTGTGCTGAGAACTGCCTGCTCTGTGCTGAGGACTGCCTACTCTGTGCTGTGAACTGCCTGCTCTGTGCTGAGGACTGCCTGCTCTGTGCTGAGGACTGCCTACTCTGTGCTGTGAACTGCCTGCTCTGTGCTGAGGACTGCCTACTCTGTGCTGTGAACTGCCTGCTCTGTGCTGTGGACTGCCTACTCTGTGCTGAGAACTGCCTGCTCTGTGCTGAGAACTGCCTGCTCTGTGCTGAGGACTGCCTGATCTGTGGTAAGAACTGCCTACGTGCTCTGACAAATTGCTTTCCGAGAAAAAAAACTGCAGAGCTGTTTTTCAGGGAGAACAGGCAGTGCACAGAGAGCAAGGATTCTGCATCTGGGTCAACGCGGATAATCTGAATTTAAAGTCAAATAAAATGAATAGCATAACCGATCAATTTAATCTGCTTTTCAATAAATATTACAGAAAGGAGGGTTTATGTTGGCTGAAAAAATTGTAGGGTTATTGAGATAATGCATGGTTACATGGCTTATATGTTGTCTCAGGAACACTTTGTACAAACAATATAGGTGACAGGACTGCATAAAAAACGTCTTTGAACGGTAAACAGTGGCAGCGGAGGTGCTCTCGTACAGGGAAATGGGAGCTCTTGGCCTGCTTTGGAAAAGCAAAGGAGGAAGGCCGTGGATTTAAGCAATCAGTTTTATACTGGAATGATGAGATGAATATATGCGTTTACCTTCCAACTGATTACTCAAATCATTGGCGCGTACATTAATAAAGGAAAATGGATGAAAACAGATTGAGAACAAAAATCAAATTAAAAGGAAGCGTTCCACCTCAACTGTATTCTGCTCACCAGCCAGTGTTTGGAAGCCTGCAGACATTTCAGAGAACAGATATAACTGTGGCTTTTGGATATCTTTGGGCAGAGGCCTGGTTTATGCACCAAAGTTTCTCAAATGGGAATGCCATGTGACCCACACAAGAGGCTATTGAAAAGAATCAAAACTCATTGAGAGACCTCAGAACAGTTACTTTCTTCCGGGGCCATAAACACAAGTCGTGCTTCATTGACGTGAAATCCTGCGGTGCACTATTAGCCATGATTTCATGTAGCATGAAGTGCTGATGGGGTGTTTTTTTTTTTTTTGCCAGATGACCAAATTTGATCCTGTCCGTCACTTTGTCAACATTCTGAGCATCGTTAATGGCATTAGCAAAATTAGCCGACTAATTTCACCAGAAAGTCATGAGTTTTTGGTTTTTTTTACACTATTAATAAGTGGAGGACACTTGCTTTTGCTGCTCTGGAGTGTGAGAGATAAGTTAATATGAAAAGCAAAATATCCTCATTGAAGTCATGTCAGCTGCCAAATCTCTGCCATTTTTGTTGACAATCAAACCTTAATGCAGAATCAAACTTAGCTGCCACTGCCATACGACTGGACATCCGAAATGAGAATGGCAGTGGCATGGGGCACTTTTTTATTGAAGTGCATCAAAATAAGATTACTTACAGCTGGCCAACCACCTAAAAACAGCAAGACGCCCAGAGCTGATAGGAAGAGATGTCCCGTTGAAAGTCTATTGCCTGTTGAAGCCATGTTGAACCCAAAGATAATAACTATAAAAAGCTCCAGCTGTTAAAGCCCATTTGGTGTGAACTGCCCCAAAGGGACAGGCAAAGCTTTCTCCTCTACAACACACACCGGAGTGCCTGCTTAAAAAAACATTCCCTAACTAACTAAGCCATTTAAACAATCTGGGGTGCGTTTCCCAAAATCACAGATGCTAACGTACATAGTTGGGCCCATTGACTGTGAATGGATGAACTATGTAAGTTCTAACTTAATTAGCAACTACTCTTTTGGGAAACGCGCCCCTGACCGGGACGTAGAAAAAATAAATAAGTACATTTACTAATGCATCAATCATTCAGGACCATTCCAAGACATTGTCCTTCAGGAAGTGGAGATGTGAGCATTTCCTGTTTTGCGCAGAAAGCACCAGAAAGAGTCTTCCAATCAAAATGGCACGCCTCTGCTAATGTGGTCCTTGCATTAGAGGTTTGACTGTAAATCGAGTCCCCTGGGAAACGAGGACGCTTTAGAGTTCAGTTGCTGCAGGTGTTGATGTTTTTCCCGTCAGCGGCGTCCTCCACCAGGGAGAGGTGGTAGTCGGTGGAGAGGGTGAAATGGGAGATGCAGCCGACGAGGCCGTGCACATACTGCCTGTTAGTGTGCAGAGAGATCTCTTTCATTCCACCTGAGAGAGAGAGAAGAGATGCATCATCGGTGCATGTCAATATCACCATCACATTAGTATATTACAGTCCATACATACAGTACACGTATGTGCGTGTATGAGTCTGGCAGATATTTTCATACGAAGTGTCATATTAAAAGCTTAATTATGGTCATTAGACATTGAAACTACAACAGAACACAGGTCATATAGGGTTTATTCACATATCTGTCACATGTAGCCTTAAACAAGAAGTCTGTGTCAAGTCAGTAAAGCAATGACAGGTCATAAACGATAACTGAGACATGGTGAAGAATGACGCCATTGAGATTGAGGTGGATGAACAACATTAGAGAGCGAGATAAAGACCTGGGCACAGCATGCAAGGGCAGCATGAAAATGAGGAAACATGATAGATACGCGAGAGTGAGACTATCATCATTATCCTGATCATTGTCACCGCCGTCACTGTCAACATCACCGCCGTCTGTCACATGACCATCATAATCGACAGCGATACAATAAGTAAAATTGTGCAGACTGTGTACTCATCAGAACCACTTGAGTCCTTGCTGAAATGTCAATCTTAAACTAGCTTCAATGGGTCAAGCTGCTTTTAGCTGTGGCTTAAAAAATTCCAACTGGTTTAGCTGTTTTAAACCATTCTAACTGGTTTTGGCTGCGTTTCAAACGGCTTCAACTTCTTTCAGCTGTTTTAAAGGGGACATATGTTGAAAAACTCACCCTTTCACTGTTTGTGCACACACATTTCACTATCAGGCGTGCCTACCAACCCACAAATTGTGAAATAAAACAACCCAGCCAGTTTTCTGTGGGCTGTCTTTTTCAAAAGGTATGACATTTGGCAAGGAATTCAGATTGGGTTCTCCTGCCTACATTACATGCAGGACTCCTGAGAATATGCTGCCAAAGTCGTGATGTCACTCCAAGGTCAACCTGCCGCAGGCATAGCAACTGGTTCACTGGTTCACGACGAACGAACCAAACAACTCACACAGTGTTTATTGCCATTGCCCACGTGTCTATGTATGGAATTATGCTTAATTTTCAGTGATCTTAAACCCAAACTACGCTCATTATAAAAGAACAGAAAGCAATTTCTCTGTATATTTTAATCGTCAAATATTTAGGTATTTCGTGCCGCGTGTTAAGTGTACAAGTGAATGTGTTGCTATGCTATGAGCGTGAACCATTGTCATGGAAGTGAGTGTTGACCCCAGTGAAAGTGACGTCGTACTTTTTCAGCGAATTGTTCTACCCCTTATCTGAATATCTCCACCCACGGCTTATTTTCTACAGCAACATCTCAGTTTCAATTGGCAAAAACCTATAAGTGTGTGCTATAATAGGTCCCCCTGAAAGTCTTCAAGCTGGTTTTAGCTGTTTTAAACTCTTCCAACTAGTCTTTGCAGTATTTTAAACCCTTCCAACTAGTTTTTGCAATGTATTAAACTCTAACAACCAGTTGTTTTAGTGTTTTAACTCTTTCCCCTCACAGCCCTAAAGATAACACAGCAGTGTATACTCTGTGGGGAGCTGGCTGCTGCAACCTTATCTCCACACAGAGCTGCTGATGTGATAACACCGAAACTGTTGATGTCATAGTCTTGATCTCAAATGAGCTTAAAATAGTGTCGTCCACAGACGCTTACTGGGGAAATCCCGGGGAGACGTTGAGAGTCGCTTGTGTGGTGATCGAGACCGGCCGTCGAGAGGCGCTTGTGGGGAAATAAGGGATAGGCGTCAAGAGGTGCTAGTGAGGGGGAAAGAGTTAAACTCTTCCAGCTAGTTTTTGCTCCATTTTAAAATCTTCCAGCTGGCTTTTAGCATTGTTTGAAACACGTCCAGCTGGTTTTAGTTGTATATTAAACAGTTTAAGCTGGTCTTAGCTGAATTGTGAACACTTCCAAAGGCTTTAAGCTGTTTTTCAGAACTTGCAGCTTGTTTTAGCTGGGTGAGTAGCTGTTCCCCAGCTGAGCATTTAATTCAGCAAGCAGCTTACTTTTCCAACTTTCACAAACAACAATCCAGCAACAGTGTCCAGCAACAGACTAGCTGGGGAAAATGTTGAAAATACCTAAAACCAGCTTAAAATCCCTGCTTACTTCTTCGCAGGGTGCCGGTGGGCAAAGCTTTGGGTCGTTGAGATGTGCCTGTTTCCAGGTTGAGCTGAGCTCTCTCCACAGGTACCCTCTGGCTTCTGTTGTGGCACTGACCACATTTTATTGGCTTTTTCTGGACTCAAAACAATGCTTCACCACTCTTTTCACACATCCACCTAGCTACAATGATGACATAACTTTCACAGCCCTCGCTTGTCCTGACTTTTTAGTAAAATAAAGGTGATTGGTTGATAAATTAGTATGCATTGTTTCTTTCATGTGTGCGTTCATTTCCCATTTAGTCCAAGCAGCGGATCCAGGGCAGGACTTCATCACCATCATTGCTGTTGAGGGTACTCACTATCACCAGATGATGTCATCACTCACCGACATACAAGACACCATTGGTGTTGAGCTGTCTCATCTTCCCTGGGGATTTCCCAGTCTTGGCTCCATAGTCGTCCACAGTCAACTTCCCAGACTGACCATCTCTAAAAAAGCCAAAAGATAATCAGCTGATGTTGCCAGCATCACAGTTCAGTGGAGACTATAGCTGATTGTTCCATCAGCTTCAGTTATGCGCGAGTGGTGAGTGTCCACAAGCATTTCCGTGAAATAACAGATCAGTTTCTGGAATACACACAAATTCAATTCTTCTTCGGTCGGCCGTCGGTTGGTCTGTCTGTCTGTCTGTCTGTCTGTCTGTCTGTCTCTTTCTCTCCCTCAAGCCCACTCACACGCAAGCACATAGTTTAACAACATTTTCATTTATCAAAGTCAAACTTACTGTTTTGACACAGAATACAATATGAATGCAACTTAGTTTCCAAGGAGACAATCCTGGGGGACAGTGCTAAATATGACTTAACATGACAAGGGTAGCAATGGGTTTTTTTCAGACAGTCAGTGAAAACATCAACATGAACGACTCTGTCCAACTGCTCTATCCTCTGAACTGGTGCTGTTTCCCCTCTAGCAGTGAGGGCCCTCGTTGCTATGCTCCTGAAAACTCATACTAATCACATAAAAGGTGTTAATATTAGTTTTAAAGCTTAGGTGTCAAATGGCTGGGAAGAAGGGAGGTTACGCCCATATACTTGGCAAAGCTTGAAAGGGAGGCTTGCATCCCTGTGTAATATCTTGTGCGTTTTTCTTTCCGCAATTAATGCACCAATTTGGCTTTTAGCTCTCAATTACGCTCCTTTGTTTGGTGCTTCTTCAAAAAGACACCTGAAAGTAATTATATACTGTATGTTCACCACAAATTTCATCAAGTGGGTAGGTTTGATTTGAGAGTTGTAGGGACATATGTAATGTGAGCTGGAAAAACTTAAGCCATGGCTGCCCAATCCTGTTCCTGGAGAGCTACCATCCTGTAGGTTTCTGCTCCAACCCTAATTTAACACATCTGATTCAGCTCATTAGCAGCTCGTCAAGAGGGAAAGCAGGTGTGGTTTGCTTTGGTTGGAGTGATAACCTTCAGGATGGTAGCTCTCCAGGAGCAGGGTTGGGCAGCCCTGACTTAAGCTATAATTTGAGATAAATACTGGATTTCGCATTTACAGAGATAATCCTGCACCAAAGAAGTCGACTAGACATATTGAAGAGGAAACGATGTCATCAATCAATTGATTAATCAATCAGTTAGGAAGTATGTTAATCAATCAGTTATCAGTATTAATTAATTGTTGTTATTCAGTTATTCATAATCTCATTATCACATATGCAGCATTTATACACCAAGTTAAGATTCCTATAATTATACTTGCTTATTCTTTTTATTAGTTCTTATTGTTGTTTTATTTTTATGTTTTAGAATATGATTAGTATGTTTGTAAAACTAAGATTAGACTGTAAGAGGAGTGCGATCTTCTGTCCTGTTCCTGCTTCCCAGGACATGCGCTGTGTTTGGGACCGGAGACCAGGATGTGTGATATTAGATAGGAAACTGCACCTGTACAAGCGATTTAAAGTTCAGCCTAGGTTGACGCGCTCAAGCGCTTCACTTGAATCGAACAACAAAGTTGAGTTCGCGGTTTGTTTGACGGAAGGAATATTTATTGAATTTCAAAAAAGAGGATTAATTGTACCTTGCCTCCAGCCTGAATTGCTCCTACCGTGCAACGTGGAGGAAACAGACCTTGTAAATCTGCACATTTCTTGTTTTCCAAGTCCAACAAAAGCACTTAATGCGCTCAAAAACCGTATGGCTGCATACCTTGCATACAAGCTTCACCCCCAAAGGAGAATGAGTCCCAAGCTAAATTGGGTCAAGCAGATCAGGTGCTGCAGTCACCTGTCTGAAGTGGGAGGGTACACACACAAAATCCATGTTGCACAGAGGAAGCAATAATTAGCAATAAAAGCAATTTAGCAGAACACACTTAACCCTACCTAGACCGGGGGGGTGGGGGTGGGTTTTTATGCCCGCGCCAATTTTCACGCTGTATAATTTCTGAACGGTTTGAGCTAGGGGCACAAAACTTGGTGACTTTTCCTAAAACTTGTCTGGGAACAATTTTATACCAATAAGTCAAGCCCACCATCTTCGCCGTTTCCATGGCAACGGTTTTCTAACAGGTATGTCTGACAAAAAATCGCCGATTTTGGTTTCATCAATGTAGTTTCCAGATTTTCTTTTTAACATATACTTATTCCATTATATTTACAATATCTTAGGTAATTTAATGTCAGCTTTGTTAAGTAGAATTAATTTATGCTAATTTGATGATATCATTGAATTCAATTTATTTTCCGATGATGAAAGCTTCTATTACCAACAAATAGACGTTTTTTTTCCATTATTAAGGTGGTCTATAAGGTGGCTCTATATTGGAATCAATATACTAAACACAAAGAGTTACTGGGGGGGCTTTTTACGTGGTAGTGATTGCCAATACCCCTGATCAAATGTCACGTAGACAGGATGTTTATTCCATGGGGACACTATTGTTGTCTGGTATGCCATCTGTTACAGAGATGGTCAAGCTAATTCGAGATTAACAAATCAGTCTGAATCTAGATGGGACCCTGGTCAGGGTCAACTTAACCCAGGGTAAGGATACATCTGTTGGAGCTAAGCTAAATTTTGTCTGTCTCTGATTTCCACCATGTTCTTGGACACAGGCCTTGGAGATGATTTGGGTAAAACCATTATGATATTGTTTGTACTTCCTTGAGATGTAATTTTTGGGTTTTATTTACGTACTATTGTGTGCGTGCTGCATTTATAATCTTACAGTTAGTATGCTTAGCTTATCATTCTTGTGTGTGTGTTAGAATACTGCCCCGTCAAGCCAGATGGCAGTATCTGCACATTTCTCAAAATTGGGAAAACCAACCATTGACCCTCTACAGCACCAGCTCCATCTATTTTTAGCAGAGATTAGCCTGATCAATACACATTTACAGAGTTACTGCATGTGCAAGTTAGCAGTATCTACAAAAGTAGGGCAGGAAGTCAAGCCAAAAGGAAGTATCTGCAGTATCTACTATCTGGGTCAACTTCTCAAAAATATTTCGATTCACCAAAAATTCAGGGTCTAATAGGAAATCAATGTCATTGATAGCATTGTGGTCCATGTGATTGCCTTCCCGTACCAAGAGTAAAACTTTAAGGCCAATTTTCTCAGTTTCACTATTTTGCAGATACTGCCGTCTGGCTTGACAGGGCAGAATAGATATTAGCCTGGAAGAAAGGCTTGATCTTTTTTTTTCCTTCTCTCTGAAATTATAGGTCTGCCACAGCATCTGTTGTTCATTTTACCATGCCAAACTGAGAACATTAATTTTGTCTGAATCGAAAAGGGAGTCAATTCCGATCCTAGGTCAGGATGCATCTGTAAGCAGCTAATTTTAATTTAGAGGAGTAAACTGACTCCCTACCTTCCACTGAACTTTTTGTAACTTCCACTAAACGTCTGAAAATTACCTGTAATCACGAACATGACGTCAATCTATTGTAAGCATTGTTTGTGCCCCCTTGTGATGTGATTTTTCAACTATAAGTATTGAATGGGAGGAAAGATGATCAGCTTTGTTTTGCGCAAAGGAAGGCTTGGCTTTATCTCCATTTGAAATAAAGTCTATAATTATCTTGGAAGTCTGCCTCACTCTAGTCATTTCAAATCAATTTTAGAGATTTTCCACAACAGACACCACACAATTACAGGTAGGGACAATTCAGTTAAAGCTGAATATTGGTGAGAACACCTCCCCACCAGCCTTATTAAAGTCTACACTCTTGAATTTCATATAATTGTGAATTACAGGGTAGATAGAGTACTGTACAGTCAATCTATGGTGTATTTAACCTTAATCAGTCAAGAATAAAAGTTGTTCTCTTGTTAATTCTGATCAAGATCATTGCGATTGGTGATCATTTTGGTCCGTTCCTAGATGTCGCCAGGGGCCGACTGAAGTGTGGAATTAACCTGACTGCTTTCACCCGGTGCCACCGTCCATCACCGAATGTCCCGTTGACCATGATGGTGCAGATGCCACTGCCCAGGTTGTAGCTGGAGAGACAGAATGAAGGCCTGTTAACATTTCAGAAAATGTACAAACTGCACACACTTAAACAAGTATAACCTATTTACACACAGGAGGATATACATATATGCACGTTCGGTCACCTGAAAATACCCTACATCTTCACATAAAGACACACAGCTGTACGCACATACATAAGTTAACGTATTGTACCCAATAAGTACACATAGACATGAGTACACACATACTGTAAATCAAGGCACAATGCATGTACACAGTCCCCACATGCATAAGTACAGATATGCAGTACAGTACAGACATGTACACACACATACAACATCTAGAAATTCAGGAATTACAGCTATTTTTATGGAGGACTATAAATAAGAATGGCTGTAATTCCTAAAGCATTTAATGCAAGATTTCTGCCTTGAATTAAATCTGAATGTTAATTTCTCGTATTCCAGAAAAGTCCAATACGAAAGATATTTTGTATAACCCTAACCCTAACCTTAGCCTCAACATAAACCCCGAGCAAGAACAAAAGGAACTGTTAAAATCTATCCCATGACTTCATCAGCTGTTGGTAAAAAAAAAATTAACAGCGTATTCTGCATGAGTATTATTGATTCATGCACACCTGAACTGTACAGTTCTAGGATCATGAGTACTATCAGTTCACACACACCAGAACCGTACAATTCTGAGAGGCTAAGAAATGACAGTTTTATATTGCCACCTTCTGGTGTACGAAAAATGGACATTCCACGTATATATGAGCAGTGTGCCTTCAAACTGATTTGGTCGAGGATACACAAACGTAAATAAAAACACACACAAACTGTGAACACAGACACGAAAGAGGGAGAGAAGGAGGGAGGGAAGGAGGGAGAAATTTGGGACCTCCTCACCTGAATATGAGCACCCCCTCCCGCAGCCCCAGAGACACAAAGTCACTGTTGGACCTCATGGGACTGTCCCCCATCCACAGTAGGAGTCCGTCCTGCGCGGTGCTCTTAAAGCGCATGAACACACTCGTCCTGGAGCCCGTCACTCTGAAGAGGAGCACACACACGTCTCTCAGCTTTGGTATTCAACACCTACAGACACATATACACAGACTAACGGGGCAGTAACACAGGTCAGGAGCCAGAGGGGCCTCTGCAGGAATAAAAGCAGCATTCGTCACCCTGTCAACTTCACTGCTGAGGCATGATGTTACACTGTTTATACCTGCGCAAATGTTAAGCACCACCCACATTTTAAAACAACTTCCACTGCACCAAAGGACTGAATTAACATCAATTACCATTGCCAAATTTTTGGAAATATAGCTCAGACATACCTCTCCTGGTATAAAAGATCAGTCTGAAAAGAATTTGATCCTTACTTCACACTTCATTTGCTTTTAAAGAAAGAGTACACTGAAAACCAAATGTTTAAGTTCTGAACATATGCTAAACACTTTTTAAAGACTTTTTAAACATGTCACAGTGTTTAGATTCAGTTTTAAAGTGTATTCAACAAATCTGAAAAACTTTGATTGCAACATCCAATAAACATCAATGTTTCGAATGAGAACACCAATTTACAAAAATAATCACCAGGCATTTAGCTTTTACACACTGGTGTTTAGAATATAAACATGTCACATGTTCCACAGTTTAACAGTGTAGGTTTTGAAGATGTTTAAAACTCTTAAACGTATGGGCCTACTATCCTTAAAAGATGGCAAGGGGACCTGTGTTCACCAAAAAACTGTCCACTGAAGTCTAAACTTTAATTGGAAGAAAAAGTGTCAATATTTGACTAAGATAAAACCTAAGTTCAGAATTTGCCACCAAACTGCCAACATTCAGCACTTGCAATTCAGCATCATTCATGAAAATCCTTGTGAACGTAAAATGCACATGGCACGGATGATAAACTCTTCATGCATACACATGACGTTCAGGACTTGACAATTTTCGAAAACTTTCAGTTCAAATTTGGCGGTGCTTAAATTTTGCCCAGGTGTATATTATTATCATTTCTAAATTTTACCAGAGATTCCTGGAAAAATGAGTAGATGAGTACAAATGTGCCTTGCTTTCCCAGCTCAGTGAATGCTGGTTGGGATTATGTACAGAAAACAATTTTATCCTGCCTTCAAAATGGGCTGTTTATAATGGCATTCACAGAAGACTCCACTGAATGCATCATAATTTATACAGCAGTTTTGACAGGCACGCTGTCATAGTTACTTTATAATGCAAACACAAAAGAAATTTGGGCAAGAAATAAACACTCAAACGGTAGTGCAAGAACGTCCCAGCAGTATGAAATTTTCTGGAATAATTTGACTGTAATTCGGGGAGTCAACTGTCCTCAGAAGGGTAGAGAAAATAGTGGATAAATGTATGGAGGCATCTTATAGAGCAGACTGTCAGCAGTAGTTAAACTAGCCAATAAAATAGGCAACATAAGAGCAGAACTGTGCTCTAATATGAGATTCAGAGATACATCTAGACCTCAAGACTACATCTGGGTGTGAGGCTAAAGGACAAATGATTCAAAATTATTTAGTCACATACATGCACCCAGATGCACACACACACACACACACACACACACACACACTCAGCCGTAAAAAAGCATAATTAGACATTGCATTTGTTATTGTGACTCATAAGTCTTGGTCATTTACAGCATAAAAAGGAAGTCCTGCATGGATTTTTGAACAAAGAAGTGCATTGATTTGACAAGCAGACAAACACTACATAGTAATCCTGCAAAAAGTTGCCCCTGAAAACTAAATAAATTCACAAAGTGCAAAATCAGAAAAAGTTAATTTCTGCTCCATCTCCATTTATAAAATGTCATTACTGGCTTATAACCGAGGGGAAGAGAATGACACAAGAGTCTGTAAAATAATGAATGGAAAACAGTATGTAAAAGGTAATCCTAATCCACCTGAAAACAGTTCTGGCAGTCAGTGCCTTCAGTGACTTCTACAAACAGTGGGGTGAGGCTGGTGTGGCAATGAGCAGGAGAGAAATACAGGACCCATGATGCAACTGTGCATGTATCCTGTTTCAGACTATGCAGCAATATAATGCTCTATAATCTATAATCTGTCATCTGCATTGCAAAAAAAAAAATACAGACAAAGGAAGGTAGGTCACCTAGATAATCAGAATTGACAATAAAGTCAGCTGATTTACATCTTAACAGTTCATCATGCGGCTAAGCAGACAGGCTTCGATAACACTTCTCTTCCAATTCACAAAATGGTGCCAGTCAAAGTGAAGCCTAACACAGGCTCTCTGAACAATGAGAAAAGTGTCTACAGCTGCTGAGGAGATGGTGAAAGACCTGAATGTTTGTTAACCCTTCAAGCGCTAAATGCAGCATTTGCTGCTGACTGATACAATGAGATAAAATCAAAGCTTTTGAAAACCTATCATGTGGCGACTTGTTGAAAAGTGCTCCCGTAGGGCAGCTCTTTTTAACAAGTTGCCACATGATTGGTTTTCAAAGCTCAAGATATTCAAATTTTTAAGCATTTGAAAATTTATTTCAGCACCCAAAGGGTTAATGTCCCTTGTATCCCAAAGATAGACCAGAATAACACTAGTTACCCCTAATTCTCTCGAGGTTTGACTCCTCGTTTAAAACTCCCAGCTCCTTCAGACAGAATCATCCAGAAGAAGTTTGAGTTTCGTCCAAGTAATCTCCTGCAAGATGCTAAAGGCAAATTTATTCCACACCTTCCATTGTTCTTTTCATATAGAACACACAAATTGTGTTATGCCCAAAGTTATCTCCTGCAAGCCCAGCAACATAACATTGTAGCATTTACCTTGATTTTAAAAAAATAATTTCGAGGTGAAAATCTGGTAAAAGATGGCCAAATATTTCCCTAAAATCATAGAATGTCTGTGAGCTGAATCAACGGCAGAGTCATTTGAGTTAATGAAATTAGACAGGAGCTGAGCAACAACCACACACATTGAAACAGTAGTGTGCCGGGTTCGAATCTGCGCTGTGCCCATGCCCACTGTGGTCAGCAGCCTTTAGAAAAGCAAACATAATTTTGCATTGACTTTAAATGCCTTTTAATCTGTCGTGCGAAAAATTCAAAAAGCGTCGGTGTGAAAGCAGCTTTAGAGCGCTGAAATTTATTTATTTATTTCAAAAAATTATAAATTAAATTATCAAATTGCCACATGATAGGTTTTCAACAGCTTTGAATTTATATCTTGAAACATCATTGAGCAACATTATTTTTATTTCAAAAATTATAAATGGTCTGAAGGGTAAAGAATTTATATCTTACATCATTGAAAAAGACTAAGGGTAAAGAAAAAAGACTACCTCTGCTTGGCTCAACAGAACAGACCCTGGGTCAGGTACCAGCAGGGCTGCACTTCACACACTGAAACAGATCAATCAGGTCTGCTCACGCACTCTTAAACATGCAAATAGTGTTGGTCATGGAGCAGGCAGGAGAGAACTCCTGCATGTACACAATGAGCCATTCAGAATGCAGATGCCTCACACAAGGAGAACACATACTTACACCCCCACTCAAGGGGCCCTTGTTCACATTCCCAGGGTCACCTCACTTCAGTGAAGTGGCAATAAACTGTTAAATGGGGTCACAGAGGGGTCGTGTGGGATCGAAGGACTGCAGCTGCAGGCAGCAGCAGGTAGTCTTCCACAGGTTATCTCATGGCAACACTTATTTTAAGCCTTAGATATGTAGGATCTCAAATATGCGATGAGCACATTCCTAATGGAAAATTCCACTGCTGATGTCATCATCAGTACTAGTAAATGAAAGAAACTGAGTTCTAGAACATTAAAAAAAATTCCAACCAAAGTATGTTCACCAAAGTAACACTGATTGGCCTGTTTTTTCCATAATCACACATAAGATTCTATTTGCCATTTCAAGACTGAAAAATAGTGAACAGCTTGTGCAGCTTCATTTTGAAGAGCAACATTGCTAATGCAAGTAAATAAAAAAAAAAAAATGTATTTATATAGCACCTTTCGAGCAATACAGCACAAAGTGCTTCACAAACAGGTAAAAATACATGTACATCAAAGCAATAAAACAAAATGGGGAAAGTAGGGAATTAAACATTAAAATAGGAAGAATTAAGATGATAAAAGGAGACTTACATGAAAACACACCCATACAATAAAAGAATTTAAACTGTAAAATCAGCAAAAGCAAGCCTAAAAAAAATATCATCTATCCATCTTTAAAAGAGGTTTAAAAGACGATAAAGACTCAGCATTTCTAATATTGTTTGGGAGGCTGTTCCAGAGTATTGGAGCCTTAACCGAAAAGGCACGATCACCCTTTGTTTTTAACTTGGACTCTGGAACAGCCAATAATGCTTTCTTGGAAGATCTCAGCAGTCTTTTAGGTCTGTAAGGATTTAAAAGCTCATTTATATATTCTGGTACCATGCCATGGAGTGCTTTGAAGGCAATTAACAAAATTTTAAAATCAATTCGGAATTGGACTGGCAGCCAATGCAAAAATGCCAAAATTGGAGTAATGTGGGCTCTTTTATTTGTTTTAGTGAGCAATCTCACAGCTGAATTTTGAAATAGTTGCAGTTTGTTCAAAGATTTCTTCTTCAGACAAGTAAATAAGAGTTGCAATAGTCTAATCTTGACAATATAAAAGCATGAATAATGTTTTTGGTATCTTCAAATGACAGAACAGACCTAATTTTACCTATGTTACAATGTTGCAAGTAGCATGACTGTACAACTTACAAGCTTCTTAACATGGAGCTCAAATTTGAGCTCAGAATCAAATATCACACCAAGATTTCGGGAAGAGCGCCAAATTCTAGAAGCAAGAGGTCCAAGAGATGACTGGATTTTATCAGACACCAACTTTGGACCAAGTATAATGATTTCGGTTTTATCTGAGTTTAACTGCAAAAAATTATTAGCCGACCAATTTTGAACATCAGCTAAACAGTCATGCAACACCAACACATTGCTGAAATCAGTGGATTTTACTGAAATACACAACTGCATGTCATCAGCATAACAGTGAAAAGCTATTTTATGCTGACGAATAATAGAACCCAGAGGTAACATAAATACAAAACAATTTCGGCCCTAGTATGGAGCCTTGAGGTAAACCTGAGTGAGTGCACACAATGATATTTTTCCAACAAGCAAATAAACAAATACCATTGTTCTTTTGAAAAAAAATTTCTCCCTAAAATTATGCCAAGATCATTTTGCCTTGAATTAATTTCTTACTTTTCCGCTTACTATAAGATATAACTGAACATGAGGCTCTAAGACTGGTTTTTGACAGACACAGCTTATGGAGGTTTAGCTTACTATGTTGCATACGGCAGCAGACAAAAGCATTTAAGAGAGCAGTTCTCGCTTTGCTGGTTTTCTTGAGTCTAAACAGTTCGCCGGTTTAAACTAGAACCAGAAATCAGTGTATCCCAGGGCTGTGCTCTTTAACTCAATATCAGAGTGTCACAAAGTGAGCTGCCAGACAGGAACTCTGAGGGAGAATTACTGGCTCAAGCGATTCATGATTCAGTCTGCAGGGCAGGGGTTTCAAACTGGTCTGTAAAAGGGCCGAGGGGCCGCAGATTTTCATTCCAACAGAGCAGAAGCACACCTGATACAACTAATCGACTGTGCAGGCTGAGATCTGTTTGGCTGGATTGAAAACCTGTAGCCCCTTGGCCCTTTTAGGAACTAATTTGACATCCTTCCCTGCGCGAGGGATTCTGGATGCCATAGAATCCTTCCGAGGAGTCGAGCCAGAGGCTTCATAGACTGGTTTTATTCCCAAGACCCACAGAACAGATGCAGCACGTGCACACAGTCTCTGTGCTGTCTGTGATTAACCAGAGACATTTTCATTAAACACCACAAAATAAATATCTTGTCCGGAAAACAGCTCAAGGAATTGGAACCAGGAGGAGGATGTATGGAATTAATTCAGACGCACAAACTGCTTGGGTTATGAACAAAGTTGCATTAGTAGCATTAAAATGTCACTGTATTCAAAAAATAGCAACGCAAAAACTTGATGATTTCTCAAAAACTGGGGAAAATATCATCTATCCATCCATTATCTATACCGCTTCTTCCTCACTAGGATCGCGGGGGAGCTGGAGCCTATCCCAGCTGACTCTGGGCAAAAAGATGGGACCCACCCTGGGCAGCTGGCCAATCCATCGCAGGGCGCACACACCATTCACTCACACACGTGCAATTTAGAGTCTCCAACTAATCTGATGTGCATGTCTTTAGACTGTGGGAGGAAACCCATGGAAACACTAGGGGAACATGCAAACTTCACACAGAGAAACCACAGGCCGGATTCAAACCCACAACCTTCTTGCTGTGAGCCAACACTGCTACCCCCTGTGCTACCATGTTGCCCAAGGGGAAAATACACTTTCCAAAATTTTAAAGAATCCTTAATATGGACTGGACATAACAGTGCAGTGTGCAATTTACAATGAAACATATCAGTCTACTCACAGTGTATGATGCTGACCAAAGTGTACTCAGACACAACTACAGTACAAACCTGGAAGAAGAACCACATCGTTTACCAAGATATGATAGCCATATGTGGAATAAAACAGCACACCTTTTGAGGATGTCCCGGTTTTCATAGGTGAGGTAGCTGCGGCCGATGAACTGTGGAATCTCAATGGCTTCTGTAACGGCTGGGGGAGAGATGAGTGATCGGGGTCTTACTTACTTATGACCACAGGATGGTGCTCAAGGACCTTTCATATGAGTTACAAGAACTCACATTTAGTTCATTATCTTGTTTTAAAAATAGAAGCATTGCATAAAAATCAGAAAACATTCACAAGGGCTAAGAATTAATCATACAATTCGACATTTTTAGTTTATTACTCTGCCATTCAATTTACTATTAATGAACATTTGTTTAGCCAATGCTTACAGTAA
Organism: Gymnothorax javanicus; assembly: GCA_029692085.1. Classification (NCBI taxonomy): domain Eukaryota; kingdom Metazoa; phylum Chordata; class Actinopteri; order Anguilliformes; family Muraenidae; genus Gymnothorax; species Gymnothorax javanicus. Next base: position 11,454,642 of record CM056194.1, read on the forward strand.
AAATTATGAGTAAAAACTATCCTGAAGAGACTTACTGTTTAAGCAATAATTTCCACATTCTTCACATCGGAAGCATAGAGGAGAAAACAAATTTAGGACATGGTAAAATGACTCCTGCCACACTCGCAGTGCTAAATGTAGTCACACTAATCATATACAACCCCAGCTCAAAAAAAAAGTTTGCACAGTTTGGAAAAAGCATGTAAAAACAGAAAGCAAGGATTTCTATATTTACTTTGACTTGTATTTCATTGCAGACAGTAAGAGGACAAGAAATTCAATGCTTTGCCCGGTCAACTTCATTTCATTTGTAAATATTACACCCATTCCCATCATTCAGGCATGCAGCACATCCCAAAAATGGTGGGATGGGGGCAATTTCGGACTAGCCTGACTCCACCAGCCTTCGTACTTCCGCTTAATTTCATTTCGCTTCAGTACTCAGTCTGATCACTCAGAGCTCTGCCCAGTTTACCTCGGCAGAGAGAACGCTGGACCAACCAACGAACAGAAGGCGTGGCCGAGAGCCATGATGTAGCAGCTGCGCCGAGTTTGAAATTGTAGTCTCCGAAATCAACAATGGCTAAGGACAGAGATACATTGGAGGCCATTCGCTCTGTTGTGGAGAAAATCCCGGGTATCAGCGACTTATAGCCATAACAAGATGAATGTTTGGTTAGTTTTTTTAATTGAAATGATGTTGTAGCGCTACTCCCTACAGATTGTCATATCTACTTAATAGCCATCATGAAATAGGCACCTTGTTCATCTCTGTGAGTGACAGCCGAACCACCTCAGCTAGCTTGTAGCTTCTAGTGTTACACTGCCCGCGAATTTCACACTATTTAAGTTAGCAGCGAACTTTTTAAAAGCCGTGTTTTTGTTCGTGTCATAAGACCTATTCGCTGTTTCAGTGTTCTGTTGTCATTATCCATGAATGAAATGGCTGTCTGAGACAGCCAAATGCTTAGAGCCAAACTGTGTTGCTATAAAGTTAGATAGCGAGCTGGGTATGATGTTAGTGCAAGTATGGTTAACGGTTCAGTTTTCGTGTCAACGCTGATTTCGTCCTGATGTAAATAATGCGTTATTCTCGCCGATTCTGCCGTTGGTTTCGGGTCTCTTAAGTTTTTTTTTAACAGCAGCAGTATCTGCAGGAAAAACGATAGCTCAACAGTTTGTTTCTTGTAAGGAGAACAGAAAGAGCACCTTTGGTTCTTTTAAGTGAATGAGTGAAGGCTAAAATTTGGTAGATGGGCATATGTATGCACAGTATTAACTTTAATGTGCCGTTCAGTTTGTTTTCGCTGCATTCCTGGTATGAAGGACTGTACTTTCCAGCGGAAGTACTAGGCGGCTGAGCCGGCGCATAACATACGTCATCGCCAAACGTTAGTGATTAGTTTACGGGTACACCAATGATTTTAAACTTCTGACAAGCGCCCACCCACCAGGAAGTAAACACTTGTCAATGACGACTACCCAGACTCTGTGTACAAAGCAAAGCAAAGTAGCAGAGTCTGGTTTTACCAGGCTAATTTAGGACTAGCAATGAGGTGAAAAATTAGAATGATAGTGTGATTTGAAACGGCTAATGTCAGCAGGTGATTACACACATGATTTGGTACAAAAGCAGCAGGAATGGCTCACTCCTTCAGGAGCAAAGATGGGCCGAATAGCGCTACTTTACCCACAAATGCCAGAGAACAACATCAAAGGGTTTAAAAATAACGTTCTTCAAAGAAAGGTAGGAAGGGATTTAGACATTTCACCCTCTACTGTGCAAAACATAAATAAAAGTTTTGAGGAATCAGGAAGAATTTCTGTGTGTAAAGGTCAAGGGTGCAAGCACAAGCTAAGTGCCCATGACCTCTTATCACTCAGAGCTAATCAAATCTAATCAAGAACTGTCTTCATCTATAAGTGATGCAACCAGATGGACTCAGGATTACTTTGGCAAACCTTTGTCAAGCTCCACAATGTGTTGTTACACCTGCCAATACCAGCTAAAACTTCAGTGTGCAAAATGGAAGCCCTATGTTAACAGAGTCCAGAAGAAATGTCAACTTCTCTGGGCTCAGAGACATCTGTGATGGACCATGATGCAGAGAAAACATGCACTGTGGTCTGACATCAATAATTCAGGTCCTTTTCTGGTAAAAATGGAAACCGTGTGCTCCAAAAAAAAAAAAAAAAAGAGGACCATCCAGACTGCTACCAGCAACAAGTCCAAAAGCCATGCTCTGTAATGGTATGGGGTCATGTCAGTGCCCTTGGTAAGGTAACTTACACTTCTGTGAATCCACCATAAATACTGAAAAGAAGAACATATGCTGCCTACAAGACAACATCTTTTCCCTGGGACGTCCAAACATATAATTCAACAAGACAAGGAAAAAACACATTCTGTGGACAATTCAATGGCATGGGTATGTAAGAAGACAGTGAGGGTGCTGGACTGACCTAACTGGAGTCCCGACTTGTCCCCAATAAAACTCAAGGCACATTTTGAATGTGACACAATCTGTACCGCCATGCTCTTATTTGCAGGCAGAACAAAATTTCTCCCAAAATACTTCACTTGGTATCTTCAGTCCCAAAATGTTTATTACATAAACGTTGTGAAAAGCATGGCAACACTACAAAGTAGTAAATACTTGACTGTCCACACTTTAATCGAAATATGTCGGAAGAATCAAAATTGAGATAAGTTTGCATTTTGAAAAATCAATAAAATTCATGCTGCAAAACAGAATAATGCGCTGCGTTATTGTTTTGAACTTAATACAGGTCAAAGATAATTTACAAAGCGCTGTGTTCATTTTACATTTTACTTTTACGGTCCCAACTTTTCCAATTTAGGGTTGTACTATTCATAGTTATATATTTACCCAGGAGCCACAATATGAAGGCTAACTGGTTTTTTAATGCACTACTCATAAACAGACCACATTACCAGCTTTCATAAAATAGGGATATAAAGTTAAAACAGTACTTGTGGGATTCAAGTAACAACTCATTTAGTGTAGCCATTTGAGGGGCAGAGATGTTAGAAATCTAGTGATGTAAACAAAGAAAAACCATTTGTTTTTTCACCGATGCTCATATTGTGCACATATGTCAACACTCCTGCATTGAAGTCATCCAAAATTAATACACGACATGGCTATAAGTATGGGGACACTTGCTTATCCAACATCAAAATCATGAACGTTGCTAAGGAGGTTGTCCCCCTATGCCGCCATAACAGCCCTGACTCTACTGGGAAGAGTTTCCACTAGACCATTAGACCATTGCTGTGGGGCTTCCATTCCACCCAGAAATATGTACTGCACATTTATGTGGTTGGGCAGACGAGTTGGGCAATTAGGCCTGACTCAAAATCGACTTTAGCAATATTTGACAGGGTAAAGATCCGGATTCTGCAGACCAGTAAGGTTCTCCTAGACCAGTTTGGACAAACAGTTTAACTCATTTGGCACCACACTTTCAAAGGTCCAGCAGGCCATTGTTATGGACTGAATACATGGGGGAAATGTAAACACAAGAACATTCTGAGCAACCACGAGCGTGGTGATGAAATTGCAGTGCCATGTGGCAGAGATAGGTGGCACTGAAATTCTGGCAAAGAGTATAACGCCAAGTGCCATTAACGTAGATTCACGTCAAAGACGTAGATCAACGTGAAGGGCGCCAAATGAGTTAAGGATCTGTGCACAGGAAAATGGTTATGGTGAATAGAGAAGAGGGACTTCCCCAAACTGTTGGAGGCACAGAATCATCTGGAATGCGTTTCTCAGCAAAGGCGTCAGGATTATCCTTCAGTAGACCTACACAGCCTTTCCCCAACAGTGAAAGACAGTCCCATAGATGGACTGCACACTTTTGCTCATGCAGTTTATCAAATGTGTTCTTTACCACTTTGGAATAATTCTGTATTGAAAGTGAGACAACAAAAGCCCAAAGAGTTTGACTCGGGATGTGCTGGGGTTCCCCAGTGCTCACCCTTCTGGCAGTGCCTGCCATCGTACCCCAGAGGGCAGTCGCACTCGTACCCGTCCCGTTTGGGCTGGCAGGTCCCGCCATTGGCACACGGCTGATCCACGCAGGGGTGTGCAGCGTTCTCCAAATTCACACCCTCAGCTGAGTCTGCGGTCAGCGGGACGGTGCGGTCATTCAGTAGAACCTGCCGGAAAGGTAAGTCGGAGAGCGGCAGAGACAAAAGGTGAAACTGTAATTATTAAACTGGATAGAATTGAAACTTCTTTGAAGAAGAAAATTTTACGATGACTCCAGCTTTTGCTTAGAGAATGCATCCAAATATTTTTTGACTTACAAATGACCTGGGCCATTTTCATCCAGGAAGAGGCTACGCCCATCAACATAGCAATGCTTTATCATATTATATAAAGATGATCAAACATAATAACAGTAATGTGCAGTGAACTTTCTGCCTTGAAGGGAGCAACTGGACCAAAACCATGTCAGGAACAGAAGTTTTTGTTACAGTATGTTCGTCCACACATTTATACAGATTTTCTTCCTTTGAAGGTGATAAAGTGAGATTTGGAATGTTTTACCCCCATCTAGTGTGTCTGAAGAGAACTGCAGTTGAGAACTGTTCGAAGCATACATTCCCGCAAGGGGTCGCCATTACCAAGAAACATTGCTTGATTATTGCCTATGGGCTTCACTAGGTGAACCTTAAAGGCTACAGCATGAGCAACACACATAAAAATATGTGAGCAACTAATGAAATTTCTGGGCCTTATTTTCTTATTTAACCAAGACTTACTCTACTGTAGCTTGCATTAGGCTACGAGCTACTAATGAACATAACAACCTCTCAGTGGCATATAAACGTTAGCTAGGATGTCACAGGATTGAAATGCATTCTGTTTCTTCCACAGAAATTATTCTGATATTGCTGTCATCACCGTTGACAAAAGAGTATATCACAACACAGCACAATACAGTATGGTACAGCACGTAGAGCCAGCAACAAACTTTACAAGCCTGAGTTAATAATATTGGCCAGATACTATGTGCTAGCTAGCTTGCAGTACCTCAATACAATGATGCAAAAAACATGACCAACCAATTGGATGGTGAAGTTGCAGCTAATAAACTATTGTCTAAACTCTAATCACTTGTATATGTAAAAGATGATTAGGCTAGCAAGCAAAGCTTAGCTTCCCGGTCATAACATCCACGTCATTTCTTTGTTCGTCCTACAGCTTACAGCAGCAACCAAAAGCAGCGCAGATATTCATGCGGGGCATGTTTCTTTTTCGGTCGCTATGCCCATGTAATTGATAGTGGAGTTTCTTCTCGGCAATTTTATGTTTGAGGATGGTAGTGAAATCCGGTGCGTATGCCTGTAATAAGCCATTCCTTATTGACCAGCTGTAGTGAAACCTGTAAAATTTCAGGCTTATTTTATATTGTAGATGTGATCTCGAGGTTTTCCAACGATCCCAAGTATGCCTTGCTGAATTACAGGGAAATGTGTATAATATAATGTACAAGATCGAGATATTTTCCATTCAATTTAATGCTGTGGCCACAAGAACATGGTGTCTTGGGTTTGAATATTTCTCTCAATATAAGTGTGATGTAGCTTCAGTGGAGCACTGCAACCAGCAGATACAGAATATGTAGTAACATAGTCCAACAATACGAAAAAAAGCTTTTTCTGACTTTGAACTGACTTAAAGCTGCAGTTGGTAAGTCTTCTAAAAGTAACTTTTTGTCATATTTGCTAAAACTCACTGGCCCATATGCATGAAAGCGGAATAGGGACAGAATAGCCTATACCAGGTATAAATCAATGGTTTTACCACTATTGCTATGCATGAAGGTGGTATAAGTTAAACTACGGTATAACTTTAAACCTCGAATAGGGAGTTGTGTGCACAAATATGGAATAGCTTAATCTGTGGTGTAAATACCACAGATTTCCTGGTGTAACTTATACCAACCAAGGGGTAGGTTTAAGGAGTGGAATAAGACAATTTGCAGTCCGCTTTCAGTGGATGTCTCAAAACTGAGCCTTCTGTTTTTAGGATGCTGGCGTGAAATGATGTTCAAATTACCCTGTATAATTTGACACTCATTTGGAGATGTAAATTTTCAACTCATTTCATACTTTTCTTTACCAAAAAAAGTATAACTGAATGCCTGAACAAACAGTCAAGGTTGCAGTCCATATTCAGTTAAACGGCGAAATGATCGGCAGTCAGCCTGGCCCTGACTCCAACCCCTTGCATATTGTCCTCGACATGTTCATTTGGCTCCATCTCATCATCCTCAGTGACATGTTGCCAGTTCTACGCGGAACCCTATTGTAATTAGGGAGTTTCTGCAAACTCCCCCGAAACGTGTACGCGAACGTTCATCTTTAGTTAGTTGACCACAAAACAGCGGTCGAACAATAGATAGGCATTCACGTACTAGCTCGCGAATTACTCCCTATTCAGACTAATGAAGCGTGAGGGCAGGCCTATTAATAGATTTGTGGTAAACGACAACAATAAATCATTGAATAGCCCCATCACTACGGAATAGCTTATTTACACAAAAGTTATTCCGCGAATAGTTAAACTATGTTTCGTGCACTCCAATTTTCTTTAACCACAGGGTCTGCAATAACTATTCTCGGTATAAGCTTACACCCAGTACAAGTTATACCTTCTTCATGCATACGGGCCACTATGTACAGACAGCATTATATAAAACTAGTACTCTGTAATTAAAAAAAGGCTCCTTTAGCCCCACCAACTGCTCCTACTGCAATTTAGCAGAATCAATCGGACCAATCAAAAAGAACCAATCAGAGCCAGGATGGTGTCTGAGGGAGTGTCTGACAGCCGTTAATCACTGCACAAGCACGCGCTGCGGACAGCCTCCTTCCCCGTTCCTCCTCAGTTCATGACAGTGCTCGGTCAAGCTCAAATCTCCAAGAAAGGCTTCAGGAGCTTAGAGAAACTAATGGCGCAACTACAGCCATCAGCGAGGAAAAAATACCGATACCTCCGTTACCGACAACAGCATACACGGCTAAGACAAGTAAGAAGAGGAAGCCAGAAGAAAAAAAAGCGCAAAAGAAAGAATTACATAAAGCCCAGGATAAAACCAGAATGAATATTGGAGTGGCTTTTCAGAGGTGGAGGGAACTCCGTGATCTGGAAGGATTAAAAACCGACACAGAGTTGGCGACTTTCCTGCTTGACAGGTAAACCCCTGCTTTATTCATTGGTCCATTTTTGGTCCGCAATGCTCTGCAAATAAGCGAGTTGGTGTCGCTCGCATGCACAGCTGCTACTAACCCCGGCCCTAACCGGCATCAATTCATTTTCGCTCTGCAAATAAGCGAGTGAACGTCGCTTACAAGCACAGTCGCTGTTCGAATAGCCAGCGTCTTGTAATTGTTACACTACTCTGTAGTGCATGTGATGTTACTGTGATGTTGCAGTCGGGCTAACGTTAGCTTGTTTCCAATGCTAGGGCTAACGTTACTGGAGTCGTTTTATTAGAAAGTAGCAGAAAATATCTTTATGAAGTGACCTGGGCAGTCTTATCGGTTGTGTTGTCCTCATAAATATGTGTAACGTTTCTGTGCTCCTAAATGTTGTCATACATGGTTTAGCAGGATTCACGACAGTTTCTGTTAAAAAAAAAATAGGCAACTTACTGAAATAAGCATGTGCTGGGTTTTTACTGAATACATACTGCTGTAGATTACTTTTCATGTCGACATGATTTATTTCTGCTCGTTTGTTGGCCAGCAATGTTGACTGTTCACAACAGTAATGTGTAGCCTCGGCAACTTGGCCGTTTTCATAATGTGAAATTGCAAATTCTCTCCACAGTCGCAGGCATAACAGGTCGCGTGCCTTCGTGTGCACGGCAGCCTCCTCTGGGGAAGGGTCTTTGGAGGCAGGGCAGGAGTGCAGTGGAGAAGGAGGGGGAGGGATCTGAAAGTTGCATTTTTTTCAAATTTTCATGCTAAGTCCTCTCTCTCCTCATAGTTACCAACTGCAGCTTTAAGGAGAACTTAAATGAAAAGGTAGAGTTTAAGGGATTAAACTCAAAAATGGGCATTATATGACCCCCTTCAATCACTACTGTTTTTAGTACAGTCCACTCAATAAGTATTTGGATTGTCCTTATGTATTGAAATAGCAATAATTCTTACAAAGACGAGAGATTTGGAAGCCATTGTTATGTCCAGCAGCGATATGTACATATGCACATTGTTCCATTTCAATGTGGTAGAGTACCGAGCCATAACTAAAGAGAATCTGGGTCGTAGGGTCCAAATACATACGGTCTGCGCTGTTTAAACAGGGAGCCGTACCTTCTGAATGTTGCCACTGAAGGGTCGGAGGTCACCTGCGCTGGTCTTGGTGACATCATAATTCGGCACACCGCCGATGTACAGCGGAGTGTTGCACTTGATCTGTGTGAACGCCCCCTGGTGGACGAGAGAAGAGGCACGAACTAAAACAGTGACTGAATATTACCGGCAATCAAGCAGACGGAATTTCCGCATTTTTTAAATCTCAAACTCACAATCTAAAAATGCATCCTCCTTTCCTCTCCATGTCTCCTCCAACAAGCACTTCTGAATAGGAGAGACAAACAAAGGAAAGGAGGATGCATTTCATGAGTACTGGGACGCTCCCCATGCATTACACCACCTGATATCACTAATACGCTTACTTCCTGGACCAAGGAAGTAAAATAATTTGTGAAATCAGGTGGTGTAGTTCATGGCTGGAGCAAATGCCTGCAGTTGCTATGACTTGTAGGAGATGTAGATGGGTAGCACCTCTGTGTAGAAACATTATAGAGTATGGAATCCCTGGCCATAAAGGTACAAAATGGCGGCTTTGTGCCAGGGTGAAATGTGGCCACACCTCTGCCATGCCCTCAGTGGGCTGCTGGTTGTCCACCTGGAGGATGCCGTTTTTGGCTGTGCGGGAGACGCGCAGTTCGTGCCAGGCACCCACACTCACCGATTCCTCGCTCCTGTGCAGATACACATGTCAACAAAAACCAGGAGAACTCATACCAACTGACCAGGCTAACAGCACAATGCAGGATCAGGAGTCAGGTGGCTGACTGTGGAGTAAACCTGCGCCGGCTCTCTTTTACTTCCAACCGTGGTCAAAAGTCAAAACAAGACAGTAATGATGCTTTGCATTTAACGGTATGGTTTGGTTACCCTGCCTATACTGTACCTGACCCTGAATCTGGAGCGTCATCATGATGCGTCCTGCTGAATTTAGTTGTCACACACTGAAAAAATTGAGACTTTGGATCAAAGTAAAAAAATTGCGTCAACTTGTTACAACTAATTTTTTAAATTTTTCTCAACTGAAAAAAATTACCTTTGTAAATTTTTTTTCAATTGAGTAAAACTAAAAAAAAATAGCTGTAACAAGTTGACGCAATTTTTTTACTTTGATCCAAAGTCTCAATTTTTTCAGTGCACACATTACAGAGGAAAGTCGGCACCTCATCGGTTGTTCACCGTCTATCCTACATGTTTTTAATTCATTTACTTTTTTTTAAATCGAACACAAGAACAAAGACAAAAACTCTGTTTAACTCCTTTGGAAATCATCCACAACTTCAGCCAGTGGAAAACTGGAAAGTATCAGTTACATGAGTACCGTGCCACACAGCACCTTAAGAGGAAAAGCTCCATAAAAGTGCTGCCATACTTTCATTACACCTAAGGACTTCAACACACCAGTTGATTCCATAAAATAATTCAACCCACTGGCAGTCGCATTGAGCCAACTGACAATTTCTGATCATTGGGACAAAATATTGTGGAGGATTATACTGTCAGCACCTGAATAAGAAATCTCTGACTTCACTCAATGTTGGAGATTTTGGAGGGTTCCAGGTTTCGATACTTCACTAGCCCTGCTTTGCAAAGCAGCGCCCGGGAACAAGAGATCAGAATCAAATCCCAACAATTTGACATGATCAAGCTCCTGATTAGTTTAAAGATTAGCAAGAGTGGCAACAAATATTCAGATCATTTCTGAAAGGAAAACATATGAATCTGCCATTTAGAAGCTCAAGTGGTATGATTCCCAATAATCAGTAAACAAGGCCAATCTGGGTGAATCAAAACACGCAGAAATATTATTTGCCTCTTGAAAGTGATGCATGACACACTTGTGTAGATAGAGGGCGCAATCAGTCTCCATACGCCCTGTTTATATTGGATAAGGACTAGTAGAAGTTTTCCTTGACAAAAAGATTAATGTTGTTTCCCGCAACATGCAAATTAATTCAGCCGTATGACAAGTCACTATTATGGGGGACAGTAGTAAGTATTTGAATTCACATAAGCTACATCATTTTAAGAGCTGGCCTTTACTCTTTACAGTGGTTTACATTTTTTTGGTGCGAGTTTCATCACTAACAATAACTCAAAGCAATGTGACTCAAAAATGCAACTTTGTTGAGTAAATTTTGGTTTTTTAATTCAGATTAGAATGTTAGACGTCACTTCGAGGTTATTACACGCCGTTTCATGGAACCTGTTGAAATAACAGTTTTTTTTAATGTACTCAAACATGTACTTTTTTGAGCACAGGACTCCTGAGACTCATGACCCCATGTAATTAAAAAATAATTTCCTGCGTCTGAGGTGGGTAGGTAATTTTAGGTCATTAAACGAAGCAAAAATGTGACTACTTTAGCAAAGCTGGCTGGGCTCATTTGGTAGAGGTGCTGCTTGTTGTGCAAGAGCAAGTACCACATTGTAGGCTCAAATGCGGTTGAGACAGTACCGGCTGTGGCTAGCAGCCAAATGGGAGCAAAGTATAATTGGCTTCATGCTGCTCAGGGATATGGGAGGGATACAGTCCGTTGGGCCAGCATTGTTAGTTGCACCCACATCTACTACTTGTCATCTAGGCACCTGTGGTTTGCTTGTTGAATACGCAAATGTTTGGGTTTCCTCTATCCTTGTTCTGCTATTGCTAAGACTGATCACAGTGCGTGAACAAGCCGCAACTGACAGGCGTATGAGTCAGAAGTTAACCACAAAGTGTTCTCACTCTCGAAAGATGGCAGCATGAATGCTTGCACAGTTTGGTAATTAGACATGTCAGATTTGGGTGGGAGTGGAGATGGCAAATGACAGCACTTTACGAAGGTGCTTTGATGGGTTCAGAGTGAAAACAAACAGGATTACCAACTACTGGCACAGGAAACTTAGCTCATGTAACTTCATACCAGAGATCTGTATCCTAATCAGGGAATGAAAACAAACAGCCTTGCCTGAGGACAGGACATTAGAGAGCAAGCCATTTAACAAGCTTGAGTTAAACTGCTGTTGTACCTGATAACAGTAGCCCCGGAACCGCAGTCGAAGCGGAACTCCAGAAACCCGTCAGCCAGCACAATCGCCAGGAAGTCGCGGCTGCCTGTGTCCTCACTGTAAAGCAACGTGCCGTCGGGCGAGGTCGGCTGGAAGATCATCTCAAACTCCATGAAGGAAAGGTAGTGCTTGGAGGACTGAGGCCAGGGGGCGCTAGCATACGACCTGAGTGTCTCATTGAAGCTTGGCAGAGATAAGAGAAAACCTGGAGCAGTGCAGAAGGATGGAAGGGGCATTACAACTTAACACTTCCAAGCACAAACACGGTACAACCTGCCCTAACAACCAATGAAAAGATGAAAGATTAGAGTGCAATAAATGCAGCCAATATAAAGATGGATTCTGAGCAAAACTCCATGGAGTCAACAGCAAAGCCAAGAATAGCGCTCGTTTCTGACAGAATAGATTACCTATAAGCATACAATTCTGATTAAGAATGTGGAGTACCAGAAATGTCACCAAAAGTAACCGTAAAAAATTGTTTTATAAATAATTTTCTGTACATTCTTTCAGTTTCTTTCTTGTTTTACACTCAACAACACTATCTTCTTTCGTATATGTAGAAAGCGAACATCACCCTCGCCTCCCCAGTTAGATATTCAATCTTTTACTTACAACCCCAATTCCGAAATAGTTGGGAAAAAGTGTAAATTGTGAATAAAATCAAAACGCAATGACTTTCAAATCACACCAGCCAGTATTTTATTCACAATAGAACAGAGATAAAATAGCATATGTTAAAATGGAGAAATTTCACAATTTTGTCCACAAAATGAGCTCATTTCAAATTTGATGGCTGCTACAGGTCTCAAAAAAGTTGGGACAGGGGCCTGTTTACCATGGTGTAGCATCCCCTCTTCTTTTTAACACAGAGTGGAGGCGTCTGGGCATTGAGGAGACGAGTTTCTTGAGTTTAGCCATTGGAATTTGATCCCACTCTTGTTTAATACAGACTTCCAGCTGCTAGAGAGTTTTGAGTCTCCTTTGACAGACTTTTCGTTTAATTATGCACCAAATGTTTTCAATTGGTGAAAGATCAGGACTAAGTGCAGGCCAAGAGTCTTCTACTACGAAGCCATGCTGTTGTAATAGCTGCAGTATGTGGTTTTGCATTGTTCTGCTGAAATACACAAGGCCTTCCCTGGAATATATGTCGTCTGGATGGGAGCATATGTTGCTCTAAAACCTTTATATACCTTTCAGCATTCATGGTGCTTTTTAAAACATGCAAGTGTCCCACACCATATGCACTAATGCATCCCCATACCATCAGAGATGCTGGCTTTTGAACTGAACGCTGATAACAGGAGGGGTGGTCGTTCTCCTCTTTAGCCCGGAGGACACGACACCCATGATTTCCAACAAGAATTTCACATATGGACTCGTCTGACCATAGGACACTTTGCCACTTTGCTACAGTCCATTTTAAATGAGCCTTGGCCCACAGAACATGGCGGCGCTTCTGGATCATGCTCAGCAATGGCTTCCTTTTTGCATGATAGAGTTTTAGGTGGCATCTGTGGACGGCACGGCGGACTGTGTTTACAGACAGTGGTTTCTTGAAGTATTCCTGGGCCCATTTAGTGATATCAATGACAGAATCATGCCGGTGAGTGATGCAGTGGCATCTGAGGGCCCGAAGATCACGAGCATCCAGTAAAGGTCTTCGGCCTTGTCCCTTATGCACAGAGATTTTTCCAGTTTCTCTGAATCTTTTGATGATGTTATGCACTGTCGATAAAGAGACCTTCAAAGCCTTTGCAATTTGACGTTGAGGAACATTGTTTTTCAAAGTATTCCACAATTTTTTTTATGCAAGCCTTCACAGGTTGGAAAGCCTCTGGCCATCTTTACTTCTGAGAGACTCAGCCTCTCTAAGACATCCCTTTTATAGCCAATCATGTTACACACCTGATGCCAGTTAATTTAATAACTTGTTAAATGTTCTTTCAGCTGATTCTCTTATAAATTAATTGCTTTTTCAGCCCTTTTTTGCCTGTGCCCCAACTTTTTTGAGACCTGTTGCAGCCATAAAATTTGAAATAAGCTCATTTTGTGGATAAAAATGTAAAATGTCTCAGTTTCAACATTTGAAAGGTTATCTATGTTCTATTGTAAATAACATATTGGCTCATGTGATCTGAAAGTCATTGCATTTTGATTTTATACACAATTTACACTTCATCCCAACTATTTCAGAATTGGGATTGTACTTTCCTTATAAAAATTTTCTTAAATTCTTGTACAAACACCAGCCTCATAATTTTCCTGTTCAGGCATAGCCGATAGATAAAAAGTACGATCTCAGAGAAAAAGACAGATTCTCAGCAAAACCCCCATATCGGAAGCTCTGTGACAGAAAGTGGGGCGACTCACTCTCTCCGCAGTGCTGACCCCTGAACCCCAGTGGGCACAGGCAGATGTAGCTGTCGGCACGGTTAGCGTAGCACGCGCCACCGTTGGCGCAGGTGACCCCTCCGCAAACATTTTGGCTGCACTCACCTGCCAGGAGAACACGTTTAGGTCAGTCGCAGAGATTAAGTGCAGCAGAGTCCATAATTATTAGGGCAGTCATGAAAAAAGAAGCGATTACTCCACTGTTCCAGAAGGACAAATTTATAGCAAAATTTAAAGCCAATTAATCTCACTCTCCATTTTAACCTCATATTCATTGTTTTCAAAGCGCTCGAGCATACCTCCAAAAAACAAAAATCGTCAAATTGTTCAAATACTTATGAAATGCATTATTGCAATGAGTATTAATAACACTCTGGATATTGTCAATGGCAGAAAAATACATGTAAAACGAAACTACAGAGACCCAACACAAACATTTCTCTGAAAAAATCTTGGAGAAACACCACTCACGTCGAGTGCAGATATAAAACCTTAAGTGTGCATTTTAAGAGATGGATCCTTGTTCAGCTCTGAACCAGTCCACATCCAGGGTTGCATGAGCAGACTTTCTCTTAAACAGTAAATTTTCTGGTAAAATCAGAAAATCGGCAGGATCGATCCCTGCTTACGGCAATGCTCAATGCCCATGTGCAGTTTTAGACTTACTGGACCACTCACTGAGGAGACAAATAGATCCAAATAGATGGACAGAAAAATGGACGGACAGAATTTACCTCATTTTGTGGAAGCATTAACACACTGCCGAAATGCAAAAATAAATAAATAAATGAATAAATAAATAAATAAATAAATTCTGCTTGCTCCTGTGTTCGCGTGAAATGGTGGCAGAAAAAGTAAAGTAACAGAAAAGTTAACACCGTTGACCTGCTTTCTTTTTGAAGAATGACCAGACATTTATTTGTCCAAACTGAGCAGTGGAATTTCCCATATGTCAGTGAGTGCAGTGTTTATGACTGGGACGGCACTGTCTCATGCATACAAAATGCAGCACTGAATCACAGGGTGTGGCATGAGCCTCTGACCAGGATAGGGTCTGTCTGTTATTGATCCTCCAGTACAGGGTCATTTATGGGGGGGGGCAGGGAAGCCAGGGACACGAACTGAACCCATTACCATCACACACTCCACACAAGAGGACTGAAGGTCACAACTACCTTCCCTATAAAAGAGGGATTTTTCCTGCAAGCAGACAAGTATGTGCAGGACAGCATGCGTGTTCAATGCAAAAGTGAATAACCCCAAGCTTTTGCCACGGAATAACTTGATTTTTTCAGTGCCATGATATCCTGCTTTATGTGCATTTATATGGTGTCGGACCACATGTTGAGATACAACAGCTGAGGATTCTACGGGCCAATACAACACCTATCATCAACTCACTCTTTTCCCCAGAAATAGTGGGGACTGTGCATAAAAGCCTGGTAAAAATGTCTGTAATTCCAGCATACTGGTTGATTTAAGAAACCCCAAATAACCTCTTAAGCCCTGAGCCTCTGGCCCAAAATTGACAAACCCACAATGAAATGACTATATCTCTGCAACGACTTGGTCGATTTGAATAGTCTTGGTATCATAATAAAGGTAACACCTTGGGGATTTTTTTCATGGTGTAAAAATCAGTGTTTATGTCACTGAGTCAGAGTAAATGAAGATGAAACACTGCATAAATGAAAGATCTTTTTTGCGCCTAACTAAGTTTTACTTTTAACTCTCTTGAAATGATTCAGTTGCAGTCTGAAACCTCAGCACAGAATCTCACCATTATCTGTGCCAAAGATTTTTCTAATCAAGTAAATCAGAGCAAAACTAGAGAGGTTTTATTTTGGGAATGTCTAGGTGGCCTCTCCAAATTGGGACTGTGTGCAATTTCAGATTTCTCTGGTACCAAACTGAAAAACTCATTTAATTTCACTTATATGTCACTACAGGCATACATTCCATCCAACTACAATAATTTTATTCATTCAATTTTTTTTTTTTCTTTTCTGCCAGTCCTGTATGCATTTTCCCATTCAAAGAAAATACATACAATGGAAATAAAGTTTGACTCCATTGGAGCAGATCTATTTTCAAAAAAACAAGCAAATAAACAAAATTATTAATCCAAAGATTAGGTAAAAAAGAATGGCAGTGCAATGCCTTAACCATTACTCTAGCAGATTGAACAGCCTTCCTGAAGCCACGTTGTAAATTTCAGCAGTGAGTCAGCGGAACACATGTACCCCGATTTAGCACTTGTATTTTTTGTATACTTGCGCGTAACAGCGTGGATTCTTTTGAAAGACTACTTTGATAACGACTGTTGAATATTTAGCGGATAATTATACTGGAAATACTACAAACAAACCAGTTAAGCGTTTATATTGCTGCACAACATGTCAACGTTGCACGGACTCTCAGCTCAAAGCACCGGGAACGGAAAGCTCTATCTCAGGCTAGGTTTGTGCGATTAACGTGGTTTAGGTATTGTTGGAAACGTCAGAGCCCATAGAATCAAATGGCCACCTACAAAGTCTTAATGACAGGATCACAAGCCGATCACAGAGAGGAAAATACATTGATTGCAAGCAGATTGCTCAAAACTTGACATCCTTTGCAGCAGTGCCATGGAAAAAAAAATGCATGGAGACTGGAAGATCTAGTTTCGATATAACACAGACACATTGGGCTAACAAAAGCAAGCGCAGATTTACCCTCGAGTACAGTTTTTTTTATAAAAACATATCAAAAGTAAGAAAAATATTTAGGCTACTCATCTCTGTCGAATGTAAAGAGTATGCCTGCTGTTCTTTGAGTGTGGTGCCAGTTTAAAATGACATGGCTTATATCGTTGGATCCTACGAACTTTCCTCTTTCATTTGATGTATCATTTGTATGCATAGGACAAATTCAGTAGAAATGCTAGCGATTGAGCGGTGATATTATTTTATCCTATGTTTTGCTATATGCTTACTTACTTGCTTGGTGCTTGAATTGTTCTCGGTTTAGGTAAAAATGGTCAACATAAGCTTTTTGCCGAGTTTCTTCGCGTGAAGTGGATAAGCCGCATGATGATGTTGCGATTTGGAAACATGCCATATTGATTATGCGTAATGGCGGGTTTAAGAGGTTAAAGTTGTCAGTCATCACTTTAACCTCATCTCATTATTTTATTTCAAACTGCTGCAGTACAGAGTGTGAAATCTCTGTTTGGATGTGTTATGATCCAAACACCTTTGCCATAAACTGTACATGGATGTGTGCACATGCGGACCAAAAGTGCTTGTGTAAAAATGTGTGTGTGTGGATTCATGCTTATGTATCTCTTGTGCATGTGCATTAGTGTGTGAGTTGGACATCCTACTCCCACAAAAAATAATTGCGGGAGGCAGGGAATTTCCACAATACTACCGCGCTACACGCAAGCAGGGGGAATTGTCCCAGGTTTAATGCGTTATGCAATTGTCTAATAGTGAATCGGTAATGGTACAATGCATATTTTTTTTAAGACTTTTTTATTTTCCCCCTTTTTTTCCCCACCCTGAAGAGAGGCAAATTGTTTAGCCCACTGCAACGCGACCTGCCCCCATTGTCTCAGGAGGAAGATGCCATGGCACGTGAATCCTCCGACCCACGAGATGACCAGCGCTCGTTTCTTCACTCTATGCAGTTGCACCACCAGCTACACACTGTGTGTGTGTGTCTGTGTGAGTGTGTGCACACTAGAAGTTCACACTGCACGAGGACAGTGGATGAATTCTCACAGTTCAGCCTGTCAACAGACCACAGTATGTCCAGCAAGCTTCAATAATAAAATCATAGCATCCCGGAGGCTTTAAAAACAAACATCAGTTTTCCCCCCGAAGTGAATGTTTCTCCTCAGCATAACACATACGTAGCACAAGATACAACTAATATTCAGCCATTAACACCATCTGCTTTGGACGTCATTTCACGCAATAGCTTTTCATGTCCAATAAAACCCATATTTCATTCAAAATATTTGTCAGAACATGTGGCCTCGGTTCAGCTCCAAACATTGGACTAATGGGTATTTAGATACCTATAAATTTCCAGCAGATTAATGGTCAAAGCATTTCAAATACATACTCCACCCAGATCTGCTCAACAAACTGCTCACACATGTATTTGATTCACACTACCCCGTTCTGCAATGACCCACATTCACACACACACCCTTCAAATGCACTACACACACCCTCCACGTTTCCAATGAAATTACAGTTCAAGTCAACCAGTATTTCTCTTGTACATGCAGAACATACAAGTACAATGCCGACATTTGAAATTAACTTTTCTTTGACATCTATAAATAGTTTGAGTTGCAGACATGTATGTAGAATTTTAAATTTGGCTCTCACTGCCACTTCCATGTTTAAGAGCTACACAATTTTAACTGGATATGGATAACTGAATGGAAACTGGATGGTAACTGTTAAAAAGCAAAAATGCAGAACAGTCAAATGTGGTCTCGCAGCAATGGCTGCCAGCAATGTTCCAACCCAGCCAATCAATGATATATCTGCCTTGTGACCTGGCTCAGTTCCACAGTTACAATGACATCCCCCCACCCTTCTCACGTGGAGACCCCAACCGAACCGCGTCCTGGAAGGCTGTCTTTTCCATTCACCTTAACTCACCCACACCAATTCAGACCACAGTGACCTGGTGAAACAATTTATAAGCACAATCGACAATTCAAATTAATCAACTAAGTGCTTATCGGTAGATTTTTAAATCACCTCTTACACAGTAGGGTTGATTTCTAAAGTTGATTTTCTAGCTTTAAACCAAATTCATATGGTGGAAATACAGAATTTCAGCAATGGACGGACTTGGAAACTGTCCAAAATTTATTCCTACCTCACATCCAGTGCATTCTGGGACAGGCTACTGTAGTGCCCATAACCCTACCCAGGTTTTGCGGGTAAGAACATGAGTGAATGCATTGAGAGACCACCCTGGTTCCAAAGGACAAACCATGGAGGATTATCAGTATAAATACAGTACAAATCCATCCCCAGAACCTCACTCACAGAGCCCTGCCCACCGGACTTACCGATGTCTGCTCCGCTCAGGGCTCGACCTCTGGGCCAGGGCCTCATGTCCACGCTCTTGCCGTTGACGTTGAGGGTCTGGACGCAGCCCTGAAAGCCCCTGTTGGTCCCGGCGGCTCTGGCTAGCCAGTACACACTGGGGGCGCCGCCAATGAAGAGCGGCGTACGGAACGTGATCTTGGTGTACTGACCCTGAATTTAAGAGGGTCCAAAAAGTACAGAGAACTCCATAATAATTGGGATAAAGACACATTTTCTGATTAAGCTCAGAATTCAGCAGTTTTTGTCAGCAAACACCGCACATGCGGTATACGTGAATATTCTCACATTTTATCTATTTCCTACAGTGCTGAGAAAAAGTATTCACCCCCTTCCTGATTTCTTCTACTTTTGCATATTTTTCACATGTAAATGTTCCAGATTATCAAACTAATCTTAATATTGGCTAAAATAACCCCACGAAACACAAAATGCAGCTTTTAAATGATTTCATTCATTGAAGGAAAAAAGGAAAATTAATCTGGCCAAAAAAAGGATAAAAAATGTTCCGGACGACGGACGACAGATGACACACCATGACAATAGCTTATCGGCCCATAGGGCCGGTAAGCTAAAAATCGCTTAAACAGGGCCTGCCTGGCACTGTGAAGTAGGCAAAAAGCAGCACATGATGCTGCAATCTAAAGGACTTCAAGAACAGATGAGAAACAAAGTTGTTGACAGCTATCGGCCTGGAAAGAGTTACAAAGCTATTTATAAACCTCCAGGACTCCAATGCACCACGGTGAAAGCAATTATCTACAAATGGAGAAAACTCAGACACTGGTGAACCTTCCTGGGAGTGGCCAGCCCACCGGAATTCCTCCAAGACCGCATCAACGACTCATCCAGGAGCTCACAAAAGAATTCATACAATCACCTAAAGAACTGCTCGCTTCACTTGCACCAGTTAAGGTCAGTCTTCACAATTCCACAATAAGAAAAAGACTGGGAAAAAATGGCATCAATGGGAGAGCTGCAAGGCATTGCTGCTGACCAACAAGAACACAAACACTCATCTCACTTTTTGGCAGAAAATATCTTGATGACCTCCAAGACTTTTGGGATAATATACGGTGGCCTGATAAGTCAGAAGAAGAACCTTTTGGAAGACATGGGTCATGTTACATCTAGCGCAAAGCTAACAAAGCATTCCAGAATAAGAATATCATACCAACACTCAGAGACACAGTGGTAGTAGTGTGATGGTCTGGGGATGTTTTGCTGCATCAGGACCTGGGCAACTTGCCATAATTGATGGAGCCACGAATTCTACTCTCTTCAAGAAAATCCTGAAGGAGAATGTCCAGCCATTACATTACATTACTTTACATTACAGGTTCTTAGCAGACGCCATAAATTTATGACCTAAAGCTCAAAGTTGGGTTATGCAACATGATAATGATTCAAAGCACACAAACAAGTCCATCTCTGAATGGCTCAAAAGAAACAAAATAAAGGCTTTGGAGTGGTCTCGTCAAAGTCCAGTCTTGAATCCAATTGAGATGCTGTGCGGCAAGACCTTAAACAGGAATTTTACGCTCAGAAACCTCCAATGTGGCTAATTAAAACAATTCTGTTAAGATGAGCGGGTCAAAATTCTTCCACAGTGATGTAAAAGACTCATTGCCGGTTATGGCAAACGTTTGAATGCAGTTGCTGCCGCTGAGGGCGGCACAACCAGCCATTAGGATTCAAAGGGCAATTATTTTTCCACATGTGTTTTGAATATCTCTTCATCTTCAATAAATGAAATGTTCACATAAAAGTGTACTCAAGTTGCTGTTGTCTTATTTTAAAATTAGTTGGATGATCTGAAACATTTAAATACGACAAATAAGCAAAAATAGAGGAATGCAGGAAAGGGTAAAAACTTTCTTACTGCACAGTACTTTATACACTTAAAAGAAGCCTTTGAAACAAGCAGCAGCTGAATTCAGCTACAGTAACAGCCTGGCAGAGCAACACAACGGAGAACACTTAGCACCTGGAGATGCCCATGGTTCACAGACTTCAGTCACTGCATGCAAACTACTAGCATTAATATGGAAAACAAGTTCAAATGAACTATGTCCTCCGGACGATGGTGTGTAATTAGTGAGTGCTTGTGGAGAGTGGACGTACACGCCTCCCCTGCCCTTTCTGCAAAATCAAGTTTTATAGTGATATGTTCAGAGCAGAGGAGTAGCGTTTCAAAGTTAGTGTCCACACCAAGAAGAACAACAAGAAGAATAAACTGAGCGAGTTTTTGGTCCTTGTTCCGAGGACAAAAAACTTTACAGTGCCCAGAAATTTGGGGGAATGTGTGGAACAAGTGCTGTAATTACCGGCGAAGGTTATGTATTCACCTGTGTCTGTTTGTTTGTCTATTAGTTCGTTAGTTTGTCCAAATGATACCTCTCAAATTTCTCAACCAATTTTAATGAAATTTTGTGGAAATATGGGCTATGGCCTAAGGATCACTTGATTTGATTTTGGTGGTGTTCCAGGTCACCATACAAACTCACAAATATTTTAAAGGATTGTTCACCATTATGGGAAAACAAGATTGGAATAAATGCCTTAGATCTTAAAATCCACAAGAAAGTAGTAAAGTTAAAAATACTTCGGTGGAGCTATGTGCTCTCTGAGTGCTTTCTGGTTACTACATCAAATCAAATTGAAATAAAAATCCATAAAAAAATTGATGGAGTCAAAAATTACAGAATTCACTGAACGCAGTCATGAATTAATCACGATGACATTGAATTTTGACACCAAATAGCATCACTGGAAATGCATCAGATGTGCTCCAAAGCCAAGCCTTCAAGTAAGTCTCAAAGAGGCATGATACTCACGCTACAGAATACAAATAACCGCTGTGATAGCTTGAAAATCCTGACGTTTTGTCAGCTGACATCATTAGATGGTTCCTCTCACCTGTGAGCGGCCCGAGACGGGCGTGTCATTATCCAGCCTCAGCCAACCGCTGCTGCCGTCCCTGTAAACCGTGACAGTGTGCCACTGTCCCAGCACCACCCGGCTGTCACTCACAATCTGCGCCGCCCCTGTACCGCAGTTAAACCTGCACCGGTCAAAGGTCAAACGTCAGCACTGCTGACAGCTTTCAGCTGGTGCACAATACAGAGTGAGGAGTAACTTTTTCATCAAAGGACTGACAAATCTATCAACCAGCACGCCAAGGTTATATATAAAAATTACCTCCCGCTCATAACAGCTCAAATGCAGTGTGTGTGGAAGGAGCTGCAGAGCCAGTTTAAATCTGCTAAGTTGTGGCCCTAAATTTAAAGCCTGAAACCACAAGACAACATAAAATCTGAAAAGATTGGCCCTAATTTGACAGATGTGGATAGCTGTGCCAGTTGTAAGGTTTATCCTGGTGGAAGCAGCGCTTTATGAGAGAATTAGGGTTGGTGCTGCAAGTGCTGGCAGTCCGGGAATAATGTGGTTTAATTCACTGCTCATAATAAGGAAGAGCGTCAGGCCATTATGGCAACCCCACGTATTTGGAAGAGCTCATAGCGTCGGCAGCCTTTGGGAAAGCCTTTTCACGCATTAACTGCAAGTACTGCACATTCTGCTGTGAGTTGGTCCTGTAGGGTTCATGCTATGATTATGATGATTCTTGACAACAGGTCCATCTAAGGATAATGTAATAAGCCTCTTGGGGAGTGTCTATGCCGCTGTTTTCCAACCTATGACAGTTATTCTTATGCAAGCGAATGTTATGTGACTGTGGGAAATCTGACCTGCTAACTGACACAGATGACATTTACTGAGTTTATTTTGAGTTCTCTAACATTAATATTCTCTCTATTTTTGAATAAATACATATATATTTGCATGAATAATTAAGTAAGCAGATTGAAGCTCCAGTGTCTGTGTGCCTCTATTAATGAGGGATAAACATCATTGTTACACTCGCGCTGTAGTGCGGTGCCTTACCCAAATCAGCCACCCAGCAGCGCAGTGAGGACACATATTTCTTGGCTAAATGAAGGTCCACAGAACTCACCGGAAGTGCAGCTTGCGTCGAATGAGAGCCAGGGAGGCGAAGTCCCCGCGGGCATTCTCGTTTTCCCCGCAGTACAGGAGCAGGCCGTCCTCCGCTTCCGCCTGATGGACAGACGGACGGACATAGTCAGACAGGCACCATTCAGATCAGCGCTAGAGCACATAATGCCTGACACTTTCCATGAATTACCTCAGTCGTTCCCTTAGCTCAAATGTTTTCATGAGGACTTTTGGACACCATTGTGAGGTCCACGTGCCAAAAAAGGTTTTTACATTTGTTTTTCTCAAACGTAATCCTGCAACAACTGACTTCAATCGCCGTATGGATGTTACCTCACCATATCTTTGCTTGTACTAAAAATTCTTCAGTGGTAGAAACTTGTATTACACCTTTCATTCAAGGTTCAAGCCACCCTTTCCAATGACCAGGGCAGTTGAATGTCTTGCATTTAGGCTCTAATACGGGAAAGATACCTGGCCGTTATTTTGAGATAGCCTGACGAGTAGCTCACACAAGGTCTCACCTTGAACTCGAGGGTGATCTGAAAGGTCTGGTAGGAATTCTTCAGAGGTTCAAAGGTCATGTGGGAGTATCCATAAAACCGTGGATACTGCACAGTCACTCCTGGATGATACAGGCATCAGACGAGAGAGTTACTGAGACAGGACAATGGAAGCAAAAAAAAGAAAAGAAGTGATGCTGTACACGTTAGTGCTATTCTGACAAGGAAAGTATGGAGATGCAGGGAGTCTAGCTGACAACTCCAGGGAGAAGATGTAAAGAATGTGAAGAATACAGAAAGAGTGGAGAAGAAATATAACAGAGGCGACAAAGAGCCATAAACACTGTATGCATGTAAATTAACAGCCATGTTTACACCTATTCTAAAGCAGACTTGAAGCGAACTTTTGAAATGTTGCAAAAAAAGAAAATGTTAATGAGACACGTTTCCATCAACTACAATGGAGCAAATAAACTAGGCTCTGCAAAGTGTAATTTTGTCAGAAGTTGGCTGTGTATGGCCCACGTTTGTCTTGGCTTGTAATGTTCAAAGCAGAAGAAGAAAAGGTTTCAAACTGGAAACCGCTGATCACTCGTGAGCTAAAAATTATTTATTCGGCAGTGGTGTTTCCATCCCTCATTTAGTGCATTAACCCTTTTTTGAAAATGGCAAAAACCACCTCAAGCAAGTGTAAAAAACTTTTTCTTGCAAAATCAAGGAAGTTCTCAAAAATTAACCTTTTCTGATGCAATACTTCAAAATGCGCATGAAAATACATCAGTGGAAGCATATGTTAATGGAAACATTACTTAAGTAATATATTAACATATTACTCAAGTATTATAAGATGTTAATGTTAAATTTCAGGTTTAATAGTCCGTTCAATTTCAGGGCATGTTTCTTGTTTGAGCATTATTTGTTGTTGTTCAGTAAGAGACATTAATTAATGTAACTGAAGAATCATAGAAAGTAAGATTGTTATGCAATTTATCACTTTCATTAGAAGCTAATAATGAGGAAAATTACTTGCTAAAAGTAACTTCCCCAACACTAAATTAATTAGTATTGTATGTCAGCTGATCATTACTTTCACATTTTGAATCAGAGCAGCAAATAATTAAGCCATTCTGCAAACTTTGAGAGAATTCTTTACTCTGATAAAATGAGAGTGTAAGGAAGAATAAGGATGCAATTCTGATCTTCGCGAAAAATACCTTAATTTACAGGAAACGGCAGCTCTCAGAAATATGCTAGACGCACTCTGGGGTCACAGAGTCAGTTTGATCCCCGAACCTCCCTACATATGCACTTTTTCTGTAATACAGGCCCCTTGATGTAGGCCAGGCGTGTAAACTGAAATTAAGCCAGACATGTCGATTGGGTTAGGTCCACCAACTCACACCCACCCCACGAGTAAAGCCATCAACCTTAACGACTGCCGTCTCCTTGCATGAAATAGTTCACTGAAGACTCGCTCCCAGTCGCTATTCTATAATTAACTATGGCGATGAGGGGCAGCATATTGTTGCTTATGCATATAACCTACATTGTTCTGATGATAAAAGACCAAAGCTCTAGTTGTGCCAGTGTTTCAGACTTGAGTGGATAATCTTACAAGAGAGAGAGAGGGAAGGATGCAGGGAAAACACATAGCAGAAGCCTTGAGCATCTTTCTTGTCAGGGAGCTCAGCTTTTCCCCCCAATCATTCTCCATCACTCCCTTCCGATCCCCCGCTTCTCTCTTTGAGGGGTGTTAGAACTCCGCTCTGTGGGAGGGACGTGGCGCTGGAGGGAAGGTTACACTGACTATCCCAGAACGCTTCCATGAGCACTGAAAGGGACGACCAAAGCAAACATCATCCCCCAGCCTGCCTGCGCCACAGTTCCGATCAGAATCTTCACACCGTACTAAGCAAAGCCATGGGGTTGTAGTTGGAACCAGCTTAATGGAGAATATCGTTTTTCAGTAGCGCAGTCCATGCCTCAAAGGATTAAGGCTGACATAAAGCCCATGGAGGTGCTATGAAGTACTAATCCTGATTTTTTTTGTTGATGATTAAATAATTTTTACTTCTACTTGTTTCTGAAAAAATACGCCATTAATTAAAATAAATGAACATAATTTGTTCGAGGAGTATTTCATGAAACCTCAAAGCTAATAAACAAAAATTGTTTTGTGTCATGTCTGCAATTTGTTTATTAGCTATGAAGTAAAAAAGCTGGATGAACATCCTCTGTGTGAGGTGATTCCATAATTTTTTGTCAGGGGTTGTAGCTAAGTGCCACACCAGAAGCTGCTCAGAAAAACCTTCAGTGACATTCACTCCTCTGGCAGAGCACCTTCAACACCAGATCCCACATCTAGCACACCTACAGAGCACAGAGATTCTCATCATGAGAAAGTCGTAGAACGGAACAACTTTTAAATTACAAAAGCAAAGTTCACACAAAACTCTATAGCATGTACCACAAAAAAAGACTATTATTGGAAAATACACATTGTTAAGCACAAATTCAACCATGTATTCTATACCCTACATGTGCAACCATGAACTTCACGATGCCCGTAATAGAAATGCACGGAATCTAGAATGTCAAAATACGAGTTAAAAATACATTAGGGCGTCAAATTTGGGAATAACTCATAAATCATTTAAAGGCAAGTGTAGAAGAAAATGACATATAAGGAGAGTTTCAGTTTGATTAGAGGTCGATTTTTTTTTTTTTTTTAATATTATGCAGCTGACTCATTTTGGCTATAAACGGGGAAACGATTGATTCATGATTTAGTTTATGCAAGGAGGGGGTGAGTGTGCACACAAACATGCTCACATTTGTCCTGCTGCTGTGTATAAGTGCACTCAGAGGAGAGGACATGTGGTAAATCACATTAGCAGGGTCGCAGAGCGAAGACCTTGAGGGGAACAACGAACGCGGAAAACGGCCCGGCGCAAACAACAAGAAAAAAGCGGGAGAAAAACCCTCTGAGGAAATGAAAGGAGAAAACAGGGAATTCCATCACTCATCCAATCTCAGAGGCAAGCGAGCAAAAAAAGGAAAATATGCAGGAGAGAATAAAGATAAATAGCGAGGATGCCCTTCAGCAACAGATCAAAACTGAATTTTATCTCCCAGGGTCACTGAGGATTTTGATTGGAGGCGCTCGAAAATGGGAGCTCTGGTCCGGAGGGGACTTCCATATAGCAAATGGTGGCTAATGTAGTGATTAGGAAGAATTAAGGCGTCTCCCAGCGGAGGTGAAATTGGAAAAGCTAATAAACCAAGAAAATATCATCTGAGATAATTACCACTGCTCTTTTTTTAGGTCCTCGAAATAAAACAGCCTTGTAAGAAAAATTTTCAGGTCCATTGAACATCCTTCGAAGAAACAGAATTACCCAAATGTGGCAAGAATAAATTTTTTTTTTTTTTTTTCGAACCGTGGCCCTGATAATTAACATGGCTGCGGGTTCTTCCATTTTGCAGCGCCCAGGAATTATGATGCGCTTTAGGAAAGTGGGAGACTTAATTGTACATACAGTAAATGCTATTGAAGGATTCAAATTTTTTTTTCCAATAAAATCACGAACCTTTCAGCACTTTCACTGGATTTAAACTGACTGTATGAGACGTTTCACATCTCCTTTAATTGTGTTTTTTTTTCAACCAGTTTTTTAGTCTAATACCTTGTGAACAATGAGATGTGAAGTACCCTGCTGACAGTGCTGACAAATTTCTTCCCATTGTCAATGCACTGACTGTAGATGGGCTGGTCACATGGCATGAACAAACAAAGAGTGCCAAACTGTGGAGGCACGGCACTACACCAGTGATTTTTAACAGAGCTGCAACTAGGCACACCTCCAACTCTTATCTGCATCATAATTTACTAAAATCTCTTTAAATATATTTTATTCATTACAGATTTAAGAAAATCACATATTTTCTCAACCCTTAAACACATTCTAAGAGCTGAAAAGGGCAGGAGGAGTCAGTAATGGTTTTAATAATGGACAAATTCCATTTGCGACATACACAAAAAGGAATCTGTTTTGGGCACAAGCCGGCAGAGAAAAAAAACTGTTTTTTTTTTTTGGTTCCATGAAAAATATAAGAATGTCAAGGCAAAAGTATTTATTGTTTTATTTTATTGTTTGGGTCGAAAGGTCAGGAAAAAAGAAAAATTTGAAATGAGTATGAGCATTTGTGTAAATTTTTTTTCAAAACTTGTGTCAAGCTGTCCAAGCCATTAGCCATTAGAGAAAATTGTGAACTTATTCAGTACATTGAGTTGTTAACATTGACATTTTCAAGACATTTTAGAACTAAATGCCAACAACAAGAGGCGGTTGTCAGTAAGTGCGTAATTTGAATGCATGGAACAATTTGCAGATATGCATTGTGGGACTGTTTAAGGAGCCTTTTTTGCCACACACAGCAAAACAGAACCATTCTAAGAATAGTTCTGTAATGAGGTATAAAATCAGACTGCGTTCTCTGAAGCAGAAAATATTAGCTTGTTCTTATATGTAACGATTTGCTTGACCAGTAAAACTATGAAACCCTACTGACAAATCTTCAGACGAGTCAAACATTCTTTGGCAAAAAATTCACAAACAAGATTTGAACCTTAAAACTGACAATGAAATTCTTTGGAAGGTGGACTTACGTTTCAGTATCCACAGTGTATGATGACCTGATAAGAGCTTGGAATCTAATTAAAAATCCTCCCTGCCGAATTTTCCTGAAAAGCTTTGGGAGGTGTGGGAGACTGGTTTCGAGCCCCTTACCTTCCGAGCAGGTGACTCCTCCTTGGCCCAGGTTACAGTGGCAGCGTGACCCCCCGCTGTCATAGTCGCTGATGCAGAAGCTGTTAGGGGGGCAAACTGTGTCTTCACAGGGCAGGTCATAGAGGCGGGGAATGGACCCTTTCCATTGGGTCATGGGTTTGAAGGAGGCTGGGACTGGTGCTGAAGGCGTGGTGGTGATGGTGGTGGTGGTGGTGGAGGGGAAGGAAGAGATTAAGGTGGCACTATAGGTCTCCACGGTGGAGTTTGGGGAGGGGGGACTGGTCATGGTGGAGGAGTTCAAGCTAGAGGCCACATTGGTGACGGTGTAAAGGGCCTCGGGCGTAGTAGGGGCAGGTGTAGGCCGAGTTCTGGAGCTGGTGGTGGGGTTTGGGGTGGGTGTAGTTCTCCTGAATATTATGTTCCTGTTTCCTGTTCGGGACCTCAGCTGAGACTTCCTGTTGTCCGTGATGCCGGGAAACGGGTTGAGCTGAAAGCAAGCGAACACATCGAGTTCAGAAAAAAAAACACTTCAAGGTTTCGAGGGAGCTTTCATCGCGGCCGCTCTGTGTGAGAAGCTGACCTCCTCGATGTAGACGTCGTAGTCCGAGTCGTCCACGTCAAAGCTGTCCTCGTCGTAGCTCTTCGACCCAGTGTTGTAGCGTTGGCCATACGTTCCACTGCCGACCTCTTCCATAGCTGAGTGCATGTCAGAAAAGGGAATGGGGCGGGGTTTTAGTTGTAACTGGATAAACGAGTTTTCTGGAACATTCTGAGAAGTTCATACAGTTTCATCTAACGGTTGGTCTCAAAAATGAGCAGCTGACATATGAATGCAAATTGTTGGATTATATTTCTGCTGCAGAGGGAATGTAGATCCAGTACAATACAGCACCGTGATATTGGATTTAAAATTCCTAAAGCTTCTTTATTAAACGCTTTGATATGTACAGAGAATCCTATAATCCTGAGCTGTCAACATACAAATGTAGAAAGTAATGGATTTCACACAGGGCCGAATGCATACAGCGACACTGAATTTAGTACTACACAGTATCACTGCACAAACTGACCTTTAATTTCCATTTCAAAGAAATGAAGCATATATTTAAAATGAACGCACGCAAACATAAAATTCAGCACAATAAACACAGTTTTCTAACAGAATGTACCACATCATGTGCCATGAGCCATTAGACACTACACCACTAACAGAGCAGTCCAGAAGTATTTCGAAAGTCAGCATGAATAAAATGCTTAAATTTTTTAGGAAGATTGTCTAGTATGGATATAAATAACCTACAGTGCTGTGAAAAATTATTATCCCCCTTCCTGATTTCCTCTATTTTTGCATATTTGTCATATTTAAAGGTTTCAAATCATCCGTCTCATTTTAATATAAGACAACCCTGGTAAACACAATATGCAGCTTTTAAATCGATTGTTCCATTTATTGAAAGTAAAACGTTATCCCAAACCCACGTGACCCTTGTAGAAAAAAAAACTTGCCCCCCTACAGCTGATAGCTGGTCAATGAGTCTTTTAAATCTCTGAGGAGGAATGTTGGCCAAACGTCCTTTGCAAAATTGTTTTAATTCAGCTCCATTTAAGGGCTTTAAAGCATTAACTGCCAGTTTAAGGTCATGCCACAGCAACTCAATTGTATTCAAGTCAAGACTTTGACTATGCCACTCCAAAGCATTAATTTTGTTTCTTTTGAGTGATTCAGAAGTGGACTTGCTTGTGTACCTTTGGTCATTGTCTTGCTGAATAACCCAACTACGCTTGAACTTTACGTCACAGACTGATGGCTGGACATTTTACTTAATAATTTTCTGGTAGACAGTAGAATTCATGATTCAATTAATTATGGCAAGTCGCCCGGATCCTGAAGCAGCAAAGCAGCCCCAGACCATCATGCTACCTCCACTGAGTTTGACTGTTGGACTGACTGCAGTTCTTTAGATGTTAGTCTGGGTAATTTTGTGACCTCCTGGATGAGTAATCAACGCACTCTTAGAGGAAATTTTGTAGGCGGGCAGCGGGCCCTTCCTGGGAAAGTTCACCACTTTTACAATTTTTCTCATCATGGTTTACTGAAGTCCCAGAGCCTTATGCTGCATTTTCACTGAACACAAAATTAATGTTCTGCTTGGACAGATTACACTCAAAGATGCGAATACATGCAAAAAGACGCTAGTTCACACCGGGCAACGCAAATGATGTGGGAGACGCAACGTGACGTGAATGGCACGAATGATGTGCATGAGTGGCGATAATAACTGCTTGAGATGAACGCTTGGGAACGCTAGCTACCCAGCTAGTTTGCTAGCTGTATCACATACCTATGTAATACAGTTCCCCAAAAAATAGTGGTCTCGCTCAACATCGTATATGACAACATGATTAGTTTTGTGAATATTTTTATTCTCAAGTAGGTATAATATTCATAAAGTAAAATGTTTGTTATGTTACCATAGCAACATTAACGTCATCATGCGTTGATGATTTTTTGGAGATTCCAGGAAGTACCACCCATTGAGTGTAAACAAGATGTCAACTCACATTGCTATTTGTCAGCGGTGTGAATTTTCGGATCAATCCTCTGCCAAGTTGGAGTGAATGTAATGTTCTCAGGAACAGATCCACAAATCTTCAAAACAAAGAAATAAGAATGATCCCGGAACCAAACTCCCACGATGAGAGTGAGAAGACATTTCGTTTCGCGTTTGGTGGAAACACAGCTTTAGAAATGGCTTTGTAATCCTCTCCAGATGGATAGATGTCAACAACTTTATTTCTCATGTGATCTTGAATTTCTTAATATTGCATTATAGTGTGCTGCTTTTTGCCTACTTCATATTGACGCAAAGGATCTATTTAAGTGACGTTTAGATTAGGTGTGTCTTGTGATACTAAAGCCAATCATCAATAAAATTTATTTAATTGGTTGATTTAAAAACTAAGACAGCAATTACTTTCTTACATACGGCTAGGTGAGGTTGGATAGTTCTTTTTCCTTTAATATATTTAATCTACATTTAAAAACTGCATTTTGTGTGTAATCGGGTTATCTCTGTCTAAAATTAAAATTAGTTTGGCGGAATGGAACATTGAAGTGCAATAAATAAAATAGAAGAAATCGAGTAGGGCAAATACATTTTCACAGCACTGGAAAATTACTGCTCTCTCCTCTAACATTCAAATTCATTGTTTAATTTCAATGTTCTTCAGTGGACCAAGAAGTGCAACTTATCTCTCTTTCCAAATGCTTACAGACTGCACAGTATAATGGTTGAAGCAGCCATCTTTGAATACAGCAGTTCTGTTATGCGAGAAATATTTTCAGGTTAGTGTCAAAGTACATAAAAATTTTAGTATTTCTCCTCAGCGTGTGGATGATGATGACAGGTGAATAGCAAGAGAGATGAAGAGCAGCATGCAAGCAAGAACCAATAGTAGCCGAGCAACTGTGGCGGGATGAGATGATTGATAGTTTCCATGGTGATGACCCAAGGAGTAGAACCCAAACCTCACCCCAGGCGTACCTGTTACTCTGTACCTTTGCTGGTTCACCACGTATCGAAAACCACGCTCTAGGTACCCGCCTGCCCCAGGGGGCGGAGACAAGAAAGAACCATGAGTCAATCAAGAGGGGTCCATGCTGAAATCTACGTCAATGCTTGTCAATCAAGTGTGGGGATGGAGCTATAGTGGATTTTTTTTTTTCCTGCAAAGTTCTCAAATGAACTCTTCGACTGTCTTTCACCGTAAATTGCTCACATCCGTTTTGCAGCCCCTCAAAATGCGAGACTGAACTTCGGTAATTTCACAGTGAATGTTGGATGAAATAAAAATATAATGCTGTAAATCAGAGCAATTATGAGCTCTGGTTGGCTTGGTAAATGACAGTAGGAGGGGCAAATGAATCTCTAGATCGCATAATAGGGGCTAGCTATGGAAGCAACCACCATACACAAACAGAGACAACAGCATCCACAGTTTTTAGCCATAAATTTCCATCATATACAGTATCTTTCTATGGCAGCAGTTTTATAACCATACACCAGGACCTATATAGATCACAGACTTTTAGGTTTTGGGTTGTAAAAAGGAGTTTGTTATTCATGTTCGGGCCATGATATGAAGGAGTAGATGAGCCAGTGCACAGCAGTATGTGATAATGGGACAGCCGTCCCAGCGAAAACACAGTGCCAGTGTATGCATCTGGGTGGTGATGTAATCAAGCATGCTCTGCCAAAACAGTCCGTCTCAACGCGTGTTTTAGTATCCTATTGTACCTTTATTTTTTTCCCCTCCAGTAGAAAATATCAGCCTGTTCTCAGTTACAGTGTGTTTAGCAAGTGAGATTTTCTTACCCCATCAGCAAATCTTGAAATAAGTCAAACGGTCTCTCCTCACTGGCAAAATTTTGGGGATAAAGTAATACATCATCATATAAGATTACATATAAGGTTATAATACTTGAAATGTACTTATTCTATGGTTTTTGCACAGCAGTTGCACAGCTTGTGCGTGTTTTTAGGTATTGATGCGACTGGGACTGTTTGCAGCACATTGACCCCGACGCTGGGCCAGAGGGTGTGGGTCTGACCCCCCCCTCTATCACCCCTCCACGGGGGGTCTGGCCTGCTCTAAATCCTGTCTGATGAGGAGGGGGGACTAACCCGATTTCACCCCGGAGAGGAGGAGGGGTGGTCCGAGGGGGGGTGGGGCTACTGACGCAGGGGATGGCTTTTCCATCCAAACCACCAGGGTTTAAGGTGCTTAATTCTATTAGCCTGGAGTTAACCCTCTGACAGCCACAGTGCCAGCAGGGGCTTGTATCCCCACCCCCTGAACTTGTCTATTTCCTGTCTACACTGCTTATATCCTGCACAGGCCAGGGAACACAACGAAAATAACTCAAAATGGCTGTGATGGCGCTCAGGTGTGAAAGAGTAACTAGTCTGGAGAAACACTGCATTTCAGTAAACAGCAACACAAAGCACAGGAGTATAAACTGCACATTTTAACATGTGACATCGTAAATATGGGATTAGAATGTTCTTAACTCAGCATTTCAATGCTGACCTCACAATCGATACCAAATCTCATGGCGAGATTTCATTTTTGAGTCTCGTTTACAGTCTTCTTGAGAGCCATTACACACTTGCACAACAGCAGTTGACTCCAGTACTGCTCAAAGAGAGCTCCTTCTCCATTCAGGTTGATGGTTACTTCAACACAAACATTACAGGCATAAAATACTAAGATTCCCCACCACGGAATGGCTAATATCTGACCAGGAAGCAAAACGTGGTAGAAAGACTGATAGACAGACAGCAGGTCAGATGGAAGTATGAAAAGGCAAATCGACACAATAGGATGTGGCCATGTATTAAATTTTGTTGAGAAATATTGAACGGTTTGGGAGTTCTGGCCTGAAAAAGAATGCGATGGCTGATATCAGGCCTGGAAACAAAGCAGAGGGATGGACAGACAGACAGGACGACGTACGGAAGTACGAAAAGGCACATCGACACAGTAAGATGTACCCATAAATGAAATTTTGTTGAGAGCTATTGAACAGTGTAGGAGCTCTGGCCCGGAAAAGCGGCATGACATATGGAGGGATGGATGGAGGAACGAATGGACGGACAGACGCGCTGAAGGACAACACTCAGTCCTATATCCCCATCCACTTCGACACTTCCTGACATAGGATAAAAAGTCAATAATCTTTTTCCTCAAACGCACATGCAGGCTCAGCTTGGGATTAGTAAACCTCAACAATAGAGAAAGGTTTTGAGGATGAATGCAGCAGATCATACCGCGGCATCTTATGCAATTCTCAAAGGACTAAAATTCAGAGGAGTTACTGAACCGAATTTGGCTCCAAACTGTATAACACGGAGGTGCCCGAAAACTAGTGCGCCAAAATGATTTTCACCAAGCCGCAGCAATGTCAATGACTCGTATCAAAGTGACTTTGTTGACTAAAGGTTTTTATACACTTCATGAACAATACTGGTAACCGCAAGCAACAATGTAGAAGAACACAGATGTAGGTTGTTGAAGAAACATTCCAGTGAAATTACTGAAAGGGCTAAGCACCATTCTAAACTCACTGCTTCAACAATATTCAGTAGATGAAGTGTAAAAATAGATGCTACATAAATCTCCCAAGATAAGAGCTCCTGCTAAGCTAACATTTGACATAAATCCCTCCTTTTTTCCAACATTAAAAGCCACTGACACAATGGGCAGGGAATTTCAACACTGAGAGCATTCAAACTAAACCATCACTTATGTGCGAAACAGTTAAGGCCTCCTGTAGTCCTCTTAATGTTCAAAGATTGCAAAAAAAATGAGAATGGGGAGTGGTGCGTCAGAATCTACACTCCAAAGATTTCAGAATGAAAGGCTTTTTCATTAAAGGCAATGGTGAGTCGTGACTCAAAACTGTTCCCTGATGGACAGATTTATGTGCTGCCTTTTTCATAACCAAAAGAAGCCAGTCATTTCTGAGGATCATGCCCTGTGGTATAATATTCATTCATATTTACTGCTAGGAAAGGTCTTCCAGTCAATTACACTATGTGGGGCTGTAAAATATGGCTCTGACTAAAAAAGAAAACACTATGAACCAAATCATGGTGACGTCAGCCACTGACTTTGTTCAGGCTATGAGAAAAAAATACTTCAGCACTCAGAGGGTTTTCAGGAACTGCCATGTTTCTGATGTTGAGACCAGGGTCTGCAGAGGACAGCTAGTTCAAAAAGTATGTGACAGAGACATAACCTTCATTCACAAACATTTCTTTATTGTCCTTATAGATAACTAAAAAGACAGCACTTAAAAGTCCCCTATTATATCACCAGGTGCAAATCTTTCCCCTCTTGACGTCACATGGGGAAGGAACCAACCAGAGGCAAGAAGAGCTGATCAACTTCAGCCAAGCATTCAATCAGATTTCATTATTCTGGGTGTTCACTCCCCCTTGTAATGTCAGGGAGGGGAGACTTTGAACTGGCTCATAATCAAAATGGCTAATTAGCTGTGCACCTGGTGGCATATTAGAGGACCTTTCATGCACTGCAGATCACATGGACATTCCATATTTCAGCTGAATTGCTGGACAAATGGCTCAAGATTGCTGCCAATGCGGTTGTGAGAATCGATTGCAACAATTTATGTAACCTTTGGTGCCCTTATTGGTCGGAAGATGTCAGCAAAGTTTCAGCTTCATTGGTCAATTAATTTCAAGGCAGAAAATCTGTAAAGCGATTTTTTAAATTTAGGGGCATGGTCTGATGGCACAGGAGAAATAAAGGTCAAAATGCACTGTACTGTAAAACCCAGAAAATATGTGTTGAGTTATATGCTGCTTAGCCTCTTAAACCCGAATGTCCCCGGTACCGGGGGCGATCTTTACGCATGCATAAATACAGCATGTTTCTTAATTCATCATGCAGCTTAACCACTTTACGCGAAGAAGCTCGGCAAAAAGCTCATGTCGACCATTCTTACCTCAACCGAACACAATTCAAGCACCAAGCAAGAAAGTAAGCATGTAGCAAAACATAGGATAAAATAATATCTGCACTCAATCGCTAGTGTTTCAAGTGAATTTGTGCTAGGCATACAAACGATACATCAAATAAAAAAGGAAAGTTCGCGGAATCCAACGATATAAGCCTTGTCATTTTAAACCGAAACCACACTCAAAGAGCAGCAGACATGCACTTTATATTCTACAGAGATGAGTAAATATTTTTCTTACATTTGATATTTTGTTATGAAAAACTGTGCTCGAGGGTAAATCTGTGCTTGCTATTGTTAGCCCAATGTGTCCGTGTTATATCGAAACTAGATCTTCCAGTCTCCATGCATGTTTTTTTTCCCATGGCACTGCTGCAAAGGATGTCAGGTCCCAAGCAATCCGCTTGCACTCAATGTATTTTCCTCTCTGTGATCGGCTTGTGATGCTGTCAGTAAGATTTTGCAGCCATTTGATTCCATGGGCTCTGATGTTTCCAATGAGCCCTAAATCATCTTCATCACACAAACCTAGCATGAGCTAGAGCCTTGCGTTCCCAGTGCTTTGAGCTGAGGGTCCATTCGCCATTGACATGTTCTGCAACAATATAAAGGCTTAACTGGTTTGTTTGTAGTATTTTCGGTATTATTATCTGCTAAATATTCAACAGGCCTTTTCAAAGTAGTCTTTCTAAAGAATCCATGCTGTTAGACGCAAGTATACAAAAAAATACAAGCGCTATAAAAATATGCTGTTGCAAAAACTCACTGATGAAATTTACAATGTGGACACTGAATACTGTGTCCAATTTGATAGATTAAGGCGTTACTCTATACTGTGGAAGCTCTGCGGTACGAATCCCAGCAGTGGTAAGGATTTATTTTGAGCAGCATGGTCATAGTTTATGTATAAATAATTGCTAGGGTGTCCGTTGTTTTTGCTTCGTGCCATTTTTTTTACCTAATCTTTGGATTAATAATTTTGTTTATTTGCTTTTTTTATTGAAAATAAATCTACTCCAGTGGAGTCAAACTTCATTTCCTTTGAATGTATTTTCTTTGAATGGGAAAATGCATGCAGGACTGGCAGAAATGAAAATAAATAAATAAATACAATTATTGTAATTAGATGCCTGTAACGACATATAAGTGAAATTAAATGAGTTTTACTGTTTGGTACCTCAGAAATCTGAAATTGCATACAGTGTCAATTTGAAGAAGCCAAAAATAAGTCCAGGTGTAGCCGCTTGGGCAGAATCAAGAGAACAACAAATATGCCAACCAATTACAAGCAACATATATTTAAAATGAAGGGTGGTCCTGTACTTCAAATTATAATTAGAGAATTCAGACTGGGGAGGGTAAGGTGCTGGACTGGAACACTAAACTTAGTGGTTCAACCTCCAGTTTAGCCACGATAAGCATGGCCCTTCAGCCTACACTGTTCCCAGGGGAATGGCTCCTGTATATTCCAATCAACTGTAAGTCACTTAGGATAAAAGCGTCAGCAAAATAATGGCAGTGATTGTGATGTACTCAAGTACACTTATGCATTATGGGTGAAACTCACACCATAGCCTGACCAAAGGATATTCAGTGACATGCAAAATAATTGATGGGAGAGACATACTATCTTGTTCAAAAAGACTCAGAGATATCAAAGGGTCCAGCAGAGTTTACCTTGGCGTGCTTTTTTGGGAAAAACTTGTTATAAACAAAAGGAACTGGGTAATCCAGTCAAAGCACAGTTTGTTTGGAGGCTGCCGCTCCTGTTACACAATTAAATCCCTTTTACTCAACAACAACAAAACACTCACCCACACAGGGACATATGTGCGCGCGCACACACACACACACACACACACACACACACACAGGATAGTGTGCACACAAATAAGCACCCACACACACACGCACGCACGCACGCACACACACATACACAAACACACAGACACACAGACACACACACACACACACACACACAAATAAACCAAGCACGGTTGCACCCTCTTCATGCCCAGCCATAAAAAGACATAGCACTAAACATATGGAGTGTGGTTATTTTCAGTACAAACTTGTCAGTCTAGCAGCATTTCACTGGGAAACACCACCTACACAGTGTCTACTACTTCCTCACTGATTCACAGGCTCCTGCCGGAACCATTACATTAATCCAAACAAAAGCCAAAGCATCTTCAATCTCCCCGACTCCAAATAGATGGCTTGACATAATCATCACCCACAGTGAGAACACAAAGAATACTCATATTCATTCTACAGTAAAATGCATTCTGATGAGTCAATTCTGACAGAGCACGTTACTCACTGACTATCATACTTTAACCCTTGAGAACACAGTCCACGTTAAATCAGCTCTTACGGTTTTATTGCCAAAATTAGGTATAGCTTGGCAAAATAACCTTTCAAGGTGCGCAATAGCATTGTGAAATAATAAAATGAACATTCCAGTGCTGATGTAGCAATCAATGTAATTATAGATCACCGATTTAGGATGTCCAAATAGGAAAAGGAAACTATACTACAAAGAGCAAAACATACAAAAACACGCGCTCACTCACCGAGGGTTCGGACTGGACTGTTGATGGCACTGGGCGGGCTCGCTCCGTGGATGTTAACGGCCCGGACCATAAACTGGTACTCCGTGTCGGGGAGCAAACCCTTCAGCACCATGGAGTTGGTTTCGATCGGCTCCCTTATGTACGTCCACTCTGTGTCCAGCTCTGGTCTGAGAAGGAAACACAAAGGAATATGGACTAAGATCTTTCTGGAAACATTTTAATCAAGTGGGTGTATGGGTTGCCAGATGTCCAGTTTGCATACGATTTGTGCTGCTCTGGTGTGATCAGCCACACTTGTATTGTCAAATCAGACAAACAAAAGAAACAATCGAGTGATAGTTAAAGATTAATCGGGTGTGTCAATCACTTCTTGGTCCAACATCAATGACAGCACCATTAGACAGCAGTTTGGAGCACTTATGAAAACAGTGGAAGGTGAATGGTGACCAGTGATCATACCTGCACAATGCAGACAAACAGTGTCCACATTTATACGTGTATAAAAACCGCCAACGAACTTTTACCTAATATTAGCCCGATGCTCTGAAAGAATATCTTCCCCCTCACAACATACAATGCATCAACAGAACAGACCGGCAGCAGTGGGTCCAAAGAAGACAAACTTCATCAAAACTCTGCTGCATATTTAATGCACAGCTGGAACACAGCTGCTCAGCACAAGCTGACCACTGACCATAGAGCCTAGCCCTCAGTCCTTTATCCCACTGGGCCATGGACAGCATGAGACTTACAGCACACTAGGCGGAGGGAGGCAGCAGGGTGGGAATAGCTCAGCTGTGAAGCCTGCATGCTGAAGGGGTTTGACTGGAAATGGAGGGAGAGGGGGCTGGTCCATGACTGAGCGCACAGCCTGGTGAGCAGACCTTCACTATAAAATGGCCTGTGTCAACAACATGACTTATTAACTCTCGCTGCTCGCGGTGCGGGAGCTATGGTATCGGGCTCCGTGCGTGCGTGCGTGCATCCCTCCGTCAACACATTTTGCTTTATCTCGTTAACTATTTCAGTTACAGGCCCCTAATTTTTACTGGACATGCATCTCACAAAGGCCTACAAATGACATGCCTAAAGGTGACCTTGGCCTATTTTTTCAAGGTCACTGGCCCAAAAATATCACT
Source organism: Gymnothorax javanicus (assembly GCA_029692085.1). Lineage (NCBI taxonomy): Eukaryota > Metazoa > Chordata > Actinopteri > Anguilliformes > Muraenidae > Gymnothorax > Gymnothorax javanicus. The sequence goes on from CM056194.1 coordinate 11,494,131, forward strand.
AAAAACTTTGACATTTGGCTTTATCTCATCAACTATTTCAGTTACAGGCTCCGAATTTTTACTGGACATTCATCTCATAAAGGCCTACAAATGACGTGCCTAAAGGTGACCGTGGCCTATTTTTTCAAGGTCACTGGCCTAAACATATCACCAAAAATTTTGACATTTTGCTTTAGCTCATCAACTACTTCAATTACAGGCACCTAATTTTTACTGGACATGCATCTCATAAAGTCTTACAAATGATGTGCCTAAAGGTGACCTTAGCCTATTTTTTCAAGGTCAATGGCCTAAAAATATCCTCAAAAACTTTGAATATTTGCTTTAACTTATCAACATTTTCAGTTACAGGCTCCTAATTAGCTCCCGCCGCCCGAGTGGCACGGGAGCTATGGTATCGGGCTCCATCTGTGCGTGTGTCCGTCCATGTGTGCGTCAGTCAACAAAACCTTCGACATTTTGTTTATCTTAACTGCGGGAGCTTCTGGGGCCACCAGTGCCCTATTTTTATTATTGTGATATTATTTTCCCCGCTCAAGTGCAACATCTTAGCCTGCTTCATGTTACTGTTTGCATGACAAGTTCAATTTGTTTATCTCCTTTGCAAGTCTTGGAAAAAAAGCAAATATATCACCTTATTACCAACATCTTACATTATTTAGCAAAACTAAGACGGAATAAAGACAGCTAAGATAAGTCTAATTTAAGACTGAATTGCTCGCGGAGGCAAACCAACTTGTTGGTTTTTGCAGTGGGTGACAAGCAGTGTGTACACAGTGTAGGCAAACAGAGAAATCACCCACCATGCTCTGGTCCAACATGGTCGCGCGCGCGCGTGTGTGTGTGTGTGTGTGTGGGAGCGCAGGAGTGCAGTGAGGCGTATATCAAGGGCCGCAGTCACACGTCAAACATAGCACCTCTACCGCCCCCTGCAGTTTGATGGAGGGCACTGCACACTGTGCCGCAGCATGATGGGAAGGATTTTTCAGGACTAGCGTAGCTATGAAAGCACTCATACATTTCAGAAGCTGTGTCTGGCTGCACATCACAGAGCAGCTCTCTCTCTCTCTCTCTCTCTCTCTCGTCCCTCCGCTCCCCCTCCCACACAGCAAAAATAAACTGTTAACGCAAACACAGGAGCTTTTGGATCATCAAAATGACTCACTTTTTCAATGAACTGTGGCGCATTTAGATCCAACTTTACTGCAATCATGTGTGATGTCATTTCCTTTCCACCCAGCCCTAAGAAAGGTGAGGAGCACTGTTTTCTGTGGTATTTGTTTGTTTGTGCGTATGCGTTTCTATGAGCAGTGTAGCCCAAAACTAGTCATCAAATTTTCAGGAAAGGTGTGCAATGGTCCAGGGATCACCTGATTAAATTTTGGACCTACTGAGTCAAGGTCACCAAAAAACCAGCAGCCTGTTGCACCGTAAGTTCTAACTTAAGTTATTGTACAAAGTCCACACTAAACCATACATTGAAATTTGTTAGTTTGATACTAAAGCCGTGTCAACTTGCGGTTGCAGCACGGACACTTAAGGCTCATCTTAGCTATACTGCCATAACGTCCAAACTAAGCGAAAAACTGTCAGAGAAAATGATTCACAGTGGCCAATCAGTGAGAAGCACTATTTTAACAAAGCGTTTATTTCTGTGTTGCTTCTCGTGCCCTCTTGAGCATTATTTTCTATGCGAGGGTAACGGCTAAGAAGAGATACTGTTACCAAACAATAAAAACGTTAACAAGGAAAAGGCATTAGCTTGAAAGGTATATAAATGAGGACAAAATGTTATAATTAATGGGTAACTTAGCAAATAACCTTAAAAAGATAGTTCATGTTTATTGGAAGGAGTTTATGGAAAACGGAATCGCGAGTGTAAATCAAAGTCATCATAAATTTCTAGGGGCTGCAATCTATCATAGAGAACGCGTTGCTGACGCAAAACCTACAGTATAATTCGCTCCTCATCACCCAAATTATCCCACCTTTCAAAATGATGCACCATGGCGACCGCTATTTTACGATGGTTGATGGAGTTTAAACCTACTAAGTGCGTGTTGTAAGATTTACGTTGTTCCTTATGTCTACGTTGGAACCATTTCAGCTGGCGCAACTGTTCAAAGGTTAGTAGCGCGTAAACTATATCCTGAGTTAGAACTTTCGTTCAAACTTGATTACGTTAGAACTTACGCACAGCTGGTGCAACTCAGTGCAGATAGGGTAAGTTGCGCCTATCACCACATGTCCAAATTACACCATTTGAGAGTGAACGGTGTACGCGCCCTGTGATGGATTGGCGAGCTGTCCAGGGTGTGTCACTGCCTTTCGCCCAGCGTCAGCTCAGGAGGCCTTCAGCTCCCCCACAATGCTAATGATGAAGAAACGGGAAGAGATGATGGTTGGATGGGTAGATGGAATTGCACAGCCACAGCTGTGGTCGTCATGGGAACACTGCTTTCGTCATGGAAACACTGCTCTCATATTTCCCATACATGGCTTTTTCCACTGAATACAAGAGCATTTTAGAAGGTTATTATATATCAGTCCAAGATACACTAGAAAGCACAGCATATCTCGGCAGGTCCAAACATCTAAAATCCAGAAAACGCAAGTCCTCCCCATGACTATGATCCAATCACCTGGATTTTCAACTTAAAAGAATTGCTTGGAGCTTGACCTAATCTGTAAAATTGGCCGGCTGAGTTCATGGTCAGAAGAAGCACACTGGAGGACAATTACAGCCACTGATATTCCACCTCAGGCTAATAATCCAACCCCAGTTTGCAAATGCAGAATTCATATTAAACACATTGAATCAAAAAGGGCCAGTTAGATGACAAGTAAAAATCTCTTAAATGCTCCACCGAAGTCCTGCTTCGCTCTCCCTTAGAGAACCGCACTATGCAAGGCAGTGTACAGCACCACAATGAAACACATTGTCCATTGCACCCTGAGAATGGGGATCACGGCAGACCCATTATCATTGTCACAGCATTCAATCCCTAAATCCCTTTCAAAAGCGCAACGACACAGGCCACAAGTGCCCTCCGGCACGCATAATGGAGCATAGTCTTTATGGTGTGGGTTCAAGGGTCAGAAGGGTGCGTGTGGTCTCCCAGAATGCTTTTCAGCGGCAGTCTGCGGCTGGCAGCCCTTTAGACGAGTTTCCGTTGAATGAATCAAAAAGGAAAATTCTAAATATCTGATTGCGGTCAGACATGTTGAGTACTGTGTTGTTCTGTAAATGCCTTGAGTTTTTGGTCCACTTCAAGACTGCAACAAAGACTGATCACAGGTTCTCTCTCACAAGCCCAGAGGCAAAACATAGAGCTCCAAACCATTCTAGAGCAAATAGCAAGAATTCTATCTGAACAAGTACTTTAGTCTCCAACTTAAAACTGTAAATCTTAACACTTTCTTTGCCAAAATGACAAAAATATAGTAAATATAAAAGAATAATATACACACTTGTATGAGATTGCTCTGCTAAACCAATTTAAAGATTTCCCATGGGTTAAGAAAACTTGTTATGAGTCAAACAGACATAAAATTCTAAAAGGCAGGACTTTCTGCAGCATACACACAGCGTGTAGTCAACAACTTTCGAGAGCTGTTGATGGACAGAAATGGTTTCCCGCGTTTTTATTGCGGCTTTGACATTACTTAAGACATGGATTATCAGGAGCGTCCTTGCAATCCAAGGATTTGACTTGGCCTGGTCCAGATATGCCCTGCGGAAGTAATATAGGAAACTCACAGTCCAAAGAGCACAAAACAGATGAGCCACTCATTCCTGAACTGACAGATGTGCAACGTTAGCATGTGACCGCGCGCCGTAATGCACAGGCTTTAATCCAAGGAAAGGCGATAGCGTTTTATCCTTGTTAACTCCCCTTACTGAGTGAACTCAGGAAAACCCATCGTGAGGGACCCTCAGCTGATTTTATCTCTATATCTCATGTTCACACTATAGCGTGAATAAAGGGTCTGCTTCCCAAAGCAGTTCACCAATTCATCATTTTTGCTTATATGATGCAAACATGAGACCAGCGACTTGTATTTTATCATTGTTCTACAGCATGCTGCAGGTACAACATAATGCTACTCAGAAAAATGGGTTATAAAAAAAAATTAATCAATGGGTTGAGCTTTCGCACAGTGAGTGCTCCTGCAGTCTATTGCACCCTAATGCATGTCAACACTACAGTGAGTATATACTGAACTGTAATTTTTTTTTAGGTCAGGTCAATTCAAGTGAAAACTCAGTTAACATGTATTACGAGTGTAATTGCATTTCTGGGAACGTGCTATTACAGTTCTTTCTCATGCATCAGCCATAGATTTATATGTTGATTTGTTACTTGGTGCGTAATCCTGTCATGCCACTGCTAGATGACATTACAGGTCCTCACAAATCTGCATTGCTCACGCTCACCACAGGGATTAGATCCTCAACAGTGAATCTCCTGGCTTCCGCATGACTCTGGGGAAAGCGACTAAACAGAGCTTCTCATCTCTCCGCAAACCCTACAGGGCTGTGCATTCTCTTCTCCTCAGAGCCAGAGAGGAGCATGCGGTTCCAATTACCCCGACTTTGAACTCATCCGCCTCCGCCGGTTTGAACTCTCTGTCGTCTACGGCCCTCTCCGCACGCAAGCCACCCGACTCCGTGTGCTTCTGCAAGACCAAATCCATCTGGGTCTGCCCCTCGGTCTCTTCCTGTTGATACACCACTGCCACAATCTAAACCCGAGCGCGTGAGCAGAACGGAGCTTTTGGTGGCATTTTTCTCTATCAGGGAAGCAGTTCCGTTTCAGTTGGCACCGTTGTGGATATGAGACCCAGAGAAGCACAGCTTTCCGATTGGCTCCTGTGCTTTGCATAAACAGCATTTACTTAGCCTCATAACTGTGAGCCCTGCTAAAGGACATACGTAGCATTTGCGGGGATGAAGAGTTAAATAGATGAAGGATGGGAAGCAGTGCTGTGGATGGACAACACCATTTTTTAGATTTCTGGACTAACTCCTTTTCCTCTAGTAAATTACACAGCTCTCAAAATCACCCATAAATTTGTTGGTAACACCACAGTAAAGCACTTTAATAACGGGACAGAGGAAAGAAGCATGTCAGCGTGTTATGAATGGGTCATTGATACATCCACACTCACACAAGGCCACTCGACTCCCGTCCTGGGAGTCTGTGCCCTCATATTTAAGATGTTACCTTCTGATTAAGTTCCTACTTCTTTATATAAAACTAAGAGCGCTCAGTTCAGTCTTTACTGCTAATCACAGATGTGGTGAAGAGCTGAGTAGGGGAAAGTGGACTGAGATTCAAGTTCCTTGGTTTTTAGAGGCGTTCAAGAATACAGGACACTGCCAGCTATCGGCCCAAATACAGGCCGTTGTGCACATGGGAAGAGAAATTTGTTCAGCAAGCAAAATTTGTCATAAATGTAGCGCACCTGTATAACCTTGAAAATAAATACAACCCCAATTCCGAAATAGTTGGGAAAAAGTGTAAATTGTGAATAAAATCAAAACGCAATGACTTTCAAATCACACCAGCCAGTATTTTATTCACAATAGACCAGAGAAAACATAGCAAATGCTGAAACTGAGGAATTTCACAATTTTATCCACAAAATGAGCTCATTTCAAATTTGATGGCTGCTACAGGTCTCAAAAAAGTTGGGACAGGGGCCTGTTTACCATGGTGTAGAATCCCCTCTTCTTTTTAACACAGAGTGGAGGCGTCTGGGCATTGAGGAGACAAGTTTCTTGAGTTTAGCGATTGGAATTTGATCCCACTCTTGTTTAATACAGGCTTCCAGCTGCTGGAGAGTTTTGGGTCTCCTTTGACGGACTTTTCGTTTAATTATGCACCAAATGTTCTCAATCGGTGAAAGATCAGGACTGCAGGCAGGCCAGTTCAGTATACGGACTCTTCTACAATGAAGCCATGCTGTTGTAATAGCTGCAGTATGTGGTTTTGTATTGTCCTGCTGAAATACACAAGGCCTTGCCTGGAATAGATGTCGTCTGGAGGGGAGCATATGCTGCTCTAAAACCTTTATATACCTTTCAGCATTCATGGTGCTTTTTAAAACATGCAAGTGTCCCACACCATATGCACTAATGCATCCCCATACCATCAGAGTTGCTGGCTTTTGAACTGAACGCTGATAACAGGAGGGGTGGTCTTTCTCCTCTTTAGCCCGGAGGACACAACGCCCATGATTTCCAAATAGAATGTCAAATTTGGACTTGTCTGACCACAGGACACTTTGGCGCTTTGCTACAGTCCATTTTAAATGAGCCTTGGCCCACAGACCACGGCGGCGCTTCTGGATCATGCTCAACAATGGCTTTCTTTTTGTATGATAGAGTTTTAGGTGGCATCTGTGGATGGTACGGCGGACTGTGTTTACAGACAGTGGTTTCTTGAAGTATTCCAGGGCCCATTTAGTAATGTCAATGACAGAATCATGCCGGTGAGTGATGCAGTGGCGTCTGAGGGCCCGAAGATCACGGGCATTCAGTAAAGGTCTTCGGCCTTGTCCCTTACGCGCAGAGATTTTTCCAGTTTCTCTGAATCTTTTGATGATGTTGTGCACTGTCGATAATGAGACCTTCAAAGCCTTTGCAATTTGATGTTGAGGAACATTGTTTTTAAAGAATTCCAAAATTTTTTTACGCAAGCCTTCACAGGTTGGAGAGCCTCTGGCCATCTTTATTTCTGAGAGACTCAGCCTCTCTAAGACATCCCTTTTATAGCCAATCATGTTACACACCTGATGCCAGTTAATTAACTAAATTAATTAAATTAATTAACTATTAATTAAATTAACATACCTAATAGTATGCAAATAGTCCATTTCAGACCTAGACTCGGATAATGCAAAGGTCAAGTGAGCGTTCACCATCGAGCCAAGTAGCGGCCAGAGCTTAGGGTCCACATACGGTGGAGTTTAAGCCCCGACACACGTCATCACCTCTCTTTTATCTGTGTTTCCTCCTCAGCTATTCTCAGTTGTTGTTATGACTGTAATTACACCCTCCAGCTGAGGCCGTTCAGCTATAAACCCAGCTGTATAAACAGAACCACAAAGAGTAGCACTTACGTTAAAGTGCTCCCCATAGGAACGAATGGGCAAAGTCAGCTTTAGCCAAAGCCAGACACCTTTCCCTGCACATTAATTCACATCAGGGGTGGCCATTGACGTAGAGAAAAACTAGACCGCGCAAAGCCTCCTTTCTCCTGGTAAATTGGCTTTAACATCCGGTCATGGCAAAACAAAGCATGTAGTGCTTTAACCAGTTTGGATGCATATGATTTATGTGTCAAAATAGTTCCTGTTGCACTGTTGGCTGTGAACACTGTGCTGACCGTGCAAAAATATGTTTTTTTTATTCTTTCTAAAACCACAGTTTTACTGATACTTTTTTTTTTGTTAGATTATTTATTTCTGAACAGGGGTGTTTGGTATGCATTTTTTCAATTGGTTTTGCCATGACTGGAAGCTGGCGCCTGTATGACCATGGTGGAATGCACCAAGAATAGAGGGCACACAGTCTAGTTTTCTCTCTACTTCATTGGGGGTGTCTAGCAGGGGTTAAAGGTCATCCTAAGTTTAGCTTTTGATGTTCTCACTGTCAAATTTGCATTGAGTAGTGAATCAGAAAATACATAATTTTTTTTTTATTTGGCCAGAGTGAGGATGCTTTGCAAAAGGGTTGGGCACCTAAACGAGAAAATCTTTCAGAAATGAGTTATTTTTAGGAAGTTGGTCAAACGCCTCAAAGGTTTAGATCAGCTAAACCAACTTCAGCGTCTCGCTCACTCACTAAGAAACATCACTGAGACCTCCCTCACAGTTACTCATATTCATAATGGTCCTTACCTTTTATTTCCATGTTTTATCCATGACTCGGATTTGAGGCTAGCCTGACCAACCAGCAGCACCAACTGCTCTCTCATTTACCCAGGAGAAAAAGAGAAGCCAGGCTGGATTTGGAGTTGAGGGCGAGATGTGAGACTCCTTATTGTGCGGACGCATGTGGTCTCACCTGATGTAAGCCACCAGGAAGTGCAGGACCGGCGAACTTCCCTCGCTTTCGCCCCGTTGCCATGACAACGCGAGCTCCGTGTCCGACACCACTTTCACCTCCGGTCGGGTGGGGGGAGCTGGGGGCATGCACTTATCTAGGGAAGAAACACAACAGTCACTAAATCGTGGGTGGGCAATTCCAACCCTCGAGGGTCCGTCAGTTCCTCATTTTCATACCACCTTCTGCCCTTGAATAACTTACTTGGCCAAACCAATTATGAAATCTTACAGTTCAGCCATTTTTCCTGAAAAGCACATGAATGACAATCAGAGGCTGTTTTGTGATTGTGATCTAATCTATGACAAAATGCACGATTGTTTGTCATGCCAATTAGCTAATTTGGACCAGGTAATTGGTGAAAACAAACACTTCCGTACACAACAGCCCTCTGGGGTTAAAATAGCCCACCACTGCTCTAAATGAAAAGAAAACAAATTTGAATTACTCCTTTAGACTCATACCACAGCGATGACAGTCAAAGCAATGCTCAATCCTTGAACATCAGGCCATTAATACATTTTTTTTCTAAGTTTCCTAAGAAATGAAAATATCTCCAATGCATCTCGTACATTAACACAACAAATAGTTAGTATGCATAAACTTGCTCTTTTTGTGATGTTTGAATGCCAATGTAAACCTCGCACAAAATAAATAAATAAATAAATAAATCTTTGAGACAAATTATGTAATTATCATTCTTTCATTTTGAATGGCAGCAACAACCCCCATGACAGTCCATTTTACATGCTCACAAAATCCATTGCATAAAAATGTCAATCACTGTTTTGGAATTCAAAATGCCTAATAGGCTAATAGCCATAATGCACAGAGCAAACTGCGACGTAGCAAATACGAATGAGCTGAGTGCACATTAGCAGCAGCCATCATTTGCACTGTGCTGAGCGTTCCTCGCCTTGCGACGGCTCTTAGCGGCGCACGTATATACACCGCACCCTCCAGAACCTTTTCACACAGCCTCCTGAGTCATTACAATCTATTCATCTCCCGTTTCGCAAATCAGACTAACCCCCCCGCCCCACACACACATTTTAATTTCCCCGGCCGATGCAGAGCAGGCTGAAGGAAAATGAAGCAGCAGGTGGGCCTTTTTTTTTTTTAGAGTCTGTGCAACGAACTGTGGGCTCCTGCTCAACGATTGCTCCGTCTTTTTAGGAATAACAGTCAGAACTAGAGGCACTCCTAGAGTGCAAACCTCCGCCAGGCAGCACAGTCCAAATCTTGGTGAGTGGGAGCAAACTTCAGTTATCGCGTGTCATAGGATTTCAAGATGGCGGATTTCAAAATGGCTGCCGTGGCGGCCATATTGTTTGACTGATTGCGGTGAAAATCAATAGGGTCCATCCCTGATGTAATAGCGACCCACCTACAAAATTTCAGACATATCTGTTCATTACTTTTTGAGTTATCTTGTTCACAAACAAACGGCACCGATCACATAACCTCCTGCCAACTTCGTTTGGCGGAGGTAAATATCCTGTCTTCCCAGTGCAGACAGACTGAGTGGAATAACGGTCGCATTCTCTTGATGACCGACGAAGTGACCAGGGTTACAGTTCATCAAGTCTGTGAGGGTGTTCACTGAAACCTCCTCACACACATCTGAAGAGTGTAACCCAGAGTTTGATATTCACATACAAGAAATATGTGATGGTAAAAAAGAACATGCCTACCACATTGCACATCTTTATGGCTAGAATGTCATAATGACATAATTTTTACAGTCAAATTTTTCTCCATTTCACATCTTCATTCCATTTTTTTCGAGAGGTAATGCTTCTTTAACTCATTCTCTACGGAATACTTTTATATAAAATTGCTGTGTTTGTACGGAATACTTTTCCCGAAAATTACACAATATAAAGTATTGAAGTACAGGTGGCCCATCACTGCGATCGTGAACTGATTTTGTGTTTTCAACGGACTGCGAAAGGTCATCCACGCAACTGGCACCGGCTTACCGTAGGGAATGGTAGAATTCGCCGTGCCGTTGGCAGCGGCTTGCCGTAGGGAATGAGTTAACATCTTATATAAGAGAAAATCTGAATAAGAGAAGATAATAATAAAAACACAGCAATGACCAACCAATTACGGTTTTTCAATACATGTGACACATTACTCATACAGAGCTAATGCATTTACAGGTGTTTGATTTTTTTGTTAAAAAAAGATAAATTTCATGTCCACAGAACTGAGTCTGGCTTCATTAGTGAATTTACGCACGCCGCTCGGCACTCTAGTGGACTGAACGTAAAGATGATTCAGTCATAATCACAGTAATAAAAAGCCTTCAAATGGCCCAGTGGTGTTAAGCTGACCGGCAACATTACGGTTCGGTTCCGCCAGAGAGGGTGGGAGGTCCCCACTCACCCAGGGGGGCGGTGCGGATGTCCCGCGGCATGCTGGGACGTCCTTCGCCGGCCCAGCCATACGCCCCGACGCTGACGCGGTACAGCGCACCCACTCGCAGGCTCCCAATGTCCACGTCCTGCCAGCCAATCACAGCCCGTCATAAACATCAGCAGCCAGCCAATCAGAGCATGCTGTAAGCGCTAACAGCCAGCCAATCACAGCACGCATCAAACACCAACAACCACCGTATACATCTGCCTTCTTCACAGACAAAAAAATTTGTACTTACAAGTAATCTTGTATTGAGATTAAGTGTGCTAACTTTTTCCCCAAAGTAGAAAATACTGGCGTTAAGTTACTGTTAGCTACACAATAAAATTCTTACCTCACTGGCAAATCATGAAATTCCAAACTTTCTCACCTTACCAGCAATAGTTTTGTCAAATTAGCAAAGCAAAAACTAGAATTTCTCAGGCACTGATCAAGCAGGAACAGCACTAAATTTTACTGTTTTTTAATGGAAAATCACAATTAAAACTTTAATTTTGTCCAGGACTAAGCTCAATTTTTCTCACCGAAACTGGCCTTTAGAGTCTAAATATGAGAGTAAAAGTACTTCTTGGGAGCTATTGTTAAGTTTTTACAAAGCAAACTGCAAAAATGAGAAAGCAAGTCCAGACATAAAATCTCATCTTACCCCCTAAAATTTAAAACTTTAACTTTTTCTCACGATACAGTCTGCTTGATTAGTTGTATTTTCTTGCTCCATTGACAAATCCAACGATAAGCAAAATGCCACCCTCTTGGCAATATTTTTGTCATATTTTGCAAAAAAGCAATAAGACTATGTAAGTGAAGAGTGGCTTACGTTCCAGTATTTGCGGCGTAGGGCTATATTTTGGATTGAGACGTTATCATTTCCAGACTGCCATGTTGCACAGTTCCTTCATAAATTGAAAAACAAGTTGCCCCACGCACGCCCATCATAATACACATTAGCAGGAGCGAAAATGCGCCGAGGAGATAGGAGAGCACAAAACAGAATAAACAAATGCAGAGAAAAATGCCACTTACAAAGCTCGCCTGTCCATCAAACTGCCCCTGGGATGGAACAAGAGAAAGACATCCTGTGTCATTGTTTTATTTACAAAGGCTTTAATATTACACCAATAAATCACCACCACTAAATATACTGCATTTGTGTCGCTAGAAAATATGATTTCCAACTTTGATGAAATATGAGGTTGAAGATGGCATTTTAACGATCTATAAGCGGCTATTTCCAAACCGCATAAACACACAATATAAATTTCAAACTGAGGGGAAAAGTCTGTTAAGGGATGAGGAAAGCCTCTTTTGAGACAGTGACAAAATGAAACATAACTTTGCAAACAAGTGAATATATTGTGAGGTTCATAGTCATTAATCCTCATGCATCTTCATCATCATTGAAGGTCAGATTTTATATACCTCATGACAATAAATGAGACCTTCAATGTTCGTCTCCATCTCATCGTGCTATACAAGAAATGCACAGTTTTTTAACAGTAAAATGAGACGTCATTTTCTTCTATGGCGGACAAGGGGCACAGCAGGCTTTCGCAACCCTTAGAAAAGAACAGTTAAGCTCACAGTGGTAAGACTTTCCAAGCTGAGGGGAATCTCCAAAGTCACTGGGGTGCTCGCTGGCCGACCGTTCCTCACCTCACTGTAGAACACCTGTGCACATAAACACAAACAAACAAACACACACACACACACACACAATGATAAAAAAATAAAATTTTTGTTACCTTCATCAATGAAATTCGATGGAAGTTATGAGCTTACCCATATTTGTCTGTAATATGTTTGTCCAGATAATATCTCACAAAGTTTTTTTATAAAATCAATGATATTTTATGGAAGTAAGGGCTTTGGTCCAAGGAACTACCATCAGATTTTGGTGGTGTTCCAGATCACAATCCAGAACCAATAATTTTTTTGATGATTTCTTCACCATTGCGAGATTGCAATATTGGAATGAATGCCCCACTTCTTCAAATCAGTGATAGATGGTAATAAAGTTCCAAATGCGTTGGCAGAGGGATGAATTCCCTGAGTGCTTTTTTCAGTTCAGTTCAGTTCAAATTTATTTCGGATATATATATATTTATTTATTTCGGATTTATTTAGTTCACACTGAAACGAGTTTAACAGACCAAAAGTATTTGATAAGTGCCTTGTGGTCTGGTAGATGAGTTGTATTTAAGGGGAATTTTTAATGGGCATTTTCGCGTCGGCCAAAAGCAATCACTCACAGAATCACAGGGCACACTACTCTTGAAAGCAAACAAAATACTGATAGTGATGTATATAATGGCCTTGATGTTCTTTTTTTTAAATTACATTTTATTTATTTATTTATTTATTTTATTTTAAATTTGGAATCTCCAATCCCACCCGAATCTGGAATGTCCAATTGGGGAACTATGTACAAGGCTTTTCGCATATGGGGCCCCCTATTGCCAACTCAGGAGAGTGAGACAGCCCGAGGCTCTCCTCCGAAGCACGCACCCGTCGCCACCGCTTCTTATACACTCATTGGTCGAAACCTCGCAAGCTCAGAACGAGGGCGGAGGATACCCGAACATGAACGAGCTTCGACTCTTCCTAACGAGCACCTGTCTGGCCAACAGGAGGCGCCTGAGAACTTGTTATTTATAATACCCTATCCCGGCAGACACTTCCCAGTTTGCATCCCTGTAGCGCATTGGCCAATTGCGCGCTACTCTGAAAAGAGCTGCCGACCACTGCCGGCTGGTACGAGGCGGGGATTGAACCCTGCCTTAATTTTCTGTTGCGGTTTAGGTCACTCATTTTACCATTATCTGCTGCTGTAGAACAAGAAAAAATGATAATCTAATAAGTAAAAGAACAAAATACAAGGCTGAGGTCAATACAGTTTCTCTGTAGATGCTGATATACTATGACCACCCTACAGCGACCACAGTTTCTTTGATCAATCATAGCAAGGGCCAATCACAGTCATCCACCTCGGAGCTCCATCCAGCCACGGCTCTCCCCGAGACATACAAATCTGCCCCCCCCCCAATCCAACTAACTCCAAAGCCAGTCACTTTTGAGCAGTGAGAAATATCAATCCACACAGTAAAACGTTCAGTGTTAAGTCACAATCAGTCCCAATCAGACTAAAATGTACTCTTTCACAGGTGCAGTCACTCAGGAGAAAGGAACATAACAGAGGGAGCAACTGCAAATCAAGCTTATTTTTCAAATGCTATAGCTCTGTTGGAACACTGGTAAAGAATGAACAACTTCTCCAGCAAACTTTCTTTGACAAAAATAGAACTACAGTTTACAAAATTTGTATTGTGTCTTTCTCTTGGTGGGAGGTATGTGCGAGAAGTTTCAATCTGGGTAGAGGCTTAGCTTGTCTGAGAAGGCAAAGAACAAGGGTATGACAGGAAATGCCCAACATCTCGGCGACCATCCACATACAAAAACACATAATTTATTCTCTCTCTCTGGGGGGTAGGGGTCGACTAAAATGCATACTATGCAGGATTTTCAACTTGAAACTGTCATAGAATAACCATGTGACCACTGTGATGAACTGGAAATCTGTAGTGGCGTACTATCAGAGGAATCAAAGACCTCCAGTCACCTCAGTTTTTAATGTATTACTGGTTCCCATTTAAGATTGCCTGATTAACAATCAAACAATTCATTTGCTGAATTATCAAGACCAATAAATAAGCCAATAAAGATATACAAATTATTCAGAAAAGACAAAGAGATCACCGACACGCTACATTTCAACAAATATATAATACATGATATATTGCGAAGATGGCGCTAATCCAATTGATTAATTAATCAAAAGCTTTCTTGGGATTCCATCTCCCATTTTTTTTTTCAGAGCTGTAATTTATTTTAAAATGGTACGAAACTTTTTCCAAATTTTTTCCATGTTGTTATGAATGCATTTATAATTGTTAACACACGCTTGAGTAACTTATCATATTGAAAATTGGTGCAAACGGTGCCACTCTTAAGCCTAGCTAACTAATTTGTGCTGTTTCATGGCCAACCAATTCAGACTCTTCAAGGGACATACAGACGTTTTCTGTCATCATTAATATGGATACCAAAATGCTTCATGACATTGTGATGCAATGAACAATAATGCAAGCTTATAACAAATTGGCCGGTCATTCTACCAATGATTGTTTGCACCTGAGCGAATTAATGTTTGGTGGCTAATTGGGAAAATAAATGGGAGCCAGTTTGGAGTAATCATGCATCATAAGTTGAGGTTACTGAATAGCCTGTGTAACTCTGATATTACGTCTCATCTTTTCATACTGAATGGATTTGGGACGGAATGCTAGAATCTTTAAATGACACTTCACCGTTTCCACTTTTGGGTTATTGTTCACTGAAAAATCCCATAATATTTGTTCTGATTTAACTATCTAAAAAGTTTACGGATACTGGATATTGTCCAGAAAGTTAATAGATTAAAGAAATGTAAATAACTACAATATTTACAAAATACACAGACAGGTAGCATAATTTAAAGGTAAAAACCTGAATAAATGTGTGTACAAATATGACAAATGCAAATGCTTCCATTTAATTTCTGAGCATAGTTTGAATCCACTCATCCCCTTAAAGGCAGAAGGGTCACTGCAAATCTATGCAGAGTTATTTTGGGTGATCACCTTTTATCCTGAAAAAAAGCATTCTGACCATGATGGGAGAGGTCTCAATCAGGATGACAATGGCCCAATCCTCGGCGGGTACAAGGGGTCACTGAATGGTTTTATGAGTATGAGGGAGATTTTGGAACAGTATCTTAATCAGTGCCGTCCATCACCATCATCAAAAGACCAAATGCTGGAATATCTCTTCAAAGAAATGCACTCCATCCGTCAAGTAATGTTTTATATGTGTAAACTCTATGGCAAGGCCTGTTGAGGCTCATCTGGCAGCTTGTGGAAACACTGCTCCTAAGACTCACCGATTTTTCCATTAATTTGTCACGTGTGTGTGTGTGTGTGTGTGTGTGAGTGAGTGAGAGAGAGAGAGAGAGAGAGAGAGAGAGAGAGATAAATATATACACACATACACATGCACACAGTATAGCTCAGGCCCCATCCCTCCCACTTCACGAGTCATTCCTGCAGCCCTGTGAGTGGGTGATAAGTGACAATGAACTTGTTCCTGAGTCGGCTATGCAAGCTAATGTGACCGAATTATGCCTTGCTACCAAGCAGGCTAGGTTCGAGTCCGTTGATAGAGAGAGTTGCAACAACTCAAGACTTGATGCCATTTTGTTTCCATAATGTGAAACTGACCAGACATTTTCATTATTTTCTTGGAAGGGAAACATAATAATTTTGAGGGAAAAACAATGATCCAGCCAGAAATGGAATCAATAAGTTGAAGAGGGGAAATTTTTCAGACAAGAAAAAAGAGAAAATGGAATCGCTGACCAATGAGCAGGAGTGATGTAATACATTTCCCTCTTCTTTAAAAGCACTCTGTTGCATTTTTTGACACTTTCAGGTGAAATTAGTATCTTTTTTTGTCTATCACTCAATAATTTGACGAAGAACTTTTACAGCCTCAACGGTTGAGAAAACGTAAGGTTAGTTATGGAACAGCCTGATGGCAAGGTAAAGCGGTGAATACATTTCAAATAAAGCATTCACTTAAGTCGATATTAGTTCTCATTGGGTGGGCTTAATTAGATGGCTAAAACATTTTTTGCTGCTGGCTGTCGCAGTGTCTTCCTTAGCGTCCGTGTCCATACTCCTGCCTGCTTCTCCAAACTGAGGGCACCCTGCCACCTACTGAGGGAAATAAACTGACAATGGATAAGTACTTAAAACAACTTCACAAAAGAAAATCCTATCTAATCCTTTAAGGTGCTCGCTAGCCAAAGTAAATGCTTGCTAGTTCCTGTATGGCTATTTTTTATTTTTTATTTTTGTGAAGAATGACAGGGACAAACCATAGAAGTGAATTAATTGCATCCTATCACTTTGAGTGCTTGTCGCTGTCATCGAGCTGTCACCAAGGCTTTCCTGACAGCTAGATGGACGGTTAAATGCATTTCATGATTCGATCCTTTTGGGACGATCTGTAACTGTCTTTCTGACATTGCCAATCTTAGCAAGCTACATCGTACCATTTACTGTCAAGTACAGGAAATGCATTTATTTAAAGGAGCTCTGTCATGATTACTGCGCATGCTCACAACTTTGAATGAAGTAAATCCGCTCAATTGCTAGTCAAAATCTAGAGGGTATTTTTCTTCTTCTATATACTGTCCATGGTTGCAACTCTATATACAGGTTCTACGCTAGCGCTAGAATGACTCACTATCCCCCTTGAGGAACCAAGTGGTATAACAAGACAGGATAGTTCAGACTTAGATGGGGCCAGTTAGCTGGCATGCTATCTTCAAAAGATATCCCAGCAAGATAAGTAGTACATTTCTGAATATTTTAAACAAAATTTCTGGCTAAATTTTACATACAGCGTTGTGAAAAAGTATTTGTCCCCTTCCCAATTTCTTCTATTTTTGCTTGTCATATTTAAATGTTTCAGATCATCCAAATAATTTTAATATACGACAAAGACAACACGTGTAAACACATAATGCAGCTTTTTGACGATCATTTCATTTATTGAAGGAAAGCGTTATTCAAAAACTAAATCACTAAATCAGAATAGATATGAATTGGAAGATTAGAGTGCCATCATGTTTTAGTTTGAATTGCTGGCTAGAAGACTTCATTGATCTAATAGGTATGGAAAGAGCAGCTGCCACTTTAAGGCAGTTTGACCCAGGTCTGGAAGGCATTTGGGATAAAATAAGATCATATCTTAGCTCGCTACCAGCTTGAAAGATTCCATCAGTCATAACTATACAATAATCTTTATTTATACCTATTTTCATTTCTCATCTTTTTTTCTATGTAGGCTATCTCATGCGTGTCTTGTGTACATTTGCTCAATAGAAGGGGGGAAGAGAAAAGAAAAAAAAATCATGCATATATGTACGTTGGTATATGTATGTATATATGTATGTATTATTGTATGTATGTATATACAGTATATATGTATCTATGTTTCTATGTGCTGCTTGTTCATAGGCGTACTGTAACTATTGTATATGGACAAGGGGAGAAGGGAGGAGGAAGGGGAAAGAAAGGGAGAAAGAAAAGAGGGAAGAAAAAGGAAAAAAGGAAGGAAAGAAAAGGAAAAAGGGAAGAAAGAAAAAAAAAGAAAAAGAAGGTAAAGGAAAAGATGTCTAATCATTGTCCCCCCCCACCTTTTTATTGTATGTGTTGTGTCTGTTTATTTGCGATAAAATTATAAATGGAAAAAAAAAAACAAAACCCAAATCACCCACTTGAAAAAAAAAAATTGCCCCCCTAAACCTAATAACTGCTTGTGCCATCCTTGGCGGCAACAACTGCAAGGAAACGTTCGCAACGACTGACAAAGAGTCTAATGCATCTCTGTGCAGAAAATCTGGAAACTTGTTGCTGGCATCAAATTCAAAATGAGCAGATATTTTCTACCAAAATTTCTCAGTTTCAACATTTGACATATTGTCTTTGTACCATTTTCAAAGTGATTTTAAAATCATTAGATTTCGTATTTATCTACATTTTACACCACTGGTTGTACAAGACCTTTTCAGGCTAGAAGAGTGTCCAAAAATCGTGACCGAAAAGGTTTTACTATCATCAGAGAGTAGACATCCACATCTCACGTCTGAGGTAACTGGCGTCATTAAACGCATCTCAACAAACCGCAGACCAAAGCTACAGTAAATCCTCAGAGAGCAGATAGAAGAAGACTCTTCTTAGTCAACATTTACTTAAAACTCCAAGTGCCCCAGGAATTAGTGGACAAACCATATCAAATTTTGAATGGTCTGCTCTACCAAGAGTGTAACAGTCACCAATCACACATTGCAATATTGAGCGAACATTCGTAGTTGGTGCACAATCCATATTCAATCCAAGGGAGTGAGTCTCATCCTCGCACCACAGCTTGGTGCCTCCACTGAAACAAGTTTCCCAATGAGAGATTCCCAGCATTGAACATGTTAAGATGCTTGGCCGACCAAAGCCTTACCCTGGTTATTCATTTCAAATACTTGCTTGCCCGACATGCTTGTAGCAAGCATAAATGCTCAAGAAAGGCACACAGGCCAACAGCCAAGTTTTTCTCAGGTTGAAATTTCTCAGTATCCACTTCCAATAAAGTACTCACATTCTCCTACGGGTGTGGACTTTACTTCATTTGAACACAGAGTAAAAGGAGGCTCTCTTAACACAACTTGATTAGTACTAAAGTACTCTTGTGCGCATAAGATTTCACATTCTGCCCAGAACAGCTAAGTTCCTCTGAAGGTCATATGATAATACCACAATGTTCTGGTTTCCTGTGGTCTCCAGGATATTAACGGTACAGGACTGAATTTACTAAGGTACATTGCAACCTCCCGTCTGGATCAAACGATCCTAAATCCTTACACTGGGAACCAAAGAGGAAACTTTAACCCTGTTGCCATTTTGAATAAGTGGGAAGGACACAACAGGAGAAACAGTATGGATTTGTTCAAGAAAGCCTAGTCAAAGCTGTCTCATGATGTCTTATAATTTCAAAATGAGTCATTTCTGAGCAACGGCTTCTTTTATTGTTGCTATTCCATAAGGACACATTTCATTACTCATCATTTTTCATGTTTCACAATCAATAAAAAACGGTAAATACACCATTTCACTAGCAAAGTAAATGAAAAAAAAAACACCACAAACTTTTAAAACCCTGTTGCTTATGCTGCATCACCACCAACATTCCATTCTTCTATCAAATTCCAGCAGCTTGACATAAGATGTTCTACAATGATGTATTTCTAATGAGCACATAACACTGTCCCTCACAATGCAAAGACGATGAACTCAAATGTTCACCAACTATTCTTGAGATAGATTGTCGCAGTTAGACACAGCATCACAGAATGCACTGGAACACAGGAACTCCTGAAACGCAGTGGTAAAATACAAGGTTGTTTTGGCTAAGATAAATGAGCATCAAAGTTGATTTGCTCTACCCCTCTAATCTTCTTAACAGTAACATATGGTCGACACAAGGGAACCCAATGTGGAACTCATTAATATTAAAACCCTCTTTAGACCAAAACATGACCTCCGTAAACAAAAGATTAGGCAGTTAGCATCTTTCCTCTCTATAGACAATATGTTTCCAATGAACTGTGACAGACCACTCAGTGCTGAATTTATTAAACTGCTGCTTTACAAAGACACGTCTAATTTACGAGCATTGTCTGTATTTTTTGTTTGAGAAACACATTTGTGCAGGCTGCATACATCCACACGCCGTACCTCAGTAATGAGAGGAAATTCAGAGGAAAGTGAAGATTCCGACATTGGAGTGGGTTAGATTTGTCAAAGGGTTGCTTCTGATTACTGAAAATTCACAGAAAATTCTATGAACAAAATTGAAATCAGAGACCCCATCAATCAGGGGCGGTAATTCCGAGGGTGCTGGGGACGCCCGCGAGTGACGAGGGCCCGCTAAAATGAACTTTTGCGACTCCAGCATAACAAAGCGCCAAATTTTGCGCCAATTGATGGACAATTTCTCCAAAGCATTTTTCGATTTACAAAGAGCCCCAAAGTCAAAGAAATTTCCATTGCCAGAACAAATATTTTAAAGTTTTTAATCAGTCTTTGTTTAATACTCACGCGAATATGCGGGGGCATGTGTTATACCTGGGAGATTAAATTTTTTTATTGAAAGTGACCGTGGCTAGACTGCCTGTTTTCTCTTAACACTTGGAGCGCTGAAATAAATTTTAAATATATATATATTTAATTATTTTGTGCTGTTGAAAACCTAACGTGGCGATTTGTTTTTTTCAACGAGTCGCCACATGATAGGTTTTCAACAGCTTTGACTTTAATATCTTACATCATTGATTAAAATTTGTTGTATTTAGCTCACTAAGGGTTAATATTATGGAAAAATATTATTCCTCTTGCTTTCCCGAAAATAATTCTTGCACCGCACCCATTATCACCTGTTTCCACCACTGCTGTCAATGGTCCTCACTCCTTGCCCTTTCTGTCTCCTGCTGTAAACTTTAATGCAACCTTTTTAAACCCCAGGGTGGTGTTTTACAAATCAGGATCGATAATTTAGCTGAATAGCGTGTACCCAAAGCCTTCCAAGTTAGGATTAATGAACTGAAGTAAAAAGAGTTTTCCAGGTACCTCTGCAGTTTCATTTTGGAAAACAAGGCCCTGCAGTTGATATTTTGAATTCCACTGCACATAATATTCATAACAGTGCCAGAACACTTTGTGCTTCTCAGACATTTGAGCAGGCAAAGTCAAGAATAGGGTCTCTGGAGAATTCCGAAGAAACAAGCTTGTTTTCTTTGGCTTGTACATCCACTGACTGACTTCACAGAAAGCTGGGAAGTCTTGGTAATATAAACATGCAGATGTAGACTTCATTTCTTGCAAAGCCCTTGTATTAGATTACTTTTCAAAGAATATCCTGCAGAATCATGCTTCCTCAGTCTTTGTTGACGTGTTGCCAATGACTGGTTCCAAAACCCAACTTCTGAGAATACATTCTCCCCGATGAGAAGATTAATTTGGGTTTTTAAAGGAGCAAATTTCCCAATGTTCTATTTAGGGGGTAATAACTACCATTCACGAGGTAAAAAAGGTAAATATAAACCAGGCAATTTGAGGTGAGATATTATGTGCCCACAGGGCACCACTCCAATCAGAGGAGTTTGCACTTTATCAACCCCTTTTTAAACCTTTATTTTCATGGTGCATGCAGGGACATATGAGCTATTCTCATGGATAGTCTAGAAAGGACTTTCTCAATAGGTCGATGACCATCCACTTCAAAGAGTAGAAGTGTACAACCATCTTAAAAGCATCCTTGTATGACTCAGTTATTACATTAAGGACATGTTCCATTCTCCTTCCACTGAAAAATCAAATCCACTTGGATGAGTTTCAGATCAGAAGGGGCCGGAACACTTCGTCCCTCTGGAAGTTCTCTGAGCTGAAACTAAAGTATAAAGAACTAGCCAGGCAGAGCTGAAGACTCTGAGCATTCTATCTTCAGCAGAAGGTCTCTTAGGTTTGGGTCAACAAGGAGCAGCAACCCAGAGGTATACGTTCTGAAAACAGCACCTCTGCAAAGGCATGTGGATTATCGAGAGGGCATTATTAGGAGCTTAACTGTTCAGTCCCATTCATTTTTGCGAATTAGGACATGATGGAAAAAAAACTGGAATTAACTGTTTGAAAACAGAACACAACAAAAGCAAACTAGAAATTTTAGGTCCATGGGACACAGATGCCCCCACATTTGGAGAACTTGACAAAATTTCAAACACTGAAAAAAGTTCAAAGTTCAAAAACTGAAAAAAAAATCATCGAAATTTTGAAAAATACAGAAATAAAGCATGAGAGGCATACCTGTAGTGTCCCTACATAGCACACATAAAGGTTTAATGAATTCTGTTGAACGATTTTTGAGAAGAAGTGGATTAACGATACCACCTTTTAACGTGATCAACCCAGTACGGACGTACGTATGTACAGACGGACAAGAGTAACCCTATATATACCCTCAGCCATACATAGCAGGGGCATTAAAAAAAAACTCAGCCAAGGTTCACTCAGCAAAGAGTTGGGCCTGCTAACAGAGTCCCTGATTTCAGTTTTAGTAAACAGACCCAAACCAAATAACTCATCCTATTGTCAGCCCCTCAATTTCCTGACAAAGATAGTGTGTGCGGACGCCGCTGAAGTTCTTGTTATACGCCATTGTAGATTCGTTCAGCGCACATAAATGCATACCTAATGTGCACAAGACCACTACAAGCTGAAACAGGGACATTCAAGTGTGTAGAGAGCAGACTTACTGAACCGTGCTTTAAGCCAGACTAACATAATTTTTTGTGGAGAAAACAGAGGCAGAAAATGTCATGACTCTTTATGATTACAAAACCGAGAAAGAGGTCAATTTGTACCCACTCAACCGTCACCATATTTCTCTTCTGTATCACAATTTCTTCTGAGAGGGCCATTAACCTCCATACACTGAAAACTCCATTTATTATTGGGGAGAACATGTTGTTCCCGAGGACGGAATAATGTATACGTGTGAAGTGACAAACTATGCACAAAGTTACTTTTATGATTTTGAAGAAACAAGGAAAAACCATTCTAACTTCAGAGTATTTAAGTGTGCTTTCACACTAGGGACTCGGGCACGGATCCGAGTACACTTGACCCCAAAGTACAGTTAATTTAGTAAGTGTGAACACAAGCGTACCGTGCTCAGGCACAGTATGCGAGTCCGCTTGGAAGAGGTGGACTCGGGTACAGTTCATCCATACTCATACCTGATGTGAAACCAACCATACTTGAGCACAGAAGATTACTGTTATGTGTTACGGCTCACTTGTTCTGACGCAGCGGCAAAATCTCTCCATTCAAAGAAAAAATTCAATGCTTGCTAGCAATTTAAACGGACAAAAACATACAATCACGACTGGATACTACACACAAAAACTTACTTTGTGAGTAGTTACATTCACGTGGTTATCACAGAATAATAGATCAGTGCCGTGACAAACTAAAAAAAATGCGGCTGCAATATTTCAAAATGCGGGACGTGGTGCAAAAGTCTGGCAGCTCAAGTTATGACAAAGATACATTTCCGTGGAATGAGGCAGTGGACAGCATAATCGCCCAAAAACGCAAGGGCGAAAGAATTCCGTACATCCATTAAGATCGAATGTAATCGGTACTTTTTCAGCTTACCTTGATGTTTGGGTACTCAGAGAAAGATTCGGAGGTGTAAAAACATCAAGCATCCAGTCAAGAAAGAGTTTAATTTCTCCTGCTGCTATACGTGGTAATCCATGTTACTGATGACACACCGGGTTGCTAGGGCACGCGCAGCATGTGCATTCGCAATATTAATACTCAATATTAATATTCTAAACCACCCAAAATATATTGGCGCCTCCTTTC
This sequence comes from Gymnothorax javanicus, assembly GCA_029692085.1. Classification (NCBI taxonomy): domain Eukaryota; kingdom Metazoa; phylum Chordata; class Actinopteri; order Anguilliformes; family Muraenidae; genus Gymnothorax; species Gymnothorax javanicus. The sequence goes on from CM056194.1 coordinate 11,517,744, forward strand.
AAAATTACTGGCAAATAAAAAGCCGAAAAAAAGTGGAGATTGCGTACGGAATTCTTTCCACGCAAGGGTTTGCTTCTTCTTCTTTCTGAATATTTCCCCATTTAAAACCACCTAGGTGCACACTGCAACGTGCTGTATGAATTTTGACGTATGCAAGTGTATTCGGGTACGGTACGATATTTCTAGTGTGAAAGCAGACCAGCGGGGGGAGAGCGGAGGTGGGGGGGCAATCTTACTGCGGCACGGTACGGAACAATCGCACCGAGTGTGAAAGTGCCCTAAAAACCATCTCAATCTATCTGTCAGAAGTGCTGCCTTTCTCATGATACAAGAAAGTCCTCTGGATTGAAAGAAATCAGAGCTCTGACTAGATTCCAAGCGCCTTTTGGTTTAAAGATTTGCGGTTCTTCTCACTTCCACAAACCTGCTACAAGCAAATGCATTTTAGAGACTTCTTCCTAACCCCTCATGGTGTAAGATTATGAATTTGCAATAAGAATTCTTGACTTCTTAATATTCTATGGCTGATGTATTAAACACTACACTGCAGCAGAACAGGCAAATGTTCTCTTCTGTGTCAGGCATTATAAAGGACAGTCTGCATTAAGAGCTTCTTATTGCTCAGGTGTGCAGTGCTAACCATAACACCCAGGAAAGTATATAGAGCAAAAGCCCTAAAAGAGACAAATGCTTTTCATTGGGGTACAAAAAATGCACTCCTTACTTGCTAGCACTCCTTACAGTCTATTTGTACCTTTTCAGCTTGAGAAAGGTGGTCAGAGAATATGGCTCTGTTGCACAAGGAAAGATGGTTCTACATTTGGTAAATATGTTTCTGAAAGAATAAAATGTTGCTCCACTTTATTTCTAAGTCAGCAGGATATAGGACTGCAATATAAAAGAAGCCCAAAGTGCAGTGGTCCTCTCACTCAGTCCTGGGGGACTGCTGCTGTGAATGCTGGTTTCCCTGCCAAATTCAAGTGCAATCCCAGAATTTTAACAAAGCGATTGATTTTTCTTAATTAGGGTGCTTTTGCTGTTTGGAGGTGATATTTGCCATCCTAATTCCAACTTATGCCAGACATGGCTTTGCAAAGCCACAAACATTCCAGAGTCCAAATTGTGCTGATTGCACCTCATAACAATTTAATAAGAGGAAACAAATCAAGACCACAATGGAAAAATGATCAGTCACATTTTCATGTTGTGAAGAAATGATTAAATTAAAAATTCAAAATGATCTTACAAACAAAGCACTGAAAAATATGCAAAAAATATAAAATATATAAAATATTCTCATAATATATAATATTATTATATATTATTAAAAATATGATAATCAAATATATAAAATATACAAAAATGCAAAGTTTGGACTCTGATCATTTTTCCTTTGTGGTCTTCAAATAAAAGACTGAGCTTAATGGACTAACTCGACCAGTTAAATGGGTTAATTTAGTGTTGAAATACGTGATCATTTCATTTGCAATTTTCTTCCTCAAAATTCAACACAATACATGCTTGCCTGATCACATTTTTTTATCTCTAAAATCCTCAGTCATCAGATAGCTAGTTAGGTGGCCTGGTGTCCATACATTCACCAAACAGGAATTTATTGATCAGCCTTTGTCTTTAATTTGATCAGGTATAGATAACGGACCTCATTTCATGCAGAGTGTAATCAATATTTGCAGTACAGACCAATTAGCACAATGTTCCCGCAGAAGACCAGTTTTTTCATGGCATGCAGAAGTTTTTCTCACAGAGTGTGAGTTTTGAGTTTCTGTGATGCTGAAGTAAAAGCTTGGAGTTCAGAAAAATTAACAGCTTGTTAAAATTCCAGAATTGCCAGTGTGTATGAGACAAAATCCAGTATACAGCCAGAGATGCCCCAGTGACCAAGTTCGAGAACCACAGCCCTGTAGGGCAGCTTCCGTGCCAGCATGTCAACATTGTAATACTTGCTATTAAAATCACAGTGACGCAGTTAACAGAGAATAGGAGAGTGTCAGAGTTTTTTCACACACTCCGTTAGCTGGCCGTTTAAACAGCTGGATCAAATACGACTCATGCCAGACCTGCGGTGCGAGATGCATGTCCTGCCTCGTGCATTTGTGCAGCGGACATTAGCATTTCTGTTTTGCAGAGGTTTAGCACGCACTGCCTCGGCTTCGGATGTCGATTGCGCTGCTGTACCTTGTACCCGGTGATGGTGCTGACGTGCCGGCGAGGCATCCTCCATCGCACGCTGAAGGCCGTGCAGTTCACAGTCTCCAGCTGGATGTCCAGAGGGGGGCTCAGACGCTCTGCGACAGGGGGAAGCAAAGAGACAGATCAAAAACGGCGAGCCGTCACAAAATAGCAGCCAACACAAACTCGAAATATCAGTGTTTCAGTTTTGATAGATTTGGCAACATCTGTGGACTCTAATAATCATAAAGGTTAAGTTTTCACATTCCAAAATACTATTATAAATCCAAGCACATAGAGTGCCCTGTATTTCATTGAAGATAATCCAGTGGTGCGGTTATCAAGCTAAAATGGATATAATCTCTCTCTGGTTATCTGTCCCTTGATTCTCTAAACAACCATTCCTCCAACTGACTTCACACTTGACAGGATGTTTGCTGAGGGCCCAAGGAAGTCCGGTCTCGAGAGTGAAGTTTTTTGATCCTCAAGAAAGCTGCAAGGACCTTTACCGGCAGCCAAGCGATCAGTGCGTTTCAAACAGGCACATTCTGAGTGGGTCCTGCTCTAGTCTAGAGAAAGATTCAAGTGACAATCAGCGATGGCGTTGAACACAGCAATCTTGAGCTAATCATCAGCTGCAATCATGATTTGTTAACTGGATGCATCATGCAGGCGCAGGGCAAAGAGATTGCCAAGATTTGAGGTGCTGATCATGCCTTAATGTTCACAGTTAACTCTGCATCCAGTGACTTCCCCCAGCAGGATTACGCACCATGACACAAAGCAGAAATCATCTCACACTGTTTGACTAACATGCCGGTGAAAGTAGTGTACTCCACTAGCCTCTGCAGTCAGCAGACATCAATCCAACTGCGTATCTTTGGGATCTGATGAAACGGGAGATTTGCAGCCGATAAATTTGCAGTAACTGCCTGATGTCACCACATCAACATTAACCAGACTCTTTTAGGAACGTTTCCAGCACTTTGTTGATTCCATAAGGAATTCAGGCTGCGCGGGTCCTCCCCAGGTTTAGATAAGTGTACCAAATATAATGACAGTGTGCATCAACAGCCCAGTTCCATTCTCTCAGGGGAAAAAATTTGAAATGTGAAACAAAAAGTTGCCGACCAGTAAACATGACTCCCCATGCAGCCTGGAAACAAGTCTCCCACCTCTCCCGGATTTCTCGGAAGTCTCTCAGAATATGTGGTCTTCTCTCAGAATAAGTGATTTTCTCCCTGAAAATGTGATCTGCTCCCTGACGAGCGAAAGAGATCTAAAATCTCCAGCAAATCAGCAATTGGATATGGAAACAATATGCAATACCTCGTAACTACTGAGTTCAGCTACACGTGTGCTGACCTAGACAAATAATGCGTTGCTATATTTAACCTTGAGAGGCAAGGACAAAATATTTACGCCCCACGACTTTCACTGAGCAAGATAATTCAGCAGGTGATTGGGCAGGTCAGCATTCCCTTCACCAAGAGCACGAGCCTGAGGTAGATTTCTGAATAAATTATGACTCGTGACATGAGATTATCAGAAATTTGACGGATCACCTCACCTAAAACAGATTAAGAAAATAATCCCCTGATTATGTTCCCCTAACCCTTACCCTGACCCTAACTCTGTTGACCGAGGTCCTTTTGGTGGATGCGATTGGGCAGGGAAGATTGTGCACATTCCTCACAAGAGTAAAAATACGCGACGCAGGCAAATGCTAAAAATTTTGAACGATATTATACACTGATGCCAACTTTTTTTTGAGACAACCACCCAGAGCTTCATGTCATAATTGAGTGTGCTATTGAATTTCAAATTTAAAAATGGATAAGCGCATTCACTCAGAACACAAAAGCTGTGACACGTACACAAAGCTCGGCTGGTTACAATGACAGCGCAGACTTTGTTTAACATTTGAGGCTTTGAGCAGATTAAGACAGCAGTAGCTTATTTTGGCTTGAATGGTGATACTCAGTATACCCCTGCTGCCATTATGTTTGTTGCTCACCCCTTCTATTTGTCTGTTTTATTTCTTCAGTTCCCAGAGGTAATGGGAACACTGCCAGTTTAAAAATACACTCTCTCCGACATTTGCTAAAAAGCGAGCCTCGGCTCAAAGGGAGGAGGAAGCAGCCATTGGTCGCGAGAGGACCACGGAGGACACGCAAATTATTTTAGTGACTGCGGACGAGCCCCCAACCGCTGGCATTGTTTCCATCTCCTCGGCGAGGCCCAGGACATAAATCGTTCAGGCGACTTTATCGTTCTAAATCTAGAATAAACCCAAGCGGCAGATGTTGGGAGCTCTGCAGCAAACTGTCATAATGGGCCGGGGATGGTGATCTGCCGTTAACACTTGAGCGGTTCTGGGCAGCGGGGTGGGAAAGGCTCCAGGCACCGCGATCAAGTTGCAGCCGGCTCTCAAAAGCCGTCGCCAGTTAAATCAGAACTTTCAGAGCAGGACCATAGATGTGTTCCTCGCCATTCGCCATTGTCGGCCATGGTCTGAATGTCCTGATGGGTGACGGCTAGAAAATTGGCTGTTACAGTGATAGATGCGAGGAGCTGTAATTACATGGACTCAATCCTGCGAAATTTGCATGAGAATGCTATCTCAACATTTTGGGATGGATACAACGTCATCAATATGCCTCAATTAAGCGAGGAGAAAGAGGCATGCCAAAGCAAACTGGAAGTGCAGAAAAATGGACTTCTAATCTTTGCTCACGAAAATGAAATGGGATTTGATAAAAGAGATGAGTTACAGCTGCGATGGAATAACATTTTATGCAGTATATCAGCACTCTCAATGGCTGAGAGAAACTTATTTCAAAAATATCAAGTATTATGAAACCGCCTTATTAAGTATATACTCAACTTCTGGAGTGAGTGCTCCAACATCTTCAGAGAGCTCTGCTTCTATTTTTCTAAGCCCACTCACCAAAACGCAGTCAGGTTGTTACAGGTTATCAGATCTGTCAAGACTGGGTTCTCAAGGCCTAGCGGGCCAAAATTCAGAGGAAGAACTGCTGAGGCTTAATTAAATAGTGTATTAGGAGAAGAATGTGTTAACACAGAGATGGGAAGGACAGTGTCTTGAGAAGATCCCAGTTCATGCAAGACAGTATTTGGATACAGAAATCAAAGCAGTTGACTGCAATATTTCATTTCATTTTAGGCTGTGCACAATAGCCCTTGCAGTACAACCAGCAGCCAAACCTAGGTACTATAAAGGTACTATAATGATCAAAAGTTATTATTTTTAAGCGTGCAGCACATTCATGTAAAGCTGGGCACAATGTCTTCACAATTATTTAGTACAAGATTTCTTTTTTAACGATTCTTCAAGCCATTTTCACCTTGGAGCTTTCAAGCTGAAGCCACGCAAAACAAAGGGAATGTGGATGCCGGGAAATGCATAATCAGGAGTGAAGCAACTAATGAGCCAGGGAGACTTGAACAAGGGATCATGGGGGTCAGTATAGGGCGGCACAGTGAGACCGTCGCTTCGCAGCAAGTAGGTTGTGGGTCTTAATCCAGGCAGAGTCTTGTTTGTTCCAGGCACTCTGGTTTCCTCCCACAGTCCAAAGACATAAATCAGCCTGTCATGTTCAGCTAATTGGAGCCCCATAACCCATATACAGTCAGGTCCATAAGTGTTTGGGCAGTGACACATTTTGGCTCTGTACGCTGTCGCGCGGGAGTTGAAATGAATCAGTCAAGATGTGCATACAGGTTAGAATTCCCAATTTAATGTAAGGGTTTTTCAAAAACGCTCTATGCTCCATGTAGGAATTACAACCATTTTATACATAGTACCCGCAAGTACTTGGATAAAATCATCAAATCATAAAAAAGATTTCATTTTTAATTGTATGACCACCTGAAGTCTGGAGCCCATAGACAGCACCAGATACGGGGTTTCTTCCCTTAAAATGCTCAGGGAAGAAACCCAGCAACGTATCTCAGTGGTCTTCAGTTCCAGCTAGTTCTCGGAGCATTTTGATTTCAGTTTTGCCTTCAACAAGTGAAAAGCACGCTCCTTGGGATTAAGAACAGGCAATAAACTTAGTGATATTGGAACATTCCACATCTCTGCCATGAAAAAAAAAAAAAAATGTTGGGTTGGTTTTACAGGGTGCTTTGAGTCATTGTCCACCAACACTGTAATGGACCATGGAATGAGTTCTGAACCATCTACCTGAATCTAAGAGGGTAATATACCATTATCCTGCTGCTTTTGTAAGCAGTCACATCATCAACAAGATGACTTTGTGATCAATATTCTCTGCCACCATAGCATCCCATTTTTGGACCCAGTCAAGGTCATTAGAAGTTCATTCATCTAGATAAAGTACCGTAGTGTCTGAGAAAACCTGTTCCCACTTTACTTGGTTGGATGCACAGACAGAAGATGGACAGATAAATGGATGGACGACCTCCAGTGCAATATCCCTTGCTCCACTTTGTGTCGTGGTGGGGGTAATGAATTCAGTGGGACTGGATTAATTGGCTGCAATACATGCCCACAAATAACCATACTCCTATCTTCCCATCATTCTGGTATAAGTTGATGGCAAACATCCTGATATTGAAACTTACCAGTGTATTACAACTTCTGGTAAACCCTCTGGCCCGCATGCATGAATGAGGAATAACTTGTACTGGGTGTAAGCTTATACCGAGAGTAGTTATTGCAGCCCCTGTGGTAGAAGAAAATTGGTATGCCCGAAACGTAGTTTAACTATTCGCGGAATAACTATTGTGCAAATAAGCTATTCCGTAGTCGTAGGGTTATTCAATGATTTATTGCTGTCGTTTACCACAAATCTATTAATAGGCCTGCCCTCGCGCTTCATTACACTGAATAGGGAGTTTTTGCGAGCTAGTACGCGAACGCCTATCTATTGTTCGACCGCTGTTTTGTGGTCAACGCACGAAAGATGGACGTTCGCGTTTACGTTTCGGCCTAATCACAATAGGGTTCCCAGCTCTTGTTGATGATGAAGATGACACTGAGGACGATGAGGTGGAGCCAAATGAACATGTTGAGGACAGTATGCAAGGGGTTGGAGTCAGGGCCAGGCTGACTGCAGATCATTTCGCCGGTTAAATGAATATGCACTGCAACCTTGAATGTTTGTTCAGGCATTCAGACTTAGTTATACTTTTTTAGTAAAGACAAGTACAACCCCAATTCCGAAATAGTTGGACGAAGTGTAAATTGTGAATAAAATTGAAATGCAATGACTTTCAGATCACATGAGCCAATATGTTATTTACAATAGAACATAGATAACATTTCAAATGTTGAAACTGAGACATTTTACATTTTTATCCACAAAATGAGCTTATTTCAAATTTTCTGTCTGCAACAGGCCTCAAAAAAGTTAGGACACAGGCAAAAAAGGGCTGAAAAAGCAATTAATATATAAGAGAATCAGCTGAAAGAACATTTAGCAAGTAATTAAGTTAACTGGCATCAGGTGTGTAACATGATTGGCTATAAAAGGGATGTCTTAGAGAGGCTGAGTCTCTCAGAAGTAAAGATGGCCAGAGGCTCTCCAACCTGTGAAGGCTTGCGTAAAAAAATTGTGGAATACTTTAAAAACAATGTTCCTCAACATCAAATTGCAAAGGCTTTGAAGGTCTCATCGACAGTGCACAACATCATCAAAAGATTCAGAGAAACTGGAAAAATCTCTGTGCATAAGGGACAAGGCCGAAAACCTTTACTGGATGCCCCTGATCTTCGGGTCCTCAGACGCCACTGCATCACTCATCGGGATGATTCTGTCATTGATGTTACTAAACGGGCCCAGGAATACTTCAAGAAACCACTGTCTGTAAACACAGTCTGCCATGCCATCCACAGATGCCACCTAAAACTTTATCATGCAAAAAGTAAGCCATTGTTGAGCATTATCCAGAAGCGCCGCTGTGTTCTGTGGGCCAAGGCTCATTTAAAATGGACTGTAGCAAAGCACCAAAGTGTCCTGTGGTCAGACAAGTCCAAATTTGACATTCTTGTTGGAAATCATGGGCGTTGTGTCCTCCGAGCAAAAGAGGAGAAAGACCACCCCTCCTGTTATCAGCGTTTAGTTCAAAAGCCAACATCTCTGATGGTATGGGGATGCATTAGTGCATAAGGTGTGGGACACTTGCATGTTTTAAAAAGCACCATGAATTCTGAAAGGTATATAAAGGTTTTAGAGCAACATATGCCCCCCCACCCCCAGAGGACATCTATTCCAGGGAAGGCCTTGTGTATTTCAGCAGGACAATGCAAAACCACATACTGCAGCTATTACAACAGCATGGCTTCGTAGTAGAAGAGTCCGTGTGCTGAACTGGCCTGCCTGAAGTCCTGATCTTTCACTGATTGAGAACATTTGACGCATAATTAAACGAAAAGCCCGTCAAAGGAGACCCAAAACTCTCCAGCGGCTGAAAGCCTGTATTAAACAAGAGTGGGATCAAATTCTTAAGGCTAAACTCAAGAAACTTATCTCCTCAATGCCCAGACGCCTCCACTCTGTGTAAAAAAAAAGAGGGATGCTACACCATGGTAAACAGGCCCCTGTCCCAACTTTTTTGAGACCTGTGGCAGCCATCAAATTTGAAATGAGCTCATTTTGTGGATAAAATTGTAAAATTTCTCAGTTTCAACATTTGCTTAGTTATCTCTGTTCTATTGTCTATTGCAAATTGTCTTATTCCACTCCTTAAACCTACCCCTTGGTTGGTATAAGTTACACCAGGAAATCTGCAGTATTTACACCACAGATTAAGCAATTCCATATTTGTGCATACAACTCCCTATTCGAGGTTTAAAGTTATACCGCAGTTGAACTTATACCACATTCATGCATAGCAACAGTGGTAAAACCATTGATTTATGCTTGGTATAGGCTATTCTGTCCCTATTCTGCTTTCATGCATACGGGCCTCTGTGTTTACTCCAGAGAAGTCTTCTCTTTATTTTTGATATTGGCACAAGAATGCAGACCTTCTGGAGAGTGTTCTGGATCTGGTCAGCTGTTTTGAAGGCATTTTTCTTCACAAGAGTAAGAATATTTCTGCCATCCACCACAGTTGTTATTTATGGTCTTCCAGGCCTTTTTGTGTTCCTGAGCGCACTGGTGCATTCTTTATAATTAAGAATAACCCCAATAGTTGATTTGGCCATACCTGATGTTTATTTACTCTATTTCTGAAGCTTTTTGTTTGATTTTTCAGTTTAATGATGGCTCATTTCATGGGCAGAGTTCATCATACAGTTCACAAATGCAAATGCCAAACTTAAAATCAACTCTGTGCATTTTTCTGCTTACTAGTAAATAAAAAATTAGGGGAATGACATATACTTGGCCATGTAACAGTTGCACAGCCACATGTCATTATTTTTGGTCCCTTAGAAGGGGGGAGAACCACACATAAAAAGTGCTGCAGTTATTGCACTGTTCACCCATTTAGGTGAAATATACCCTCAAATTAAAGATGAAAGTCATTCATTTCCAATATGACGTAGTAGTCAGCTAAAATTCAATAATATAATCGATGTCCAAATGTTTATGGGACTAAGTGCATATGAGAGCGTCACTTGATGCTCCATGTGCCAAACTAACAAACATTGACTTCTTGACAATCTATCCAGCACCCCATGACCCCGACCAGGAGTAAGTGGGTTAGTTAGTGAACGGGCAGATGGACGAATGGATAGATGCACAGCACAGAATACTGAATACTGAAAACTCCTAAACTACTCAGTAACCGTATTGTGGTATTTAACCTCTAAAAATCTGCTGAAGCAGCATGTTCTCAGGGCTTCCCAAATCACAGTCCTCGAGGGCTGAGAACTACAGGTTTTCCAGCTTTCCTTTACCCGAGAGTCAGATGTAAAGACAGACCAGCCAATCAGTAGCACTGATTATTCAGTTAATTGCTTGGAAGGAAAGAAAACCAGGGCTGGATTTGGATTTGAGGGCGAGATTTTGGGAGCCCTGGTTCTGTTACCATCATATAGTTTGAATGTCAATGATGGGTAGCAGTGCTTAGGTAAAATATTACACAACTTTTCCTTTTCAGCAACACAGTAAAACACTTTAAAATGAAGAAAACAACAGAAAGCCAGCCGCTAAAAGAGTACATCCCACCATGGTATGAGGGTTTTGTTAAAATAAAACTGCAGTCTAAATCCCACTGCCCTTCTCTTGTTTCCTTTTTCTAGTTTTCAAAATCATTGTTTTCTTGTTTCTTGTTCACCGCACCATCAGAATTGTTTTTTTGCTGCAGAGGAACTTAAAAATAGCCTGTGTTTATTACATTTTATGAGTCACAAGCTATATGTCTCATTCCTTTCCTATTTGGAATGCATTTAATTATCTTGGGAAGGCTTCTGTTCAAGCAAACAACAAACCAGAGATTTTGGAATCGAATGGAATGACATATGTCATCCTGACCGCAATATCATACACTCAACAAACTAAAAAGAAAAAAAAAACATTGAAAAACAATGCATTCTGAACAGCACTGACTGAGGAAAAATGCTGCAATTGTGGCATTTGTATAACTGAAGTATTATGCTGGTCGTAAAATTAGTATGCCATGAAGTATAGTGGACAAAATACAGAGGAAAAGATGCCTCCATAGCTCTGGGTTGCATGAATCGGTTTGAACCAACAGTAATGGTTCAAACCCTCTTTTCTACAGTGTCAAAGACAGTGACATTGGGAGCACAGAATACACTTACAATACCAACCCTGCCTGTTTCAGAGCTGCCTAAAGACAAGATGTGCACTGCCTACACAAGCAGGAAAATGTGTCTCTTTTTCAGATCATTAAACTAGTTTTAATGTAAGACAGACAATTGGCCTCATGCAAGAAGCAATATAAGATCACATTTTCTCTTATTTTTGTTCGTATCCCCGATTTTTTCTTATTTTGTTCTCACCCATTGATTTGTGGGATGCACCAATGTTTTCTTATTTTTGCTCTTCTCTCAGGTAACAGAAAATTTTACGAGTGGTCGAGAGCGCTCTTACCGAGATAAGAGAAAACAGAAAACTGTTATCTCTGTCTACAAATTGGTTGTCCAATGCACGGAAACACAAGTTTTAAAACCTAAACATTAGCTAATAACGCATCTTATAATCAAATTTTGATTGTTTTATGTTTTTGAGAAATTATAATGATTTTATTATTTAATTCTTGGGCTAAAGAGTTTGGCCAGTTGATCCTAATTCTGACTAAGCTATAAAAACCCTTAGATACTTGCGTGCGTTCTGCTTCCGAATGGCTTACCTATTGCTGTTGGACGCTTTGGCCATCCAGGCCTTGCGCAGAGAGCGCGTTTATAGAGATCGCGCGGATCTGTTTGCTGAGGCAGATGAATGGCTACTCGTACTAAATGTGAAAGCAACCGTACTTGAGCACGGAAGATTACTGTTACGGCCCTCTTGTTCTAACAAATGCAGCGGCGAAAAGATGTCTCCATTCAAACGAAGAAACTGAACGCTTGCTCGAAATGCAGGCGGACGAAAACATACAATCACAACTCGATACTACACGCAAAAACTCGGAGATTTCTGGAACAATTCGTGAGTAGTTACATTCGCATGGTTATCACAGAATAATAGATCAGTGCCATGACACACTAAAGAAAATGCGGCCGCGATATTTCAAAGTGCGGGACGCGGTGCGAAAGTCTGGCAGCTCAAGTAATGAGATAGATAAATTTTCGTGGTATGAGGGAGTGGACAGCATAATCGGCCAGAAACGCAAGGGCGAAAGAATTCCGTATGCAACAGTCACCAATACCGAATGTAATCAGTGCATTTTCGGCTTACCTTGATGTTTGGGTACCCAGAGAAAGATTCGGATGTGTAAAAACATCAAGCATTCAGTCAAGAAAATTTCGAGTTTAATGTTTTCGTGCTGCTATACGTGGTAATCCACGTTACAGATGAAACACCGGGTTGCTATGGCACGCGCAGGATATGCATTCGCATTATTAATATTCGATATTAATATTCTAAACCCCCTTCTCAATAATAAAACCCACCGAAATGTATTGACGCCTCCTTTAAAAATTGTTCCCCATTTAAAACCACCTAGGTGCACACTGCAACGCGCTATATTGGAATTTTGACATGCTCACATGTATGTACTCGGTACGGTACGATATTACTAGTGTTAGAGCTGACCAGCGGGGGGAAAGGGGAGGGGGGACAATCATACTGTGGCACTGTACAAAACAATCGTACCGAGGGTAATTTCCTTACCCAAAGTCAGCATCGGTGCTGACTTATGGTAAGGAGACAGTAAGGGCTCATTCACGGACTCACTGTCTTGATGATCTGACAATGAAACAGCGCTCACACACTCACGGACTTCCCGTGAACGCGCCTCTAAGTCAGTGAGTCCGTAAGGGGTCGGATTGGAATTGGGCCCTAATGTGAAAGCGGCCTAGATTGCCACAAGCTGTTGTCTCTTTGCACACGGCACCTGCCCTTATATGGTGTTCAGTGGGTGTCATATATGCTAATTTAAAACAACAACGCGCTTCCAGTTTACGATCAAGTGGGATTCAACATTCAGCACACATGGGTAAGAGCAGATTTGGACGGTAAGAGCGTTTGGTGCATCCGGAGTTTATTTCTCTTATTTTTTCTCTTAGCAAAAAAATAAGAGAAAATATAAGAGAAATATAAGAGAATGTTGCTGCATGAGGCCCAATTTGAGTAAACACAAAGTGCAGCTTTTAAATGTTTGTTTCATTTATTGATGCCTAAGAGTTTTTCCAGACCTGTACCACCCATGTGAAAACATAATTGCCCCCTTAACCTAATAGCTGGTTGAATCACTGTTGGCAGTAACAATTGCGATAAAATGTTTGCAAAAACAATGAGTCTTTACATTGATGTGGAGGAATTTTGTCCCACTAGTTTTGCAGAATTGATTTAATTCAGCTGCATTGAAGGGCATTCGAGCATGAACTACCTGTTTAAGGTCATGCCACAGCATCTCAAACTGATTCAAGTCAGAACTGACTAGCTACTCCAAAATCTTCATTTTGGTTCTTTTGAGCCATTCAGAGATGGACTCGCATATGTGCTCCAGAACATTGACCTGCGGCGTAATCCCGCTGCGCTTGAGCTTCAGGTCACAAACTGATAGCTGGACATTCTCCTTCAGGATTTTCTGGTAGAGAGAAGATTTCATGGCTCCATCAATTATGGCAAGTTATCCTGGTCCTGAAGCAACAAAACAGCCCCAGACCATCACACTCCCAGCACCTTGTTTAACTGTTCGCATGATGTTCTTATTGTGGAATGCTATGGTAGCTTTATGCCAGATGTGATAGGACTAATGTTTTTCCAAAAAGGTCAACTTTCTCCACTTATGAGTCCAAAGAATAAAGTGTAGGGGAGGTCATCAAGATTTTGTTCTTTTTTGCAAATGTGAAATATGCCTTTGTGTTCTTTTTTGGTCAGCAGTGGTTTTTGCCTCGTAGCTCTCTCATGGATGCTATTTTTCCCAGTCTCTTTCTTTTTGCGGAATCATGAACACTGACCTTAACTGAGGCAAGTGAGGCCTGCAGTTCTTTAGATGTTATTCTGGGTTCTTTTGTGACCTTCTAGATGAGTGGTCAATGTGCTCTTGGAGGAATTCTGGTCGGCCGGCCACTCCTCAGAAGGCTCACAGCCGTTCAAAGTTTTCTTCCTTTGTAGATAATGGCCGTTAGAGTGGTTTGCTGTATTCCTGGGGTCTCATGTATCAATGCTACATACACACCAAAAGATTGCTTACGCTGTTTTTCACGCACCCCCCGTAAGTATGAAAAGGGAGTTTGATATGAGAATGTGCGGAAACTCTCCAGCAGTCATGAGCACGTGAGTGCGGGTGCACCACTGACTCTTGTCTGTCATGAAACTACTGTCTTTTGTGCTCTAGCTGAAATGTTTTTCATATTATATTGCAGACAAAACTCAAATTAAATCAACTGGCAATGTTTTTTCCAATTTACAGTTCCCTACACTGCAAAAAGTGAAAGATAAAAATACTAGGTGAGATGAAGGTACTTATTAAGACTTTCAACACTTATTTCTATCACAGTTTTTCTTAGTAAGACAAAAAATTTGCCCTGATTTGAGGTAATTTTGACTAGCTTCCTAATGGAATAAGAAATTTTCACTTGTCAAGCAAATAGTAACTTAAAATTTTCACTTGTCAAGCAAATAGTATTTGCTTGACAAGTGAAATTTTCTTATTCCATTGGCAAGCTAGTCAAAATTACCTCAAATCAGGACAAATTTTTTGTCTTCCTAAGAAAATTTGTGATAGAAATAAGTGTTTTTAGTCTTAAAATAATTAAATTCATCTCACCCAGTATTTTTATCTTTCACTTTTTGCAGTGTAACACTAAAGCAAAATGCTGCTTTGTACTCGAGTTACCTTTGTCAAACATTAAAATTAGTTTGATGACCAGAAACATCACATTAGTGCGACAAATATGCATAAATAGAAGAAATCAGGAAGGGGGAAATACTTTTTCATTTCACTGGACCTTTGCAATGTCCACCACAGCAAGAATACGCACATTTATGATGCAGTTAAAATCTGCATCGTCCAGGGAGAAAGGGATTTGGATGACAGAAATATTAGGCAAAACTCACATACTTCCACTCACCACCAGTCAGTAATGGGCCAATTTCACTAAACAGGATTACTGAGCTAGCTGGATAACAGCAAAAATAAATCCTAGGACAGAACGTTTTTGCTTCAGTCCTTGATGGGAGTTTTGAGTTTTACTCAGTGCATCGATCCAGCCACCTCGGTACTCCTGTTTCAGGAACCACCTGGCATACGTGAAAAATAAGGAAGAATATGCCGAGTACACTGGTCTGCACAAGGGAGCACCTACTGAACCTATGGTATACAAGAGAAAGCAATAGGCATATCATTTGGGACCGGAATGGAGTGAGTATGCAATGCATTAGACAGGTTCATAAGTCGACCAAATGCTGCTTTGAAAGAAAGTGATTATTTCTGATAAAATGAATCAATCTCGAAAAGGGACGGAGGGCTTCATAGAGTGTGATCCAATCCAGTAATTTCTTACTTTTCAATTACTGTTCAATGATAGCTATTTCCAACAAATGACCTCCAGCAAAGCACTGTTACAGCAGGAGACAGAGTTTTGTATATTAGCTGTCAAACTAATATTACACTTCCTTTAACAAGTGCACACACATCCTGATAGTACCTAGAGGAAAGTAATGCAGACACTCTGTTGATTTCAGTCTAGAGGAGTTCGAAGACAGTTTGCCCACGAATAAGGAGTAGCGGCTATGTTTTATACTGCTGCTCTACTGCAGAATCTGATTAGAATGAAGCAATATGGAAAGTACCGACACAGGAAAAAAAGATCATTTACTCTTTTTTTCCAAACTCAAAGGTCTTCTTGAAATCAATATTTCTGCTCTGCAGTATTTCTTTGCTTGCAATCCTAAATGTTTTGTTTTTTAACTGGCACTCAAATCTGTGCCATGAGTATGATCTTACCTTGGATTTTTTTATGATTTTCTCCCAAATGACACTTACCTCAACTCAACATACCTGCGGTCCATTCTATAGTAATTGGCACCCCAAATAGAGATGACCAAAGAGGATTATAAGAAATTCACCTTTAGGTGATCTATTTTAACCCCTTAAATTCTTGATTTGTGCATTAATTTTACTTTAAGTTTCAATATTGTAGAACAATGTTACATACTGTATCTATTGGTTACAGTGCTTCAATTAAGCTACATCACACATATGGAAAGAAATATGCAAACCCAGGACACCATGTTTTTGTGGCTGCAGCGTTACATCTAGTAGAAAATATCAAATCTTGTGCATCACTTTATATACATGTCACTATAGGTCAGCAGGACATGCTTGGGATCGTTGGAAACCTTGGGATCTCCACTAGAATTTAAAATAGGCCTCAAGTTCTACAGGTTTGAATACAGCCGCAGCACTTGACAAACCCACATATGGGTCTGTAGGTTTTATGGGGTTCTCACACTAAAAAAAATGAAGGAATAAAACAACCTCCTTTTAAAGTAAATTCAGTCTGAAAAAAAAATCCCTTATCAAGAAATAATAATTGGCAACCAAACTACATATACCATGATTATTGGCCCCCTGAGAAATTGTTATAAAAAGAATGCATTGTATCTGTTTGAATTTTGCTGTTTAAGTTGATCGGCGTATGTAAGAAATTTCAAGCAGTTATTCACAAGTTCCTGTATACATATGAGGTGACACAGAGGCCAAATCATCTTACTCATTCATCAATATGTGAAAAGCAAGAGAGCACCCATATAAACCGAGGAAAAAGTGTATTGATCTTCAAATTTGTGCCACAGAATGACTATAAAAAATTATTTCCGTGACTAAAATCATCCCATATCTACCATTATAGCAATAATTATAAAGTTAAAATAAACAGGAGCTGTAACAATCTTGTTTGGGAGAGGATTCTGTAAAAATCCCCAAGGATCACTTTTACAGATAAAAGTAGCATCTTGCTTCACTAAGTTTCCAAAACTACCTTCAGACACTACCTACGTGCCAAACAATTATTTGGCAAGCACACCACTAAAATGCCTTTCCTGTCACTTAAATTCAGTTTTTTGGCAGCAAGCACTGTAGGTGGGTCTGGGGTAAAACATAGGATGGCTATACAGAAAAGAACCTGATCCTTATGCATTGACAAGGATGCAGTCATGGACTCAGACAGTAGGGTGCAGACTGTAGTAAAATGTTCACGAGGTATATTAAGCCAAAAAACAGTGTCAGGCAGTATGAGTCAAAGCCAGAGGTGGTTTTAAGGTCTCGAATCACAGGGCAATAATCAGTGTCAAAAAACAGGCATTGATCTAAAAACCAGCCAAGAAAAATGCAGTACAAAAACTAGAGGCACTCCGAGAGCGCAAACCTCTGCCAAGGCAGCACAGTCCAAATCTTGCTGAGTGAACATGGATGATGAGAAATTTAAGGTATGTGCAACATGGGATTCCAAGATAGCACCAGTGGCGGCCATATTGTTTGACCAATCGCGTTCAAAATCAATAGGGCCCATCCCTGATATCATAGCAACCCACCCACAAAATTTCAGAAATATCTGTTCATTACTTTTTGAGTTATCTTGTACGCAAGCAGTCAGACAAACCAACGCCGGCAAAAACATAACCTCCTTGGCTGAGGCAAAAATGACTAAATCCAAAAACCGGTGATCAGGCACAGTTGTAAACTGAAGACACTCAGACAAAAAAAGGGCAATCCAAAAACTCATAATCTGTATAACAAACAGGGTCAGAACACTGAAAAAAAAAGATGATTAGGAAATAAGGGACAGGTGGTGCAGGAAACAGGAGAGAACACAGAGGGATGTGGTTACAAACAGGGCAGTGTTGGGTTAGTTACTTAAAAAAAGTAATGCATTACACATTACTAGTTGCTTTTTTTTTAAAAAAGTAATTCCTTACTTTACTTAATTACTCACTGCTGAAAGTAAATAGTTAAACTACTAGTTACATTACATTTTGGATTACTCAGCACCGTCATCTGAAATTCACCATAACTTAATTAATAAACCATATCATGTTAAAACCTGGCATATGCTAAGATCAGCAAAAATCTTTGTTCTAGTAAGGAGGAAACACGCAAGATCTATCTTTCATGCTCTTTAATTCAGCAAAGCCAATTGCAAAGTTGTAACAATAAGCCCAAAATGCACTTCACAGAAAAGTGAGTCAAGTACAAGGCTACAGTACTGGCATAAACACACATGAACAAGGACGTTTGATTTGTTTTACTTTCCTCGGTCTCAATCCCCAATATACTCGAGAGGAGGAAGAAGACGAAAACGTTTTTCTGGCCTCCCGTCCTGCCGATAGTTGAAGAATTTAAAATAATGCAAGTAACTAGATAATTTATTTGTTAGTAACTATAATGCAATTACTTAAGTTATCAAAATAATGTGTTACATTACAGTGTTAGAGATAAATGTAATCTGATTACAGTAATTTGTTACTTTGTAATGCGTTACCCCCAACACTAAAACAGGGTGATAAAACAATGCGCAAAACAATGTGGAAGGCAAGGCACTAAAAAAGAGAGAAGGTAGACATAGATACTTGGAAACGCTTGGAAAAAAATGAAAAAACAAACAGAATAAACAGAACAGCACAAAAACTAAAACATCTAAATCAAAAACCGAATAAAATGAACCGACTTTGACATAGATTGTGGAGGTTCTGTGATATCAACGAGCTGCTGTTCCTCAATAGATCACGTGGATCTTGCTAAGGCACATGGCATCATGGACTCCAAGAAAACCAGGACATTTTAAATCTCAATCTGGCTGCCAGTGCCAACTAGGCAAAACTGGGTGACTGTTGGATCTTCCAGAAGAAAAATTATCTAGAACATACAACCTCATTTGCACAAGAATAGGGATGGCTTTTAAAAATGCAAATAAAACAGAATTATGTGATTTGTAAATTCTTCTTTGCCAACATTTGGTGGAAAACAAGAGAGAGAAAAATGAAGTTTTGCCCTATCAACTTCTTGATTTTTGTAAATATTCGTGAATCTGCAAGATGTTCCGAAGTAATTGGGGCCGAGGAATTGGGAATTGAGGAACGTTAAAATAAACATCCATTTAGAATATTCCACTGGAAAACAGTTAAAAAGGTGTCAGGTGATTGAGTTATGATTGGTGATAAAATGAGCAGCCACAAAAGGCATGGTCACTTATCAGCCAAATGGTTTGAAGTTTGCGACAAAAGCTGCGGAAGCAACAATGTTTAAGAACAACATTTCTTAATGTGATATTGAGTGTAATTTAAAAATCTCTCCATGGAAAGTCCATAACATTGTGAATGGATTCCGAGAATCCAGAGAAATCAGAGCAACAAAACCAGAGCATAGAAGATGAGGACGAGTACTAATATTGGATGTGCAGCCAGCACTGCATAAAGAACCGACATGCTTAATGGACACAAGCGTATGGGCTCATAAATACTTCAGAAGACCTGTGTCCGAGAACAAAGTTAGTGGTGACATTATATAAATGCGAGTTGAGTCTTTGCCACACAAAGAGGAAGTCACGAATCAACACATCATACAGAAGAACTACAAACACCACTGGGCTTGAGCTCACGTGAAATGGACTGACACAGATGTGGAAAGAAGTGCTATGATCTGAAAAGGCAATCTTTCCAGTTATTTCAGGAAATAATGGATGTTGCCTTCTCAGGGCTAAAGACAACAAAGACTATTTCGGCTGTTATCAGCATCATGTTCAAAAGCCAGCATCTGTCATGGTCTGGGGTTGCATTAGTGCACTTAGAATTGGCAGCTTGCACATCTGTAAAGGCAAAATTGACGCCAAGGGGAACATGCGCATTTTGGAGCATATGTGCCTTCCAGATGTCGTCTTTTTCAGGGAAACCCCTGCTTTTTTTCTGCAGGATAACGCCGAGCCCCACTCTGCATGTATTTCAACAGCATGACTTTGTCGTCACAGAATGAGGGTACTGACTGCAGCCCAGACCTTCCCATTGAAACCCTGTGGTGAATAAAGTGCAGAATATGACAAGAGAGATCCCAAACTGTTGACCAACTGAAGACCTATATCAGGCTTTAATGGGAACTTAGTACTGTACATCAAACATCCAACAACAAGAAGAGGCTACCGATAGCCTTTACTCGGGCCGATAAGCTTTTCACCTCGTGCTCCGAACTAAAATTTGCGCACGAGCTGCATTGGTAACCGAGCCTAAGGAAGATCACGACAAGGAAATTAAAATGATAAGAAACAGCGCCCATTTTTAGACTTGATGCCTATTGGCCCAAGTAATTCACGTCCTCGGTTCCAAAATGACAGCTGAGTGTCATTAACAGGAAAAGTGAAGTTACACAGTGGTGAACATATACCTGTCCAGCTTCAGTGAAATGTGTTGCAGGCATCACATCTCAAAATAGCTATTTTTCGATAAAAAAAAAAAAAATAAAGGTAATGCGTTAAAACATTATTAATTTTGTCTTTGTACTTTAACTCTACTGGTCATTTACTAACTGAGTTATTAAGCTGGTGTAAACTCTGTCGTCCATCGTCATTGTCTGTGAACAATTTGACCCGTAACCTCTAGTGGTCACAAATATCAATCGAATTTGACAAAACTTTGAGTAACATCTACAGCACATAAAATTAACTGAGATTGCATTTAAGCCCTGCACCCCAAGAAATGGATGTGGCAGGGTAGTCATATTAATAAATTGCAGTCGTCCATTTCAGGCCAGTCCATTACAGATATAGAGCTGAAACTTGATTGGTAAGTAGTATACAACATTTCAACACATACACAATGGATTTTAATGATTTCTGAAAAGCCGCCATTTTGTGACCTATGACATTCCTTCACCCATAGACACCAATGTGAATGACCCATAACCTCTAGCAGTCACAAGAATTAATCAAAGTTGATGAAACTTCGCATTCAAAGTCTTTAGGATATAAACTAGTTTGTTACTTTATTTTAGCCTTGTACCCCATTCCAAAATGGGTGTAGGGAATGGGTGTATGGGCAGGGTGGCAGACCAGTTGAGTTTCAGATGCACTGCAGTTTTCAACTGAATTCAGGTCAAGAGGAATTAGCAAGTTACCACTCGCTGTTTTCATTTACATATTAAACATTGTCCCAGTTCTTCAGAAATAGAGGTTTTATGTCCAGATCAACATGAAAATGGTTCAACCAAAGAGGAAATCAAGCTACTACCATGCCCATCTCAGCCCCGTGACCTAAACCAGAAGGGTGCTCGAGAGAGGACCCAGGAGCCCAGATGATCTGGAGAGATTCTGTAAAGAGAAATGGTCCTAAACTCTCTGTTCTGCACAATCGCTCCATCCTCATAAGATGTTGCAGGTAAGAACTCAGTAGTGATTCATTTGCAATGTGAGGTCGGGAAAAGTATTAATTGCAGGGGTTCCAATAATTGTGGTGCATACTTTTGATACTAATGTTCTTTTTTTTTTCTCGGTGAGGATTTTTTTTGTCAGAATAAATTCACTAAAATTGAAGTTTGGATTTTTTTTTTTTTTTTTCCAGTGTGAGATTCAGCTAGTCAACCTTTTTTTTCCAATTGGTCATCACCCTTTTTACTCATACTTACCTGGGGTGCTAATAACTGTGGAACGGCCTATGTATTTTCACAGTATTCAGGCTGGTCAGCTGTATTCCTGGTGATATGCCATCCTGTAGGTTCACTCCAACCTTCATTTAACTGCAACATATCTCCTGGAGTAGCTAATTAGTGGGGCCTGCCAAATAATTCTGCCAAAGTAGGGTTGAAATCGAAGCTTACAGGATGGTCGATCTTCAGGAACAGGGTTGAGTTCACAGTAACCAAAACCCACTTAGGAATAAATCTTCCCAGTAACTAAAATGAAACATCTATTTTTCCATATCCACTTTACAAGCGCAGTTTTGTCTTATTGACCAAGCGGCAGACAAATAATTACTATACAGTTTGCAGGCAATTTTGAACAAGAAAAAAAATATTATAGCTCATAAATCCATGCGTACCCGAAGCTCTCAGGACTGAAGTTCAACCTTGGTGCAGACAGGTGTAGAAAATTATTCTAAAGTGAAATGTCACAGCGCAGAGTTAATGAACAGAATCCGCTGTGTTTTTAAGGGCAATATCAATCAAGTACCCTGTGTAAATGCAGAAGTGTGGAGACCATGGCTCAGGAGGCAATGACAGACCTCCTCAGTACAGTTCCAATCAACTCCATATGCTAATTAGCACAATTCTGCATCCAGGAGGTACACCTAATGAGTGTAATGAGCTAGCACAGCTCGGTTCATGGGCGGGAGAAGCACGTAGCAGGATTTTCCATCACTGGTCTAATGAACTGTTGACTAAACAGCAGTTACACTTGCAACGGCCATGGCATTTGTTTCGCACCAGTCATTAGTCATGTTATTATTTTGTAAGTGCTAAAACATTAATCTGGTTTCAGGTGTTGGTAAATAGACCTTACCGCTTACTTGATGGCTAGGGTTTCAGGTTTAAGGGGTCACGATGGTACCACAGTGTTTCACAGCCACACCCCTGCCCTCTTCAAACGCCACCCCCACCCAATCCACTTCTCCAGCCTGAAATGAAGCCCCACATCACCCCCACGTTCTGCAATCTTCATTAAAACTTTTTAAAGTCATCACATTCACTTTGCTTTTGGGGTCTACTGGAGTCCCTTGAACCAGTGGTTGGTCCCTAGGTCAAAAGTGGTACACCCCTTGTTGACAGTATCTTCTACAAGGGCACGCTAGGAAGCACAGAAAAAACAAAGCAAATATGCTCCATCAAACTCAGGAGAAAACAACAAAATTAAATCACCCACTGCATTGCATTTCTAAGACAGGTCATTGCTGCCTATCCCAACACAGAGGACACAAATTTCAGGCAACATCAAAGCAATGTCCAGGCATGTGCCAATACAGGAAGCGGGAGGGGTGCTCGAGCAGGGAGGCAATGCACAATTGCCAATTACAACACTGCAGTGTGATACCACAGCCAACTTCCAAGAGAAGCATCCACAGACAACTGGTGCAGTGCCAGGCAAAACATACCCCTCTCAAGGGAGATTTTTTTAGTGCTTTAGGTGTTGAATAACCTGGGACCCTTCTGACATTTGACCCTTACCGCGAACAAGCCTAATAATGTGACACAATACTTTAGCAAATTGTTGGACGTGGAATAGAAAAATGCTCCTTTTGAATCCAGTTAGAAATTGATCGGAACATATTTAAGGAAGTAATAGCGAAAAAACTATTTTTACTTTTTTTGACCTTGATCTTAACCTTGACCCACATGGGTCCACAATTTCATCCGGTGATCCTCAGACCATCGCATTCGCTTCCTGAAAATTTTGTATAATTTGGTCAAATTGTTCTTGCACTAAACTACTGACAGTCATGTAAACAATCCAACAAATGCTGCTGAAAACATACCCATCCCCCATTAAGGTAACAATAATGAGCACTCTAAGTTAATCGTGTACTGGGGTGTTACCTCATAGCTGCAAAAACTGTACCTGAAGCCTGTGGTTTACTTCATTTGTGACTTTTTTTTTTTTTTTTTTAACTCGTGAAAGGTACTTTCAGTATTGGCGTCCAGCACTGTTCCATTCAGGGCACAATTCAATTACGTTCAATTAAATTTTATGTGTATAGTAGTGCTTTTCGCAGGACAGTCACAAAGGCGCTTTACACAGTGGAAAACGGGCAGTACTCGACCTAAGCCCAAAAACACTCCGAAAAGTTCAAGTACAAAAAATACTTTCATTGTACCTCTATTTCTGAGAATGTATTAGTGATCTGAGCTTGGATCTTACAGGCCAAACAAAATCAAATCGAACTTTTTTTTTTAGCCTTTATTAAGTCAGGCATGACCAAGCAGTCATTCCCCATGTCACCAGCATTACAGCTCGTGAATGCATAACTTTGATTATAATTTTTATTTTCCAGTTCAGCGCAGAAGACATATTTGTGTTTAAGCGCGCTTATTGAATGGAAAACATCACTGACCCATATAGAGCCTTTCTGGCTTTGTGGAAATGGGTGTAGCGCAGAATGATTGCAAAGATACGTGCAGGAGTACAAATCGTGGCAGCACAGCTATCGATCATTGTCAAGCCCGCGTATACAGCGCGCATTATTTGCAAGTTAAAAACAAAATCGAAAACAGCGCTGGCTCGATTTCGAGTCAGATTTAGTTTCTAGTCAGGATCTCACACCAGAGAGGCTCCCTTTGCATTTTAGAAACATTTCAATTAATGGAGAGCAAATTTATTACTCAAAACACAATGGTAAACTAGGAGACATGGTGATTATTTATTTATTAATTATTATTATTATTATTATTATTAGTAGTAGTAGTATTATTATTATATATTTTTACAATGTGGCAACTTCTGTTTTATAGGCCTACTGGGTCCCTCTTTGGTCCTCTGAGTATGCTTATTAAAAAATATTCATTGAATTGTCACATTTGAGATGAAAGCAAGAAGAATTTCAGCAAATATTCACTCCCTCATGGCCCAGCATTTGCTTAGTGTTTCTATCAAATATTCCATTAACATATACTCCTAGAAGCGGAAAGCAGAAGACCCACAAGGAACCTTTATTATTCTTTAAATGTCTCTCGAGGAGCCCCTTTTGACATATTCAAGATTCCTCCAGTAACCTCTCTTCTATGTTGAGCAGTTAAAGGTTCCTCCAAGAACCCCCCATAAGCAAGGTTCCTTGAATATCCCTAAAGTTCTTTGAGAGTATTGACTCTAAAATGACAATAAAAACTGGCATCACATAAAACACGCACACTAGTCGTCATCGGTTAAGTGGGTCTGACAAGTTACTCTGATTTTGGAGCAGCTTTATTTTAAACTAACTGCAACACATGCCATTAGCGAATCACTATTATCCCCACAACATCAAACTTCAACGGCCGCAAGTTTATTTAAGATTGACACTTCGGTTATCCAACATGTAAACATATCAAATGCTGAACTTTTACGTTGCCTTAATTCATTACATTTTGCACCACGATGCAACTTCACCACCAAGTAGAATATTCTGATGCGATGGAGCAACAGGCAACATGTTAAACTGTAGTTTTCCTAAGTTTAATGTTACAGCGAAACCAACTGAATTTTTTCTTAGAGGGTTTTGACAGTACATTGCCAGGGTAGAAATGGAACAATTTTTGGGCGTATTTTCTACAGATGGAGTGTGGCCCTGGAACCCCTTATGTAGGGGTCAAAAGAACCATTACCGACCTTCAGTCACACAAAAAAAAAAAAAAAAAAAAAAAAAAAAGACAGAACTGTGAGTCAGTCAGGAATGACAAGAAACCAGAGGAATGCCAACTAGTTTCAGGGAAAAAAAGCGGCAATATCATGTTTTTTCGCCATCAAGCTGCTTTCACACCGGACGGTAAATGAATTTTTCGCACGACAGATTACGTTCAAAGTCAATGCAAAGACGCGAATACAAGCGAAACGCCTGTCCAGTGTGAAAGCGGCTTCAGGCTTCGTAATTTGATTGCAGATAATGGTAGCATACACCCACTTAGGTGATCACAATCAAGCTGCCAGTGCTTAGCTTCAGACCGTGCACAATTTCAGCACAATCACATTTTGCCAAGGGCTGCATACAGGGGGGCGGTCACATAAAAGTCACTTTGCGTCAGTTTTACATTGAGGGGACACTAGATGTAATCATCATGGCAAGAAAGGGGTCTCAACAGAGGTCGTTAGGAATTTCACTCGTTTATTAGTTTGCACACTAAACGGTACCTACATTATGATTATTCAATAAAGGTACAGCAGCCCGGCAGCCTGTAGGCATTACAGCCACGCAACTGCGGACAATGTTTTACCTGTAATTATAGATAATGAATGCAATTCCCTTGCATTACTAGGCTACGCGTAAAGATTTTTCAGAACAACAATAAGCCTTCAGAACTTACCAGATTTTCTCCCATTGGACCTCCGCGCACAAAACGAAACATCGACCACACAAATTATAACAAGCGAAAGAAATACGGCGTTGCTTATTTTCTTCGAAAATTCCATGTCTGGCGAACATAAAGTTTTTTAAACTTCAAAATGCATGACTAACCAGTACAGTGAGATTCTGAAACAAAAGATATTGGAAATACAAAATTTGCGCAGCTTGGGGACACCCGTCCTTTCCCGTCCGCTGATCCCTCACAGAGCAATGATTATTTGAAGAGGCAGACGTTCGATCCTTTCTCGCGTTCGCAGGGGACCGGGGGTTTTGACACTGATTAGATTACAAGCTAGTATAGATCTGTAAAATACGCAGCCGAACGGGCAGAGGAACAAACGCGCGCTTGAGTATGAAAGCCGAAGTATTCCTTATAACGTGCATGGAAAGAGTCTCAGGACCGGTATGATGCGCAAACGAGCTGCGCCACGCGGTTTCTTTCAACTCGTCTGATTTGTGAATTTTTTTAAACGGGAGGGAAGAAGAGAACAGGGGGACATAAGAGTTAAGAGGATAACAGGAATCTAATCCACCCAGATGGAGTCTGAGACTGTTCCAGCTACTCAGACTAATATAGCAGCACTCACATGAGCCAGTGAAAGAAGCGAAATAAAAATAAATAACAATTAAGTGTGGCTAATTTAAAATATCGGAATAAATGTATTTTCTTCACTTTGGCAACAATCAACAAGTGAAAGTAATGTATGATGATGTCTTATAGAAACCAAACCAGATAGCTATTTACTTTGATTATAAATCTGCAAAGAATGTCATATCGTGAGTACATATTTATTCTTTAGGCTAAATAACATAACGTATGTATTCGATCAACTTTGGCATTTAGCTGCAACTATCAATCCAGTCATGTCTATAACACTGGCCTAATGAGGACGGTGCGTGTCATCTAAAATCAACCCAATTGATTGAAAGCCGTTTCATCAACCTGCATGAGCCAAAGTAAAATAAATAAATAAATAAAAATTCACTGACCCATCATGGCCTTTTATTTATCCCACACATCTTAACTTGATGGCAACATCAACATGGCGTCAGCCAGCGGTCCCCTAATGCAACGCTGCCATTGTGTTTATTTCTCTTCAACCTTTTGCTGAGATACTTGAAAGCTATTCCCGCAGACGAGTAGGCACGTTTCACATTTTCTGTCCACGTAGAGGCCAATGAACATGATGGTAAGACACTTAGAGTGTACTTAATGAGACCTGTCGCCAGTTCCTTAAATTAACCCCAATCTCAGCACTGACCTTAACCGATGGGCATTGTTGATATTCCAGAATGAAGTTTAGCTACAGTGGCCGCATTGTAGATTTCTAGGAGTAGAGGTTTTAGGTGAAAGTAGGATAAGAACTACTTTGTATATGGTGTTTGTTTTACAGTATGCGCACCAAAATTGCATGCAAGATACAGTACCATGAACATGTATTTGGCTTCCTGATATCTGCTATTTTTGTATAATTTTTTATTATTTATTTAACCTTTATTTAAACAGAGAAACCCATTGAGACCTCCGTCTCATTTGTGATGGTGCCCCAGAAAAAGACACAATCACATCATCATAAAAACATAAACAATGCTCATTATTATAAGCAGAAAAAAATCATCACACATCAATGCATGTTATACATACAGCTGACACTGGTGTGCCAACATTATTCAAAACATACACAGACCTCGACTTCCGAATCCTTGATCTCATTTTTTAATTTCTCCTATGAGATTACAGCATCCAATTTAAAATTCTCTTGAGACCTACTCGATGTCCTCGGAGCAAAAGCAGTTTTTCCCAGCTTGGTTTTCACTCAAGGGACCTCAAGAACCAATCAAACCTGAGACCTTCCCTGGGAATAACCAGAATGCCATGTGATGAAGGATGTCGGGTAATTAGATAACTTACGTAAGATTGCTTTATAAACAAATGTCAGCCACAGCTGGATTCTCCAAGTGGCTAGGGACACCCAGCCCACTGCCTGATACAAAGTACAATGATGCATTCCAAAATAATCCCCAGTAATAAAACAGAGAGCTTCATAATAGACGGTGTCAAGCCAGCATATACATAATATTGCCATAATAAAGTATTGACAGGAAAGTAGACTGAACTAAAAGCATCCTTTACCACCTGAGAAATAATCAATTTCCATAAAATAACTACATTTTCCCTCTTAATTTTTTAGTTTGCTGATCAGCATGCACTTTCAATGCACTTTATTTTTCATCAATAAATATCCCAAGGTTCTTGTGGGATGAGACTCGCTCAATTTCACAGTCATCCATAATGCAAATTTCTAATTTACTTTCTGTCAATGAACAGGATCTGAAGAATTGCAAAATTTTGTTTTTGCTTCATTTAAAACAAGTTTAAGCTGTATGAGTGCTATAAGAATTAAAGGCAGTCTTCAAGGCAAATACTGCTTCGACCAAATGAACAAGTAGACATATAAAGCACTGAATCATCAGCATAGAAGGGCACCTTATAGCCATTTAAAAAAAAGGACAATATCATTAATTTACAATCAGCATAGAAGGGCACCTTATAGCCATTTAAAAATATCATTAATTTGCAAACAAAAAGTAAAAGTCCTAAAATTGAGCCCTGTGGTACACCTTCAGTGACCTACAGGAGAGTGGATTGACTCGAGTCAGCAATAATGTACTAGGTTCTATTTGAAAGATAACTTTCTGCCTATTGGCAAGCATTCTGCCCTAGGCGTACAGAGGCTAGTTGAGCCCTGAGAACAAAAGTGGTTTTACTCCATATTTGTTTTTTTATGTACTAATCTTAAAATAATTATTAAGTGGACAATCTAGGGGGGCGTTTCCCAAAAGCGTAGTTGCTAAGTGAGCTACTTACATAGTTCGTCCATTCACTGTCAATGGTTCCAACTATTTAAGTTAGCAACTGTGATTTTGGGAAACGCACCTCTGTTTAGTGCAATAATGGATTAACTCAGTGCAGTTCCAGTACTATACAATTGGTCGGGCATACGTTCCACACTTCAACAACTGATTAAGTGCTCAGTACAGCTGTGGATCAATTTGAAAAATGAAAAAAAAAAAAAAAAATGAGCTAGTCCACTTATTCTAAGGGGTTCAGTTCATCTACTAGAAGTGAATAATCTACTTTGTCAAAAGCCTTAAATAGATCAATGAATAGGACAGCACAGTGCTGGCCACCATGATGAGCACAG
The DNA here is from genome assembly GCA_029692085.1 of Gymnothorax javanicus. NCBI lineage: Eukaryota > Metazoa > Chordata > Actinopteri > Anguilliformes > Muraenidae > Gymnothorax > Gymnothorax javanicus. The sequence continues at coordinate 11,546,782 of CM056194.1, forward strand.
GCAATATCATTCACAAAAAGAGGTGTCACTGATACAGTTCTGTACAATGTTAAGATCTCCACTGTCTCACCCTCTTGAAGTAAAAGCAGTTTTCCATATTTTTGGTACAATTCCCAAGTAATTTAAAAGATTAAAATAAGCGTTTACGGCTAGGTTAGTCCAGCATTCAGAAGATCAGCACCCGCAGACTTTTTGGGTCAATTTTCCAAAAAGTGGTACTCATTTCCAATTCAGGTAAAAAGCTAAAAGAGAAACTACAACATTTTATATCATTTGAGAGCACTGGTCCTGATTGAAAATGGTTTGTTTTTGGTGACCCACCTGTTTAGCGATATTTGTCATGTCCTGAGTGTTTCCCTCATACTTTTACCCGCAATCCAGCCACCATTGTCAGCTTAAGTCTCATTTTGTTAATTTGTTCTCATTATACAAACTATATTGTCCCATTCTACTCCCCACCCTCCTTGTTTCACTCCCCCTGCTTTCCCAAGCATTTTCACTCTGCTAATTACCATCTTGCACATTTAAGTTCCTGGTCTGTTTCCCCTTTGCAGCATTGTTGCATTCCATCCTCAGTGCTGATCTAAAGAAAGCCATTAACCTATTTATTTGTGATAACCTTCCCAGAGTCTGCAGTCCTAGGGAGTGGCTTCTTCCAGTCTCTCCTTCAGCCCAGTTCGAAGGTGTACACATGCTCAGCATGTCCAGGCACATTCTGCTCGTCATCTCGGTTACTGACATCACACTCGTCCCTTCAACTATACCGTGCCTGAATCTCTATGTTCCGGTTTGTCCTCACCTGACTTTGGACCATCCACAGATAGTTGCCAGAAAGAGTCTCATATTTCACACAGCATATATTCCCTTGTATTAAGCAACTTTAGCAGTATTTCACTAAATCCTGTGCTGTTTCCATTCACCATATCTGCTGATCTCTCTGCGTTCAGATGGAAAGGTCATGCACGCTCGTGCGAATTCAAAGGAAATGTGTCATGTTCATTGCCTCTCATTGTATATTTCCTTTGCATCAAGCCACTTGCACTCAGAGGACAAGGTCACACATGCTTCAAATGAAAAGTGACATTCTTGTCGCCACACACATAGTTTCATATCTCACATAGTCTATGTCCTTTTGTATTAGGCCACTTTAAGAGCATCTTGCCAAATGTTCTTCTGTCTATATTCAGCATGCCTGCTGATCTGCCTGCACTCAGAGAAGAAAGTCATGTATGTTTGCGTGAATTCAAAGGAAATGTGACATGCTTGTCACCATGTATAGTCCTATATCTCATCTCACATAGTATATTTCCTTTGTATCAAGCCACTTTAAGAGTGTCTTGGCAGATTTTCCTCGGTCTGCATTCAGCATGGCTGCTGATCTCTCAGCAACCACAGGACAAGGTCTTCTAAGCTTGCATGAATTCAAAGGAAATGTAACATGCTTGTTGCCACATATAGTTATGTAGCAACTCTTTGCATCAAGTCTTGTACAGTGTCTGGTCGGGTGTTCCTCTGGCTACATTCAGCATTCCTGCTGATTCCTCTGCTTTCAGGGGGAAAGGCCGCACATGCTTGCAGGAGCTCAAATGAAATAGAACATGCTGACTGCTACACATTAATCCATTTTGTTCAATTCCATCACACTCTGATTTTATTAGGAAGTGACTTTGCTTGCCCACTTCCTTCAGGAGTGCGAATTTGGGGGTTTGTGATCCCACGACCTTTCTGTGTCATGCTTGCTCAGATTTTTCAAGAGCATCACTCGAGCAGAGTCACTGCGAAACTCAAATGCATGACATCCTGTAGTAAATGGTTAAACCTGACGGAAGTGTCCTGACTGAATTTAACACTCAAGGGGTGGTTAGCATCAACGGACTCTTATTTTCTTAATCCAGTTATTTGTTTACAAAATTATATCCTGCTCAGTTCGCTAAGGGAAACAACCCTGTAGAACCCATCATGGCCTCAGAAATGTTGTTGACTTTCCCCCCCGATTTGTTCCAAGTCTTACGCGAACTAGTATCCGCAATCATCACAAAGCTCTCAAATGCATTAAACCATTAAACAATAAAGAATTGCGATCTTTGTTTTGGCACTGTGCCGCAGTTTATTACAGGAAAATAATGTCCCCGATTATTGAAGTGTTAACCAGACTGAAACTAACCTTACGGGAAGCTGCTTTTCTCTTCAAATAAATGTGGGCCATGGCGGTGATGGCGTGTGCTTTGCTGCCAGTTCTGTAAGCCAGTCATCTCCATTCTTTCTGTGCAGAGTCAAAAGTACACCATTTTGGTCAGGGGTATGAAAACGTATTTGCACCCTTCCTGATTTCTTCTCATTTTGCTTATTTGTTATATTTGAATGTTTCAGATCATCCAAATAGGTTGTAATTTTAATGTAAAACAAAAAGAAGTAAACCCGAAATGCAACTTTTAAATGATCATTTAATTTATTGACAGGAAAGAGTCATTCTAAAACTATTTGACCTATGTGAAAAAAGTAATTGCGCCCCTGAACCAACCTTAGGGTGGTTGTGCCACTGTTGACAGCAACAACTAAGATCAAACGTTTGTCATAACTGATAATGAGTTTTTCACATCACTGTCGAGGAATTTTTGATCCGTTCATCTTTGCAGAATTGTTTTATTTAAGCCACAGAAGGGTTTTCGAGCATGAACTGCCTCTTTACAGTCATGGCACAGCTTCTCAATCTGATGCAAATCAGGACTTTGAGCCGGCCACTCAAAAACCTTCATTTTGCTTCTTTTGAGACGGGCAGAAGTGGAACTGCTACTGTGTGCTGGGTCAATGTACTGCTGCATAACCCAACTGTGCATGAGCATTTGGTTGAGAACTGATGGCCAGACATTCTCCAACTGGATTTTCTGGTAGAGAGCAGAATTCATGTTTCCATCAATTATGGCAATTTGCCCAGGTTCTGAAATAGCAAAGCAGCCCCAGGCCGTCACACTCTATTCACCACCACCGTGTTTGACCAATGGTATGATGTTCTCATTCTGGAATGTTGTATTAGCTTTATGCCAGATGTAATGTCTTCTATAAAGTTTCACTTTTGACTTGGCAGTCCACAAAATATTATCCTAAATGTCTTGAGGGTCATAATTTTTTTTTTTTTTTTTTTGGCAAATGTGAGATGAGCCTTTGTGGTCTTTTTGATCAGCAGAGGTATTCTCCTCCCTCCTCTCCCATGGATGCCATTTTAGCCTAATCTCTTTGATATTGTGGAATTGTGCAAAATTACCTTAACTGAGGCTAATGAGGCCAGCAGTTCGATCGATGTGGGTCTGGGTTCCTTTGTGACCTCATGGATGAGTTGTTGATGCGCTCCAAAAGGAATTCTAGTAGGCCAGCTACTCCTGGAAAGTTTCACTAATGTTCCAAGTTTTCGACATTTGTAAATGATGGCACTCGTTTTGATTTCGTAACTAAGAGGGCAATCACTTTTTTCATATCAGGCCACTTTGCGTTTCAAAGCTTTTTTCCTTCATTAAATTAAATCATTTAAAAACAGCATTTTGTGTTCACTCAGGTCATCTTTGTTCAATACGAAACTTAGTTCAATGATCTGAAACATTTAAATGTGAAAAATATGCAAAAATTGAAAAAATCGGAAGGGGGCAAATACTTTTTCACAGAATTGTATACCTGCCTGACTGTTGTTTGACTGTTGTTGGCACTAACCCTGAAGCACACCTGCTCCACTTGTCTGATGGAGATCCTGACAGAAATCAGCTTATATTGCTACTTACTGTGAGCCCAACATATGCTACATGACTGACTTTACATATGTACCTGCCTGTTCAATATTGTATTTCAAAGTCATATCAATATGGAGTTAGTCACCCTTCAGCAGGTCTTTGCCGGTAACAGGGAACAGGTTGGGAGTAATCATGAGTGAAAAAGTGAGTTCAGTGCGGGAATTATTTTCACAACAGACAGCATGTCAGTGGTTTGCAGGCCATTAAATTTCTTCTATGCCAACACATGCATGGATCTTGCACTGTGAATAGGGGATTTGTCATATTGAGACAGGAAAGGGCCAATCCCCGCACTGGTGAAAGAATAATTTGGATTGTCATCACGTGCTTTAGCAGTTTTTTTCTATTTCTATTTGAAGTGTTTTCCTTAGAATTTAAGAGGCCTTGTTCAAACCATGAGAAATGCATGCCTGGCAAGGAGTGTCCAAAAACTTGTGCATCAAAGCACCCAAAACATTCATCCAACATCTACCTTACTTGTTCTTGGTCAAGGTGGAGTGCTGGAGCCCATTCCAGCATAACTAGAGACGCATTAATGCACCCCCGACAGGTTATTAGTCCACTGCAAGGCACAGACACCATTCATTCACTCCCATACTTACGCCCGATTTAGCGACTCTAAAGAACCAAACCTGCCTGTTTTAACAGTAGGGGACTACAGTGGTGTCTCTGGTGGAATACATGCACTCAGAGAATGTGAGAACCATGCAAGGATGGGCTCAAGCCTGGATTCAAACGCAAAATGTTTGAATCTTTGAAATCTTGCTGTGAAGTAATAGTGTTACTAGTTACACCACGTGTGTTTCCTTCCCTCAGTATTTTTTGTCAGATGCATTACGCGCCAATGAACCAAAACATTATGACAACACTGATAATCTTGTGACAAAAACGCAGGTCAAGGTCTGTGAACAGACCTTGGACAGTACGCAAAAAGGCAGTTCCTGTGTTTGATAGGGGAAAAATTGGAAAAGAGCAGGCCAAATTGTTATGGCCAGAAGGCAGGGCTGGAGCCCCACCGAAGTGGCATGGCTTATGAGATGCTCCCAGTCAGCAGTGATGAGTACCTACCTACTGATAGCGGTTTCAGGAGGGATAAATTGCAAAGCAGTTAAAAAGTATAGTTGTCCAAGGCTCATCAACACGTCAGGGCAACAAAGGTTATCATGTCTGGTCTGAATGGACAGAAGGGCTACTCTGGCACGTCACAGAAAATATTAATGGTGGTTATTGGCGGAATGCTTCACAACAAACCGTACATTGCGCCCAGCTTGTCTGTTATTTGGAAAGACCAAGTTCTTTGGAGCAAGTTTCTTGCAATTGAAGAAAGCCTTTTTCGATTCCAGATTTTTCCGAACAAAAAAAAAGAAGCTTGATTTTGACATTTCAAATAACACTAGTAGCTTGTGTTTTTAGATTTTCATCACCCTTAATTAGGGCAAATAAGGGTCAAACTCAATTTGGAAAGTGACATACTTGGCTTTTCCAGATCGCAGGAGAGCTGCGGAAGGGACTTTTTAGCCACAGATGGATCAAAGTGCCCATTCTGACCCAAGTCCACCACTGAAAGTGTCTACAATAGGCACACAAATGTCAGAACTGGACTATGGAGCAGTGGAGGAAGGCTGCCTGGTCCAGTACGTCCCATTTCTTTTGCATCATATTCATTGGCCGGGAATGTCTGCGCCATTAGCCAGGGGAAGAGACGTCATCAGGATGCAATGTGGGAAGATGACAAGCTGCTGAGCGAATCTGATGCTCTGGTAAATGCTCTGTTAGGAAACTCTGTGTCCAGGCATTCATCTGGATGTCAATTTGATTGAGCTGTTTTGGCTCATCTGCATATACTGACCCAATAGTTGCCGATAATGATGGAGTACGTTTACATCTGCAGTCTGCACTCTCTCAGCAAGTGGCATGGAAGGAGGCCATGCAATAGAAATGATCGCAGAACAGTCACTAAACTACAGGCAGATGCTCTGAGTAACAGTCACGAGGAATTTGTGCACTCATGGTCCTCAAGACCATCATCAGACCTCCTCTGATGAAACCGAAGCTCATGAACACTAAATCATGGACAGTGACACCAACATTTTCCAGGTAGAAAGTACCAGTCACTCAACAATGACTGTAGTTCATCAATACACATGTTGATAGCGGTTTTCCGGTGTGGTGAAATATTTTCTTTTAATACAATGCTGAAATAGCGTTTATGTGTCCAGTAAGGACCTTAAGTACGTTGAAAGAGGGTAGAGTAGAATTATTAGTGAAGATCTTACAGCATACTCTTTATAGAGACTGTATTTTCAGTTTACCCCAATCATTCTTGCAGCAATATATGAGGCAGTTACTTTGATATTACGTGTGGTTTTGCAACGACTGGGCTAGAAAGACACAGAAGAAAATGTTTGTACCACAAGGATTCACCACCTCCATAATAACATAAAAAGCAATGTTTAAAATGCTATAATACCAGGGTCTCTCCGGGAGAACTCATTCAATTTCATGCTGACACAATTTAAGTCTGAAGGTGTTCACTTTCCTTCAAATGAGAAAAAACAGAGAGTTAAATGAATGTATCTGCAAATGACCGGGTGGCAAGTACAGTGAGTCAATCGGAGAATTAGACCATGATGGCAAGGACTTTGTTTACCCTTTTTTGTTAATAAAAACTGAAATGGACATCTTGCACGATAAATATTTCCATTGCTCTGCAACAGCGGCAGAAAGTTTTACTTCCGACTTTCATCTTTCTGCAATGTTGCTCAAGTACATTATGCAGTATTCTTTGTGTAATGCCCTCCACTGCCAGGCGCTCCCGTTTCCTCGGCTACCTGCCTTTCCTCAATTATTCAATTATCCCCTGTTCTCTCTCTGTTCATGTTCGCACCTGGTTTTTATTAAGTTCATTATCTTCCCCTCTATTTATACCTTGGTTTCGCCCTTTAGCCTCGCATAGTAACATTTTAGTTTGCAGCATCTCCGATTAGTTTCTAGTTTTTGTTCCCTTGTATAGTTTATTCTTTCAGTTTGTGCACTTTGTTTATTTAATAAAATTTCATGTCCTTTGGACTTGGGTCCTCACCTTTATTCACTGTCCTGGTGCCCCTATTACATCCTTGAGCACCAGGAGCATTACACATTGCCGTAAATGCCATGCTACTCCATCAACAGGGCCTCATTCTATTGCATAGAAAGTTCTGGGAACACCTAAGGCACTAAAGACAACTGATTCCACCTTGGCTGGTGTACTGACTCTGACAAGTGTTCAGCCTCTCAATGATCTTTTATCAAACCTTGCATGTTCAAACCAGCCCCACTCTCATGTCAAATGTCCTGATCAATGACAAACAGCGACGGGCTTCCATTTCTGTGTTAACAGTGTCTGCTTTCACCTCAGTGTAACCTCTCAGTTCCCTCTGACAGCAACAGCGAAGAGGTATAAGATTTCACGTCTAGGAAGTCGAAGGGAAATAGTTGAATTAATTGCTCATAGGAATACAGTTTCCTTAAGGTTACTAGAGAGAATATGTTTAACTTCAGGAAACAGATTGTTCTTCGTAGTGCTCCCAAAAAAAAAAAAAAAAAAATGCAGAGAAATGCTGAATAGGTTAGAGTTTAAAAAGACAAAAACCTGCTCATGTAAAATATAAAACAATTAATGACCGAATCATCAGTGTCTGAAAAGGCACTTGATCTGTTGAGGGTGAAAAAAATAGACGAGAATACGGAAAAACAGACCACTGATTCCAGCTTACTGTAATTACTGTATCAAAGATACCAGCCACTATTGCCTTAAACTTCCAAATAGCATGAGTATGGTTAGCGTTTTTAACTTTTGTTAATCTTTGTTATTTACTGCCATCTTGTGGATAAAAGAAGAAAATGCTTCAAAATAAAACAACTTCTTGAGTGTGACTAATCATAACTCTTCCCCGGTATTCCTGCTTAAATCAGTTTTCCACGCTCTCATTTAATCAGCAAATAATCAGCTTAATAAAAGCCTGCTGTAAATAAATAGTTGAATAACACGTTGGAACTGTGGTTAAACCGGAGACAGATGTAAAGTGGACGTTTATAGACATGCAGTAAACCCGCGCTCTGGCGTTCCAGAACAGCCAATTCGCAGCTGTAAATACGATCCAAACGCGCGTGCGCATAGTGCTCCAGCTGCTCTAACCCTAAACCCCTCACACATTGCCTTCCCATCTGAGATCAAGCCCGCTTTGATCCACTGTCAACTCCTCAGCCAAGCCCGCCGAGCTGACGTCTTGTTTTCTCGCAAGTCCAATAAAATATTACGACCTCTAGTATATCACCCCATTACCCTCGATCCACCCACGCCTCCTGAGGGTCACAGGTCGTGAATATTTACATGAGTGAAAGCAGTCGAAAAAGACCCCTCGCAATAACACTACACACACAAGCCTGGCGAGGGACTCCTAAATAAACGTTATGGTCACTGGAATTTTTAAAGCAAATAAAAGCGCCCGCTAAGCGCCTGACACGAAATAGGCTAAAACACCCCCTTTTCCTTACCCTGAAATAGAATATATATTTGCTGAATTTTGTTGGTGATGTGGTTTATTTAACAACCCAAGGTTGAGTGCGCGGCGCGTGGAAAAGCGGTTCAAAAGCGTGACCATAGCTACGGAACAGGACATTCCACTGACCGTGCCCAAAGTGTAACCGTGAAGCCTGTGCGCGACCAACGGGCCTAACACCAGCGGTCGCCCGGCCACCGTCCACAACAAAACACAGCAGAGGGTCCCATTCCTTTCAATGAGCTGGTGTACGCAGTCGTCAAGTCTGAGAATTTACCTCGCCGAGGGAATTGTTTTTGGTCCACATTCTTGTCACATCTCAGCTGACACCTGCCACTTCATGTCAGTGTTTCCCATGCGGTAATCCCGTGCCAGGCATGGTCGGGAGGATCAAATCTTTGATGAGGGGAGGGAAGCGGTATCTTAGGTTCTTGTTATGGATTTTCTTCTCGTTCGGGACAGTTGCAGTGTTAGCTTTAACTCTGGCACGTCAGACAAAAATTATTGCCTTTTTATTGTCTTGGAATCTTCTCACATGTATAAAGATGGTGGGATTCGATAATGCAATCAGCATAATTAAAAAATGGAAAAGTGGGGAAAAAAAATTTTAATCGAAAAAAAGTGAGGGCCTCACACTGTAGTAGGCTACCGTTGTCTCACGGCACAAAGTTTGCGGGTTCAAATACGGACTGGGCCTTTCTGTGTCGGAAAACTGGGGGACCATAAGTTGCCCATTGATATGTAATTTAATGGTTTTCGTGTGCCCGTCAATTAGGATGATGAACTTTTCCAAGTGTATTCCTACCTCTCTCTCATTAGAAGTTGGGAAATGCTCTTGCACTTCACAACCCTGACCAAAAGTATTTCTTTAAACAGGCGAGAAAATGTATGGATAAAACAAAGAGCAAAGCATTTGTCAACGTGCATTTAGCGTGTTCGTTACATTTGAGTTCAGCTTCTTATGAAAAAAAAACCCCCCTGCCCACACAAAGACATGAATACATACACATACACACACACACTCTCTCTCGTGCTCTCTCTCTCTCTCACACACACACACACACACACACACACACACACACCCTTTATTCGGCTTTAAATATTGGCACCTAAGCAAAGACCTCTACTGCCTGAGCCACTGTGGATCCACAATGCCATCCCTAAAACACACGTAAGTGGAGAGTACGTCAGTTAAGGACAGCCAGAGCAACACGTGTAGAAAATAAGCACCGAAAAAAAAATCAGTCTATCTTCTTTTAAGATGCAAAGTATTTCATAGCAAACGCTTCTGTCAAACAAAAACAAAAGAGGTGCAAACTGAAGTGAGACTGTTTTCCTCAATTCATGATTAGTTAATTGGGTTAAAAAAAAAAAAGTTCACAAAGTTCACTATCAAGCAGACAGTAGCTATAGGTTGTTTGCAAATGATGTCACGTCACAGTGGGAACTGCAGATGGGGGGCAGGAAGTGATTTCTCCAGAGAAGCACAATCAAAATGCCAAAAGTTTATTGCTTTTTACAGTTGTGCCGACCGATCAAATCAGGAAAAAAACAAGAGCTACTTTCGATTCCCGAAAGTCTCGACACACAAAAGCGAGAAATTTAAAGAACTCACTGAGAAACAGCGGCAGACAGGGATTTAAAACCTCAGTTTAAAGCCAGACATTGTTTGTGTATGCAGTGACCACTTTGTGAAAGGTAAGGCTACAATCATTTGGCTACTTAACTTTACAAAACCTGCTGCGCGCAGGTCCATCTAAAGCTTTTGCATATTCACTTTCCTCCATTCCCAACGATTCCCAACCGGCGCTCTTCACTTCCTGCTCCCCATCTGGCTTTTGCTCATCATCAGGATCACGTGATTACAAACAAACGATAGAACAAGCTAATATTTTATATTTCAAAGATAGAAAGAGGAAAGAAAACATCAAGACTAACACTTGTTAAAACATACTTGTTAAGTCAGACTGCTGCAGTTTGAAGAACACTATACAGCCACTTTGGAGTTGTTGATTACTGCAGACACCATGTCAAACTCGCGCCACCATTATGGCTGCCTGCTCCTGCAGCTGGGAGGTCTGAGGCAGGAGTCTTGGGTCAGGAAAGCAATTGGTCTTATGAGAGATTTCGTGATTGGACCCCAGAGCCCCATCAGATGGCATAAACTCTCTAACTCTCGGTGTGCCAGCAGGGAACGGACGTCGGTGTCCAATTCTCAGAGTTCACGATCTCTGTGGGATAAGATTGGGGGGGGGTGCAGTGGGGAGCAAGGAGGCTTCAGAGCAAAAACTTGAGCGGCTGCAGGTTCAAAGCCTGGGCAATACCAGCATCCTGTACCCCCCGAGCAAACTACGCTACAGTAACCGCTGTTATGGCGGCTGGAATTTCAAGGTTGTACCGCATGAAAGCAGAAGCTCAATAGGCAGACGGAGCCTTTGGCAGGGCAGGTGGAAGTTACAACACAGTCTGGCGACCTCTAGAGGTAAAGAAATGAAAATGCTCCACAGTGCCATGGTGAAACCTGCCAGTGATGAGTTAGCTTGCTTGTTGTACATATATTACATTACACTTGTTTTGCTGACAGTTTTATCCAAAGGGACAGTTGATTGGACAAAGCGGCGGCGAATCCCCCGGGAGCAATGTGGGGTCAAGGGTCATGCTCAAGGGCCCAACAGCTGCACTGATCTCATTGTGACTCCTCAGGGGCTTGAACAAATACTTCAGGGTCCAGTCAATCACCTCTGCCACTACACTATAGGCCGTAACAAATCTCAACTGACAGAAATATTCAGTATATTGTTGTTGAAAAATGATTGGGAATTCAATAATAAGCCGCTCATAACGATAGTAGTAGACATCATATTCGCTCTATTGTTTTCACTTTGTGGATCATAAATTGTGTCAAAGTCTAGTAATGATAACAAAAATTAAAAAAATTTAAATAATAATAATAGTAGTAGTAATAGTATAATAATAACAAAAATAATAATAATAATAACAATAATAATGATAATGAAGTCAGATAATGTACAAAGTATTATTGATACTGACTGACAGTTATAAGCGAGCAATAAGACACAGAACTCTCATTTAACAAAGCATTAGAACGGCTATAAAATCGCTAGAATGGCAATCAAAGCTCTCACAGTGACAACACATATAATGAAAAACCATAATCCCAAAACTGTATTTCAGAAGAACACTGATTGAATATTGTCCTCATCTGAATTTTATATAAAACTACTTGCCCTGCGATACACCTCAATGAGTAGTAGAGCAACTTGATCCCCTTCATCTTCTGCTGAGCGGTGGTAACGTACCACACACATGGATTCTGTGCATCTGCACTTCGAAATATACCTGTAACACCTTCATTCTCTCTCTCTCTCTCTCTCTCTCTCTCCTATTGTGGAATTCATCCGTGGAGATGCTGGCCTCTCTGAAGGCTTGAAATTCGATGACACACCGAAAAACGATGGCAGTTTTGGGGTATCCCAGCTGCAGCGTGTGTCACAGTCCCCCCACCCTCCCCCCATCCCTTTTGTGGCTCCTCGCCTCTTTATAACGCGCTGCCCTCTGGCACCGACGAACAGATCCCATCTGGTCCCGAGACCCAGGCCTTTCCCTGGGTGTAATCACCCCATTGTGCGCGTCCCCTTTGTGACACACCCGGATACTATTTCTCCTTTCAAATTCCGCGTCAGACCTCCTCCTTTATGTCAGACCTGGCCTGCCCAGCGGTCGTTTGGCGCAATGTTACGAGCAGACCTCTCTGAGAATCCTCTTGCAGAGACAGCACTCCGGAGCAAAATGGTTCCAAAAGGAGCAAAGGGATTTTTCAACAGATGAACCCTATCTAGTTCAAACGTTCTTTGTCAGGTGAAATGGTTCTTTTCACACATTTCACAGAAATGAAAGAGGGTGGGCCATCAGAAATGAATTTAACATGTTCCTCTATAGAAGAAAGCCAAAGCACCATTTTTTTCTGTGAGTGTATGTAAGCTTCATGACACTCCTCCACTTCAAAATTCAAAATACACGAGAATGCTACAAAACTTGTCTCAATTCTAAACGTACAGTAATATCGATAAAGTCTACTCCTTGTGACTTCTGACGTGTGGAATCTGAAACACTGACACCCCTCTGGGGCCACCAAATTTTCCTAAGAGCGTGAGCACTGACCCCCAAATTCTGACCTCTTGTCTGAGTAAGGCTAGACAAATTTGCCAAAAGCAACTTGGGACAACAGAAATTCCTTTTGGACTGATGTCAGAGGTCAGATTCAGGCACAAAAACCACTTCAGCACACATGTAAGGATTGATTACCAATACCAAATGGGTTTGTCCTTGAAGTTTGTGGTGTGAGCCTAAGAGAAGACATGAGACATGCAGTAGAAGTTTGAGGTTTAAGGTCACTGAACTTCTTTAAGGCACACTGAAACCCTGTTTCTTTGGAAATTTCAATCAACCAGCAAACTAATGCATCGGTCTCACCCTCTGCCTTCGCCAATTCCTTAAAGTTTAAGAACAAACAAAAACTTCTCGCACTTATGCAAGAAACGTACCACCCTAATTCCCACTTCATTTCATTTCGACTCATCAAGAGGCCTAATGGATAAAGTAAGTCATCCCCCACAACTTGTCCACGATGGATGAACAACGGGAGGTCACATTACAGTACCTCTAAGCTCCCTGGGTTATTTCAGCTGTCCGTGTAATTCTGATTGGTCAGGCACACCTCTGACACGAGCATCACAAGGTCTGTGCAGACTGCTCGCAGCAGAGGCCTGTCGGCATCACACGCCCGAGGGATCAAATGTCAGGGCATCCGAAAGGTCCGCCCCTAACGGCCAAAGGGCTGAATTTTACTGGACAAAATTCCTCCCGTGTGACACCTGCCATCTCTGACCTCTCATGAACTTGACCTTCACTCACGATGGTCCACTGGCAGTGAAAAAATAACCAAGCATTTTCAGCACATGACGTTTGCTTAAATTTAAACAGATTGGCCACAGAATCATTTGGTAAAGCAACTGGAAATGTTACCCTTTCTTTTCTTCTCCTCTCCTTTTGAGGACAGTGTTTAAAAGAGACTGTCACATCTGTCACATATTCCACCAAAATATCTCTGCTCTAAATAAAATGCAGCTTTTCATTACATAGGTTAATCACCACAGAATACATTGTTTTTGATTAAAACAAAACCTCCCTCTCTCCTTCAAGCTGCAGTGCAGTCGAAAAATATTTGACCAGTCGCAATATATAAATAGTAGCAATTTCTAAGAGCATAACCAAATATGATCAAAAAACCGTAAAAGTAAAGCAAGTTTCCTGGAATATCGGGCCAGAAATGGAACAAAATAAATTGTTTCTGTCCACAAACATACAGACAGCACTATATACTGTATTTGTAATACATCATATTTCTAACAAGTTCTGATTCCATCGCTGTGAGTAAGGCAATTCAAGATCTGACGAATGGGTTCGGGATGTTCTGAAACGAACGTAGAATGCAGGGTCATTTTTGATTTAATTGCGGGGCAGTACAATGCCATGGGAAAGGGAGGGCATCAGCGATGACACTAAATGGAGTCCAGGAGGTACTGATAGTGCCATTCAGGAAACAGGGTAGGAAATATGCCATTACAGTTGACATAGTGCGACTCTCAAGGTCAAAAAGGGACAGCCAGATCATCCATCCAAGAAGATGTGGGATTTCTTACTTCTCTTCATTTTTTTTTTCTCCAGGCCTGGCTTATAACAAAAACTGCAATGATTTGCCATTAAAAATTCCCGCAGTGATTTAAATCACTTTATACAAAGTATTCTTTTTCATAAGATACTGCTCAAAAGGTTCAAATTCAGATAGTTATTGTCATTTTATTCAGTAAAACTGTTTGAATGATAGTACGTGATACGACGCAAACACCAGAATGTATTTTAAGGAGTTTTATTTTGTATTTGGGAGCAAAAAAGTTAACAAATGATAAATAACACAGTTATCGGTTTTATTAATTTCTAATGAAAGTATCCGATTCAAGTTTTAAATGGGACATATTATGAAATACTCACTCTTTCATTTCTTGAGCAGATATTGTACATTTTGGTATCAGGAGTGCCTACCAACCCAATAACAGTGAAATAAGACAATCCAGTCAGTTTTTTGTAGAATGCCTTTTTCATAAAACATGGCATCCGGCATTTTTGGAGCAGTTTTGGCTCCCCTTCCCACGTCACATGTAGGCTTGTGAGAATTTATCCACTCCTAGTCCGAATATCTCCTCGCAGCTTATTTTTGTTTATAGCAACATCCCAGCTCCAATTGGCAATAGTGTATTTGTATGTTCTATTCTCTTTTTGTCTGACTGCTTTACATTACTAACCTGGATCAGTGCAGTGCAGGACTGGCGACAAAATTTATATTGAAGGGGACCCATTACGCTTTTTGGAAAATACAAAGAAGTGGGTGTTCTGATTAATTTTCAAGGAGAATCACTAGCCAGCTACCTAGGGTGGTTAGTGTTTCCAATTTTTGTTAATATTTAAACTGAATTCCAAGTGTAATCTCAGTTAAATTAGTATGACAGGGTTATTGATGTAGCCAGCTAGTTAGCTAAGGCCTACGCTCTAAACTAACTTACTGAGCTGGCTAACATACATATTACCTTTCTATAATAACTGTGTGGTTTATTAGCCAGCCAGCCGCTAAATTGGCTGTGAATTTTGAAATCCTAGCTATTTCAGCCAGATGCAATGTAGGAGACACTTTGATAGGAAGAGATCGAATGGGTGACCATTTTTAATCAAATTCAGTCTGTTTTTAACGGAGTAGTGCAGTAAATGGAATGGTATCAAACAGTTGCTCCTATACAGATTCTAGCAATGGATCATTCTTAACTTTAGAGCCCGAATCACAAGCGTAGCTAAATTATTATTGTGACTGAATGGTGCTCTTCTTTGTGAGTGTAACATGTCTGCTGAATAAGTAGCCACTTATTCAGTCATCTGTATTTAGACACTTGTCTGTCGCTGGGGGATTATAACATTATTGTTCCCAGTTCACACGGTGGCTCTGTTGGCTGGTTAATTAGAACAGATCTCATTCCATAGAGGAGACACCTATTCAGAACAGCCTGTTTTTTCAGAGGGTTGGGAATGAAAGGTATCAAATTGCCAAGTTTACAATCCTCAAAAACTTCCTTTTTGGACATCCAATATTATCACACAGAAAATAGCATAATAGGTCTCCTTTATTCACTACTCTGCCAATTTTAGGCATTAAGGAATTGTGATATCAATTTGACAAAGGTGTCATTCTCAATTGATATCTATGTGTACTGCAATATTTCCCATAGGTGTCTTTGAAGATGGGCACACTTCACAAACTTGGCGAGCCGCATGATCCCGATTCAGCAGTATGGGGTTTAAATCAGGCACCTCAGCTGGCCTCTTCACTTTCCAGAAATTGCAAGTTTGGACTCGTTTTTTTTTTTTGTTGTTGACATTTTCGTGCTGCAAAACAGTTTCATTAATTTAATAAATGTGAAAGTCACGGATTTAAAACTTTTGAAAGCTAGTGCAGCTTTTCTAGCTGCCCTTTTCCGCAGAGTCCCTGGGGAATTAAATTGCCAATTCTTTTAATCTATCTTTATTGGACCTTGGGGGTATACAGTACACATATTTTCCAAAAAACAGATTTACAAATCTAAAGATTTTTCTTTCCCAGTGGCTGGATTTAAACTGGACGCAAAACTTTTTATCGCAAGTTGACTTCACGTCATACTCGAGTAATCCACGTAATTTCATTGGTTAGGAGCTCAACTAATCACAGAGTGAATACAAATCACTCCCTTCCCCTGAAATATTCATTACGGCTACGCCCATACAGACTGCAAGAAGGCGCCAATGATCTTTGTCACGCATTTTATCACATTTATGTCAGCACGTCATTTTTTTCCATTGAAACTTGGGTAGATGCAAAGCCAATTTTGAAATATGAAGTCATTTTGAAAGATTGATTTGGTGTTCCCAGAGACTTTAAAGACACTGTGCAGTATCTCCAGTTGA
Organism: Gymnothorax javanicus; assembly: GCA_029692085.1. Classification (NCBI taxonomy): domain Eukaryota; kingdom Metazoa; phylum Chordata; class Actinopteri; order Anguilliformes; family Muraenidae; genus Gymnothorax; species Gymnothorax javanicus. The sequence continues at coordinate 11,563,169 of CM056194.1, forward strand.
CTTTGATTTTATGATTGATCAAATACTCAGCTTTAATCAATGTTCCTATTAAGGAGGCGTTATGTGATTTTAAATAAACACCCAGGTGTGTTACAGTCAATTTACAAAATTAAAATGAAAGAAATAGACTGGAACACAATATTCGCTGTTATTATGATAGCGGCGGTATGCTTAAGCAGTCATTTACTTTCCTCGAGAAAGTTTGATACATGATGTCACCATTGTTAACAGCCATTTTCAATGGTTGTACTCCCAAAATTACTCAAGATTTTTCTCACCTTAATGCTTTCAAATGAAAATAAAAAAATATTGATAGAGCACAGATGCTTTTTCTCCAACAACTTTGTAGTTTCTATGTATTGTCACTACTGGTATCTAAGATGTAACTTCCCTCTTGGGTTCTTTGCACTCTTTGTAACACCAGATACACTTTGTGTTGTACGTCAGTCTGGATAAGCGTTGCATGAGTCCGAATTCCCAAATTAGCTGGATAAGAGCACGAAGTGAACCCCAGAACTTTTTTTTTTTTTACTTCCATGTTCCAGATTTGTGGTTCTCAGGTTGCACTCAGTACAGGAATCACACAAACTCTTTAATCCTGCTTGGTGAAACAGGGCCCAAATATCTTGCCCTTTAAGCCTAAAATGAGCATGCATTTCAAGTCAGTTCAATTGTTTTTCTTTTTTTAACTGATGACCAGAGGGTGGCCCTAAACTGAATTATAAAGGAACTTGAATAATTTAATTCAGTTTTGGTGTTTCAGTCTATCCTCCAATTAAACCTAAGATTACCGATGATCTTCCAATGCATTTCAAAAATAAACAAAACTTTGGATTGTCTGACTCTATCACATTCTCAGAAATAAATGTGCAGAGATGGTATATATATTTAAAGAACACAAAATACTTTTAGAAGCAGTGACGCGCCGTCCGAGGTCAGTTAGGGTAGGCAGAATCCTCACCGTTAAACAAACGATAACTCAATTACTTTGCTTGATTAGCAATCTGAGGATTGATTAACTAATTTACAAGACTAAACGGCAGAATGGCGGGCCAGTTCCATCCACAACATTATTGCTCAGTGCATCGAACTTAAAATGCTCACGAGACAGCAAGTTTGTTCATATTTGCTTAGAGGAAACTAACGCAGTGCCATTAACAAATATAAAAACCTTTCTTATGCGGCGTTCAATGTGTGGTCAATATGTTTACGATAATATTTCCCCCTTAAACACGTACTTTTTAATGCCATTTTTTGAAAATAGGGAGTTTATTTTCAGTCTTCTTTCATAATCTGATAAACAAAAGATCAAAACAATATACGGAATTACCGAGAGAGTTGAGATTTTTTCCTAATTAATTAATAAGATTTACTTCCTTGCAGTCTCGAATCAAAGCAAAAAGGTAAATTAATCTTTTTGTCACTATCACCTCTTAATCATTACAGGCTTAATTGACCAGAAAAAAAGGTCAAATTGATTGATTGACATTCAGGCATAGTACGTGGAAACAGGTTGACAAAATCTAGCGATAAAAAAGGAGAAGTCACTGCCTACCCTGACCGCACGTCCCTGCTTAGAAGATCCAATAATGTTCTGTTTGGACACTAATTTCTTCTACAAGCATACTGACACCACTTAATTACGTATTGTGGAATTGGGGGAATTTATGCACCTAGGGTGAACATGTGCTGTACCATTTTGTTATACCAAACAAAACAGTTGCTGTTCAGACAAGTGACGGTGAAAAATGTACTGTCATTTTGATGATTCAGCAGAGGTTGAATGAGATACCATAGCATAAGACTTACAAACAGCGTTGACATGGCAGTTTATAGTTATCAAGGATTCAGTGTCTTGCAAATGAGATAAGTAGCCCTGCACAACTTCCATTGTTGACCACTCCAAAGCTAAAATTGGGTAAAGGCCACGCAGAGGAAGGCCAAATGAAACAGATTAGATTAGATTAAATTTAATGGGGCCGTTTCAGCTGCCATATAAAGCATTCAGTTTTGCAGGACTTCACAGACAGACACAGGTCATATGATCTCATGGGAGCCAATAATTCTCTTGGCTGGAGTCAGTTTGTCCAAGTAGGATTTACTATGCAAAACGGATAATTTGTTGACCAATCAAGAATCACCTCCCCATGAGATGTTAATCATGTTTACTTAATTTTTTTTTACTGTTTAAGAAAATGAAATAAAACAGTTGAAAAAAACATTTGTAACTTCAGAGACAATGCAATATTAAAAACTTCAATACTTATAAGCCACAAATCAGCAAAAAATACCCCTGAATAAAAATCTACAAATCATAACCTCCCTGGATTCTCGACTTGACTCCCATTTAGCATTTTGATCATCAGTGTCACTCGGCAGATCTGAAGTCCACAATCTATTTAGTTACTGCCTCACATAGAATTATGATCAATTTCATTGGAACAGCATAAAGGTATAGACAGAACCTTTTCTATAACTGCTCTCCACTGCTACACTGTAAACCCTGGTAAGTGTGGTGCACTCAATTGTTTTGGGAAAACCAATTACTTCAAAAACATTGTGTACATTAACTCAATGATCTTGTGTTCACAGCACTAAAAAACATGGTAACAATACCTTTTATCTTATGTTCTTTAAGTACAATCCACACAATGCAATTAAGTTGGCTTACATAATTTTTTTGAGGTAATCGGTTTCCAAAAACATTTGAGTTTGCCACACTGGGTTTACAGTGTATAACAACATTTAAAATGACTACGACAACCTATCAATTACGTTTCTGATCATTTTGTATTTGCAGTACAATACATAATTTCTGGAGTAGTTGTTTAAAAAGAGTCTTCCCAGTAGAATAATCAATGGTTGCTTAATTTTTTAATGTTCAAGTACTGAATAAAAGGCAGTGCATCATGTCTTTCAATAGAGTGGATGTACGTACCACACCATATAGTGAAGAAAGAAACAGAGTATTACTATATAATCTCTGGACTACTGTACATATCTAATAACCTTGAACTGTTATCATTAGTCTTTTATTATTTCCCCTCCACACTAATTACACGGTCAAGGTCGCAGTCTACAATGTTCAACAAACTTGTCTCGGCTGCATCGAAACCATGCTTTTCTTTTTGCTTTCGTGACACGGCCTCGTATGCAGCTTCTGAAACAAAGTCCCAGGATAGAGATTTAGTACTAAATGCTTTGAGGGTACTGGATTCGAGAAAAATCTATGATCGACTCTTGCAAGGTAAAGATTTTTTTACACCCATCTTGCAGGAAAATTCAGACTGTAGTAGCTCTCTTTAAAATCAAGAAATGGCCGGTCTTTCTTTACAACCGCACAGTTCCTTTGAGGGAGAGCACTCTGTATTTCATGCAGAAACCCATCAGAGTGAAATACTGTATTTCATTAAGCACGATTACTGAGTTAGCTGGATCACTGCACTGAGCAATACCTGAAACAGCTCCTCTCAATGAAGTTCCTGCTCCAGAATTGGGAGGGATCCTGTGTGTATCCAGTGCAGTTATCAGGCAAACTCATTAATCTTGCTCCATAATAAAGACTCCCGGTCTTTGACTGTCTCTTTCTAATGACCTATTGCAAACAATCTGATTCTTTTATCGTATGCCACATTAAATCAAATCAATTTTCAATTCTTAATAGATCGCTTTCACAACAGTAGCAAAAATTGAATGGTGATTCCACTATGACAACTAATAACTGCAATAAAAAAATTCCACAGTCAATAAAATTAATAAATTTAGCCATAAATAATTGCGCACGCAGCCTATTATTTTCCCCGCACTCCTGAAAAAAATACATATTTTTCCATTTGAAATTAGTCTTTAACTAAGATAAAGTACTAAAACTCTCCCAGGTAAGGTTTATATGGTGAGATCCAGGAGATAAAATGACCCATTTTTAGAGTCTCATTAATCCCTCATTTGTTGCTCATAAACTGTAAATATCAACTCTAGATTGCTTTAGTAGCTTTATATTAATTTACTTTATGCTTGTAGTTGCCACCACAACACTAACTTGAACGTCCCGTTAAAAATTAACAAACAGGTGCCCTTTCATATGTTATGTATGCATCATAAAATGTTTGAAGGGGTTTAATTTTGGAGCATTGAAAACGCAACAGCCCCTCCCATGAAGCTTAATGGAAAGTAAGTTACAATCCAAAGTTAATCAAGACAGTCTATGATCTATCACAAAAGGTTTAATTATCTGTGTGAAAATACCAAACCCTGGCAGACACCTGGCAACCGTCGCTAGTTATTCCCGCAAGGATCCAAAGGCCTCTATTAAACCTTACAGCCATAGACGAGTGTTTAGCCTTTAGACTTCGCTGGACTTTGCCACAAATATCCCCCTTTAAAAAAAACCTGATTAAAACCACAGCCAGCTCATGCCATCGCTGTTCAGGGTGGTGCATGACAACCGGTAAACATTTCCAGCCTTTGTTTAACCAACAAGCAGATGAGATACAGAGAAGCTGGCTACCTGTGTAGCAGTTACACCTAACATAATGTGACAGTGTGATTATAGCATGGACGGACTGCATACACTGTAAACTGTGTCTTATCACCTCTGACCTTGAGAGCTGGAGGGAAACAGCATAGTGTTCATCAGTGTCATTTACTAAACGTTCTAATTTTTTGCTGTAGGTTAATCCATACAATAATAAACACATTACTGGAATATTTTTTCACTGACTGAATAAAATGAGCACCAATTCAGACATGGTTCACAAACTATGGACGCCATCTATAGGAAAGTTAAAAGCTGATAGTTGCCGCCAATTTACAATCACTTTCAAATCCAATGTGCTAGCTAAACTATAAAGCCAAAAAGTAAGGAAAAAAAAAAGTTTGTCACTGTTGAAATAAAAAATTGCATATAAATATAACCAAACAACTCAGAGCAATTACATTATTGAACACTTAATTTCCCAAGCGTAAAAAGACAGGTTGCACATACACAGGGCACTTACATATTCGATGGTCTCCGAACAGAATGTCACTCGGAACCATTAAAAACAGTCGTTCTTAGAGAAATGATGCTGAGCTGAAATCAAGAGGTTCAGAGGATTACATACAATAATATGCCACACCCAGAGAGGGAAGGATTCTGTAGACAAGTTATCAGAAGCTTCATTACTCAATGAAAGTCCTTTTTTGTTGTCCATGTTTGTGCGTAGCTAGTGGATTTCAGAATGATGATGAGCAATGGGGGCTGCTGTTGCAAAGGGATGGTCTATATTTGTCTTTGGACATTCCTTATATGGAAGGGAAAAGACTTCAATTTGAAAATTATGAAACACCAGGCCCATCCTTTCTTCACTTACTGAGTTTGTTGCTCATATGTCTTCCATTAAGTGTGCATTCTGATTCTGTTCAAGTCCTTCATAGATGCAACAGTTCATTTTGTTCCATGTGGGGGACCGTCCCTGGTCTTCATCTCAAAAACCATGTACGATGCAATGCTGAGGCCTACACTTCAAACAAGAAACTATGAAAACAAAAGCAATAACATATATGATAACTTCACTGCAGCACCCAAAAATACTTGTATTATATCAAACAAGGACAAATTGTAATATATAAAACTTTTTTTACGCTGACTGTTGGTGGTACTATTGTAAAAGTTAGAGAAATACAGACACACACACACACACACACACACACACACACACGCAAAATGAGGATTTTTGTACAAGGCTTGAAATTCAGGGTGGGAGGCCTCTTCGAAGAATTTTCAAACATGCAAAATCATTGGCAATCCCAACTTAGCAGGCTTATGAAATGCAACAGTTGACTTCATGAAATGAATATTTAGGGCCCACTTACAGTGCTGAGAAGAAGTATTTGCCCCTTCCAGATAATTTTTGCTTATTTGTGATATATAATTGTTTTAGGCCATCCAAATAATTTTAATATATGACAAAGACAATAAGAGTAAACACAAAATGCAGCTTTCAAATGATTATTTCATCTTTTGATGGTAAAGTGTTTTTGAAACCTTATATCACCCCTGTGAAAAAATAGTTGCCCCCTAAACATAATAACTGGTTGTGCCATCCTTAGCGGCAAAAACTGCAATAAAAAGCTTGCAATAACAGGCAATGAGTCTTTGCATCACTGTGGAGGACTTTTGGCCCACTCAGCTATGCAGAATTGTTTTATTCAGTCACATTGGAGGTCTTTACTACATGAATTGCCTGTTTAAGTTTATGCCCCAGCATCTTAATCAGACTCAAATCAGGACTTTGACTAGCGACTCCAAAAGTATAATTTTGTTTCTTTTGAGCCATTTAGATGCACACAGGCTCGCACGCTTCGGATCATTGTCCTGCTGCATAACTTGATTGTCCTGCGCTTAAACTGATGGCTGGATATTTTTGAAGCAGTAATGCTTCAAAATGAATAAAAGCAAGGCAAAGTGGTAATATTCTCCAAGTGATGCACCCATTGTCAGGAGGACAGGAGACATGGTGATTGTTTCACAAACCAGAGGTGCTTGCTGGACAGCTGCAACAGGCGGGGATTTTACTGGGATTGCTATTCCAGTGAACACAGCTGCAAAACAGACCTGTGGTCTTGGGGAAAATGTGGGGTCAAAATTATGCGCCTAACTACTTACACATGAGAACAGGACACAAAAATAAGAGAGGAAGCCTTTTTGTTTTAGCATCTTTCACGTCGGCAGCGCAGGGCTGCGGTCTGGGCTCATTTCAATCGTCATTTATCACTCCATTCATTCATCTCTTGTGCCGAACACAGAACTCGATAAAGGTCCGCCATCATTCAGGAGATACACATCTGTTAAGAGAGTTTGAAAAAAGTAAGAGAGGACTGCCAGAGGCAATATCAGTTAAGGAACATCAAGCAGTTTTTCTTTCCCCCATAGAGCTGCAAACAGCTGCCGTGGGTTATGCATTGTTAGTCACTCACTCACTCACTCACTCACTCACTCACTCATAAATGTTTAGTGGGATGCATGTGCGTTGCATACTGTGGGTCTGCTGCACAGTTTTGTGCTTGTTTTCTTCTGATCTACTTATGACAATTGACCAGTGAATTAATCTCTCTACATCCACCACCTCTGTAACCAGCAGCACTTCTGAATGAAGTGAGAAGAAAGGGACGTGAGTCGGCAAAATGGAACGTCCCTCAACCCCTGACTTTTCTTTTTTCTCTTCCTCTGGTTACTGGAGCCAAGACTAAGAAGCGTTGATGAGGCTGTGAGAAGTCACCGACTGAAATGCGCCCAGTTAGATGGCAGTGAAACTAGGCCATGTTCATCATGAAGGAGGAAGGTAGAGCGCAAACAGTAAGCTGCTCTCACAATCCACTGGGAGCTGAGGGATTCCCTAAAGGGAAGAGGAGGCATTTATTTCCTCTGAACTGTTCCAATAATAATTCATGACACACTGCACTATTTTTGAAACGGGAGCGTCACGGTGCGTGCAACCAACAAATGGATTATTACTACTGCATGAGTAACGCCAGGTTTAATACCATTACAATTAATAGCTTGTAGTTCAAAAACCACAGTTGCAATTAAGGGACATTCAAACATTCTTGATCGCTGTTTTCAATGGGCTGCAAGGCTGTTTATTTTCCATAACTAAACTTATTCTGTTCTTCTGAATTGAAAGTAGGTTCTTGGTTGATGATCGGATAGCCACTGCAGTCTCTCTCCTCAGCTCGAAATCTTCAGTTCATGTAAATTCTGTAAGTCTGAAATCTAAGTGTTACAAAAGATAGGTCGTAGTCAAAAATTGGCAATTTCCCATGACAACCAAAAATAAAAAATAAAATAAAAAGAGAGAAGAGTCATCTTTTGACAGAGAATTACAAATCCTAGTTAAGGAATGCTCCATCCCCTGCCCAGGCGTCTTGCTTTTTCATTTCAAATTTAATTTGGCATACCTGATTATACTAATTAGCAGCAGAATAACCTAGCTGTGGAATGAGGTCTCTTTTGTTACGGATGGAATGAAAACATAAAGGACAACACACCTCCAGGAACAGGTTTAGCAGCCAGGATATACTGTAGATAGATAGTGTTTAATCTATTGTAAAATGCTGTACTTCAATATGAAGAACTGTTAACAATGTTTTTTTTTTTTTTCAGTTGCCATTCAAAGACATAAATTAGTGGAGAAGAAGCTTTCCGACAAGTAATCCAGGTCCACTTTGATTTAAATATTTGATTGTTTTGAATTCTTGTCTATTTTCCCATACAATATGAAAAAATTCTCCTCAAGACAACCTGCAAGTGCACTCAAGCACTTTAATGACGATATTAAGCTGCAGCTGGCACAAACATAAACATAAAAATTTAGAAGGCAAAGGCAGAAGAGTGGTCTGGGGCAGTCCAAGTCAGGCGAAGAGTGAACAAGATCCAAGTGGATGTTAATGCTGGGTGTGGGTCATTTGGACCCTGTACCTGTTGGACCCATACAAGTTGGACCCTGACTGGTTGGACCCTGTTCAGTTGGACTCCTGACCCTAAGCGTTTGGAACCCATACCGTTTGGACCCCAGGCAAGTTGGACCCAAGACCAGCTAGACCCCAGACTAGCGGGACCCCTGACCAGTTGGGTTAGGGTTAGGATTAGGGTTAGGGTCTGGGGTCCAAACAGTGTGGGGTCCAACTGGGTAGGGTCTGGGGTCCCACTGGTCTGGGGTCCAAGTGGTCAGGGGTTGCTGGTTTGGTCCAAATGGTCTGGGGTCCAACCAGTTCTGGGTCCATCCAGTTAGGGTCCAACTGGTATAGGTCCAACTGGTACGGGGTCCAAATGACCTATATCTGTAGATGCCACAGTCAGAAACAGGTCAGAAGTCAGCCTAAGCTTCACTTATCCAGGAGTAAAATGATAAAGAAGATTCAGGACATGAGAATTTCTCTCAGTAGTGGAGAGCCTGGGGAGAGCCAATGGGAGAAGCCACAGGGGTGGACCTTGCCAGACTAAGTCAGAAGATGAACAGACAGGATCCAAAGAGACCTAGATGCCATAGTCAGAGGTAGGTCCGAGGTAAGTACGAGGAAAGCACTCTGTAGGCGCAGGGCACATTGCATAGTGCTCCCTCACAAACTCCAAGGCTTGGAAGGACTGGCAGACTTGCCACTCTGAAGATCACAGTAAAGTTAGATATCCTGAATAAAATGGTTACTTGATAGAGCTCATTAGATAGAACAGGCTAAAGACACATTTAAGAGAACAATCCAGCAAGGAAAGAATGCAGACCAAGAACTTAAATAAAACAACACAAAAATCAACAGTAGAAAACAGGTGGGGGGAAGAGCACAAAAGGGAAGGAAAGCACTGGATAATAATTGAATAATGAAAACTAATAACTGGTAATGGAAGGAAAAAACCAGACAAGGATGGCTAAATTGCAGAAAAAAGGCAGAAGAAGACTGAGAACGTGACAGGGCGAACTTGTGCCTTTGTTATTTTGTCTTGCAATGATCCTAATAGAATTATAATCACAGCTCTCCTTGAATACATAAACTGGCACACTCAGTGGTGAAGTAAAATGTTTATTTCAATGAGTGAACCAATGACGTGAGAGCATGCCTGGGCAGGAGATGGCACTGAAAAATACTTTTTAGGTAGGGCATTTTGCATAAGATGTAGAGTGCACCCATTCTTGTACTTGACTAGCATGGAAATCAGCCAAATAACTTCTTGGAATGTGCTCAATATTTATTCTCAACTTTGGCAAAAAAAAAAAAAGAGAAGCTTTTCTCCCCTTTCTCCTTGACACAATCGTGTTGAAGTAGATGTGAACTTTGCTAACTGTGTTTATGAAGATTACAAAGTAAATCTTGCTTTTGATGTCATGTCTTAAACAAGGTTAAAAAAAAAAAAAAAAAACGGACATAATTTAATGATGCAAAATCACCCATCAGATAATATTATTGGCCATAGGAGGGAAGGGATAATGATGTGTAATGTTATGATTTTGTCTATGTTCTCTATAATTTCTCTGTTGTTCAGAAAAAAAAATATATATATATATATACTGTATAGGAACACTCCTACCAGTCCCACTGACCAAGGAGCAGGCTTTAGAACTGCAGTTGGTCCCTGGGCACTGCACTGTGGCTGCCCACATCTCCTTTGTAACTAGGATGCAGAGGACAAATTATCCCACATGGTTCAATAAAGTATATCTCATCTTAATTTATCAATTTGTGTTGGCAGTAGAAAATAACCATGGTATGCCATCCAGCATTTGGTATATTTCTCACAACCACATTGTTAATTTGCTTGATGGGTTTGCAAGAAAGCAATTGATGTAATGATGCTGAAAAGCTCAGCCCAAATGCAGAAATTCTCATGGCCATGTGTTCTGAAAAAGCAGATTTATGAATAAAATTTTTGTCCGTTCCTATAGATTTGTTTTATCTTTGAGATCTAATATCTAATGTTGAACTACGCTTCTCTCCAAGTTTAGTTATGTTGATATAGGAAGCTGCACCAGTCTTTCCTTCAGTGCCATAGCGTATACTTCCAAAATATGATTAAATCCATTGTTTTGATGAGTAATCAGGTAATATACACAAGCACAAACTCAAAATGAAACAGTGTATGCAACATTGGAGTAACTTGAAGTGTATTTTCTTACAATAAACCACAAACTCTTGAATGCCTCTCTGGCAGCCATTTTAAAGTCAGCAGAGCATCAGAACCTTCTGTAAATATCTGAAATACTCTACTCTGTGCGCTGGGCCAATCAAAAACATACGCTAAAACTGAAATTTTATCAAAAGAAACTTCAGAAAGTCGGCTATCCCTTTAAGAAGAATCAGTTCAAGAACAGCAGATCTTAGTCTGAGCCATTTTTGAGATACCTGGTTTTTCTCTCGAGAACGAACATGGAGAAACAAGGGTTTCCATCTCACAACAGTAATTGAAACAACACTGCATGGCTCAATTAAGTAAATAAGCAACAGGAATAGCTGACTTCATGGCAAACCTTTGGGAAATGATATGTTTAACCAGCAGCTCCCATATATACATTGTTCTCCATCAAGCCATGAAAAGCCACGGGTCTGAGTCACTGTTTTAGATCGACATTCCAGATTCAAAACAGATCCAAACCCACCCCGTGGGAGCTGGACTGACAATGACAGAGACTGAGGGTCAATGTGGTTGGTCCACTGTAGGCGTCTGCTTTCGTATGCAGTCAAGAATTCGGTAATAATGTCAAACCAGTGGGATGCGCTACCGAGGTCATCTCATCGATAGCTGCAGACAGTAGGTAGCTACGCTAATGTAATGCTGCAGCCAAGGGAAAAAAAAAAAAAAAAAACGCCACAATTCTGTTGGGGCTTCTCACCTGTCTGTAGCATGTCTGTCACGTTGTAACCTGCCCACAGAGGACAAAATCAAAACAAGGGGCCCCTCTAATTCCTCATGCCCATTCCAACATCGCCCGTGTGGCCTGCCAGACAGCGAGGCTCCTGTTAGCATTTAGCACTTTGGAGGCCATCCAATTGTGCCCAGCTGCATTAACTGACTCTGCTCTGCTCTGGTCCGTTGTGCCAATGACACAATGTAAGCCAAGCTTTCAACTAAGCCCTTATGGGGTAGAGTAGCAAGCACACACTAACCCATTAATCCATGCCTTAACAGAAGTAGGAAATGCCTATGACAAGCAGCAGGAAAGAACTGCTATCGCGGCAACTTGGCAAATGGCGCAAAGTATGCCACGAGCAACGGTACAAGCACACCCATATGTTCAGTCGTGTTGAAGCATAGTAATACATATAACATGCATGACTCACTCTCCCTGTAGACCGTCATCGGAATGTCTACTGTGTGCGTCAGACCACATGATCAGACACCTCCAAAACGCCTGAAAATTGACGAGGGCCCTTAATTTGTGATTTTTTTTGCACATGCACTTCAGCTCACCTTCTACAAGAGTTTAACCGCCATCTTCTCAGGCCATGTATCAAACAACTGTCAAAATTGCACGACTCCAGACATCTACTTTGATCAAATGATAATAACCCCGAACTGAGGACAGAGGATTACTCACATCTGTCTTCACAATTGAGCCAAATTCAGGTTTTTAAGTTTAGGTCCACAAAAATTCTTGGCTCCGACATACTTAAATACAGTACACACTATAAATTCAATATGAAATAAAATAGTACGTAATGTTATATAATAAACTGTTTGAACTAGATGTACTGTACATCATTGATACAAATGAGGATTCAGGGATTTGCACTCAAAATAAAATTTGGTTGGTTGTTTAATGATCTCTTCTTTTATTGATGAGGCGCATGACAAGATCCATATAAAACAATGACTGCATAAAACAAGTTGTTACAATAGGCAACAAATTGCTTTGATTTTAGAGGAAGAACTTAAAATATTTATTCAGTTAAATTAAGCTCACTATGCTGTTCTAAATTACTTTTGTAGAGCTTCATATTCTGAAGCCAGCAAGACAAAATAAATGTTTAATCCAGTTTTTTTTAATTTTTTATTTTTAAAAAATCTTGGTTGCCATGACTTCCACAGCGATAAGTTCTAGATCTGGCCCGTGGTCAGCTGGTGATTACCATAGTCTTTAATAAATCTCCTGATTAAATTATGCAACCAAGATCATAAACAACTGGTACCAAAAAGTCTGCCGTAATTCACAAGTCTGATTTATGCAATTATGAGCCATAAATATTTCCCGTACAGCCAATAGGGGGAAACCCCCTTCAGCAATAAAATAAAATGCTGTCTTGGAGAGTCAAGAGATTTATTCACCCAAACCAAAAAAAAAGTATTTCATCAGGAGCAATAGAAGGAAAGAATTACAGTAACAAAAATATTGTGGAAGATTCTGAGAACTTGGAGATGTAAAATAAGTAAAATGAGGGTAAATTTACAGGGAGGGGAAAAAGCACATTCTCCAGGTCAGTGGATCTCAGACTCAGTCATGGGGGAGAACTGTGAATGCCAATTTCTGCTCCAACCATACTTGCACTCTCTGGATTTTAAAAAGCTGTTAATTTTTCTTCATTAGTTGCTTTAAATGTTTACACAAATTATTTACCCTCTTAAGCCATGCTATGACAAAATGGCTAAGCATTAATGAAAGCTCGGTCTTCATTATGTGTATGCCAGATAACAACAAAATAATAATTGTAACATTTTTAACTGATCAAACTCAAGGGAGTGATGAATCAATAAGCTGCTAATTAGGTTTCCAAACACAGGTGTTTAAGTACTTTCAAATCTTTCCCCCAAAAAATGTACACAAAAATAACATAAAATATTTAACTAATTGCAATCTGCTGTATCTAAACACCCTGTCTTCACACAATGCTGTGAAATCACCACCATCTCAACAGCTGGCTGGTATTGGATACAAAGGAATCTCAATTCTTAGATCTACCATAGGGAAAGCAAAATAAGTTCTGGACATGGTCAGCAACTGTGCTGTATAGAAGGCAAAAAGTTACATAAAGAGCCTAAATTCATATGTATATAAAACATAGCAAAAAAAAAAAAAAAGAAAGAAACAACAACTGTTATGATCCTGCTCTGTCTGTCTTGATTCTGCCATGTTCATTATTGTTCCTGCCATGCTTGTTATGTTTTCCCTAGTCCCTGTTATGTTTATGATTATGTCTGTTAGGTTTTGCCATGTTCTGTTTAGTTTTTGCATTTTGCCATGTTTTCGTTTTTGTCACTCCCAATCCACTATTCTGTTAGTTTCTGGTCCATGTCTTTGTTCATGCCCTTATTGCACTTTGTCTCCCCTGTCTGGTCTTTTGTTAAGCTACAGCTTCTCCCCAGTCCTGCGTGTCACATGCTTAGGTGATTTCATGGTTTCTGGGTTTCAAACATCCCTTCCAATCTCGTTTGCTTCCTTCGTCTCTCTTTTCTGTTTTACTAACCAATACTAACAGTTTGTTATTTTTGTTAAAGTTACTAACCCAGACTAACATTGTATATAATACTAACTTACTAACGAGCACTAGGGATTGTATAGCTGCACTTACTAATTGATTAACAAGCTCTCAGCTTTTCGCCCTGTTCTAGTCTCCGCCTCTTGCCTTCACTTTGTCTCTCCTGCAGTTCAGCGGATCCTCCGCACCTGCTCCCTCTGTCCTACCTCTCATTATCTGTGCACATTAGAACTCCCTAACGGAGCTGTATGTTTTGTCATAGGTTGTCTCGTGTTCCCTGTCGCGTTTTTGGCTTTTTGCCAATTTCATGTGATTAGGTTCTCCCTCATGTTCCCTCCTTTGTAATTAGTCTGATCCTCATCACCTGATCCTAATCATAGCATGTGACTTCCCTTGAGTGTATTTAAGCTGTCTTCTCACTGCAGTTCCCCGTCAGAACGTTTCCCTTGTTTACCTGTGCTGCTCTTGGTTCTCGCCTTGTACTCATAGTGTTTCTCTTCTGACTGGACCGTCCGATCTTCGATTTTTGGCTCTGCTTTTTGGTACTATTGTCTGCATCTGTTTACGAACCCTTTTTGCCCGACTACGAGTTTTGTGTTTGCTGCCCTGGTAACGGTTTGTATTACGCCCACTGGATTTTGGCTTTTGCTTCTCTGACAAACCTGTGTCTGTGTACCGAACCTGTTTTTGCCCGACCACGAGTACTGTTATTGCTGCCCTGGTTTTCGACTCTGATTCTGCCCTACTGGATTGTGATTTTGGATTGTGGACTCTGTACCGTTGCCTTTTGCCCTGTGGGGGTTTACCCCCCAACTACAATTAAAATCACTTTTTGCTGCAACTTCCTGGTCCCTCATTTGGTTCCAGAACGGTACCTTACAACAACTGGACTTGATAAGCAACTGTGACATACTAAAGGCAAAAAGTTACATAAGATGCACAGCCCTCCACTAATATTGGCACCCTTGGTAAACGTTTGCTAGAAAGGCTATGAAAAAATGTGGTTCCTCCCAATCTTTTATTCAAATTGTTAAGAGTAAGCTAACCCTGCATTTAAAGAAAATTGAAGGGGGGGGGGGGGAAAAAAAACTATTCCAAAGAGGATCTGGAGAAGTATTTGCATGCAGTAATGGTTCCAGATCCCTTGCCATGTCCTCTCCCACCTCATTACACTAAGAGCTGTTATTTTGGTAAAGGGAGTCCGCACAAAGTAATAATTGGGAGGATCCAATAATGGCGGCACACATTGTTCGGGAAAATACTTCCTCCGAGAATTCTTTTTTTTCCAAACATTGTTTCAATTAATGGCTATATTTTTCATTTATTGTCAAGAGGATAAACATTGATGGCACAACCACCATCGTCCATATTTGGCCAGGGTAAAAACAACATGAAGTCTTTTTGTGACATTGCACTACATTTGATTTTTGGCATTATTTGTGTTTTACGTGATAACAAACAGGCCATGTATATCCAATAAATACGTATCAATATAAGTACCGACAAACGGTACTCTGTCCAAATACTGCTCTTTGAATTTAACAGAAATTTTAACAAAAAATGCATTAGACGCCTGACATGTAAGGAATGTACTGCATTTTTTGTTAAAATTGATGTTAAATTCAAAGAGCTGTATTTGGACAGAATACCGTTTGTCTATACACTACAGGCCAAAAGTTTGGGGCCACCCTCAGATTTTTAATGGTGCACCAAGTGCATTGTGACCCCTTGGTTTTGGGGAAGGCATTTATACAGCATGCCTTCTTGTTACATAAAATTGTTCATGTCCTAGTGACATAAAATCATGTAACACAAAGGCATTGGAACTCAATTATAAAACATTGTGGTCAGTGATCAATCAGTCAAGACCGCTTTAAAATGTGGTCTGAGGTCTGGAATTCACCCAAAAACTGATGGCTTCCTATATTTTATGCACTGAAGTCATTTCATGTGCAAAAAATAAAGAACAGTTGATGTGATTTTTTTTTAAAAATCTGAGGGTGGCCCCAAACTTTTGGCCTGTAATGTACTAATATTGATATGTCTTGTGACATATAAAACAAAAATAATGTCAAAAATTGAATTTTGCACAATTTCACAAAAAGACTTCATTTTTTTGACCCCAGTCATTTACCAAGGGGACTGCAAGTAGTGTAGAAAACTGTAAATACTGCGAAATGGCTGCACGTTGGATAAACTGCCTCCAATGGAGAGTTCTTGTGTGGGGTAAAAGAGATCAGACCAGGTCATGAAAGACTGAAGCCCTTCTCTTCTAAACCTGAAGACTTCCCATA
Source organism: Gymnothorax javanicus (assembly GCA_029692085.1). Lineage (NCBI taxonomy): Eukaryota > Metazoa > Chordata > Actinopteri > Anguilliformes > Muraenidae > Gymnothorax > Gymnothorax javanicus. The sequence goes on from CM056194.1 coordinate 11,579,404, forward strand.
AAAACACCTTGACTCTTCAGTTCCATGATGTTACTCAGCCAAGCCTTTATTTTAGCATTTTCTGAGAAACTATAATGAAAAAAAAGTGGATACATCAATTAATATTTTTTCCCATACAAAACATCCAAAAATAAATTATCATACTTGTCCGTTTTACAGATGTAATGCAATACGTTTAAAAAATAAGCCAACAGGTCACTAATGAACCTTTTTAAAATATATGCTTTTTTAATTAAAAAAATGTGCGCATGGTGTTGAGCTGGCCTGCTTTGCGACCATCAAAAATCACATGCTAAAATCAGATCTTATCGGACTTATCCGGCATTTCTGAGTGCAGCCATTTTAGTGATTTCCATCATTCCTTGACAGGTAACCTCACATTTTAAATATGACTATTGACTGGTGCTCTAAATGAAACCAAAGCAGAATGTTTTCACTGTATATTTCAGTAACATTGACACAATGTAGAAGAGCTCCTACGAATTATTTCTGCCTGGCTTGTATAACCTCCAGAGGAATTGGGCAAGTCATAAAATATAAATAAATACAGCTGGCAGTATTTTGCAAATCCCTTTCACCTGTATTCAATTGAAAAAGTACAAAGCTAACTTAAAAACGCTGTACCAGATCAACATTATTGTTTTCTAAAATGATAGCTTTTTTGAAATGTGATGTTTGGAACATGTTCCGATGAAGTTGGTGTAGGTGTAAGCTCACCACAGACGTGACATCACCTTTCCTTTTAATAACGCTCAGTATTAATATTAGAACTGATGACACTAATGGATATATTCAAAGTGCAGTTGCCTAATATAAGATTTCAGTTGATCACCGTCATGGAGCCTCCACGATCATACATTGTGCTGTATATTCCCCCACGTTTTCAATGGGAGATTGGTCTGGGCTGCAGGCAGACCAGTATAGTACTTACACTCCGTGACAACGAATTCATGCTGTTGTAATACATGCAGAGTGTGGCCTCATCCTGTTGGAATCAGCAGGGGCGTCCTTGAAAGATTTGATGTCCGGAAGGCAAAAAATGCTGTTTTAAAATGCATGCATACACTTCTGCATAAATTATCTCTTCACAAATTGTGCAAGTTGCCAAATGCTAAAAGCAATAATGCAGCTCCAGACCATGACAGACACTGGCTTTTGAACATGTCACTGATAACAGTCCTGCTCCTCTTTGGCCCTGAGAACAGAATACCCATTATTTCCAGAAACAATCTGAGAGATGAGACCACAGCACTTCTTGCCTCTTCCCAGTCAGTCCATTCCTGATGAGCTCAAGCCCAGAGAAGTCGGCAGCGCTCCTGGATGATGTTGATACATGGCTTCCTCGTTGTGTAGAAGCATCTTAACTTATGCCTACTATACACTAAAAGACTTTGAAAGATGTTCAAAGGACTAATATCTGACACTCTCAAATCTAAAGAAAATGTGTCATCCAGTCCCAGAGTTTTTACTCACAGATAATATGATTTTGCAAAGACTAGGGATCTTGCAGAGCACACTATTGGCTGTTGACAATGCTCACGTCATTGAACTTGACTGTTTGCATGAGCTCAGACAATAGACTTTTCCTAATGTTAAACGTATTTGATTTTATCAGAACCTCAAGATGAGGAAAAAAAATTTGGACTAAGTTTTATGACCACCTCACACCAAACAATTGAGATGATGGGAGCACACCCAACTTGAGCAAAAGTCTCATGATTTTATTCCAATTTTGGAAATCTGTCTGTGACAGTGAAATCGTTTCAAAAGTCATTTGGTGTAAGGCTGACACTGCATTTTATGATGCCATGAAGAACTATGTTCACTGACAGAGGTTTTCTAAAATATTCACAAGCCCATGTGGTTATGTCCATTATAGAAGCATCTCAGCTCTTAATGCAGTGCCGTCCGAGGGTTTGAAGGTCATATGGATCCATTGTTGGCATTCGGCCTCATTTTTATTTGTGGAGATTGCTCCATATAGGACTCTGAGAAACCTTCCACCAAAGAAGTTTTGAGGTGGAATACAGAGATTATGTTGATGATTTTTACATGAAGTAAGATTCTAAGGGTATATTAACCTAAGTGAAGTTTGTATATGAGCATATGTGAAAAATAGACCCGAAAGTGAACTTGATGCTGATGATACTACAATTAACAGATATATCACTTATCATACATAATATTTTTACTGTGAAAGAAATTCAGTATTTTTCATTTAATTTTATCTAGTCGCATATGCTCATGTACAGCATTTGATTGCGCAATTCCCCTGCTGATTCCTTACACAAGATGGCGGACATGTCTCACGTATTCCGGTTGGTTCAGCCAATGACGTTGTCCACTCGAGTGTTTTCTTTAGCTCTGTGCCCGTGACTGTAGCTGCAATGATTGGGAATCATTTAAAGGTGATGAATAGCAGATTCTGTGAGATTCAGAATGTTTTTCCCCATCTAGTGTGTCTGGGGAGAACTGCAGTTGAGAACTGCTAAAAGTACACATCTACAGGTTGCTGTTGTTATGGAATAGCTTGATTTTCCTGGTTGCTGTTGCAGAAAATAACAATTACAATATCTTTCATCATTTCTTTAGAAAAAAAAACGATGGCTGGTATGACAGCATTTTGTTGAATGTCTTGGTTGCCTCCTTCATTCATAAAATGTTTTGATGACATTAAAATTGGTTAATGAAAAGAGCAACTTGGCAGATATAGAAATGGCTATAGACAAGGTAAAATCACAGAAAATAACATGGATATCCTTTGCATGTTGTAGTCGATATTTGTGTGACCGAAATAGCAATCTATGGTCTAAATGTGATAAAAATGGACTAAAGCGTGAAAAAACGCAAGTGTCTGGAATCAGCGTGGATTGGTTCATTTAATAAGAACAAAGCCTATCTTCCCAGAGATGTGTGAGTGATTGATGTCAAAAATGTTGCTAAAAACGATTTCTGTGTGAATTAGGCTTGAGACAGACAACATTGTCGGCTGTACAATGTCATAGCCTACAAGCTACAGTTATTTCTATCACCAGCAGCTCAGCTTTTACGTTTTTTTTTTTTGCGTTTGTTTTATACAAATATCATCATATACCATGTATCCTGGTAAAATGTCAGGAAGGTATGAAGGTATGAAAAAATAGATACCGCCTAAGATTAGTGGAGACTGCAAATGACCCAGTAAAGGTAACAGAGTAGACAGTCAGCTTCATCTGTCCCATTGGCTTACGGCTGGGCAGATAGTACAGGACAGTAAAGACACCCAGTGTACATCAGAGTCCAACAGGAACCAGCCTCAGTATTGTCATCATTAAAGATCATACAGTATACTGATGCACTGTTTACACACTGACTACATGAATTGAGAGTAATTTGTGGTTGCAGACTAACTGACACGCAAATTCTAACCCATTGTTTTCTGCCTTTGAAAATTTAAGTGTTTAGTTTCATATTATTTTTTTTTGTGGCACATACCCAGGGTTTTTGCATAAACTAAGAATGTGCAACATGATTTATTGGATGGAGCTATAAATTCCTAGTATGCATATACCTACACTGAGCTTGACCACATATTTGGAGGGAGATTAGAGAGGTCTATAAAATCTCAACGCATTTGACGGCTGTGAGTTATGAAGAGTTTTCAACAAAGCTTCAATTGCTTATACGCTTACAGCGCCATACCCCAGGCCATGTAAAGAAACTTACAGTAAGGTCCATAAGTATTTGGAGAGTGACACAGTTTTCATCATCGTAGCTTTGTGCACCACCACAATGGATTTGAAATGAAAGAAGATCCACTTGAAGTGCAGACAGTCAACTTACATTGAAGGGTTTTATCAAAACTGTATAAACCATGTAGCAATTACCACCATTTCGATACATAAGCTACCTATTGTAGGGACTCAATAGTAACTGGACGGAAGTAAAATTAACGTTTAAAACTTGGGGGCAAATCCTCCGCAGTTAATGACTGCCTCAAGTGTGGAACCCATAAGCATCGCCAGACGCAGAGTATCTTCTCTCTCAATGTTCTGACAGGCCCTATCCTCAGTTTCTGGTTTTTCTTGGGGAGTTAAGCCTTCAGTTTTGACTTCAGCAAGTAAAGTGCATGCTCAATTGGATTCAGGTCAGGTTACTGACTGGTCATGCAGAACATTCCACATCTTCTTCTTGAAAAAGTCTTGGGTTGCTTTCTCAAGGAGCTTCGGGTCATTGTCCATCTGCAATGTGACACACCGTACAATGAATTTTTAAGTATTTGGCTGAATGTGACCAGATAAAGTAGCCCAATACAATTCAAAATTCATCCTTCTGCTCTCTTTCAGCTGTCACATCATCAGTAAACACATTTAGAGAGTTCCACAGCAGGCATACATGCCCACGCCATAACTATCATGCTTCACAGATGAGGTGGAATGCTTTGGATCATGAGCAGGTCTTTTCCCCTCTCATCACATAATTGAAGTTGCTCTTTGTCTCATCTGTTTGTAGGACGTTGTTCCAGAACTGTAAGGCTTTCTTTTTTTGAGATTTTATTGCAAAATTTAGTCTGGTCTTCCAGATTTTGCGGCTTACCAATGGTCTCTTCCCTTGATTGTAGACTTTGACGTTGATATGCATACCTACAGGAGGATGTCATTGACCTGGCCAACAGTTGAGGACGGGTATTTCTTCACTAGGAAAAGAATTTTGTCATCTACTACGGTTGTCATCCGTGGTCTTTGAGGGCTTTCGATGTTCCAGAGCTCAACACCGTGCTCTTTCTCTTTCAGAAAACCTGATTTGGCTGCTACAAATATTTGCTATCACTCATTGGTTTGACATGATTTTTCAGTAAATTATGGCTTTCTTCACCGGCACTCACAACTCTTTTGACTTTCAATTGATAGTTCAGAACAACAGATTCCAAATGAAAATGCCACACTTGAAAACAATGCTTGACTTTTTACCTGCTGACTAGTAAATGAATTAACTGGACAATAACACGCCAGGCCATGGAAAAGCTGAAGAAACCAATTGTCCAATTACTTATGGCCCCAAGACTGCACAGAAACCACCATTTTATCTGATTTGGATGCAAATATCAAAGAAAAGCTGAAAGTCAGCACTTTTAACTGTATCTCATTTTAAGTGCCATGTACTGCGGTAGACGTATTCGAGTAACTTTGCCAATGTCGAAATATTTATGGATCTGACTGCATGAGCAACAAAATGTTCAGAGATTTTTTTCTCTTACTTCATCAGAGAAATCGCAATCTTGTGTGGGTCACATAATTCAAACCATGAGTGGGACATCAGTGAATAGCACAGCATTACACAAGTCTGAATGTAAACAAGAAAACCCCAAGATATTTGCCGCAAAACAATCTTTCAAACTAGCCCAATGTCATTCTAGATATTTCCATAAAGGCGTATGCTGTACAGACATCGACTGAAAACACCCATGAGAAATGATTCATATAAAGGACTCCAGCTTAGCACAATCTCCTGTTGTGACACTCACCGACCAATCAATGTGCGTATGCAAATAAAATGAAAGAGGAGGAGGAGCCGAATATGAATAATGTATCAAGGGCAGAGCCATAAATATGTAATAAAACAAATACTGATGCCTCACATGCAGGCTATTACTCAACAAGGGTAGACATCAGCAGGAAAAACTGACGTCAGCAGAAAGCTGGGGGTTAGAGTGAGTAACAGATGCGTGTCTTTTCTACATTATGTGGAAGAATCATACAGCCCTATTCTACACTCAAGGCACACAAACTGGTGTTGACAATCTCGAGTGACAAAAATTAACCCAAAAATCAAAGGTTTCAAGACAAAGTCCCGCATTATGTTAGCTCCCTTCTGTGTGACAGCACCAGTATGACACGGATAAGTCACAATGTATAACTGTGGCAGCAGTCAATGCTGAATGCTAAAACCAAAGACGGGGGTAGCCGGGAAAAAACTCAAAGTACAATCTGTATTAGAAAGGACAAAAGAAGGCTGGAGCACACTGATAAATTTACAGCCTTTATAATGCCAACCGTCTCGTATTTCCCTCCCTAAGTTTGTTGTCCATGAGCTGTTTAACACCTGATTCAGCTGACTTATGATGTATGATGCACAGTGAAGCTTCTTTTTATGATCTGTATTACTCAGTACATTGTAAACCCTGACAAGTGAGGTGAACTCAAATGCTTTGTGGAACTGATTACCTCAAAAAAAAATTGAGTATGCCAACTTAATAATCTTGAGTTCACAGCACTTAAAAACATGTAAAAAAAAAAAAAAAAAAAAAAACTTTACCTTATTTTTTAAAGTTCCTTCCACACAATGCAATTAAGTTGGCCTACACAATTTTTTTGAGGTAATCAGTTTCCGCAAAAAATTTCAGTTCACCACACTATCAGGGTTTACAGTGTACATCAGGAAAAATAATCAATAATCAGTCTTTTTTTTTCCTGACAGAAAGCCTACATTGAAGCTTTGAAGGTGGCACTGAGCCGAATGGAGGACAGAGCAAAGCTGCATGTTCCTCAAGTTCGAAGTTTTTTACGGAGGGATGTCAACCGTAGCATACCGTGAAACATAAGGACTGTTGACATCCTGTCTCTAATGTATTTACTCAAGAAAATCTACCCCATCTGATGAGCAGGCTTACCATCCAGTAAGTCTGGCTCTCTCAGGTTTCACACGAGCGAATTATCAAGAGCAATGAGCACAACTCACAGACACAAGGAACAGAATATTTGGATGCTTGACTAGGACTATATGGCTGACCTGACAAGAAGATTAACGACAACTTTAGCCTTTTGAAGAAAAGGTTTTTTATGTTTTTTTCTTCAGCATTCTATATCAGTTTTCGACATTTCAATGCTTTCAATTAGCAGCACTGATTATTACATCAGCACCGTACCATTCAGTGATTGTCCTACATCCCATATTTGCTATCTTGCACCTTAAAGGGTTAATGGGTTGAAGGTGTAATGAAGATTCTTTTGGCTGATGTTGCCAGCCAGCGCAGCCAGTGACTCATGAGGGCAACCGTAGTGTCGTCTGCGATTGTCATCCTGTCTGCTTTGACTGAAGAAACATTCTGAGCAATGCAAATGTCTCTATTACTTGACGCCAATTTAAATTCTTTCTTTGAAGCTACTGGAATGTTGTATGGGTGTCATGTCAGGAGAGACACAGATAATGGGTAATTACTAGCAGATCCACCCCTTTTCACTGCACCTTGCTTTCTCAACTCCGCCCCCTCTATCACTTTTCCTTGGACGTAATGCCTGTGTGCAACTATTTTTCAGACCTGGGTTCATCATGTTGTTTGCGCTTGCAGAAGTCATGTAGCGTAATGCTTGAGTATACAACTTATTGCAATGGTGAATCTAGCAGCTGACAATTCATGAAGGAAGTCTGTATTTGAAGACTCTTAAGACCATTGTCTTGACCTTTGTATGTATTCATAAATAAGGTGGGAGGAATTGTGGCACCCCCTGTTGGTTGGTAGTTGACTGTATCACTGACAATTGAAACATAACAAGAAGTTTTTGTCATCAATACCCATCACTGATCAAAATCATGACAGAAACATATGCAAGCAAAATTTCATTCATCTAAGCAGAATATTTTCTGAAAAAACTTATCCCTTCTTATCCGGATAGATGGACTGACAGACAGAATGATGGACACACATAAAGAGGGATGAATTCGATTGTAATATCCACTTTGTGGCAGGGGATAAAAATGCTATAGCCGTGACTTGATTTTCGACATGACACTGTAACAGACGTACTGTGAACGCGAAATTAATATTTCAATACAAAATTCACCCCCACAACTCCAAAAAATAAATAAATAAATAAATAAATAATAATGTGACAGTGCATAATATACAAATAAAATAAATAAATAAATAATAAAATTCTCTTTCACCTACATTTCATTGGAAACTGCAAATTAATGATTTTTGAAAGATTTACCCAGTCAACTTACTTTGTCTGGGTAAATACATGCCAATTCTAATTTTTATGCCCGCAACATATTCTAGAAAAGCTGGGACAGGGGCACTGTAACTCTGGAAAGGTTAAGGAACGTTCAAAAAACACCTGTTTGACCATAAAATAAGCATCCACAAAAGGCTTGGTTGTTTTAGAGCAAGGATGGTGAGAGGTTCCCCAAGTTGCATAAGGCTGTTCAAGCGTAAATGCTGACAATTTGGAATGTTTCTCAATGGTTGTAAGGAACTTGGGGATATAACCATGTACAGACCACAATATTATTAAAAGATTCAGAGAATCTGGCAAAATGTATGACTCTAAAGGGCCAGGCCAAAACCACTGTTGAATCTCCAAGCCTAAAACAGCGCCTCCTTAAAAACTAATGTGCATCTTTATTCGGAAAAAAAAAAAAAACACATTGACCCATGTACACTTTGGAAAATTGTTGCAAGTAAACAGTTTGCAAACACAAATTAAGACCAAAGCCACGATTTAACACGAAACAACGCCAACTTCTGTGAGCTTCGCTGTATCTGCGATAGACTGTGGAAAACTGCTATAGTCTGATGAGTCCAAAGTTTTTTATTGGAAATAATGGATGTTGCGTTCTCAGGAAGAGGACCACCCTGATTGTTACCAACGGACAATTCAAAAGCCAGCATCCGTCATGGTAAGGAGGTGCGGTAGTGCTCATGGCATGGGTAACTTGCATATCTGTGAGGGCACCATTAATGTTGGAGCCTACTTACGCATTACAAGGCAACATATGTAGCCATCTAGAAAATGCCATTTTCATGGATGTCCTGCTTATTTCACAGGACAATGCCAAGCTACATTAAGCGTGTGCAACAGCAGCATGGCTTCCTGGTCAAAGAAGGCAGATGGGAGCCTGGGCTGCCTGCAGTTCAGACCAGTTTCCCACTGAAAAATTGTTTTGCATTATGAAGCGCAAGATACAACAGCGAAGACCACCAAGTATTCAGAACATTCAGTATTACTATATATCAAGCAAGAGTGGGAAAGGAAAAAAAATCAACATTCAAAACTGCAAAAATTAGTGTTCTCAGTTCCTAAATTATTGTTGAATGACGCCTCGGTAAACATGCCCCAGTCAAACTGTTTTGGAATGTGCTGAAGGCATAAAATGAAGAGTGAGTGCATATTGATAAAGAGAATTAATAAAAATGATGAGTGAAAACATAATCTTGTCTGTGTACCATTTTAAATTGAATACAAACCAAAATAGATTTGCGAATCATTGACTTCTGTTTCCCTTTTTATATTTTTGCACGTTGTGCTACTTCTTCACACGTTTAAGTGACACTGGGGTTGTGAGAAGCAGCAGGCTTACCAACATAATTGGGGCTCATTAGGCGCTTCTAGGTAAAACATTTGGTTACTAATTACACTGCCATGCGGAACCAGTTCCATTGAAGACATTTTATAATAAAGTACAAAATGTACAGAGGAATAGCCACAGGAACATTTATTGAGCAGTGGACGCTGTTGAAAAAAAATTCTGCATTATGACCTCACATTTCAAATATTAGTTTAATTGTATTTGTTGAACTTGCAAGGGCGAGCTTGTAAATGTTTAGCTCTGCAAAAGTGATGTGATATAGAACATACAGTCTATTCTTTATCATGTGGCATGTGTCAGCCATGACAATAAACCAGAAATTGTGTGAATATTTACCGATGTTTGCGGTAAACACTTGGGAGGCGACAGCATTGATTGGTATATTGTTGTGCGGCCGGTTGTGGAATTCACGTGTAGTGGTGTGTACTACCTCTATCAAGATGTACTGTGAACACTTGCGTGTGTGTGTTTTGTGTGTGTGTGTGTGTGTGTGTGTGTCAGCAGAATTACTCAAAAAACTATCCAGTGGATTACTGCAAAATTTTATGGGGAGTTTGACTGTCTGAATGGGAAGAGGTGATTAAATTTCCAGACCAATCTGGAAACAGATCCGAATTCTGGAGCTGATTATCAGTGTTAGGAGATCAAAACCTGTTGTCAGAGGTATGCGCTCTCTGAGTGTCCTCTAGTAAGCAAAATGATTGCAAGGCAGCGTAATTGGGAGCATTAGACAGTTAGTTCTTTTATTTTTATTCAAAAATGCAAGCAAGATACAATGCAAGTTGAGTACCTTACAAATTTATCAATATTGCTCCTTTATTTCTGGCCAGCTGTCACATTAGTATTTCAGGCCACCTGTCATACAAACAAACTTGTGAGCCATCAAGCTGGTGCAAAAGTAGAGGAGAGGAATTTTTTGTGCTGCAAATTCGCATTCATGCGTATATTGTTTAGTAAAGCAACTATATGTAGTGTATTGCGTTTGTACACATGTAGTCAAAATCAGTGCTTTTTATGATTTTGCAATCATAATCAGTAAAGGTAAAACTGAATGACAGAAATCTATCTAGTTTCAATTTTCAAGCTCATCCTTGCAAAATAAACAAATAATACCTGAATAGTGACGTGACAACACTGCCAGCACCACCGGCTCAAAACAGCTTCCATTGATCAACCCCTGCGGCAAACTGCTGTTCAATCCATTAAAATTGTGCATGTACCTGTATTGTAAAGTGTTCTGGATACATCTGTCAGCTGGTCAGTAAAGTCAAGCAAGGTACACTTATGAAGCAAGCGTTACATGCAAACGAGGGGTCGTCATTTGTAGCACAAGTTACCCCTGTGGACTTTAAAAATCGCTGCAATACTACTGTGCCTTTTGTGAGCATTGATACACCAAAATTGTGCTGATCAGCACACTGATAGTCAATGAATATTTTCATTCTTCCGCATGAGAAAATCATTTTTGCAGAGCAAAAAAAAAAAAAAAAAAAAAAAAAAAAGAGGTTGCCCAAAGGGGGTGCATTTAACCTGTGACCTTTGATCTTTGACCCAGGTGAACCTAACATGGTGGATGCACAAGTCAAGTATACATTAGTAAAAAGACATGCTGAAAGTGTGAAGCCCTCGTGCCAAGTGGTTGCTGAGATCTCATCCGCACAAGAAAGCTTGACACTAACAGTGACGTAGATGGGAAATCAGGGTAAACCATATAGATACGTCACTTCGGCGCCCTCTTCGAGGTTTCCCAGATGTCTATAGAGGGCTCTTCTCCACTGCGCAAAATGTAAGGCCCACAGAGCATCAATCCACCAACACTCAAATTCAGCAGATCCATCAAGTAAGTGAGCCAGAGCTTAGCAGAGCAGAGAACGGATGAAACTGCAGAAGTGCGCAGCCAGAATAGCGGAAAGGGACAGGTTCCAAGAGGGAAACATAACACCGCACGATCGCTCAAAGAGGTGTTGATGGGACCTGTGGAGCTAATGTGAAACTACTCCCTAATCTCAACCTCTAAACCTCACCTCCCAACAGAACTGCTGAAAAATGTTTCATAGTGAAAGACTTCTGAGCTCACACCAGGGCCTCAAGTTTCATTGTCATGCTTTTACACAGACCTTTCCCCATTTATTGTTTTACTGCCCAAATAAATTTCCTCCTGTTTTCTGGCTGTTCACAGCTGATGATGTCATTTTCAACTGCCTTGAATGATAAGTGAGATTTAGCTCTCGTTGGTCTGGACTCGTTTGTCAGCACAGGAAAAAAAAATGTCACTGAATATTTGACCACCATTCCCAGTTGAGAATTCCACTTTAACCCAGCCTAAACTAGTTAATCTGATTTAAATTGAATTGGAACAAGTCTAGCCAGTTGGTCAAGTGTTTAATGACTGAACAAACAGTGCAGTGAAAAAGTATTCCCCCCCCTTATTATTTTATTTTTGCATATTTTTCATACTTATACATTTCAGAACATGGAACCAATTTTACTACTCAACATAGGTAACCCCAGTAGACACCAAATGAAATTTTTTTTCATGAAGATTTCATTGAAATGTTGAAGGAAAATGCGATGCAACCCTAACAGGCCCGATGTGAAAAAATGAATTGCCCCCTTAGTTACTATATCAGTCTATTAAACAAATTATAATTGGGATTATTGGGTTAAATTTCACTAGACACACCCAGGCATGATTACTTCTAGCCCTGTTGAATCTAAACATCACTGAAACAGAACCTGACAGGCAATGTGAAGTAGGCAAAAAAACAACACTATGCCACAATTAAAAAAAAAAAAATTCAAGAACAGATGAGAAAAAAATCTTTTTACATCTATCAGTCTGGAAAGGGTTACAAATTCATTTTTTAGGCTCTGCGACTCCAGAGAACCATGCTGAGTGCCATTATCCACAAAAGGAGAAAAACTGGAAAAACACTGGTGAACCTTCCCAAGGGTGGCTGGCCTAACAAAATTCCTCCTGGAGCGCATCAACGACTCATCCAGGATGTCACAAAAGAACCCAGACTAACATCTTAAGCACTGCAGGCCTTACTTGCCTCAGTTTAGGTCAATGTTCATGATTCCACAATAAGAAAGAGACTGAACAAAAATGGCATCCATGGAAGAGCTGCAAAGTGAGAACCATCGCCCACCAAAAAGAGCACAAAGGCTCGTCTCACATTTGCCAAAAAAACATATTTATGACCCCAGAAGACTTTTGGGATAATATTCTGCGAACTGATCAGTCAAAAGTGGAACTTTTTGGAAGACGTGGGTCTCATTACATTCGGCGTAAACACAACGTTCCACAATATGAACATCATACCAACAGTCAAACACGGTGGTGGTAGTGTGATGGTCTGTGGCTTTTATTCTGCTTTCGAAACTGGGTGACTTACCATAATTGATGGAACCACGAATTCTGCTTTCGACCAGAAAATCCTGAGGGAGAACGTCCAGCCATCAGTTTGTGACCTAAAGCTCAAGAGCAGTTGGGTTACATAGCAGGACAGTGATCCAAAGCACAGGAGCAAGTCCACTCCTGAATGACTCAAAAGAAACAATATTTAATTCCTGACTTGAATCTGCGTGAGAGCTGTGGCATGATATTGAACAGCCAGTTCATGCTGATTGCCAGTTATCACAAACATTTAATTACAGTTATTGCTGCCAAGGGTAGCAAGCTGGCATACCAGTTATCAGGTTTTGGCGGACAATTATTTTTTCACGTTGGTGAATAAGGTTTTTGATCATTTATTTACCTTGAATAAATGATACAATCAGTTAAAGGCAGCATTTTCTGTGTACTCACATTGTCTCTCTTATGTTAAAATTAGTTGGAAGGATGGAAACATTTTAACATGATAAATAAGCAAATACGGGAGAAATTGGGAAGGGGACAAATTATTTTTCACAACACTGCAAGCAAGGTTATACTTAATAGTTCCATTTGACTGTTTACTGTGCAGCAAAGACAGGCTAGAAGTGTGAAAAACACATCTTAAACTAGCATTGGATCCCAGCTGGTGTAAGATGGAGTTTTAAGCAGGACTGTCCCACCGGAACCTTCTTTTTAAATATGGCTCTCATCTCTACTGGAGCCTCTCAGACTGAACAGCCCAGCTGGCTGACAGTAAGCTGAACAGCCACGGTCATTCTGCAGCGGAGGAGAGACTGATACATGTTACAGCCTCCTGAATTGACAAATGAATATTGCAGCCACTGGCACCTGCAATTTCCGCCATTGCAAATGCTGAAAGAAGAACGGTAATCAAAATCGGAGTCTACGACAGGGGCACTGCAATTTCAATGACCCATTTTCAGTTTTATGGCAGGGTGGAGGGCCCGGCCGACCGCAGCTGTTTGCAGGAGCACGTGTCGCACATGTGCGATCACACGCGCAGTCGCCTGGCTATTGTAGCACTCCGATCTTTGCTCTGATCTCTGTCTGTAAGAAACAGGTAATGACACAGAGGTTTCTCTCCCCTGTGCTACGTTGATGACAAAGTCCCCAGCTCAGAAATTAACATTCTCCACGTCTCTATGTTGGAGACGCATTACGTCAAACACTTCCCTCTTTCCCTCTTGCTATCTTGACACGTAAAATTAATGAGTTTCCTGCTTCAAAATTTCTTTTCTCTTTCTTTTTTGACAAAAATATTAGCCACTTGTTCCTTGCTTCAAGTCAAGGCTGTCATTTCAGTGGCCATAAGACTGCTAATTCTGCACGGTATTTATCATATTCTCAGTAATTATCTTATCCGAACCACAGTGCAATAGCCGTGAATGAGGCTCATCTGGCCCCACACATTTAACACTGAATACCACAAGCTATTTCACCGAGTCTACATCTGAACTCCATCGAACCGTGTGTTCAACCACATCAAAGGCCAATCTTGCAATCCACTCTAATCAAAGTTAGGAAATGTGTGAAAATATTCCAAAACACACCCTCTTTGATTGTGAAATAAAATGAGAGAGCAAGTATATGGAAATGTGTGGAAGAAACCACATTCTTGGTCAAGGATTATGAATTCAAAAGCGTTTAACAGATGTGACTATTAAAGAAAATCAACTCACGTTCAGCCAACAAATTCGCATCCCAACTCGTCGTATAGTGACGCTACCTGACCATGCGTCAATGTACGACGCAAAAGGAGGGTTTTAGTATATTTATTTGACGCTTTGGGTTAGGGTTCAGGTTAAGCATTAGGGGTTATGGAGTAGGGTTCATTTTAAACTGGCGTCAAATAAAGATGCCAAAAGCCTCCTTTTGTGTCAGATATCGACACTTGGTCTGGAAGAGTCACTATATGACGAGTCGGGATGAGACTTGGCTCATTTAGCAAGGGATGTGATTGATTTGCAAATTATTGAATAAATCTCACATCTTCAAATATAAATATCCACTTGGTGGACACTGATATCAGATATACTGTGGCCCCAGGGGCAGTGGTGTTGGCTCATCTGAGGGCCTGATTAATTCTACTGGCCCCTCATAGCAGTGGCAGCTGGTGAGCTGCAAATTAGGGAGGAAGAAATCGCACCTTTAAACTCACGGTTGGTCTTGCTCCGTTTTAAAACATTTACTAAAAGTAAAATAATGTGAATTCTGAAAACACTCAACACTATCACGAGTGGCCGGTTCATCTCGTTAAGGTAAGATGAGAAATAAATCACATCATTTCAATCCAAAATGGCATTTTAATCGATATTTATTCAGTCGTGGATACTTTCTGCAAATCTGTTTCCTTTGTTGTAATTCAAAAAATAATGAAGTGCAGGTTACATCGTCAAAATTGTAGGGTGTGCAAAAAGCAAACGTGTACGTAAACAGAATAAGTAATCTCCCTAGTAAAGTGAATTAAACATCTTTCTGAATCGAATTTACTGTTTAATCACCGCAGTGTTGCATTAAGGAGGAAGCTGTACGTTTTACTGCTGATGGATTATTTTCATCATTGGAAAGTCTGTTATTCAAGGAAAAGGACAGAAAATCGGTCAAAACACCCTATCATTCAGGGGATATTTTTATCCCCCACTGATTTCAGCCAGGCAGCCTTCACTGTCTCACACTGATTGACAGGAATAAGAAAAACAAATCTGGTGACTGATAAAGATGGCAAATTAGTAACACCAAAGTAACAGCATTGGCATAAAACAGAAACAATGCTCTATGTGTGATGTAGACATTTAATTTATCTATTCAGCAACCCTGGGCAAGAGTTTGGTGGTGATTTATGGTACAATAATTAGCCCAATGTTGCACGAGCCACGAATAGTGTAACACTGCGACCTCCCGTTCTTCAGGTCAAACGCTGCCGAGAACCCCGCCTCAAAAATGCCCAGCGAAATCTGTGCAAGACAGAGCGAGTGATATAGATGGAAAAACAGAGCATAACACAGCCAGAGGCAATAAACAGAGAAAGCAATCTGGGCGAGCTGCCAGCCATGACAGCGGCAATTATATTTAACCCCACGTACGCATCTGAATGGAGACTTGAGGTATTGGACTTTGCTATGGAATGAGATCAATTGAGTGTCATCCGTGCTGCCAGTCGCCACAGGGGCATTGGCGCTGCCCTGTCATTCACAGCAGCCTTCTCTGACATGGTACAACTTGACGCTCCAAAACTTCTTAAGTAGCATTTTTAAAATGGCATGTACTTTGGGGAGTGCAGTAGCAGAATAGACCGAGGCATCCAACCAGAAATCAGTCAGCTACCTGAATTTTTCCTCAGAATATTAGTCTAGTCATACAGTTGTCCTGGCCTTCACTGGAGACAGAGCAACCATATGAGGAAGATGTTCGCACACTGTCACCAAACATAAATTGAGCCCACACTATATTGGTCTTTGTTTTGAGAAGTGAACTTAATCAAAGATGAAACTTAATCCATGGTTCTTGAAACCGGCTCAAGTTGTAGCACTAGTCATAACTTTAAATATTACAGTAGCCGACTAGTCTTTGCAAGTTTATTTAAAATTCTAAGGCAGACTGGACCCATTTTAACTGCTGAACCTTCGTAAGTTCAGCATTTTTCAAATTGGAAACAAGATGTCTTGTTACAATTTGACATTAAATAAGACTTTAACAACACACAAAGTATTCCCCACTTCTCTCTTATCCTTCAGGTTGAATAAATGACACATTTTAGATAATCGTTACACATTAGCTGGTAGTGAAAAATCAGCATTAAAATGCTCCCACTGTATATCGTACTTGTACTGTACTAAGCAAGTCTGCAAAGGTACAATAGCACGAGCTAAATATACTCAGATCTCTGTTCCTCATTTTCCTTTAGCTCAACAATCCACAATATAAACATGTTGCATCCATTAGCACACAAAAACATATACATGGCTCTGGAACATGCTCTAAATTCTGCAAGGCCTCCCATGCTTGGCAAAATCATTGAGAGGTAACAGAACAATACATTTGCCTCTTTTTAACCGCAGTACTACCGATCAAGGAATCTCAATAATGATCAAAGCGCATTACCAATTTGTTTAAATAAACACAAAAAATATGTTCCAGCAAGTTGCTGGGTGTATATGAACAGGGTGTGTGCTTGATCCAAGAGGAATTCCTTTTTGTAGAGAAAATGCCCGCAGGTAGGGTATCTTCGATTAGCTATAAACAATTAAGAATGTCTTCACTGTAACCAAAACAAGATGCAGCCCAGCAGACTAAATTTTAGGGAACAAGAGGTTGTCTAATTGCCCAATTTTCAACCCAAGCACCTGACCCAAAACTTCCTTTCTTCAGGATATCCAGATATTTAACTCAACTCTCGTAACTCATACACACATATATAATTCACATAAATACACATTGTACCATAAAGTTATAAACAAAATACATATAGCGCACAGTTTTCATAGCAAAATCTTTCAAATATACAAAAAAAGAGAAAAATTTATCGACATACTGTTCCCACAGAACTACACTGCAAAATGTTCAGTCATACATTAACTCTTAAGAGAATGCCATATATAACCTCAATTGGATTCATATGCACTTTGATTTGAACTGACATTAAACATTGTTTCAATAGGCATAAGTTAAGAAGTTATACTGAGTCATGCGGCTTGTTTCAACTGTTAGCTAACATTAATCTCACAATGGAGCAATCCAGTAAATTGCATTTTATTAATCTGCAACATTCATTGGAGCTGACCAAGATACTCCTATTATGATTAAATTTTGACATGTCTGAATTATAAATGTTATTTGTGAAGTCCCAGAGTCCACAAAGTGATATTAGCCATTTTTTTGTATTTTCAACTTTATTTCAGCTTTCAATATATTACATTTAACAACCAATGTCGTCCAAAAAATACATGCAGCATGAATGAATCTTGGTCGAAAGCCAGTTGTGTACTATTTGCAGGCTAGTAAATACTCCTCCCCCACTGCGAGCATCCAGTCGGAACCCGACACCTTGTGGCATCAATATTGCCTTGAGCGTGGGAGAGATCAAAATACATGCATCTTTAGCAAGACGGCCAACTCCTCTAATCCTCCTTCCGCATCGCTTGGCATGGAACATAAGGGCAAGGAAGGAGACTTGACATTAACCCCAAGAAATCCCAGAACCGCTGCTCCTCAACCGGAGAAGCTACGGGTGGGTTACATAGGTGTATGGTCTTAAGTTGTTTTTGACGTGCTGGTGGCAATTGGAATATAAAAAAGGAAGAGAAGGCAAGAGGACGGACCAAGAGACGTCAGCGCGCGCAGAACTATAAATCTATCTCAGCCAGCAGCATCCCCCGGCAAGGGAGCGCAGGCAGCTACACATCTGTACTATACGAGTCTTCTGCGTCGGCTCAAACGCTGTAAACCTCGCACAGACATGTCCCGTTTCTGATATCGGCGCACTGGAAGGAAAACATTGAAAGTGCACCTCTCAATTGGGCTTCTCTTTCGCCGCTCATCGGGAGATACAATCAAGCACCGCTTTCTTCGTGTGGATTGTGGAATGCACTTTTTTTTTTTTTTTTCTTGAAAAGCCTGTCATAATTCAAGTTTGGATCTAACTGTAGTCAACTCGTTTCTAAAGAGGACAAATCCTTTGGCACAGCAATAACTCAGCATTCTTTTTTGGGAAGACACGAAACTGAAGTCTGGTTCGCATTTCAGATGTCTTTATTCGACTCAACGCAGTTGCTGATGTGTCTTGCTAAGTTCTCCAGCGCGTATCTCAGCGTCCAAATAATTTGCAACTGAGCTGAGGAGCAGTTGGCTCAGTCGCGCACTGACCGATCGCCCCAGTGCACCGGTGAACCAACGCGTGGGGTCGCCTCTTTGAACTGCGATTGGGGAATGAGGAAACAAGGTTGCCAATGTGATCTGTCAAAGGAGCATATTTTCATTTCCCTCGTGGTGGCACGGACACATACGTGCGTATTGTTCAAACGCATGGAAACCTCTCTTCAAATATAGTTTTTATCACAATTCTGTGCAGTCTCAGGATAATTTCTTCCAGCGACAGACCCCGGGGAATTAAATGTATCGATGTGTATTCTGCTTGTTTGATATTTTGACTGCTGGTCTGCATGGACCCGATTTAAGGTGAGTTGGGCTTTCCATTTTAATCAGTCGGCTATCAATAGGTCAAAACAAAACTGCATAAATCCATCCGAATTTCTTTTGCAACAGTCGAAGGCTTATTCAATGAGTCATACTGTTTGTTATTTTCGGTGTACATATTTGGTATTCTTTGTGCGCAACGTCATTTCTGACAAAATGTATTTATGAGATTTCACATAGCTTATACCATCACACGGTCGCATGCACGAATACGTTTAAACACCTGCTTTTGCTTTACAACCACTCATTTTCTGTTATTTTTTGGTATTTGCGCCGATTAACTGAATATAACAAAGCGCTTCAGGATAAAGAATCTGGTCAAAACAGCTCCGCAAGCCACTGATCAGGGTTCATGTCGTGCTCGCGCGTAGTCAAAAAGCTTGCCTCTTCATGCACACTTAAGGGAGAATGCTAAATTTCCTTCTTTTGCTCAAAGGTATTATTTGGTAGTTGTACCTGTTTATTAAGAATGTTCAGGAGTGTTCGGGCATTTGAGAA
Organism: Gymnothorax javanicus; assembly: GCA_029692085.1. Classification (NCBI taxonomy): domain Eukaryota; kingdom Metazoa; phylum Chordata; class Actinopteri; order Anguilliformes; family Muraenidae; genus Gymnothorax; species Gymnothorax javanicus. Next base: position 11,598,842 of record CM056194.1, read on the forward strand.
ACACCATCTGGCGGCAGCTAGATTCTGGTGGGATTAATTCTGCTCAGCATACCCTTGGTCTCGTAACCCGCATGGTTTCCCTACAGTAGATTTTAAAACTTGGCTCGCGTTCAAGTGCGCCTATAAACTTTGAGCCGAATTAATGCATAGAATGAGAAGGGTATTAACCCACTTTATTTATCAAGCTTACTGCTTATTGCACCGTAGCCAAGAGTTTGCCAGTTATTTCTAATCTTGGTTTGTGAAACGCCATCGCTGCCGAAACGTATTATTTTCGTCTATTCCTTAATTTCTTCAAATTATGCTGCCTGTATCGAACATTACAGCATAAGTAAAGCTGTCCGAAATCAAATGATGAGCAAAATAACTCAAATGTCTACCAACAGCAATAGACCATTTTTACGGCTTTTATTTAATCGGGCCAAAATATACGCAAGAGGGTCAAAATAGTCCTCTCCTATTGCATAAATCTCTTAATTACTTAATGCAATTGGATACAACATGACTTATTCACCACAGATTTATGTGATATGAAGTAGCCGTGTACATGCGAAATTATCGAGCCTAACGGTAACTTACAGCCAGAAGGAGGAATGGGCCTGCTGTAAAAACAGTTCACATGGAGTGCTGCGAGACGGAGACTGTACCTCGACTAAATCCTGACTTTTTTATGCGGCCTCCAACTGGTAACCGCAACCGCGACTTCTTAAATGATAATAATGTAACTCTAGAAGGGCCGGGTGGCGGTATGAACCAGTCAGTTATCGCCAGAAGGATGCAGTGATGTGATGCTGCTTATAATGTGATCACTTTTCCCATGCCTTGTTATAGGTTCCTTCATAGGAACTGAATCTAAAATGAAGTTATGGAACGTTCTGGCCACGTGTTTCTTGCTGCTGAGCACCGCCTCCACGAACCCACTGTTCCAAAATCTGCATTCCACAAAAACCTCGAGCTTCTTGGAGCAGATCGGTGATGTTCCTGCACTACCACTGGATAAACCCGACTCTGAACCGGAATCAAAATCCACTGCTGAATCCGTCATTCTACAAGAATCCTCAACCGAAGATAACTGTAAGTGAAACCTTTAATATTACTCAACTGTCTCAAAATTACCTCTGTCTTCATTTGAGGTTCTCAATGTTATTTTAACTGAATGCAGTGTTGTTTCAAAGATCTCTTGATCCTATATCATTTTACATAAGGAAAATGCATGTTGAGGGAGTACATTTGGAGCAGCAAATTGATTTTTTTTAAATTATTTATTTAAAAAGCATTTGATGTCTCACCTTTGACACCAGTCTGTGCTTAACATGCACATCATGCACTACAACAGAAATGACGAGATAATAAAATTGCAGTTTCCATGAGGAAACTCCAAAGCAGCAAGCAAAAAGGAAAAATTTTATGCAGTGTTTGCTCTGCAAAATGTTGAAGGGGGTCAAGATAGAGCCCAAAGCGTAGACGTCTATCTGGCTCAGCTCAATTTCCAGCATGGAAACTGCTTGTCACTGCTGTCACAAGGTACATTACTGAGTACAATAATGTGCAAACAAATACAGAGTAGTTGAATGCTCAACAAGAGCCTTGTGTGAACTTGCACCAACCGCAGTAGTCAAGCACTGAAGGAAGTAATGTCTCTTTCAATAGACTCGACATAACATACAAGCTAACAGAGAGAAACCAGTGGGCAACAAACAGAATGAAATTCATTTCTCTGCCAAGAAAGCATCAAATTCGCGTTGCCTGGAGGGTTTATACTACCATCTATATTTAATAAAACTTTTAGTTTACATCACTTGCGCTTTTCTACTGACTCAAAGAAGATTTTAGTAGCTTTTCTTTGCGCGGTTCATTTCGTAACTGGATGGCAGTACATAAAATGTTTAAGGCAAGTCGAAAATATGTTACCTTTTTGTTGCTGTTCCATAAATGTCAAATATGTTTGATATTAGCGCACCGTTGAAAATTCAAGTATCATATTTTACGCATTCATCTTTATAAAAATGTAAACATTTCTTGAAATTAAACTTCAGTACCCAAACATGATGTTTTTGTCCATAGTCAAAATAAAATATGGCCCTCGGGCTCTAGTTGGCCGTAACCCCTGTACAACTTCTCAGAGTAATGCACTCGTCTCTATTCCAGGCTTTAATCTAAACAGTGATTGTAACCACAGGGTTAGAAATAATGAAATCATAAAAATATGCCTTTACCCATTTATCACAATAAGCCCAAAACAGACAAGAATCTAAAGAAAATGGCTACAACGGTGCTTTTAAGCTTTAACTGTCAGATTAAGCTGTCAGCTTGTGTTTATGGCTGTTTTAGCGGCTGCAAGGTAGAGAAATTCCATTTGTTTAAAATTACCTCGCACTTTGTCGTCTTTGTGAAGTAGTAAAGTCCCGAGACGTTTTTAATAGGACAGGAATCATTTCACTTTCTTGGCCCAGGAATCTCCTGCTAATGGCATCCTCCTACATAGTCAGGCTGAGAATAATATTGTCGAAAAAGTAGTCAAAATTGACTATAGCAGTCGTTAGAGTGTGATTTTTTTTTTTTTTTTTTAATAGGGTTGGAAACTGGCCATCACCTTTGGATAAATAGTCAGTCATAAAAAAAGCATGCACATGGCAGGTGACATGGCTCACTGTGTTGGGGATGGGGGTGGCGGTGGGGGGTAAAGGTGAGTTTGGAGGCGAGGGTTATGGAAGAGCCGTATCAAAACTGTGTGCTCTTACCCCGTGGGTGGCCCAGGGTTCTAGTCCCGGCTAATAACTCTCTCCGTTTTCTGTCAAGGATATTATCGGGGGGAAAACATGCATGTCTGCATGAGAGGAGAGCGGCTTGGATGCGAGTCTTAGCGGCGTTTTTGTCGGCAGGTTTCCAGACTTGCTAGTTCATTTGCAGGCCTGTGGTCAGCACCTGTTTTTTCCTTTTGATTGTGACTACTGGGAGAGGAAACCAGAGCGGAGGAGGTGTCGATGTTTTAACTTCAGCTCTATTGAAAGGAGCATCTGTCTTTCTGTGGGGACACAAAGGCTGCTGTCTGTCAGGGAGAGGAGGCGTGTACGCGCAGATCGCTGCTCACCTGATACTGTTGTGATGGTCTGGTCGACTGCCGGCTCGGGTGTGTCATGTTACCCGTCACCTGGCGGAGGAACAAGTGACGCCGCCGATGTAGTTCTCGTGTTAAGACTCCACCCCCACCCCCGTTAGCAAACCCTGCTGGCCTTGCGCCATTTCACAATACAGTACCTGTCACTTCGGTCTGCCAGATCAAACAGATCATACTGTAAATGCTTAGACTTAATAGCAATGGCTTGACTTACAAGAGAGCTGTCTGTAAGCGTAAGGGCAGTCGCTCTGTATGAAAACAGCCGCAAGTCCTGCTCAAACCACATGATTTTGAGGCAAACGCACTCAAATAAATGCTGACAATTCATGGAGTAAAGTCTAATTCACTATTTTGTTTCAATTTGCTGGAGCGCAGTGACAAGACAAAAAAAATGTGGCAGAAGTGTCAACCGTCATTAGTTCAAATTATAAATGGACTACAATGGATAGTTATCGCTGATAGATTTTCATATTCAGTTTTAAGATGTCATTTCCAAGGGCATTTTTAACTGAATTATTGTGCATAGTCTGATACTAGAGAGTTGACAGATGTTTGCCTCCCTCTTTGGTCGCTGACATAGCAGTGGGGTGACGCACCGAGTAATTGTTTTTGAGAACCTGACCTTCAGACTCTCGATCACTTGGTATCATCGTCCATCTGATCTGAAATGGAGTATGCATGACTCTGAATCACAGCCCATGCTCGCATTTAACCGACTCTGCTGTCATCGATTGCGCTGTCACGATTGGTGTGTGTGTCCTTGAGTCGTTAAACTCGTTAAATGGCCTGTGACCTTTGTAAATGCCTCCCACATCCTGTGGAGCGGTCAAAGGGGTCTTCTTATTCGCCCCCGACAGAAGTCTGAAGGACTGCTCTCCTTAAAGCAGTCATTGTATGATTCAGAACTAATCAAAAGGACACCCTCGGGTTTCTTCGGGCTTTTGGAGATTGCGAGACACTGTGGATTGGCGTTACAGTTGCTGTGCGTTTTTTTTTTTTTTATTCATGTTGCTACTTGTGATGTATTTTTTTCTTCTTTGGGGAACTATAGCTCCTCTGATTGTTTTGTGAGTACCCGCCTTGGTGAGCCATCACTAATAAAAGCTTGTTTTTCCCTTCTTGCCTCTTGCCACGCAGACGAAATGGACAGCCCCTATCCAGGGGAGTACGAGGACGTGATGGAGTTTATTGAGGCTACGATTCGGCGGCTGCGGCGATCCTCAGAGCATGGCGGCGGTGGCGGCCGGGGCAGAAGGGGGCGGGACAGACAGAGGTCCTCGACCAATCGAGGGAGCCGGGAGGACAGGAGGGGGCGGGGTCGTGGAGGAAGAGGGGGAGGAGGAGGAGGAGGGGGGGGGGGGGGCGCGGGGCCGCAATCGAGGCTGCGTGCTCAAGCAGGTCCACCTGAACGTGACGGACCTGGGCTTGGGCTACCGGACCAAAGAGGAGCTGATCTTCAGGTACTGCAGCGGCCCCTGCACTAACTCTGAGACCAACTATGACAAGATCCTCAACAACCTCACCCACAACAAGAAACTGGAGCAGGACTCGCCTCCCAGGGCCTGCTGCCGCCCCACTGCCTTCGACGACGACCTCTCTTTCCTGGACGACAACTTGGAGTACCACACCCTGAAACGGCACTCCGCGAAGAGGTGCGGCTGCGTGTGACTTCCTGTCCGGCAGGAAGTGAACGAGATGAGCGGGCGGTGGGGGGAGGGGGTGCCGGGGGTATGTCGAGAGTTAAAATGGTGCTCCACCCCCCCCCAGCCCTGAGCAGCCGGGTCTGATGGGGCTGAGTCAACGCTGCCTATCCAATGAGGAAGAAGGACTGAAGCCTGGATGCTTCCTCAGAGGAGTCATAGGGTCACGAGGGAAGATCAAGGAGGGGGTTCAAGGGGGTTACCCCCTTTCAGTATCCCGAATAAGACTGAACGAGACGCGGCTCGTAGCAGCTTCACTGGGAGAAGTCATGCTGTAATTATTTGGCATATCCAGTCACCAAAGGATTGGTTCATCTACTGCCTTTCCGTCAAGAGTGCTCCCTCTCTAATCCTTGGTGGACTTTCCAAACACCCTTGTTTACCAACAAATTTTTCACCTGGCTCGGACAAAATACTGCTGGAACTTCCAACGAGTAAACTACAAAATCAATAGAATAAATTTGCTGTTACATGGAAGGTCGTACCAACCAACTCCCAGCACATTTGGAGTTGGCGAGGCTGGGCTCTTTGGAGAGGAATCGTGGGATTGTGCAGGTTACTCAGATAAACATCTCTCAGGTCCTGAGGATGGGGGAGGCCTGTGTTATTTGCGAAATTCTTCCTGGTCTTTAAGTTCTGCTGCTCTTGACACAAATAGAATCAATTGTTCCTGGCCAGGTCCTGCCTATTGACGCTGCTTGTAAATGATCGCAAAGTTTACAAAATGTTTTCCGAAACGATACACGGTTCATTTCATGAATGACTCCCAAAAGGCCAATAAACGGACTCTGGTGCAAAGGCATCTATTCAGATTCATAAATGCATAAAGTATATATAAGAAAATATATTTATTAAGGTATAATTAACTTATTGTTATTTATTGCAGTCCATTTCATGAAAATATGTTCTTTTTCCTATTTATTTGATTATTTCTTTTTCTTAGCAGTGCCAAACAGGAAACAAATGTTAAAGAGTAATTAGGTTGATGTAGGGAACATGATTCCCGCGGAGAAAGACAGCCTATCTCCGACCCTTACTCTCTTTAGTCGACATCGTTTCCACCTGTTCAGTTATGTTTTTCCGTTTCTGCTTTGTTTCATCTGTTAATAGCAATATCGGTCCATTGTCACTGTCATCCCAAGTAAATAAGAGGTATTACACAAACCCTTGACAATCATCGTCTGTTTCAGATAAAATAGTTAATCTGCAGTTTGATTCCTGTATCAATTTAAGACAGAAAATAGGAATGTCATTGATAAAGATATATAACTGTCCCTTATTTTATGACTCAATATACTCACTATAGTACACTTTTGGAAATAGTTTAAATTTCTTTTGCACATTATGGAATTCATACGATACAGATGTACCGAACAGCTTTATTATAACGGATATGGGATTTGTTCGGAAACAGCTGCATTACCCCAGGAAGCAATTCATTGCAGGAGCTGAGATCAGACTCTTGCATAGTTTTTATTTTGCGTGGCATTGAATCATTTTCATTCAGTACTTTTACGAGCTGTGCAAACCCGCGCAAATCCGACGGGAGGAAAAAAAAAGATGAAGACATCGGCGAGGTGATTTATTTGCCGCGCCCGTTAGGGGGGGGACATGACGGCACTGCTCGTCGAGTCCCGCAGATAGTTTGTGAGTAAAATGGTGGCGCTGCATGCATGGGAGCTATAGCCAAAAGAACATGGCGGAAATCTGGTGTTTGTCAGTCTGTCTGTTCATTTACTTGTCCCTTACTCTCCTGAAACGTGTGGCCCCTTCCCCCCATCATCTGGAAAGGCTTTAACATGGTTCCTATCTCTTCTCTGGGCTTAGACATTGTAGTCAGCAAGATCCCCGTACAAGCAGCTTAAGTCTTCTGTACTGACAAAGCATTCCGGTTTGCGGCCGATGCAAGATCCCCGTCTGTCAACTGCCTTGTGGCCAAAATAAACTTTCCTCTCAGTTTAATATAAATGTGCCCAGAGTCCTGGTATCTTGGACACCTGCACTGGCAATGAGACATACAATATACAGTACCAGTCAAAAGTTTGGACACACTTTGCTAATGTCACAGCATTCTGTTTTTTGAGAAATTTAAATAGCTTAACTTATCTGTATAATCTCAAATGGAATCTTGTGAGAGGTAAACAGTCAGAAATATAAAGAGAATAATTTACTTGTTTGAATAAAGTTCAAAGTTTTGGAATTCTCAAAGAAGCTATATTTTGCAAAGTAAACAGACAGACAAGCTCATTCCATTTTCCAACCGGTGAGTTAAAGTCAAGCTGTTTTGGGACTTATTGGGCAAAAAGGTCAATGAAAATCAAACCGCAAGTGCAGCACGTCTAAGGGAACTTAGACAGGGCTGCGCAGCAGCAAACTCATTATAGCCGTAAGACTGCCCATATAAAAAAAAATTGTGAGTATGCTCAGCAGATATGACAACAAGTGCTGGTTAGTTTGATGGATTCAAGAATTAGATTTTTTTTTTTTTTTTTTAACAAAATAATGCTTGTTTCTTTATTTAACAAGTATTGTAAGAAAAAACTTTTGACTGATACTGTATTTTGGAATATGGATTAAAATGTCAGCAAAAGCCATTATTTAATTATATATTTTGGGCAACTTAGCCGTATGATTATCCGGTCAGTCAGTTCCCTTCATCTGTAAGCGACATTTTAGTGTTTTGTTTAAATAAAGGTCACTAGATGTATATTTGCCCTCGCCAGACCACAGAAGCACTCCTCTGTCCAGGTTTGTATTTGAAGCATAACCAAGACAGGAAAATTTGTTCAGTTAAAAGAGGCCACATCCTTTATTTACAAACACTGACATTCAATCCAGGTATTCTGAAACGTTCATCTAGTTATGCCGCGCTAAACTGAAAAGGTCAGTTTAAGTCAGTTTAGTAAATATTCCACTACCAACTGCAAAGCCACAAAACATCAGTAAAATATTTTCTTTGTGAAACTCATCTTATCTTCATACCCTGGCTTTCTTATACTTTCATGGAGTCTTGCCACCAGAAATGTTAATCTGTTTCGATGTTGTTAAGTTTTTGTTGTGATTTTGCCCGGCTGCCTGTGTTGTTCTGTCATCGTCGTTGAAATGTTTGGGTTTCTCTGACAATTATTGATTAATAAGCTAAGGAAAAGAAACGAAGAATGTGGAAAGGTAAAGTTGTGATTTCTGATGTGACCAGCAGATAAGGAATGGAAGGCACTGTGTTGTGTTGGAACCAGCAGTTAAAAATGAACTCTCCGTGAAAAGACTCAATGTCCTACTCATTTGTGTTACTGAACCAAAGTTCTCTACAGACTTTATTTTTGTACAATATTCATTTTATAACTTTTTACAAGATTAAACGTCTATCTCTTTCAATGTGTTCTTGCACGGCTGGCTTTGCATTTTTTTTTACCTGACCGATGTCTGTTGACAAGGGCCAGGTAAGATCCCAATATCAAGGGAAAGCACTTGGCTTTACATCTTTATAAAAGTTGTGGTCATCAGCTTGAATGTTTGAACATGCATTTTGAACATATTTATATGTCTCATTGATGATAGACTAGACTGTCAGATGACAGCAAGACATGAGACTCAACTTTGGTGTAGTACAAGGTATACTTGGTACACTAACTCCAAGAATTTAACTGTATACTTTTCTGTAAAATTTACCACTAGGATATTTTTTACACTCTTGAGTCATTTAATTTCTAATATTTGCAGCAATTGGCTTACCACAGAACCAAAGCAAAGCGCGGCAAGACTGAATGGAAATCATTTTATCAGCTACCTCGACCTGGTCTGTGTCTATGTCATCCCCTTCTTAGAAAGAAGCACTTAACTTCACTGCCATTTTCTAGCAGGCAAAAACACTTCTAAAATAAAAGGGAACTTCGTTTATCAATTTGTTACCCTTTTAAACAAAAGTTCTGCATGAGATATGAGTTTAAACGACACGGGTAGGAGAGGTTCTTTTTTTTTTTTTTGTACCCTAGCATGCCTGGTGAAGTGGGTACGGTCCTCGGAGCATCCTCTCTGTGCCAGACTGTGCCAGGTCTTTGAAGGACAGGGGATGGGAGTGTGTGAGAGCTGGGGGATGGATTTGAGGGGGAGCAAAGCTGCCTGTCTCTTAATTCACTCCTGTCCTACATTCTTGAACCGGGGCCCAGGGGCTCCAGTAAACAAAGGCTGGTTGTAAAGGGACACCGGGCAGTAAATCTGGGCACTTAGAGTAAATATTTCCACTGCTGAGGAGAGCATCGTGGAGAGGTTGCCTGAGTGTTGCTCGAACGTGGGTCACGGGTCTGCTCCGAGCTGGGCTGGATGGGGTCACCTGTCCAATGACACCTGACGCATCCAGGAGCACAAAAAAAAAAAAACTGAAGAATTCTCACGCACAAACAGGAAGTAGCGCAGGGAGGACAGAAACATCCTATCTGTTGCTTTCCCTCAAATGTATCCATTTCCCGCTCCGTCTGGGAAGAATTCATATCATCATCTGCATAGCACAATGCTTCTGAAAGGCATTCGTTATGGGTCTCGTCATTTCATTTTAGTCATTTAGGTTTCATATAATTTATTGTAAACCTTTAAAGCAAAAGCGTTATTGAAAATCTGTTTTGTACAGTAACATTGTTTAAAATATCTTACGTCAGATTTCTCTGTGTGAAATTCATTCCACAGAAAGCAACAAAACCATCTTTCTTCTCAGAAAATTATATCAACTAGCACGAATACTGAGGTCCACTAGCAGTATCTTCCAAATTAGTCCAGTACATGAATGCGAGTAAAGCGGAGGGTCGTAATTCCAGCTTAATCCTGAAACAAGATATCATCTTTTAATGGCAAAGCATTATTTTGTGCCATTGTACTTCATTAGTCACCTTAATCCGACATCAAAACCCCCAGGATGTATTAATGTCCGGGATGTTGCTTAAAGTAGCATTAACATGGCACACACACACACACACACACACACACACACACGCACACACGCATTTGCAAATCCTGCGTATCTGCGGAATTATAAGCTTTGAATGTTGTGGCCTGACTCCTGCTAGGGCCTATAAACCTACAAATAAATCACATGCTCGCAGAAACTTATCCATCCCACATGCGCAGAAGTCTCTCAATCAAAATTACACTGACAGCAGACCAGGAAATGGGGTTGATTTAAGAACAAAGGAGAGCGAGACCAGCACAGAGAGATATGTACGAGGACAGAGAGCAAATAAGTCATGAATATGTGAGGATTTCAGACTCACAGTCATGCCTCATGGTTGCCAATTGGTTTTCAGGATCAAACCATGTTTACAACCCATCTTGTCCCGCACTGCCCATTTCACCACAGCTGAAGGGGTCAGTGACCACAGTGGACTGGGTGTGGATGAGCAATGATATCACCTACCCTGGTGTTCCAGGTCCCTGAGACGTTATACGTATAAGAAGACTGAACACTGCCGTGTTTTACAAAGGGAAAATTTGAAACGCTAGCGTGAAACGCGCTAGGGGCCAATCGCTCCTTCAGATTTCACTGATGAACTGTCCGGGTTGAAGCTCAACAATGCTACGTCATTTCTCAGTGATTGGAGTATTTTGGCTTAATGCCAAATACTAAGGAGGAATTTATGCATTGAAATCAAACACTTTAATTTCGTTGTCTGTTTTGACACCGATGACATTGATGTCTATTGTACAGCCAGACATGGGTGAATTAGCAGTTGATGCTCTGATTCAAAGGCTAACTTCCTTGCTTCCGTAGTTATGCATAATCACCATAGACATATATTTACATAGTCTACGCTCCCTGCAACTGATGAATGTAATTGTGATTGCTAAAAACACATTGAAGAAGTTCTATTTTATGTCAGACATATAAGTTGACTGAGCTAGCGAAGAAGTGTGTTTATTCATACGCAACAGACAATGGTAGATAATGGCTGTTTCTCCCTCGGCAGGCTGCATTTCTGGGCTGCTGCGTCATAACAGACTGTTCCATTGTGCAGGAGCCCTTGAATATAGCAGACTAATGCAGCCTTCATCTTGCCTGATATCAGACAGAATTGACAACTCGTTTACACTTTGTTTCCATGTTGACACGGAGGCCTCAGTGAATTAAAAATGTAGTTTTTCTCCGGCATTAATGTCTTTCAGAACAAATTTTTTGACTCGATGTCTTTGACAGTTTGACAGTGTCCACAATTATATAGACATCAAATGGCAATGCTTACGACAGAGTGCAAGATATATGCTTCTCCCCTGTCAAAAACAATGGGCCATAGTTTTGTTGGCTGTGATCCTGCTGCCTGAGAACATTTCAAAGATGGAGTGTGCCATCTCCTTATGTTGAGGGCAGAGCCCTTCTACGAAAGCCTGTCCAATTTGCATTGTACCGAAATTGGCTGCAATTCACTTGCAGGGCACTTGCAACATGGTCCTCAATGAATGGGAGTGAGTGGAGCTAACCGGCTCATATAATGATCAACACCTGTTCATGGGCAAAAGAGGAAAAATAAATTGTTTTACGTTTAGCTACACTGTAAACTCTGATAGAGTGGTGAATGAACTCTAATGTTTTGTGCAAACCGATTACCTCAAAAAAATTGTGTAAGCCAACTTAATAGCATTGTGCGGAAGGAACTTAAAGATAATATGGTGAAGTTATTTTTTACATGTTTTTTAAGTGCTGTGAACATTAAGTTGGCATACTCAGTTTTTTTTTTTGAGGTAATCAGTTTCCACAAAACATTTGAGTTCACCACACTTGTCAGGGTTAACAATGTATAATATTGGTTAAATATCAGAAGTGAAATGAAAAGATATCATGTCCTTTCTTTTTTCTGACAGAGTAGGCGATTTTGCCCATAAAATGGTGGCATTCTGATAGTATATGACTTTATGGCTGATAGCGACACCATCCCATGACGGCACGGGAATCTTCAGTTAGCTACACTCCCAGGGTTTACGGTGCAGCAACGTTACCTTAATCAAACGTACTAACGACAATTATATGAAAACAATCACAATTATGATTTTTGTCTTTTTGTATACTATATTTCATATGTATTCTCCAAACAATAACTAAAACAGATGTTAGGAGTTTGATTAAATTAAAAAAAAAAAAAAAAAAAAAAAAAATGCATATGCTTTGTGGTCTACTGCTATCTAGTGGCTGAGCAAATGCCATAAAGTGGCTCATGGTGGGTGACATCACTAATTTAAAAAAACATATTTTACTATGATTGAAAACCTGTAAGGCACCTGAAAATGGAACTATATAATATTTTCTCAACCCCTTATATCGAAAACATGATGAAAATGAACAGAAAAAATTTTAAATATTCCCCATGAACATTACATTTTGGGGCCACAGCGCCAGAGGCCCTTATTCGTTCTGGACTATCTTGCGAGCACCCCCTATCAAACAGCAAGTTCTGTGAGTGGGAGTTCTCCTCAATATAGAAATTCTCTGTTTGGAACATCTCTGCTGGTCCTGCTACATACTGGAGCCGGTGACTGCCGTGACGTCATCACCCAGAATACGATCCTCTGGATTAGACTCTGGGATGCATAAGCACCGCTACATTACTGGGTATTACAGGTTTTTTTTCAAAGGCGTTTAGGGTTTATCATCCCTAGGCTTGTTTGCACACCAGCGGTGGATTTACTCCAGAGGTTCTGTGCGCTGTATTGAGTGCTTTCTGCCCGGTGTTTTAAATGAGAGCGACAGCTTGGCGAACCTGCCCTCAAAACAGCCGGGTCTTCACCAGATTATAGAGAGGGGGAAGGAATTCCAACACTTTGCTCACATCTGATCTGCACAGTTCGAGTCAGAGGGCAGAGGTTTCGAAGAAAGATGCGCGGTCGTAGGCTGGGCAGTCATCCGTGTCATTTTATGGGCGACCTGGTCATAAAAATAGCAGATCACTGGGTGCCGGAGTCAGGATCTGCATTAAGAGCTGCGGTCGTGCTAGAGCTAATTGCGGGAGTCACACAATCCTTGTCCTTTTTTTGTGGCTGGCTGGAAGATTGTGATGAATTCTTTATTGTCCCCAAACACAAATATAAATTGAGTGTAAAGTAAGACCGTAAGTATCCGAATAGTGGGGCAGCTGAACCTCCACCCTCCACACCCTTTTTGGAAGTGGGGTATAAGGCTGAAATGAAATACCAGACCAGTTGTCCCAAATATATTGCATGCAAAGTTTCATCAAATTTTATCTGTATTTGTGACCGCTACAGGTTAGGGGTTGTTCAGATAGGTGTTTATGGGTGAAGGAATATCAAAGGTCACAAAACGGCCACTTTTTTTTGAAAATCTTCAAAATTAGTTAATTACATGTTGAGACATGATTTACACTACTGACCAAGTTTCAGCTCTTGATCTTTACTAGTAAGGTCTAATGCTGGGTTTACACATAACAACAACAAGACACGAATGCCACAAATCTAAATTCGTGACCGAGGATCACGAATTTGAATTGAATTTGATGATTCGGGGCAGAGGCATCATGCGCCGTCACGAACTGTCGCGACCTGTTACCAAGCGTTACGATTAATGGCACGAATCGCTGGCAAATCATCACGAATCATTACGCACGGTCACAAATTTTGTCCCTCGCTGTTGCGCGCTGCTGCGCGCCATTGCGAATCGTCACGTTCTGTCACGAATCTGTCACGTATGATGCGAATCGGGCGCATGACAATTTGTGTCAGTTCTCAACAGCTTTCGTGTCGATTCGTAACGACGCGTGACAGTATGGGCTACAAGAACCATCAAGAATACACTACGAATGCTGTCACGCTCTATTACGAATCGCCACTAATCACCACAAATCGACACACTCAGTTGCGAACTCCATGAATCGAGGGTGATTCGTGACGTTCGTGGAAGATTTTTTGGCGGCCAAAAACAAGCTCCACGAATATCACGAATGTCACGAACTGACACGCGCTGTTAAGAACCCTATTCAGATGCGTTAAGTCACGTTACGAATGTCACGAATGTGCCACGAATGACGGGAAAATGATATTCGTAACGCATCGTGCCTATGTGTAAACCCAGCATTAAATGGATATATACAGTTTTTCTGATAATTACCCACCCTGCCTGGGGTTGCAGGGCTGAACTGCAATCCTAAAGTAGTTCATGTGTCTTGGCTCAATATTTGTGACTGTGATCAAATTGTTTATGGACGACAGATGGAAACAGACGACGAAAGAGTTTACTCTATCTTAATAACTCAGCTAGTCATTGATCAGTTGAGTTTAAGAGGGGCTGCAGTCATTTCATGGTTCATATTTTTATCAAACTGAATGGGCAACAAAGCTAACAGTTAGCATGAACCTCAAGTTTTTATTTTGAAATCTAATGTGCGGAGGTAAAGAACCAAATAGTAAAAATTTAGCTGTTGTGCAAATACTTGCCAACTGAGCTGTGCATTTATTTGAGGAAATACTGTGCATGTATAGAATTTGCCTGCTCACCAATTCTGTGTTCTTTTATCCTGTGGCGTTCTGGGTAGTATGCCAGATTGAAGGAGCCTGATGATGGCAGTCTACTAAACAGCTTGATTCCAAAGTTGCTAATTTGGTGCTAACATAAGGACCCACTTTTGGCAGACACGAGAGAAGGCAAAATGGATGTAATGTACGACCATCTGGAAATAAATTCAATGGAAGCGAAACAGACTCAGAAATGCTGTACTGTAAGGGTGATTTATTGCACAAACAGAGGAATACAGCTATCGTGTTCAAAGGTCCTGTATATTTTTAAGACCTTTGTGAATATGTGCACATGGATCCAGCACTATAATTCATTGGAAAGAGTGGACAGTGTCACATTTTTTTGTTGTTTTGTTTCGGTTGGTCGAGTCAATCACCAGATCTAAACTCAATCAAACTTGCATTTTACATAATGATTATGCAAAAACTAATGGACAGATTTGCGTGAACATTTTTACCTAAGGTGAATCTCGGCCCAACTTTGAGGTGATTGGATTATAGGAGTGATCCAGATTTGGATTTGCATTCAGGATTTTTTTTTAGGGATTCTTTACCATTGTGAAATTTGACAAATGCATAACGATTTTAAATGAGAAAAATTAGGGAGCATCATCTCAATGATGTCAAGAAAATATCACAGACTGATCTGGATTTGGATATCTCCCTGTTCCAGGCACTGTACTTATGCAAAGTTTGGGTGTGTACACATGTTACCATGTGTACGCACCCAAAGAAGAGATTTCCAACCATCACTAAATTATTGCTGAGATGATGTAGGTTAAGAAGAGTGAAACAGATTAAGGTTTCTGCCTCATAAAAAGGAAAAAACAATGCGGAGAATCTTTTGCAGGGGCGTACAAAGTGGGGGATTGTTCAATCTTGGGGGAGGCTTGTAATCTCAGATTGCTCTTGTTTGGTAATAGTGATTTGGGTATTTATACAAGATAGTGTTTTAAAAGTTAATGTATACTTGATTCTGGGGAGTTCATGTGGAAAGTAATCAATAAAATTAGGAGATTTTTGGGAAAAAAAAAAATTTTAGTGAAAAGTTAAACTTAAGACTTTTTTAGAGAGGAGGCCCCCCTCACACATGACACAAAGGCTCCCAGATTCCTGTCACCCCAATTTTTTTTCTTTTTGGTTCAATATTTTAGTATAAAATTTATGTCATGTTGAGAGTGACTGTGGAGGTTTGATTTCTTGTCAATGGGCCACCCCAACCTCCTCAAAAGAATAGGATTATGGCTGGGCTTTAGGTTTGATTAAAGAGATAGAGTTTGATTAAATTATTCCCACAAATCCCAATACTGGGGTAAGATGTCCCTTTACATTATTCTAAGTTTTGTGTTTCAACAACTAAGTCTGCAAAAGTACCTATTCATTGGCCCTAACCACAAGTTTGTTCATGTATGTACAATCTGTTCATGATGAATTCAAACCTACATATGTCACAATTAACCAGAAAATCTGCATTGTTCGTTAGCAAGTGTCATCCCACATCTAGCCCTACCACTAAACAAAGCATGTGCTCTCCCTCGATTCATTCAATTGCTGCCATGTTTTTATAACATATTATCTAAAACCACAAGAACCTTCCCAAACACTAAATTGCACTATGATTGCTAATGATTAAAATATATCAGAGGAAAAATACTTTAACAAACAAAAGAACAAATAAATCGAGGGCTGACTGCAATAAACAGTTATGTCCAGGTGTTATATATTGGACATAACTGTTTATTGCAGTCAGCCCTCGAAATGATTATATAACCCTCTGTCATTACATACAAGTCTTGTGTTTAAAAACCTCAATGCAATAGTTTTAGCCTTCAGTTATTTCATGCAATTTTACACCAATAAAATTTGTATAGAAAATGTTCAAAACTATTTTTCCTTGATGGAAGCAACCAAAAATAACTCAGAAATTGGATACCTTTAGAAGAACAGGTTGTTTTCCCAAAGAAATGTTAGTCCGTTTCATCAACTTTCACAGGCTGCCACTAAGAGTAAATCATTGCAGTCTTCAGGTACAAACAGTCATGCCAAAGCATAACAAAGTGCACAGGAATAAACAGGGATTGCAAAGAAACGATCATTTGACTCCGGTCCTAAGTGTTTGTTTACTCCATACGCAACCTCCTGTCTGATGTTCATCAAAACGCATCCAGTGTTTTCTATAGTGCTGCATCGTGCGGAGAGAAACGCGTCTCGCATGATGGGGTCATTTCCATTAAACGATGGAGGGAGAGGCAGGTTTTGTGCTGTAGCACCCAGCAGCATCACTCTCTCATAGTATCTATGCGCTTTCCATGCCTCAGCTTGCAAAGATCTCCTCTGTGGCAGGCGTGCCATATCCAGGGTGTTTCAAAAAGATGGACCCAATTTCAGTATGCTTCTTGATAGCAACATGGGACAATTACACAAAAAGTTACAAATGGTCTAGTGGGTTATCAAGTTTTATTAATTGGGTCCATCTTTTTGAAACACCCTTTCTAGAAGGCTCCATAATATTTGGTTCACTGTAAAGAATTTAAAAGGGAAGTCAACCAGCTGCACAGCATTTTTGAGTTTGCTCAACTTGAGTTTTTCACTTTGCACAAGCTGATTTTTTTAAATAACTCAAAACTTGCGAGTTGAGCCAACTCAATTTGCTGTGCAGCTGGTTGCCCTATTCTTTTAAGTTGAGTTGAGTCAACTTTTTTATTTTGTTGCAGTGTACTTTTTCTTCACTTGGCTCTGAACTGCTTTTATTAATCAATGTGTTATTACCTTTCGATTCCACCAGGATGAAATTGCAGTGCACTTATTATTCCTTATCCCGAGTATTGCGTAGCTCACTGTACTGAAGTACTTTGGGGAGGTACACCCAGTGGGTGTGGACAGGAATCTGATTAATTCCAACAAAGAGACATGACTCAAAGTTAATGAGGCACCACATGACAAAGAATTAAAGTAGACAAGCACAGCGTGAGTAGTGCTTCGAGAAAATTAAAAAAACTGCAAGCAGACATTTTGTGTTATGGAACAACAGCCTGAAATACACAGGAAAACGCTTTGCTCTTGGACTTAGTGGCAGTTTGAGCCAGTGGCGTAGCCAAAACTTAAAAATGTGTATGCACGGAACATCCCTTTACAATAATTATTAGTCCTGACTTGTTCTAAACCATTTTCCTTTATGAATATGTTTTCCAATTATAAGATTAATCCATTGGCAATTAAAAACATTTCCTCAAAAGTAGGCATTTGCTTTACAAAAGGTAAACTGCACTGGAACCTCCAAGATACCTTTTTGGCACATCAGGCGATCTAACCAGCGTTTTATGATTGTGCTTGGTTTAATTTAAACAATTTAAACAAAGATTTGAAACACCTTTACCCTATTTTGAATAAGGGTGATTGAAATGCACCGATTGTGCGTCCAAATAAATGGTTGTCGTCTTGCCCAATGCAAAGAATTACCAACACCTGATAGTGTGGAGTGTTTTCAGCCGTATCGTTAATTAAGAAAATTAATTAAGTAAACTAATTAATTAATTAAGAAAAACAATCGACAACAAGTCAGGACGAATTATTGTTGCAAAGGGATGTTCTGTGCGTACAAATTTTTAGGTTCTGGCCACGATGCTGCTTTAAGGCAGTTTACCAGATTGGAGAGAAAGTTGTCAGCACTTTTTTTTTTTTTTTTTGGGAAAAATGACCAAAATTGCACGGCTGGGAGTGCCACTGTTAGCCAGTCAGAAAATAGCATGAGAAATGGTAATGCATGAGGACAATGCAGTGCTCAGTGCTACTTTAGCGATACCATCGCACTGCAACTTATTTCTATTTCATTTCTGTTCTCCATTTCATTCGTAAGGCACAGAATTCACCTGCATTGCTGCCAGCTGGACTGTCTTCAAAAGCACTGTGTTTTGGATCAAGCTGCTATTTACACCATGCTGTGCTACATTTTACTGTTTTGGATAAGAGAGCGCAGTGTCTTTCTCATACAAGTGATGCTATAAGCAACCGTCTCATTCCCTAGAGCCAGTTTCTTCCTCTCAAAACACATTTCAATTGATTAATTCTCTAAATAATTGTTGACAGGTAAGAATGCAGTATATTTCAGAAAAACACTAAGTGCAGAAATTAGAGTCATTGTTAATTAAACATCACAAGTTTCACCACCGTATGGCCAGAAATGTTGGATATAAGGTTTCTTTTGTCGTAAACCATGCCCGCATGCAGGTTAACCCTTTCCCTCCTGAGTTTTCTTAATCTCAAATTTTCCTCATTGCAAACAAGCGAGCAGAACACGTCTGGGATATTTTTGAAGTAGTGATGAGTATATACATTTGAGATCCAAGCTTTCAAAATATAGGTCACTCGCCCAACCTTCCTGTAACCATGGTAACAATGTCTTGTCAATCAATAAAAAATGTTTATTTTTAGACCTGCTGAAGCGGGTCTCAGGAGGGAAAGGGTTAATATGCTCACTCCAGGCTTATTTATTTGAATGGCAACTCACTTTATCCAGGTTATAAAGAAATAGCTGCTGCATGCCACAATTTGCGTAAACTCAATAAACCGTTAGCGCACTTGTATACAGACGTATATGAATATTTCACGCTGCAAGTCATTTCTGCACCTACTGAGGTCGACATTGTTGTGTCCGTTGAGTAGCTCATCAATCCAGTTGTTTGTATTAACTGTATTTCAGCTGACTGACATCCATCATATGAAGAGTTTGTTTCCGAAATGCAATAAGTGCCAACATTACAAAAACTGAGATAATACCATAGGGTGATAGCCCTGTGCTTCTTACTCATGGTGCAAAAATCTGTTTTTAGAAAGTCATACTATAAGGTGTATTTTTTTCATGGTCAAAGTTTGTGTTTTTCAATACAGTGCAATTGGCGCCAACATGGAAAAAGCTGATTTACTCAACATGAGTAAAATGGATATATTGCGTTTTGGAAACCAACTCTTCATATGTTGTTTTGTCCACATTGTTTTTCTACCATAGAGAACACCAACACATCTTCCTGAAGTTTGCCACGCCTGACTATGATGACTGATTCATGTTCCGGCAATCACATAACACTGGGCTATGGCTCAGCCTGCCAGTGTCAGAATCGTTTGTCGCTCACTGTGCTGATTCAGTGACTAATGAGCTCTGAGTTACCGGAAACCTAAAGCAGCAGGGAAGAAACATTCACACAAACTTGGTAAAGAGACAGTCATATGGGCACGGCTTGGATTACTTACGTGCGTAATATCTGTGGATTCATTTGGGAGCACACGTTTTCTTCGACATCATGGCAGATGTCCCCATTGGTGATTCACCGTGGAAAATATTCCAAACGCATAATGAGTTTATGCCTGGCCTGTCTCATGCATAATGGCCATGCATGCATTACCACTGATCTCAGCCAGAAACAAACTGCTTACAAGAGTGACAAAATAAAAAAGTAGCCAGCGGTTAATTTACATGATTTGTGAGTGTGAGTGTTTTTTTTTTTTCTTTCTTTACTTTAGGTATTCAGTCCACTCATGTACGCCCGAGCATTTGTGCTCCATGGAGTGCAATCGAAAAACCGTGGTCAAGAGGTGTACATATCAAGGGTTTTTGACTTTGTTGTTAGTTTTTTGGTTTTTCTTCTTCTTCAAAAAAAAAAAGCTATGTTCAGATGAATGGCATGTTTTCATCAACACTTTTGTTATATTCTTGTGTTTTAGCTGCTTTCAGCCTTGGGTCAATTTTCTAATTGTTTAGGATTCAAGCACTCTTCTAAGCTTTGATCAGCTTGTCTAGTGGATTGAACCCTGTGGAGCAATCTGCCCTCTCATCCTCTCAGTCGTCTTGTTTGCCCCAGGCAAGATCAATGAATCACGGAGAAGCATATGAATCAAAAATAATCACATAATTGACCCAGGTCTGCTACTGTAGCTTAAGATTTATGAAGTGCCACAGATGAGCTTTTTGTAATGCAAATCACGATTGTATATGAGATTTGACAGCACAGCTAGCATCCGTTTCCACACAGTATGAAAACAATTCATTTTTATGGTCCTAAAATAGAGACATGGATGTTTGACATTCCAGACACTGTCAATAGGTCAGTTAATATTATGTAATGAATTCACAAAACACTACTCAATGCATTAATTTCAACAATCACTATTGCTTATTGTGTAGTCGTTCATTAATCATTAATTTTCACCATAACTCATCAAATTATTCAAAGTAAACCCAAATTCATCATTTTCATGTTTTTATGGCATTTTATTTTGCACATCAGTCCAAAACAATGCTAAAATAATTCTTGTTTCTTAACCTGTCAGAGGTAAATGATTTTGTTTCGATATTACATGATAATATGCTATGATATTGTATATGGTATGCTATGACACATGCCCACAGTCTGACGCTGTTATCACTGGTTGTCACTGTTCGGGAGGCAACTTAAGTGTTCAGTGGCAAAGAGTCATGTTGCTCTATAGCCCATATTGTTCTAAGCATGTAGATTCCAAATCAAGCGACTGTGGTAATGTGCTTCAAATTAGACCAGCATCAATATTTGTGTTTCTTCCTATCTTTTACATTGTGGTTTGCAGCATTTGCCTGAATGCTGAGTGAGATTCAGATAGCGCCCTACAGCACCATTAGCCAAATGACCATGGCAAAGTTAGGGTTAGCGTTAGGGTCATTGGGGACATGCTGATGTCCTGCCACAAAATGTTTATCTTCTATTATCCCCTATTGAGCACACTTAATTAAAGTGAGTAAACAATGTATTCTCTTTGAGAAAGTAAATGCAGGGCATCATCTGTCAAAGATGGATGTGTTCAAGATATTAAAAAAAAAAAAAAAAAAAAGTTAAAACTCTGCGCTTAAATTTCTTAATTAAGAGGTCTTCAGTCAGAATGTCCTGTCAAATAAAAATACTAAATTTCATGCCAAGGGTGGGTACTGTTTATGTTTTCAGACAATGATTCGGGTGGTCCCTTCCACAAAAGCAACGTTTTTCATGTTTTAAAATGGTGACTCAATGGATTAGCAATTTGCTCCGAGTAATGCTTGAATTGAGGAGGAGATATTGACTGAGGCCTGGAAATTATTTTGAAAACGGCTCAAATGAAGAAAAAAGGCAAAGGAGGGTCGATAATTGGGAAAGGAGCAGGCCGAGATGGAGACAGTAGGGCGGGGACATTTTGCAAGCTGAGCGTTTGAAAATGTGATCTTCTCACCACTGCTCAGGTTTCTTCTGTTCCACCAACGGAGGATCGCTTGCTGGGGCCGAGACCGGGCGAGGACCTTGCGGCTGCACGACAAAAAGTGTAACATGATCGTTCTTGAAGCGACTTCTTTCTCCACCAAAGTGCTACAATGCGGCTTATTAGTGTGACCAGTGTCATTAGTATCTCGTAATTGAGTGACACAACAGGGCCGCAGCCCTGAACCTAATCGCTCTGGTTGGCTGTGAAAAACCAGATTGTGTTACAGTATGTTTTACACGCGCATACAGACCAAGTACCGGCGCACCGGTATCTTGAGTCAGATGTTTCCTCATCTCACTGTGGACTGTCTTTTCTACTTGCTTAAAATATAAAAATACCCTTTAAAATATGATAAAACAACATTTGCATTGCTGGATTAGAAACCTAAAATTATATTGTTAGCTAAAGCCGACTCTGTTTTCGTTCTGAAAGTCAACCCGTTTGCGCAGAGTACAAATAATGCCAATTTTTCCTGTTGTGCATGAGCCTATTTAGGCTTTGTAACTCAGTATTTGTGTCACAGAGACTCTGGAAAATTATTGTAGTGAAGTAAGACATTTGGAAATTCAATTACAGAATTATTTAGGAATTAAATTTTGGAATTTACGGACGCCGGCATCTGTATCTGCGCAAAGGGGTTAAGGAAATCACTGAGAATTGTTGAAATTCTATGCAGCAAATACTGTATTTAAACAGAAAGAACGATATAGACATTGACATCAACACAATTACCACAACAAACAATCACTTTGGAGAAAGCTCCTCGGAGAAGGCGGAAAAACACTCTGGTTGAGACCTGTTCCAATTCTTCCCTGGCGAACCACTGCTTATATAAGAATAGAGAGTGAAGCATTGTGCTTCAGTATGAAAATAAATCATTGTGCGCTGGATTGATCTAACCCCAAGGCATAGAAAAGCATACTGAAGAAAAGGTGCATATGAATTTCAGTGATGTATCATAATGGCATGCACAGTAGCTTGACTAAATATTACCAGCTGGCAAACCATATGGCTAACTGTACTATATGACTTCATTCATCCTCCACGAAAGACCTTAGCACCGGCTCTGTTAACGGAATGAAACAGAGCACAGAATGGGTGTAATGGATCTGTTAGTCTGCAATTCATTATGCACCTAAGTCTTAACTGTAGCTCATGTTCCAATCCAATCTGTACCTGGGATTCAGTAAGCAACTTCTATGTAAAAAAAAAAAAAAATAAAATAAATTAATAAATTAACAAATTAAATTAAATTAAATTAAATTAAAAATGGTCTTGCTGGCAACATAAGGGAAACAAGGGGAAAAAAATATATCCCTCAAAATGAAACAAGGAGCTAGGAATTGTAATCAAACTCTTAAATAAATAACCACTGTTTTCATTTTTCTGCAGAATACAAATCACATAGTTCCCCAAATGGTTTCATTTAACTGGATGATAGTTCTGCATATGCTAGTGTTGGGGGGAGGGAGAGAATTAAGGGGAAAAAATTAAATCCAGAGAAGGGAGTCATTCATCGTGGGTACAGTAACTGTAATATTCTGGCCAAAGTTTTGGCTCGCTCTGTGCTGCAGATATTGCAGAAATAAGATGGTTGTACATTTTTACAACACAATGATTACTGTATAAGGGCTACAGATGATGCAGCTTAATCTAAGGTTTAGTATTATTCACGTCATAAGACCATTTCGACCTGCAGGTGTTGTGAGAAGGTTTTTCAGAGTATTTTAGACTTCATAGTTATAGACTGAAAAGTAGATGTTGGTGGAGCATTCCCTAGGTCTGTGATGAGGTAACACCACAAATGAAAGATTCCTGTGGCAAATGACACTTCATTTGGACAGGTGAGCCACTTGGCTTCTTCACAAAGAGATGGTACTTTTCGTTGTTTGGATAACTAATTTTCCAACAGCGATTTGGGAACAGCAACCATAAAAGGATTGAGACAATCAGGTACATAAAACTGAGCAAAGAAAAGGTCCACTGCTGTATATTTTTTTAGTGATGTAACATAATTTTCATAACTGACCAAGCACAATATTTGTCGTCAGTGTTCTAATGTTTCCTGCTGAGAACTATAGCTTCAACCACGTAGACTCGAAGATGACCTTATCGCGTCATAGCTGAGGTCTCATTTGTAAACATATGCCAATTTCTTAGCAGATTTTCGAAGCGGATTTCGGACAAACTTGACATTGCAAAACACGCAAAATGAAGAAGATTATCCAGATATAAAAAAATTCCCAGTTAATCCTGATTAATTAAATAAAAATTGTATGCAGTTTAGCCTAACCACAGTTTTAAAAATTAGGATGTTTTAACTATGCATCAATTCTCTTTCTTAGAACAGATGCAATTTTAAAACACATTTTTTTTTTTTTTTAAATAAGACCCCGGGTCTATGGCTGGGGTCAACGCTGGAAGCAAAAGCCAGGAGCCAAACTGGTGGACCAGCAAACTGGAAGATTCTTAGCTGATGAAAATCTAGTCAAATAAATGATCAAAACACAAATAAAATCAGCTTCAGTGTTTTAAATGGGAATTTTCACCAGGGTTCTCTGTGCATTCATGCATTTGCCAACTCCTCACAAATCACATTCCAATGTCTTGCACTGATTAGCACATCATAATTTGTCCCTAGTTGCCAATCCATCTTTGAACGCAAAGACAAGTGGAACTGCTGAAATTGGGATTGGCAGCCTGGATGATCACATGCATTATTATTTACCAGGGTCCCACTGATCATCAAACTAGCCTGTGCTATCTATACAAGCATCTTGATGTTTTAATTGTGTTCCCAACAATTCCCGACTGTGGCTTGTTGCTGGTATTCAGCGAGTGTAGCATGCCACGGCATGTTAAGTTCAGCTAACTGCCACAGGGCAGAGGTCTGCCCCAACGCATTTGAAATCAAAGTCGAGGTAAGGTTGTGAGCATGCAAGCCAATGTCACATTGCACTTAAGGGAAATCCGCAAACACGCTGGAGACCTAAACACTATATTTACTGGCCATTCATGCCGATAACTTGGCTTTCATCAACAGTGGTGACCAGTGAGCTGGTTGGACAACCCTGTAGATAATTCTCGCTCATATTAACTTTAGCTGGTCAAGTTGGTTAAAGTAGAGGTTTCTATACTTCCGGCTAGTTTACTCGTGGAACATATGCCGGTCTCCTCCTGTCAGCTAGTGCAATGGCTTAGCTACCTAATTATTCTGAAAGCTCAAACATCAAACAACTTTAACCAGCATTATCTGACAACATACAATTTATGATAAAAACAGCTAAAAGGGTTGAAAGCAGTTAAAACCAAAAACATTCTATGATGGTGCTATCCCATCGTGCTGTGTTATACATATTTATTATAAAACTGAACAGGACCAATTGACCTCATTCATGGACCAAGATGGAAAGAGGAAAAAGATCTGAATGACTCTGAAAAAGAGTTCATTGTAGGTACACAGATGGCAGGAGCTTCATTCATGAAGATAGCTCAATCGGCTAGAGTTTCAGTAGGAACAGTGAATAAAGTGGCAGGTGCATTTATTTATATTAACGTTACCCTCGTTAATCAACATGCAGCACTATCAGGTGTGCCTTGTTTTTTACATTGTGGCAAGGTGAGAAATTGCATCATTTCCATGTGAAATTACATTTCAATCGAAGTCAACTTTATTGATCTGTGTTTTTCATGTTCATTTTCTTAGTAATTTAAACTCTGTGCTTCATGATTGTTTAAATTACGAAACCAAAGATTAGCAACAATTATCCACGGCTGAATAATATTAACTTTGATTGAAATTCAATTTCGCATCGAAATGACGCAATTCATTTCTTGTCTCACCTTAAAGAGAACAATCCACACCTAATAGAGTTGCATGGTTTCCATTTTCACATAATGTCAATGTATATGAATGATTTAAATTTAAAGGTATGTTCTTGTCCTCCACAATTTTCGGTTTACCAGCTGCCACTGCAATACAGAGATAATATAGAAGGGCAGCAGGACATGAACCCTTGATTACAAAGACAAAGGCACATTTGAGAGCTTGGCAGTATGAAAACAATGAGCAAGAGTTTGCGGCCATGTGGAAACAGGTGATATATGCATATGAGTAATCCTTCACCATAGTCTTCAAAAGCGAACAAGGAGAGTCCTGAATGCAGTACTCCGAAAGTGAGGTGGTCTGGTGGTTCTTATACTGTGGGAGGTATTGTCCAGGCAGGTTGTCCAGGTTTGGTCCGCTCGATTCTATTGGAGGGTACGGTTGCTGCCACTCAGTTTAAACTGCATCTTTATTCTACGAAGATACATCAGTACCCTGTTTGGAGTGGTCTCTTCCAGGATGACAATACCCCCATACAAAATGGAGCAGGGTGCAAGTTAATGGTTTGATGAGTATCAAAATATGAGACATACGCTATAGCCTTCTCAGTCACCAGACCTCAACCCAAGTAAGCACCTATGAATTTTTGGACTGCCATGCAGCAAGATGCTCTCCAACACCATCATCAAAAC